>CM041537.1:30374008-30974008 GCA_023238725.1 Scortum barcoo | reverse complement strand
TTAGCCTTGAAAAAGAGTTGATTGTCCAGGAAACGTTGCAGGATCTGGCAAAGATACTGCACATAATCCAGGGAGAAGATGAGGATGTCATCCAGATATACAAAGGTGAACCAGTCCAGCATGTGGTAATGGATGTCATTCACCAGGACCTGGTAGACAGCTGGGGCACTCGTTAAATAAAACAGCATGACCAAATGCTCTCAATTACCTTATGATAATGTAAAATAATCTTCCACTCATCCTCCTCCATTATTCTAACCATGTGGTATGCATTTCTCAAGTTAAGCTTTTAAAAACGTTAGCTCTGTATAAGAGTTCAAATACAGAAGAGATAAGAGGGAGGGGTTTTCTTTTTCTGCTACAGGATGGCAGTCAGAGAGAGCAGACGAACTAATGAGGGGTGGAGTAATCAGAGCAGAGCCTGTAATTATGCAGGCAGGATACACACAAGGGCAGGAGTTTAAGTGTCTGAAATAAGACTAGAGTTAAGTAACACAAAATGTGCAGAACTGAACTGAACTTAATAGCTTGTGGAGCCGTTTGTTTACAGGTTAGTGTGAGGCTATTAGAATTACTTTTAGTAACTTTTGCTAAATAATCATTGTTTTATAATTCACTTTCAAATTTTCTTTTGGCTGAGAGTGGTTGAACAGTGCACAAACAGAACATCATAAAAGTACTTAATTCAGGTGTTAGTCTGTTAGTCTGTTAGTAGTTAATCTCTCATATGTTAAATAGCAATACAATAAAGCAATAGGTTATAAACTCAGTAAACAGCCTGTCTGCAAAAAGCTCATAGGAAGTTCTCATTAATTGTGTGTGTTTGTGTATGAGATTTGACACAGTTCCCACCAGTTCCCATACAGGAAATACCAAGGCAGCTGTATCGACTGTCACTGCCATACTCTGCTCTTGAATTTTTTTGGGTTGGAGAGAAGGTTGACAAAGGTGATTTTCCATGGAGCACATATGAGGATCATTTGAGATGATGAAATTAATCGACCAGGAGCACATGCCCAGGCTAATGTGTCAGAAATTTACTTTACTTTACAACAATTTAATTTACAAGAATTCCAGATATCCCTCTCTGTGCTTTCTCCTTTGTTTGTCTGTCTGTCCCTGCCTTCTCATCTCCGCTCTTGCCCTAGTCTTCATATCGAATATAGTGTGGGAAAGTTGAATCATATTTACAGGCTGACTTCCTGCCCATACTCAATAGAGATCTTAAGTTTATGCTCTGTCTCATTCTGTATATCCTACTCCTGCTGCTCTGACAGGGAAAATGAAAATTTTCAATTTTAGTCAAATTTTAGTCATGTGTGATAGATTTGTTCACTGCCACTGTGGGTCTAGGCTTGTGTGTGTTTGAACAGATAATGGATGAGGTACTGACCTGACCCTGTGGTCATACCTGGGCTGTCAAGGGGCACAGTGGGTCACAGTGAGCCAAGAGAGTATCATTCCCACAATGGGAGCCACTTTCTGAACCTTTCCTGTTCCAGTGGCTCTTTGGGACTGATGCTCTTATTATGTTGACTCCTCAGGTGCTCTCTGATTCCCATTCTTTAGCACAGTAAAGAAATACTTGATTAATGCACTTTAATGGCTGCAGAATAGTTATCTAGCTAGATTAATTATACCATCAATGGTCAGTTTGAATATAAATGCACTGAGGACAAATCCCCTCTCATACAGTCTTTCAGTGAGTGACTTAAAAAAAGCACTTTTCACTATTTTCATAATAAATCATTTTCACCATTACTATGTACAATGCTGTTAAAAAATATTAGACCCTTCCAAATTTTTGCATATTTGTCACACTTGTTTGTTTGAGAACAAAGCTGAATATAAGACAAAGTAATCCTGACTAAACATAAAACACAGTTTTTAAATGATTATATTGTAATTGCCCACCCCCTTGGTTATTTATTCAATCAATGGCAATGACAATGACAAACAAATTTAAAGTTGTAAGTTGTAATGTGTTTTTAGACCTGACTTCAGTTTCAGTTTCAAAGTTTTATAGGTTCATGTCTGTAGTTTCATCATCTGTAATTATCTGTCTTGTCTTTGTTTGCCATAGTAACTGTTTGCTTACAATGTTAGTGGATCCCAAAAAAAAACATTACGCTTCTTTACACATTATAATTCAAATCATTGTAATTGCAAATGCAAGGGCTTTTGTCAGGGCACCATAGAATGGATTACCAATATGTAATCTAATTCAGTGATACATTCTGACTTAACAGACATTTATCTAAAAGAAAATGTTCAGTATTATTGAAGAATTGGGTGACTGGACATAATCAGGCATGATTATACCAGCTCTGTTGAATCGAAACATCATTTATATGGAAACTTTCCAGCAATGTGAAGTTGCCTAAAATCTCTCAACAACAGAACAGTATACTATGATCAACAGAAATTCCAGAGTTGAGAAAGAAAGTTATTCAAATATCTGGAAAGGGCTACAAAGTCATGTCTAAAGCTCTGGGACTCCAGCAAACCACAGAGACAGCCATCAACTTTAAATGTAGAAAACACTGGTGTTCCATGCTCAAAAACCCTCAAATGTTGCTTAAGTAAAATATTAAAATAAATAAAATAAAATGGTCTTCTTTCTGCCTTAAACCAAACATTCTTTTATGTAAACAATAATCCACTCCGCATCCCTTTGTACTGATGTGAGATAGATGATATGGCCTGAAGTGGTTATTTGGTTTGATGTGACTTATTGTCTGACCAAAGGCTCATATCTGGGACTTTTAAAAGCATTTTTGTGTTGTGTCAAATGGGCCAATGTTTTTTTGTGAACAGGATGAAGCGGAGAGATGGGAGAGAGACAGCTGTGCAGTTTAGGTGCTGAAGGCCAGCTGTCAGAGGGGCTGATCTGCACAAGCAGGCGTGTACAGGAATCCAAAAGAGTCACAGCTGAATCTGACTTTGTTTCTGTACTCACTGACCAACATTCAGATACAGAATCAGGGTAAACACAACATGAGGCAGGGGCTTCTCTTCAGGACAAGTGACCTGATCTGATCATTGTGGTCTGACAACAAAGGTATATATATATATATATATATATATATATATATATATACTATATATATATATATATATATATATATATATATATATATATATATAGTTTCTAAAAACTGTCTAGAACAATCCAATCATTTAATTTGTTGTAACGGTAATAGAAGTAGAGCAGGGCTTTGCTAATGTCAGTTGTTGCTGTCATCAGAATAGTGTATGCTGATGATATACAGAAAAAAGTACAACTGTTATATGAACATTTTTTTGCTTGCATGTCTGTAGTGTGACCTAGAGGACTGGCAGGGAGTTTGTGTGTGTGTGTGTGTGTGTGTGTGTGTGAAGGTGGGGGGTCTACAGCAGTCAGTGTGCCCCTACAGGCCTGCATCTCAACAGGTGCTGATTGTGGTTGGCTCTGATGGTGAATGAGCTCTTTGTTGCAGAGGATTCACTTTCAGTCACACACTCATTCATTGGCACACACACACACACTGTGCTGAGCTGAGCGTGTGTAGTGTGTTTATTTTGTTGAGGACCTGTCCTGTCTGTACTACTATTTCTATTGTGGCTTGCATTTTGGATATCTCTCTATTCTATCTCTATTTTATTTATCTCTATTTTGAGATACTACTACTACTACTACTACTACTAGGAATACTACTATTACTACTTGAGATACTATAATACTACTATACTTGAATATTTCCATGTTATGCTTCTTTATTCCTCTTCACTATCTTTGAGGGGAATATTGCAGCTTTACATTTTATACATACATACAAACAGATGTTGACCTTAGAAGACATATTTTTTTATAAATTAACTATTTTTGAAAGCTGTAACATTCCATCCAAAGGACATATTCAACATGTGTTGTGTATAACTTTTCGGTTCTTTGAGTTTTCATTTATAAAAACACAATTTTTATATCGCATATCGCATTAAACTGTCTGCAGACAATTAAGTTACAATTTTTATAATCTGACTGACAGACAGTAAGTAGATCTTACCAAATATGAAAAAATCTACCCAATCAACATCATAATATACATACAACACAGTCTGATTTGGTTAAATTGTCATTCATCTAACCATACATTTTTTTCTCATGACAATTGAAAATATAAATCGATGAGATAAGTGTGAACACCCATTTTTCTACCTAGCCACACATTAACTCAAACCACAAGCTACTGGCTGTGAATTCAGCTCTGCTGGGTGGTTTTGGTAAAGAGGCATGTTTCCTTATTCACAGCTTGTGTCTGAAACACAGCTTGCAGAACAAGAGCAACCACAGCAAAGAAGTTTACACTAGTAAAGGAAATTTGACAGTGTTTGTCAAATTAGTGTTTGTAGTTATTGCAGGTAGTCTAATCTGATTTAGCTTTGCTTCATATAGAAAATAACAGGGCAATTTATGAGCATATAAATACATGCAGAGTGAAATGAGGTATCATTTGCGCTGCTCAAGGTATTTTTGGAGTGCTGAGATAACATGCATGCAAGCCTGCAAGCAGAAGCTTGAAGAAACTTGTTTTCCATTTACCTTTCTGTAGAAAGCACAAATAGGAGGTGAAAAGGAAAAAAAACAAGAAGCTTTTTTAAGTCTTCAAAACAAAAAGTACTTAGTTTTTTGTGATTGTTTAGTTACTCGGAAAGAGTGACTTTGCAAACAAGTTGTATTAAGTATGATTTATAACAAAATCGTAGTTCCTTGTGAATCTGATGATGACTCGGATGTGCAACTTGTAGCAACATTTTGCAAGAGGAAATGTTATCATAGCTGCCTACAGAAGCAAAAAAAAAGTGTTCTATTTCAGGAAATGAGAAATAGATGGTACGTCAAAACAAGTTGTAAGTACGTCCATCTAAATGTAAATATGTACTGTGCAAACTGGAATACAGAAACTGACCAGGTAACAGGTGAATATGCAAACTATATTAATTAAATTGTCTATGTTGCAAGTATCTTATTTTTGTAATTTAAAATGTGGCACACACTGTTTTATCTCCAAATTTTTATTTCCATTTTCTCTGTTCCTTATTTTAGAGCAAACTTGCAAAGGCTCTATATGACAACACTGCAGAGTGTGCAGATGAACTGGCTTTTAGAAAAGGGGACATTGTTACTGTGATGGATCAAAACATGGACAGCACCAGCGGATGGTGGATGTGCTCTCTTTATGGACGCCATGGCCTCGCCCCTGCAAATAGACTGCAGCTTTTACCACAGACTGGAACCATTGGTCCCTTAAGCAATGTCACAGAAAAGCTTAAATTAAATGAAGTTAAAACTGATGACAGTGCACAAAATATCTACCAGATCCCAAGTGTACACCGACCCTCCAAGAGCCCAGCTTATGAATGCATGGATATGATCTACAAGGTCCCGTCCACTCCTTTATCATCTTCAAAAACTTCAGTCGCATCAGCCCTGAGGCACAGCACAGAGAGACCTGAGGGAAACAAGGTAATGTTTTTTCTACAATATCATTTATATTACATACAAAGACCACAAACCTATTAAAAATCTGATGTCAAAGTTGATACTCACAATTAGAGAGTCATGATTAGACTGTTGCAGAAACGCAACGCTGTGAAACCCCTGCTGGAAAAAGAGCTTGCAGATGGGGACCAGGGGGCTCTGCATGGGGACAGGCATGCAGCACTAGGGTTTTTATGGGCTTATAAAACACAAACAGACACAGACTTCAGACACGTTTAACTGCGAACAGCCCAAGCCACCAGGGACTCCAGAAAGACAGAGTCTGCATGGGTGCCTGTGCAGCAGAGGGTGGGGAGAAATATACTCATATGTTCACCATTTCCTCTCCTGCTCCAGGGGAGTCCTGTTCCTTTTTGCAGTAGTCACCTAATGTTCAATAAGCAGTATGGTTTCTATTATAGAGCTGTGTTAATGGTACATGCATAATGGGGTGCTCGACTAATCTCAACAGGCTTCAGAGCAAATACCGCCCCCATAAATGCATTGATGCAGAAGTCAGTGAGGTAGATGTAGCTTTGAGCAGTGTTTACAGTCAATCCTAATATTACAGCCTGTCTGTCTTGTCTCCAGCCTTCATTCTTCAGTATGGCGTCCATCCCAAAAGGGGAAGTTTACGATGTCCCAAGTCAAGCAAGACAAGCTTCTCTTTTTACTGTGAGCTCCTGAAAATATATATATACCAAACGCTTTAAAAGTACTAACTATTAGTAGTAACTATATAGATATTCTTCCACATGAGCGGGTGCAGAGCTAATGTCTCTACTATCATTGTGTTCTATTTGCAGGCATCAACCAGTCCAAGACATATGCCACAAACGCATTCACTGCTTCCAATCGCTAAGCTGGAGACAAGATTTGATTCTCCAGAGCGGTTAAAGTGTAGCGGTCAAGACTTTTATGTAAGTTGTAATGCAATTTTAATTTCAGTTTTATATATATGGCAGCAAATCACAACACAAGTAATCTCACGACACTTTACATATAGAGCAGGTCCCCTCCGTACTCATTATAATACCATGTACAAAGACTTACTTTCTTTTAATAGGTAGAAATCTCAAGCAGATCCAGCTGTAGGTGGGACTCCATCTGCCTTGAATGGTTGGGTTAAGAGGGAGAGAGACAAATACAGACAGATAGAGATGCAACATAGATATATAACTAATAATAATAATATTGGTAGAAATATGACTTATAATAGCAATAACAACTACAGTCATAATAGAAATATTCCTAATAATGATAATGGTAGCAATGGGAGTCAAGCAGGCCTGAAACAACTATTGACATGAAACTGTGAGACAAGACGCATAAAAACTCACATTGGTGCATTTGTGGAATCATAGTAAATCTCCTGGCAGTCTAGACTGATAGTAGCATAACCAAGGGATGGTTCAGGGCTTACCTGAGCCAGCCATACCTATAAACTTTATCAAAGAGGAAAGTTTTAAGCCCACTCTTAAGTATGGAGATGGTGTCTGCTCCGGAACCCTATTTGAGAACTGATTCCACAGATGATGAGCTTGATGCTCTGGCTTCCATTCTACTTTTGAAGACACAAGAACCCATAAGTAACAATGCATTCTGAGAGTGCAACATTCTTGCAGGGTAATGGGAACTATGTGGTCCTTAAGACACAATGGTGTCTGACCATTAAGGGCTTTGTAGGTGAGAGGAAACAATTTCTTAGGGATGACTGGTTTCATCAGGCGATATAGATCTATAGTTGGCCAGAACCCCTGGATCAAGATAAAGTTTTTTAAGAAAACAAACTGAGAGGGACTGATGAAGTAAGAAACCTACAGTGTGTCCAACTTTAGTTTTCTTTCAGCATTGTTACATATTATTCACCTCTGCTGAAGGCACAGTATGCTAAAATGTACTATTACATATGATTTGATATTCAATTCTATTTAAAAGCAAAAGCATTTGTACCTGTTTCAAATGGCCACAGAAGGTTTTGTAAGTAGCCTGCTGTCATAGCCTCCTTCTGGCTGCATCACACTGCCTCCCTGATCTCTCTCTAAGAGCCCACTGCCTTTGCTTCGTAGCCTCGATGCAACAAATGCGAAATACAAATGGAGATAATGGTGCCCACTTCTTCACTCACTCACTGTATGGTGTTGTCCGCGAGTGTTGACATAAAAAGTGTAGAGAATGAAAAAAGAGCTTGATAGAGATGTTCAGACCATGACACGCCTCATTCAGATGTCAGGAAGGTGTAGGGTAGAGTTTTCAGATGCTCTGGGATGATATGACTAACATTTCGTTTTTAGCATACTGGGACACTTTTCAGTGAGTATAAACTAACATCTGCTTTTCTTTTTTCATAACTGTGGTATTGTCAACATCTTTCTTGTGCATAGGTCTATGCAGTTCCACCATCTTTGCCTCAGGACCCAAACTATGACATCCCTGTTCCCTCAGCCACAGAAGCCCAACAGAAAATGACCAATGGATACAGCACCCTTCCTAAACCCTGCAAGCCTGAGTGGATTTATGATGTGCCAGTGGGTCCTGAGAAACAAAGTCCATCCCAAGGCTCCTATGATACCATGCCTTCCAAACCTGTTTGCAAGCAGCTCTATGACACTCTTCCAGCACATGCTTGGCCAAATCAAGGAGACAATCCAGCTTCCTCGCTTTATGATATACCAAAACCCAGTTCTCTTGATATCCTGAGTCCACCCAAGGTGCTCCCAAGGGGCCTAATTTATGACAAGCCCCTAGCACAGAGGCACATGGGGGAGTTAGTTTATGCAGTTCCACCCCAAGAGGAACCCCTCAGCCATGATCCCCCCAGTGATCATATACCCCTTGAGTGCAGGGGAGACTCAAGTAGTACTCATGAACTCACAAGGGTGCGTCTGCAGCGAATGAGGAACTTTCTGGCTTGTGTGTCTTTTCGTGATCTTCCAGGAAGTGGGGAGTCTTTAGCCCAGGAAGACGACAAACAAGGTGGAAACTTACGTCTGTCTGTAGCAGACAGTCAAAGAATCAGCACAGCCTCCAGCTCCTCCACAAGCTCCTGTGACTCTCTGGCTCTGAGCTCCTCCTCTCCTGAGCCTCTGCGAGAAGTGATGCTCAGCCAGGACGAGGCCTGCCGCAGACTTTTAGACCTGCAGGAATCTGTTTGCAGGGCTGTGCCGCAGCTTATGAAATATGTCAGCAGTCACTGGAGAAGCAAAGAACATCTGGAGAAACACCTGAAGGAGATCAAAGAAGCAGCGGAGGAGATTACATGTTCTCTGACATCCTTCCTGAACTTTGCCCTGGATGTTAAAGGGAATAACAGCCGTTTGACTGATGCCAACCTTCAGACAAGGCTCTATAAACAGTTATCCATTGTAGAAGACTCGGGTATCATCCTACAACAAACAGTTAATGCTCTGAACATGGCTGGATGGTCTCTCAACACACTTTGTCAGGACTCTGTAGAGGTGCAGACACCTGACCAACTGGAGCGCTTTGTTATGGTGGCACGCACTGTTCCAGAGGATGTCAAGCGCCTGGTGTCCATCATCAATGCCAATGGCAAGCTTCTGTTCAGAGCCCCTCAGAAAGATCCAAAGTTTGTCAATGCCATAAGTCAGCCAGAGACAAAGCAAAGTCCTTATCAAAGTGAACAGGGAGGGGATTTAGTGGAGGATGACAACTACTATGTAGAACTACAGGTGAACACTATATACAATCATTATACATAATACTGGTTAGTATGGTAACTGAATATTGAGCTTTTGACCCAAGCCCAAGGCATATTTACTAATGTAATATTTTTGTTATTTATTTTTCCTCAGACTAAGAATGATTTTAAAAAGGAGCAGAGGGAAGGGCAGAAGGAACCAGAAGAGGTTGCACCTGTCTCTAATAAGTTACAGGTGAGTATTCCCTATTAAGACAAAGAATTTATTACTATCTAATGAGCATGATGAAAACAAAAAACACATTTGCCTCTTAAAGAATTTTACTCATTCATCTACAATGTACCTACACTTTTAAGGTTAATGTGTAACTATCTTAACCTCTATTTTTTCAATTTCTTTCCAATGCTCTAGCGTCAGTTCTTTGAGTCTGGAAGTGGCACAGAAGAACATCAATCATCGTCCCTGTCAGAGCACTGCCGACTTTACTTTGGCGCTTTGCAGAAGGCCATTGGGGGATTTGTGGGTAGTCTTCAGGATAGTCAGCCACCAGAGAAATTCATCTCGCAAAGTAAGTTGGTGATCATGGTGGGCCAGAGATTGGTGGACACCCTCTGCAGGGAGGCACAACGTGGAGGGTCCAGCCAGAGCCTCCTGTGTAAAAGCAACCACCTCTGTGCTCTCCTGAAGCAACTGGCTGTGGCCACCAAGAAGGCAGCACTGCACTTCCCAGATAGGCAAGCTCTGCATGAGGCTCAAGAGTTTGCAAAGGAACTGGCCCAAAGAGCACAGCACTTTCGGATATCGCTTGACCTCTGAGAGCACACATATGAAACTTCTTGATTTCTTTGTACATTTTTTCACAATTTAGTCACTTAGCTTCTCTTTATCTTTCTCATTTATTTCATATTCAAATAACTTCAAGCTTCACTAGACAAAAAATGATTGTTTTTTCTTGAATGTTATTATAATGAATGCAGGTATTGATCAAAATTGTACTAAAATAAAACACCAAAACACAGTGGAGTTCCAAAAAATTGCACATTTAGAATACTGTACTCAAGCCAATTTTGAAATGCAATTTTAAAATCAAAATATAAAATGCAATTTGTTTTAAATGAATTAACAGGAATTGTGTATGCTCTGAAGATTGTTATGTGGATGTATATGTATTTTATTACTTTATTGTGTAAAAGGTACACTCTCCAGGGTAATAGTTTTCACTTTTTATGAATATCTATGTAAATAATCTAAAAAAATTGATATGCATTCCCAAACATTTCTTTACAAAAGATTACAACTCATGTTGGATTTTTATTTATATTAAAATGAAAAACTGAAAAGTCTTGTCATTTTGTTGATATGTATCTGAAGCACACAGACAGACTTCTGCAGTGCTTTCTTGGGTGCCTTTCCAGTGGAAACACATAAGTGTGCAGTATACACACTTGTCATCAGGGCTTGAGTCAGCTTCCTCTGTTAGTTTTGGTTTCTTTGTGTCACAATTAGAGCACCGTATTGGCTTAAATTGTTGAGAGACACAGTAAAAAAAACAAGTCCATTACTGAATGACTGCTGCACACAAACAAGCAGTTCTTTATTGAATGCTGCCCTCTAGAGGTAGTATGGGTGCAACTACATGCTTATACCTGCTTATTCAGGGTGTAGTGAATTCTGATTATTAACACAGGACATTTTAAATTTACTTTGTGACTGGATTCTTCAGTGAAATGCATAGTCACAGTTTTTGATAGGCATTCAATTTTATAAAATTCTGAACTTCTTCTAAAAACCAAAATCAAGGAGTGCGGCAAGGATAAAATCCAGAAAATTGTTCAGATCAGGATGATGTTCCACGATAGCCTTAAGAAAAATTCTGAGGTGACAGTAGACACATGACTGAAAGATCCAGTCTTACTGAGGTGGAAAATGGTCTTATTTTTAAATTAAAAGAAGTATACATTCTGCTCCTCTTACTACAGTGTGCATCAGGTCTCTTCCAAAGCCCCTCCCCACAGCTTTGCTGATCCCAACACTTTCTATTTAGCTAGCCTTTCTTCAATGCTCTTCTTCTATTTACTTATCTTATTGGTAGAACAGAGCATGTGCAAGAGCAATGATTGACACTCTATCAGATACCCTCTTTTCTTATGTAGTGGATTCTTGTCTGTAATGTATCTGTTTTCACATATTATCTGTCACATGTACTGCTGTCAGGACATAGTGACATTTTTAGTCAATATGAGTAATTCATTAATAACTCATTTTTAAATTGATTCACACAGAAAGAGACAGAGACAGATTATCTGTGATAAAAAATCTGGCTCCTCTGAATCAACCTATTATCCCTAGGCCATTTGTAAGTATGCACAGCATTTGCATCAAAACCACCAGAAATCACCTATTCTTTCTGGTTTTCAAATTTCTGATTAAATGGACATGTATGGGCTTTTATTCCTATCTTTACTCAAGAGCATGGTCTTTCAATTTGAGCGCATGATTTACCGATTTCAACTTTAGATTTTTTAATGTTTAAATGTAAAATTGTTTCTCTCAAAACCCTGCCCTCGCACTAAAATATCCCCTGCTTGTGCTTAGATTTGCTCTGCTTCTGTTTTTGCTTGCACTCATATATACCACAGCAGTGCTGATTCTACTGTGTCACGTCTTAATTCTCAGTCAATTCTGCACATGTAACAAATATTCTAATATAAAAATTACCACGGAAACACCTTCTTTTCTCGTTTATAACAAACTATGTCTTAAAACCATAAATAATGACAAATGCAAAATAAATAGAAACAGATCTGTATAGTAAGTAAGTATAGACAGTATGCAGAAAAATAAGTAACATAGGGAAACACACCTGAAAAGGCCAATAAAATACCATTAGTGCCCTTTTAGGAACTCCTGTTGCATGTCATAGCTTGAGAATGCACTAAAATACAAAAATTCAGACAGAAAAAAGGTTATACTGAGTTCAGTATTGCTGCGGTAACGACATGGCTGTAAGAGTGAATAAATTGGGCCAAAACCTTTCCTGTATAAACTATGACAGTATTTTTCCATTAAAACTAAAACATAGACCAGGATTATATACTTAAATGACACGTTTAACAAAGAAAATAACAGAATTCTTTGTGCGAATTTCCCCTGTGCTGATTCCACTGTAAGGGAAGGCGAAAGTTACAGGAAGTAAACAAAGCAGTATGCGAAGGAAAATAGTTCCCTTCTTCTTCTTCTTTTTCTTCCTCTTTCAATTCTTTTGGACGTGATTTTCTGATGACTTTTTTTGTAAATCATTCAAAACCATACATATATAAACAGCTATATTAAACTAAAAAGTGGCACCTCCCCAAGATTTCTTTTAAAATGTGGGGTCCGCTGAGGGTGTCCTTTATCTCTATACCTTTCCATCTGGCTGCACAGCTACTTAATTTACAGATAAAAACCAGGTCTTTAAAAGGCATTATTATTGCCAATAAAGCAATAATTATCAGTCAGCTGGCAGATGATAAGGCTCTGTTTCTTAAGGATGCCTCCTAAGTTTCAGTGGCAGTTAACACTGTCCAGTCCTTTCTCCTTGGCTTCTGGGCTTTCCCATAATCTTGATAAATGCAAATTACTACCAGTGAAAGAATCTACAGTAACCTCGGTTTCCACTATTCCTTTGAGAAACTTACATATCACAGGGTCCTTATTACTAAACCAATGGTTAATAATAGACCTATATTTGATATTTCTCTGAGGGTCAAAGTTCTGCTCACTTATATGTTGATAATTCAGTATGCAAATGTATTGATATGATGCTAAGCAATTTCTTACGGAAAAACAAAATTCACTATATATGAAAATCTGTAGTTCTAAATACATACAGAAATGGTTGGCTAAATTTCAAAGACTTCACTTCTCTTAACAATACTTTCAAAATAAACTGAATTACTGGATTACTACTTCTATTTGGAAACTTGTCTTTTCACATTTACTTGACCTTAAATTTATTCTGCTCTGTAATTAAATTATTCCAAAGATCTCTCTCAAACTTACCACCTTTCATCAACAGGATGTTTTCACTTGGACTTTGATTTACAAGCACAAATTCTGTCCTCATGTTATATTTGGAACAATTGTAATATAAAAACAAGTACAAAAATAACAAAAACAAGTCTTTATTTTATGATGGTTGAAAAATGTAATCATTCTAGTGAGTCAGTTGTTTAATGATGAAAGACTACTGTACAACTACTCTGAATTTCTATGTACGTTATAAGTACGATATACCAATAACCTCAAAATAATTTTCTGTAGTTTGTAATGCAATCCCATCTGGTTTATTAATGTTATTCATGAATGTTGCACCACCACCTCCATCAGTGTTCATACTTTATAATGAGGGATTTATTTCAGGACAGTGTGGTCTCTGTTGCTAGAGCAGCATTTTATTGGGGCAATTTTATCAGTAATCTTAACTTTTAAGTTGATCCATAGATTCAACCAGTGAAACATTTCTTTGAATATTAAAAAAAGACATAGATGTGATTTGCTGTTTCTGTGAGTTACATCCTGTTCCCATTTGTTTTGGTCTTTTAAACATTTTTAACACAAGCTGCAGATTTACTCAGATTTTGCCCTTTATTATAGAAATGTCATATTTGGTTGCTATGATTACAGTGATAAAGACGTTAATGTATATTATTATTATATAATATATGTATTATTATATAATTCTGCTTCTTGCCAAATTTCACATACATTAATACAAATAAATAATTATTATATTATTAATAATTTTAGATGTGTACCATCACATGCTTTACTCTTTTCTCTTCCTTGCAGTTGTCACATCTACCTGTATTATGTTTATGTATTTTGAATAGTAAGCTGTTTAGTCCAGTGTGTCCAAATCTCAGCCTTGATATTATTATTCCATTTTTCTTGTTCCCTACTGCACACCTAACTTCTCCCACTTTCCTTTGTATTCTGCAAAACCACCATCCTTTCCCCTGTCTCCTATTGCTTTTGCCACCTTTTACTCAGTCTCTGTTCAATAATACTCTTGATTTCTGTCTTGCTGATACTCAATGCCAAATAAATGTGATTATTTTTCTGCCATTTCATTTTCTTTGATGCCAATATGTGCCCATGCCCATAAAATTATTGTAATTAATGTAATATTATTGTAAGACCCATCGTTTGAATTCTGTACAATGTGTGTTGTATTTCCATCAACATGTCTGGTCTGCTGACTGAATGACTGTACTGTAAAATGGCTTGTGGTGAGCTTAAATCTAAACAAAGGATTGTTTTTAATGGTCTTGTCTCCTCTAGCCACTGCAGTGCTGACAATATTGCCAGCATTTCTCCTGTGCACATAGATACTTCCTCAGCCTTTCCCCTTCTTTGACATAAAACTTTGGAACAAAGATTCAAATTTAGATTCAAAGATTCAAAATTCAAATTTATTTATTTAAAGCCCAAAATCACAAACATCATTTGCCTCTGAGGGCTTTACAATCTGTACAGTTGTGACACCCTCTGTCCTTAGACCCTCGAACCGGGTCAGGAAAAACTTCAAAAAACCCTTTATGGGAAAAAGAAGAAACCTGAGGAAGAGCCACAGATGAGGGATCCCTCTCCCTGGGACAGACAGACGTGCAATAGATGCCACATCTACAGAGAACATCATTATCAATCATATTATGGAGTTATACATGGGTCGTAATAAGCTGTAGATAAACTGAGTTCATGGGTTTAGTCCATGTGTGAAGGTATCACAGGTAATGGAAAGGAGTCCAATGAGTCCAGGTTGCATCTCTAGATGTCCTCATATGGAGCTCTGGGCCACTCGACCTTCTCTCCACAACACAGACACAGATCATGTCCCCACCAGGCCAGTGAACCTCAGACAGATGGACCACAACCAGAATCAGTGAGGAACCTGCAAGACTACATTACAGAGATGTGCTTGCTGCTAATCTATATATCACATAACTATAGTCCAATAAAGACCTGATTCATACACTCTACATAGTTTTCAAAGCAGTTCTGTCTGCCCCCAATTCCATTCCAACTAAACATCTCATTACATTTATACTTTCTTACATTTATCAATTACTTTGTGAATTTGTACTGTCCATATTTTTTTTTCATCAACAACATCCCTGCTTCACTTTCTCTAATTCTTGTTATTCTAATTATTTTCCTTGTAAAGCACATTGTCTTTTTTTTTATCAATTAAGAATTTAAAATTCCATTTAAATGACCACTCTTCCACTTTCTTAATACCCCCCTGTAGTTTCCTGACAATGAATTCCAAATTTCTTCCCCTATTCCAAATAGTCCCATCATCAGCAAAAAGTGAAAAACATTATCATTATGGACAACAATAAAGGGCTCATTATATGTCCTTGAGGCATTCTATTTTCTACAGCATACTTCCCAGAATAGTTCTCTCCTATTTTGACTTTAATGAATCTTCCTAATAAAAAATCCTTCATCCACCTTTACATTTGACCCTTTATATCTAATTTAGTCTAACTAGTCCTTTTCTCCGCATCACTATGCTTTCCCTGTTTATTTGTGCCTTCCTAACTTCATACTCTAAACATAAAGATGGATCCATAGTATTTCTTCCTCTCCTAGCCAGTCTGGCATTTAGATATACATCTTTTACTTTCTCTATAATATGTATATAATATAAGCATTTCTGAACTGAGAAGGCAGGGTGGTTGTCAATGATCCAGGTGGGTGGTGGGGGCTTGGCCAGAGGGTTTAGTGGACTGGAGGAAACTGAGTTCAACAGGGGCACATGGAAAGCAGGGTGGACATTGATGGCCGAAGTCTGACAACATTGGGGTTTATGATGCGCTCAATCTAATATGGGCCAGTGTATTTAGGTGCCACCTGCAGAGGGAGGTCACAGGAGGACAGCCAAACCCTCTGTCCCACCTTGAATTCAGGAGCAGGGGACTGGTGGTGGTCTGTGATTTGTTGGTTGTGGGCCACAGATCTGGTGACGGCTGCCCGGGCCTCACACCAGACAGTGCAGATGTGCCTGAACCGATGGGACTGCCACTTCAGTCTCCTGGGATGGAAACGGGGGGGTTGAAAGCCGCTGGAGACCACGAAAGGTGAAATCCCTGTGGCACAGCTGACCAAAGGGTTGTGGGCATATTCTACCCAGGGCAGGTGGGTGGACCAGGAGGCAGGATGGCGAGAGGTGACACAGTGAGGCTTCCAAGCTCTGATTATCCTGCTCCATCTAGCTGTTGGTCTGTGGATGATAACCAGACGACAAAAAGCTTGACAAAAAGCTTTGCAAATCTGGGAAACAAACTGAGGGCCTTAGTCCGAGACAATGTCAGGGGATTCCACGGAGGAAAAAAACATACTGAATAAGTAAATTAGCCGTTTCCGAAGCAACTTTGAGAGTCAATATCACCATAAGGTGCCTTTGAGACTTCCCTATTTCCCCCCCAAAAAGCTGAGATTTTCCATTGAACTTCATATTCATTGTATTAAGTAGATGTTATGGTGTTAGAAATGCATATTGGTCAAGCTCCCACACTGTTTATAAATTAACTGCAAGCAGACAATGTATATGCAAATAACAAAATATGTCCACCCTGTCATGGACAATTTCATAGTAAATATATTGTAATTACATAGTGATTATAAAATGTACATTTTCAGAAAGCTATTTAGTCACTTCCTCAACAATATATTTCAGTTAATGGGAAAAGTATTTGGATAATAATGAAATTATGGCAAACGATTTGTTTCTTTATAAAATCTGCGAGAGTGGCACTTTTCTTTTCTAAATAAAATCTAACGACAAAGATATCTGGTCAAACTTTCAAACAATACTATTTGGCCCTCATTTGTTTATAAAGAAATCACACAAAACATTTTGCTAACTTGTGAAAATAATTTGTTTATTTTCATAGAACATGAACGTAACAGGATGGACAGTGACATGACAGGGTGGACCTTGGGCATGACAGGAGTGGACACATTGTGAAATATCATTGAATGGCCTCATAAATGCAAAAAATCTAAAGGAAATTATGTAAAAAAATATGCCAGAGGTCCTTTTCCTATGTAGAGGGAAATTACCAGTTGAACAGATTGGTTCTGATCCACTCTACCTGCATGCACCCACTGAATAAAGATGCCCAAAATGAGCCATTAATGTGGTCTAATAGTGTTAAACTCTGTACATCATTCTGCACAGTGAAAGTCAAACATTTAACTGTAGAACAAGAAGAAAAATGTTTTAAGTGGAGAACGGTTGATTTAGAATAACAGAATATTACAGAAAGATCACTTAGACACATCTCCAAACAGTCTCTCCCTTTCTGAAGATACATGGCTCAATTTTGCAGTTGCTGTTCCACAAACTTCCATGCAGATGCTTCAGTCTGTACAGAGCGCTTGTTCAGAGCCTGTGGTTATGGTATCAGGCAAAGTACCTGCCAGTCATGGTACCAACAGATGTCGTCCCGGAGACTTGGCCAATGTATGCATGACCTGGGTATGCTTCATTGTCGTAATTAACGACACACCACTCTCCAATGTGCTTTACCTCAATCATTTCTGGTCTCCAAGGATTATCTGGTGTCTTTCCACATGCTGGGGACTCGTCAGATGAAACAGGAACATTAGCTAGAGTGACCTCTTGAAGGTTAAAGCAGGGGCAGTCCAAAACACCTTCCTCCCTTTTACACAGACATGAAATGTCTCTGTATTTCATTTGGCCCGGGTGTCAGACTGATAGCTTGGTGGATTCTCATTTTATGGCAGCTATTGCAGGTACCTCAGTCTTTGATTCAATATCCCTCTCTGGGACGAAGAACAGCTCGACAGATGTGTCCAGGCTTTTCAGCTTGTCATACAAACTCTGGGTATCAGGAATGTCTTCTCCATGGGCTACAATCTGGTCTGCTGACCTCTTGAGGGCCCCACCCACACCGTCTGGTGCCCCTTTTCCATGACTAGCCTCAAAGAAATTCCACGTTATTTCTTTGAAGCCATACTTGTAGGGTTCCGTTGAGAGGTAGAAGAAATTTCCCTTTTGTCGATACTGCGTTGCAGGCCCGTCACTGAAAAAATTAAGTATGCTGACTTGAGGGTGTCGTTCTCTCACTATCTTCAGAACTGGATCAAGGTGGGCCCAGATCGCCACAGGGTCGTGTCTTCTGGAGGGTGATATGGAGCAGAAGGTGTGTGGTGTTTGTTTACCAGTGGTGTAGAGCACTCCAGTGTGCAGACTGGCCTGCTTATGTGAGCCTCCAAAATGCACAGATTGTATTTCTTTGCTGTACCTGCATGAGTAATTTTCGCTAAAATCTATATGCAAGAAGGACTCGTTGTGCTTCAGGCTCCTCCTGAGCTCCCTATAGGCATCAAACTGCCATTTAATGTTGAAGACATGGCGCCTAAAATAGAGAAGCCTCTCCTGGAAATCTGTGTTAAGGTCATGCTCCGTTGTTGTTATCTCCCTTTTCACTGTGATTGTTGACACCTTCTCATCCTTCGTGATCTTTTCTGTCATCCATTGATATAAACGAATGTTCTCTTCCTCAGGAGTTTTCAGCATTGGGTGACAAGTTAGGAGGCATTCACTCATCGTAAGCACAGACCTTGGCTTTTGGGTTGCACATGGTTGCTTCAGACATTTCCTCAATGTTTCTTGAGGACACTAACCCTTGGTTATGCAAGGCATTGGCAATGAATTGCAAGTTCTCATGTTTTTTGCAGAGACATGTGTCACAGTCAGAGGAAGAGGGGGTTACCACCCAAAAGGGTCTGAGACGGCAAAAGGAGGTGTATGACATGTGGACAGTGTGCTCAGAGAGAAACCTCCTGTGCAAGTTCTTCATTGTATCAGTAAGCAACCTCTTTTGCATCTTTTTCTTCAGCTGTGTGACTGCTTGTTTGAGGCCAGTCGTCATTCGACTAACATCATCTTGAAGAAAAAATGATGTAACGTTCTTCCTAATCTCATTTCAACTGACGCACCTCCTCCCACGGTAGGTAAGATCCACAGGATACTTTGCTCTCTTCTCTGCTTGTACTTCTTCAGAATGTTTCCACTGACTATTTTTGCTATCAACTGTTTCTCTCTGTTTGTATTTGCATGTTCATATTTTCTTCTAATATCTTCAATCAGGGATGTATGAAAAAGAAGAGCTCTTTTGATGGGTGAATTCACTTTTTGACGTGCCAACAAAGCATTGACTTTTGTATGTGGTGATTTGGACGCACTTGCTTTCTTGGCCCTATGGCACCTCTTCTTATATTTCTTAATTTAAGTTTTCTTTTCTCTTTTGCGAGCTGTGCCTCCAATATTTCAATCTGTTTTTTCAGTTTCCTGTTTTCAGCAGGAGGAGTGTCTGACGCACGTCAGTCTTGACTGACGTGCGTCAGACACTCCTCCTGCTCTGATTGGTTTTTTTGACCTGGGCGCAGGCACTTAACTCAAAGTGAACATACTCAGAACTAACTCATATTAGCTGTACTGCAATGATAAACTCAGAGGTCAGGGTTAGACACCAAGTTTGTTGAACCTGCTTTCTGAAATAGACCGCAGGTCAAAGGAGGGTGTGAAAAATCTTGTCTTACACTGGAAATAAGGAGAATTGTCTTTTATATTTTTAATATATTCTTGCAAGTACGTGTGCCATCGGTCTATTGCACGAAGGAACTCACAACATAGCTCAGGAAGAAGAAGAAGAAGAAGGAGAAGAAGACATTTATAGTAAGATGCAAACAGGAGTAGGTAGGGGAGGGGGTGCTGGGTCATGCTACCCCAGTTAGTAGATATTGTTCAAGATTTTATTGTTCAACATTTTAGAGCCCCCCCCCCAAAACTGTACAAATAACGTTTTAAGTGGGGGCTCAAGTGTTATAACCATCATGAGAAGATTTTGTGGGAAGCATGAATTAGAATTAGAACTAAATTTAATACCTCAGCTGATATTTTGCTAGTGACTGACAATAGACAAGAGTTTAACTAAACGTCCATCAGGTGGAGGTATACACTTGACTGGTATACACTAAAAATTGAGATTAAGATGGTTTACTCCAGAATTTGGAGTTGTTGAGACGTGTTATTTTGTATGGTCCTGGATGTGTTGTCAGCATTGAGGTTGGTTTTGTGCACACAAATAGGTTAAGACCCTCACAAATCCAGCACCACTCTATTGTATTCAATCTACCTATGGCTCAGTGTTAGCAATTACTTAATGAGTTTGATGGTATAGTCTGAGTTAGATCATCACGGTAGAGATCTTTAATTGTGGTCAATACAGCTGTAGCCTCAAGAAAAAACCTTGATAAATGTGTTAAAGCCCAAGGTAACCAGTTGTTTTTAGATCAACCAAAAAGTTACCAGATTTGGGATTTCACCTTTTGCTTGACTGAAATCAAATCCAGCTTGACGCAATCCTGTAAAAAAGGTATTTTCTTAAATTTCTGTTTATACTATCATTATCTCCACAGTAGATACGAAATGCTACTTGAAAATTACCAGTAAGATATCTATGAATGTGTGATGAATCTGGTGATGGAGGCAGGCCATAGTTTGCTGTTAGGTGAACACAATGCACACCACACACACGGATACCTGTTAGTTTGAAAAGCAGTTGGGATATGAAACACCTGTAGTGGTCGGTATGGTCATAGGATGCAGAATAATTATGGAGTAAATTCATGCTTGAAACAGCAGTATAGAATAAAGTGTGGAATAGAATAGAACTAGACTGAGCATATCATAAAGTAAAACAGTCAGAGGTCTAAGAAGAGTTGAAAATTTCTATGTTTTTATAAATATCCAAAGCTTGTTCTGTTTTTATACATTTCAGCGCTTTCTTAAGATGCTTGGTGTTAGGTTAGGTGCACGGTGAAGTGGTAGTTGGACCCAGATGCAGACGAGGCAGGAGGCAGATAGACGTTGAACTCTTTATTGACGGCAAACACGGGAACACAGGAACACAGGGACGAGGCAGGAACGCAGCAACACGGGTAGCACAGGGAAGCACAAGTTAGCACTAGAAGCACGAGGAAGCACAAGAAAGCACGAGAAGCACGAGAAAGCACAAGAAGCACGACATAACACAGGTAGGAACAAACGACACGACCCAGAACAAAGGAGAAGGACTGACTTAAATACACAGGAGGAAAGGGAAGTGGAAACAGGTGAGGAGACTAATGGGGACAGGTGAAACCAATAGGGGCGGAGCAGGCAATCAAAAAAAAAAAAGGAGGGAAACATGAAGGACAGGAAGTGAAGTGCTAAACCAGTGAGGAAAGACGAGACTACAAAATAAAACAGGAAATACACAACAGGTAACATACACACATAACAGTACCCCCCCCTCAAGGGATGGCTTCCAAACATCCCCCAGAAAGTCCAACAAGGCTAAGCAGGGAGGATGGAGGGCGTGCGGAGGAGGGATTGGGCCCTCGCCACGGGTGGCCAGCGGTGACGGCAAGGCTCGAGAGGGGCTCAGGGAGCACTGGGTCTCGAGGGCACTGGGACGCTCAAGCTCAGTCTCTGGGGGCACTGGGGGACACTGGGGCACTGGGGGCACTGGGAGGGGCACTGGGACGCTCTGGGAGCTCACTGGGACGCCACTGAGGCTCACTGCACTGGGAGGCTCACTGGGACGCTCGGGAGCTCAGTCTCGGGGGCACTGGGAGGGGCACTGGGACGCTCGGGAGCTCTGGGAGTCTCGGGGGCACTGGGACTGGGGCACTGGGACGCCGAGCTCAGTCTCGGGGGCACTGGGAGGGGCACTGGGACGCCTGGGGAGCTCAGTCTCGGGGCACTGGGAGGGGCACTGGGGACTGGGCTCACTGGGCCACTGGCCACTGGGCTCACTGGGAGGCTCACTGGGCTCACTGGGGGGCTCACTGGGAGGCTCACTGGGAGGCTCACTGGGAGGCTCACTCGGAGGCTCGAGCTCAGCCTCGGGGGCACTCAGCTGGGGACTCGGCGGCTGGACTGCCTGGCTGCACTCAGCTGGCTGCGGACTTCAGTGGCGCTGGAGGCCCAGAAGCTGGGCCGCAGGCTGAAGGCTAGGATGGGGGCAGGCCGGACTGCAGACTGCGGACTGGCTTGGCTGGGCTGCAGTGGGACTGTCAGAAGCTGGGCTGCAGGCTGAGAACGCTGAGGCTGAGCACTCGGAAGGCTGAACGCCTGGAGGCTGAACGCCTGGAGGCTGAGCTGAAGGCTCGGGAGGCTGAAGGCTGAAGGCTGAAGGCTGAAGGCTCTGGAGCTGGGCCGAGGCTGAAGGCTCGGGAGCGGGCCGCAGGTTGAAGGCTCGGAGGAGGCTGAAGGCTGAATCGGCAGGTTGAAGGCTCAGGAGCTGGGCCGCAGGCTGAAGGCCTGGGAGGCTCAGGCTCGGAAGCTGGGCCGCAGGTTGAAGGCCCGGGAGCGAGGTTGAATGGGCCGCAGGTTGAAGGCTCGGGAGCGGGGCCGCAGGCTGGAGGCTCGGGAGCTGGGCCGCAGGTTGGCTGGCCCGGAAGGCGGGAGCTGGGCCGCAGGCTGAAGGCTCGGGAAGCGGGGCCGCAGGCAGGTTGAAGCTGAGGCCTGAAGGCGGGCTGCAGGCTGAAGGCTCCGAACTTCCAGGGAAGGCTGAAGCTGGGCCGAAGGCAGGGCTGAAGGCTGGAAGGCTGGGGAGCTGAAGACTCGGGAGCTGGAAGACTGGGAGCTGGGAGCTGGGCCGCAGGCTGGAAACCCGCTGGCTTGGAGGCAGGCTGGAAACCCGCTGGCTTGGCAGGCTGGCTTGAGGCAGGCTGGAAACCCGCTGGCTTGGAGGCAGGCTGGGGTGCAAGGCTGTAGGCTAGCAGGCCAAGGCTGCGGCTGTGGCTGGAGCTGACGCTGCGGCTTGGCAGGCTGGAGGTGAGGCTTTGGCTTGGGGGTTGCCGGCTCTAGAGACTGTGGCAGATGAAACAACTGGAGCTTGGCTGGCTAGAGTGTCCAGAGCAGTCAGCAGTTCCTCAAACAAGCCCGGCACTTTTCTTCTCAATAGCCATGGAGTCGCGAGCCAAGTGATCAATGACCACCTCCAAACCTATCCGCCGGTCCACGTGGTCCAGACCCGGGTACATGAGGACAAAGTTCTTGATCACCTGAAATGATCTCTCCCCATGTTCCCGGGCTCCTACGGTGTCCGCTGGGTCCATGTCTGGTCGTGTGTCGTTCTGTTAGGTTAGGTGCATGCACGGTGAAGTGGAGTTGGACCCAGATGCAGACGAGGCAGGAGGCAGATAGACGTGTTGAACTCTTTATTATTGACGGCAAACACGGGAACACAGGAACACAGGGACGAGGCAGGAACGCAGCAACACGGGTAGGTAGCACAGGGAAGCACAAGTTAGCACTAGAAGCACGAGGAAGCACAAGAAAGCACAAGAAGCACGACATAACACAGGTAGGAACAAACGACACGACCCAGAACAAAGGAGAAGGACTGACTTAAATACACAGGAGGAAAGGGAAGTGGAAACAGGTGAGGAGACTAATGGGGACAGGTGAAACCTAATAGGGGCGGAGCAGGCAATCAAAAAAGGAGGGAAACATGAAGGACAGGAAGTAAAGTGCTAAACCAGTGAGGAAAGACGAGACTACAAAATAAAACAGGAAATACACAACAACAGGTAACATACACACATAACACTTGGGTTCTAATTGTAATTGTAATCTCTCTGGGATGGGATAAGTGATGATTTAAAAACTTTGCTGGTGTATAGCAGCCCACTATATGAATATAAATGTATGCCTAACATATGCTTACCTTAGTGTACAGAGGTAGGTGTATTATGAAATGTTTACTCAATATTTCAATCATTTTTTTTGGTCACAAAAAACAACTTTGCATTCAAAGTACAATTTTAATTAACTTTTAATTAATTTAACTTTTAATGAATTTGTTTTATTAATTAATTCACTCATGTGAAACTCAAGCTGCAGAGATAAAACAAAGAACATTAAATAAAGTTCACACCACGACCTTCTGCTGTGACGGAATATATACTGACATCCCTCTCCAGCTTCACCTTTTTTATTTGCTGCCTTTTGTATACCATTTCCAGCCTCTGATACGCCATGTTCAGCTTTTCACTTTCAGTAGATGAATTTTACATTTACATACAGCACAGGATATCCAGTGACAGAGGAAATGTGTCAGTTAGTAACTGAGTATGTAGGTGGTAACAGTAATATGAATACTATGCAGTATAATATGCAGTATGGTGTTAATTAGGCCTATTAGTATAGAATAGATTTTCACATTTGAGCTTATCTCTGGTATTTCTCTTCTCAAAGTTTCCAGATGTGCTGGGGCAATCGAACTGCAAACAGAGGAACACTGCAGTTGTTGAAGTAGGAGAACACAGGGTTGATTGAGGTGCACAGTGTTTTACTAAAACACCAACACTGCCCCCTCTACCCATCCTGAACAACACGGTGCCTGCTGTACTATCAGGTTCCTGGGTTTCACAGTCTCCCAGGACCTGAGGTGGTGAATCCAACATTGACACCATCAGGAAGAAGGCCCAGCAGAGGATTGTACTTCCTGCGACAACCCAGGAAGTTCAACCTGCCTCAGGAGATGCTGATTCGATTTTACACCACCATCATTATCCAGTCTGTCCTCTGTACATCCATCACTGTGTGGTTAGATCAGCAACCAAACAGGAAAGGAACAGACTAAAACAGACAGTCAGGACTGTAGAGAAGCTCATTGGTGCCAGGCTGCCCTCCATTCAGGACTTATACGTGTCAAGAGTCAGGAAAGGGGCAGGAAACATCACTGCAGATCCATCACACCCTGGACATAAACCTGAACCTGTTTCCGCTCCTTCCCTCTGGTAGGCATTACAGAGCTCTGTACACCAAAAACAACCACAACAAGAACAGTTTCTCTCCACAGGCTGTGACTCTGATGAACACCAGTCAGTGTAATGAACAGTCCCTGTGATAACAAACCCTGAAACACAAACATCCACTGGACCTGTAAACAATATAATATATCTGTAAATGACACGATACATCTGTAAACATTACAATATACCTGTAAACAATATATTATATCTGTAAACAATATACCAGTAACAATATAACATTTCTGTGAACAATATATCTAAAAATAAAATATTTTAATTTTTTTTTTTTTTTTGTCTTCAACATTTAAATATCTCCAATAACATACATACTACACTGTCATACCCACATACCTCTGTACATAAGCGTTCCACTGCAATAATTAGATATATTTCATGCATTGTTTGCACTCTCACCACTCTATTGCACTCTATTCTTACACTTCAGCATAGTAGTTTAAGTTATGTTTATGTTTATTTTTTGCCTCTGAGCTGCTCTTATTTTATTTTATTTTTCTAACTTTTGAACTGCTGTCTCTTCTTTTGTATTGTGCGTACATACTTAGAGTCCTCTAAAACCAGAGTCAGATTCCTTGTATGTGTACACATACCTGGCCAATAAAGCTGATTCTAATTCTGATAGGGAAGTATTTGTGGAACAAAATCTTCTGTATCATTTAGTTGGCTAAAGTTGTCTGAGGTTGGTGTGGTTGTTCATAGAAAAACATCACACAATGACTTCTTTGACAAATTCATATCGAATTCATATTCACTGACTCTTTTTCAAGGACTCTAAAATATTGCAACCCTTATTTTGTGGCTTTCCGAATTAATCCAACCTGACAGTGTCCACTGCTACTAAACAGTTGTCAGTCACCGTCAATAGGAGAGGCGCATTAAAACACCTTCCGTTCAGTTTCTTCTGACATTTAATTTTGGTAGTAACTTCGAAGTTTCTGTCTTTTCTCCAGAGGTTTTACATGGGTGGTTACCAAGAGTGCACTCACCAACACTGCCCTAGCACTGTGGTGCCCATGGAGCTCCAGAGGCTTGAAATTACTTCTTCTAGCTTTTCAGTTTTCAATAGTTGCTGTTTTTTCTTAGCTGTCTATGATAGTATATTCACTATGTCTGTGTTGGTTGGACAGATCAATACATTTAAAAACATCCCTTTTACTTTTGGAAAATACGGGATAATTCTTCTTGTTTTCATTTCACAGACCAAAAATGTGACTTGATACTGCAAACAATAAGCAACAGACCCTTAATATTATATATTGAGGAAAACTACAAAGTACAGACAATTATAACATGACAATTAACAGACAATTACGCATGTAAAAACAGTAAAGCTACATCTCATTCTGCTCACAGTTCCTGTCTCTACAGGAAAATCTTTACAAATATTTTTAGACAGATCTAGCTTTATGCTTGTATACCAGCAGCATTTGTTCTAGGGTTTTCCAAAGAAGATAAATTAAATCTTTCAGACATGTGCTTCATTACATAAATGTGATGGCAATTAAACATGTTGGTCACATGTCTGAATATGTCTGAATGCACAAGTCAGTTTCACATAAAAGTTATGACCTTAATCTTGCAAGGCTGCACCTATTTATATTTCCATACTTCCAACAGTGGTCAAATTTGAATTTTATCTTTACATTACTATAAAGACTACAGCAGCACTGGGTAAATGTATACAGATAGTTTTGTCCCACCAACCTAAGAGCACTAAAAATGTATCACACAATTATTATTGTGATTCTTTCTATAAGAGTTCTGCTATGTCTGAATAAAGTCATAAGAAAAATGTGCATATGACCGCCTGCCTGAATAAAATGAATGTCATCACTTTAATAGATAACTATACAGGTTATAGGGCTTATGACCTCAATGACACAATTCAAGGCAACTTAGATTCTTAATTCACCACACCACTCTAATATCTAAGTCATTATCATTTGCCAGTGGTCCACAGCTGCAATGTTTGTTACATGAAAAGCTCATGGGAGTGAATGGCTCCATCTTCTGGTAAGCATAAATGTGTTACTACTTTCAATGGCAGTCTGCCCATTGGATTTTGTGATATCTTGTGTATAAGTAAAAACATCTGTCCTGATGATGGCGCTAAAGGAATGATTAGGGGACCATCAAATACATTACGATTATGCACTATGGATCGAGAAAATCCACAGAAGTAAATATTTCTGGGGAATATGTGTATTGAATTTGTAGAGTAAATCCTTAGAAATGACAGGTTAATAGTTTGTGCTCTAGATAATTTTTGAAGGGTAGACATGTTTAGGCCTCTGTAGTGGATGCATACTATACCATTAAAATCAACAACAAATAATGTTAAGTCTCTAACATATTGGCCAGGGAACTACGGGTGAAATAGTAAAAAGTGCAAAACAATCTCTAGTATCCTATTTTTTTAAAGGATAGGACAATCATGGCAGTTGATGTTATTCCTCACCATAGACTGTTTGTGCTTCACAAAGATCACACAGCTGCTGCTCTTTTCACAGTTTAATTACAAAAAAACTGTGCAAAAACAGAATACACAACCATTGTGTGAGCTTTTAGTTTGGGATCAGTGGGAATTAAACACTCTTCAGCAGGCCAATGTGCTGTTTTAAACCCTCTTTATTTTACTAATTACCTTCTCAAGTCCCTTTTTTGTGACCAGGACTTTCAGCCCACATCTGTTTTTCCTCCATACCTCACATAATTAATCACTGTTGGAGTGCAACTGTCTTTGGCATCAGTTTGAAATAATTTTTGTCTGCACCAAGTAATATTTCCAGAAATGGCTCTGAAAATTGGACGCAAACTATATTGTCAAACTTAATACTTTTGGTTACTTCTTGGTTTCTTGAATGTAGAGCTGCAGTATTACCACTTCAACAAAAACCTTCTGCATGGGTTAAAGTTTAAGAGGTTATTAGGAAAGTTGTCCTTTGTCTTCTATCTTTAAAAGTAACATTGCATATTTAAGAGTCAGTCAGTCATAGCCCATAAAAAGGTTAACTGTTCATAACAGGTTTGTTTTGTCCTTAATTTATTTTATGATATTGACCTATTGTCTCATTTTATAAAAAAACAAACAAGTTATTTTTTCACTTTGAAATAGTCTATTGACCCTATATTGTTTTCTGTTGCTCTTTCCTATATTAGTTAAATATCTGACAATATCCAATGAAAAAAAGGTAGCTGAAAGCAACCTGCTGGACCTTAAAATGAAGACTTTAGCTGTTAGCCAATAATCCATTCATTTAGTGTTGTTTTTATACTCTACACTATGATATCCTCTCCAGAATAATCATATAAGGTTTCCACATAATTCTCAATTATTCTTTTTCTCATCCTTCATTAGTGATCAAAGAGACAGTGTATTTCCCCAGTTCACCTGCAAAAGCTAAAGCATTTACTTTTTATGTATTGATTGGATACTTCCTAACTCATGGACTGTAAAAAAAAAATAAATAAACTGCTGTGAAATGAAAAAAATATGTCTGGCAAGGTTTTGTTTTCAATGATTGTAAAGACCAGTTAAGAGAAGCAATATCAAAAACACACCTTTACTAACCAAGTTATCCTACCATTTTTACAGTTAGTTACATTTTTACACTGATACAAATAATTGGCAAAACAATCCCAACTTTCACTCATTTCACATGATCATCAGCTGATGGAGTCTGATCAGTTGTAATGAATTTGTTTGAAAAAGTGGTGAGGATGTGCTGCTGAAATTACATACCTTGATCTTGAATCAAAACTGTTTTGTTTAACTGCTACTTCCAAGGACATGCTTGATGTGCATTAATATGTATTACACACTTAATTCACTCAAATGGCAGTCTGTAGTATTGTCTGCAGTAAGATGGACAACATTAAGTACATTGTATATGATAATACAGAGGAAAACAAACTAGACTTTGTTTACATGGTAACTGATCTCTTCACAAAGTCAACTACGAGGTGTTTGTAGAGGTTTCAGCCATATTCGATGAAAGATGATTCCTGTAATGGTTTGCCTACCTACTGTACCATGATATTACTGCATATGTAAATAAAAGACATTTAAATTCTAAATATATTGTTGTGGGTGACCTTAGACATGCAGAATCATTATGAGACTGAGGATTGAGGACAGTTCTCAACCAGAAGAAACTCTGATACTAGTCAAGAGATTTCCTTTGTGTCAAATTGTTTCTTCAATTTTGCTCAGCCTGAGTAAATGAATACAGTCATGCAAAATGATCCATTAGACCAAAACATTAATTGTGAAGTCATAGATGTGATCATTTTCTAGTGATGGACACAGTAACACCCAGTCCCCTGCACAGGGATGTTGCCAGCATTAAAAATATTGACTCAACCACTGTCTGTAAAATTTTAGTACTTAATACAACAACATTTTATTTATTATTGATTCAATACTTCATTTATTAATATCCTCTGTAGGCTTTGCTTCCCTAGAACATGGCATAGATGTTGTTTCAATACCCTCTTCACATCGCAAGGTGTGTCGTTTATGTAGATATTCAGTTGGGCTCTGAATATTTTGAGAAACTGGCTTTCTTTTGGCCCCTGCAGTCTACTCAGTGGTTAGATTGAACAGATTGAATTTATGTTTTGTCAGTCCACTGTATGTACAGCTAGTATTATGTGATACAGTTCCAACAGTGCAAACCTTTGACCAACCTTCTATTTCATTTTTCAAGTTTTAAGAATATATTTGCTAAAGCAACAAAAGGCCTGTTAATTCCAGCTTGTTATCTGCATTATTGACCACTTGGCAGTGAAGCAGGAACCTCTTCATGTTTAAATCTGCACAGTTTCTGATGCTCAGCTTCTGATATCTTTTACCACTGACTGGTGATTTCTCATAATCCTATTTAGTTGATGCTAGAAGGGATTTTGTCTCTTTCTGTCCTTTCAGTTGTCAGTCTGGTCGAACCATTGTATAACATTTTGCTCTTCATGCTATAAAACAACCCTTCATACAAATCAACATCTATGTCTAAAAAAGACTTCCTACAATTAAAGTACATTCAAAAATACAGTGTAGTCTTCTCAGCCAACTGACTGTTGCAAAGCAAGATTTTGTGGCAGGTGATTCCAAACTTACATTACCATAAAATGTAATCATAGTATAACCCAATGTAGGCTCCTTATGGTTTCCTAATCTAATAAATAATATACAATCTGACAAAATATACATGATCATACTTTATATTCATTATTCTGAAATGAATTTATTTTAATTTTATTATTTATACACACAAACATACACACACATATAGATATATATATATATCTATATATATATATATATATATATATATACACATATAGACATCTATGTGTGTATATATCTATACACACATATACATACATTTATGCGTGTGTATGTGAATATATGTATGTGCATACATACATATACACGATGTACTTTTTTTTAATTATCAGGTCTATTTAGTAGGACTAATTCTGTAATAACTAATAACATGTGCACTTACCTGCTGGTAGAACAAGTAGTTATTCATCACCAACAACAAGCACTTTAAGACTGTTAAGAAATATTTTATTAAACATCCCCGTGTTGGAACAGCGGCATTCAAATGTGCTGTGAGAAAAAAATTCTTAAACTGCACTGTAGATTGATTGGGATTCATTCATCTGATTTGAGCTGTACTTTTTAAAACCAGCTCCCTGACGTAACTTCCACAATTCTTTATTTATTTCACGACGACACTGAGGCTACATTTTCTTCTGGCTCCTAATATGACCGCCTCGCTGCCGTACAGTCACCAGGGGGCATGCACATAGTAATAATAATAATAATCATGCATTTCAGGAAAGCCTGCCACGAAGAGCCCCCATCGTTTCCAGCACACGGCCGTGCTGTGATGGAGATGTGCGTTTAGCTTCATGTGTCCGGCGGCTCTGCCCCTGGCTTTTTTTCTGGGGAAGATCATATTGGATCATATTGTTTGCAGGACGTTGTTCCTCCTGCAGCCCCCCCAGTCTATCCCGACGTAGTTGTGAATTGAACATGGCGACTGTACCAGTATATTGCATCTGCAGATTACCTTACGACGTGACCCAGTTTATGATCGAGTGCGATGCTTGCAAGGACTGGTTCCACGGCAGGTAAGGCCAGATTACTCACTGCAGTGTTTTGTGGCGGTTTGCATTTGTGGAAAACAAACAAAAATGGCGAGGTCTCGATGCGTTTGACAGCTTTGTGGCTCTCAGTCGCCTGTCTACATCTGAAGAGAGGCCGCTCGGAGAAGAAGAAGAAGGCGGAGTTAATTATAGCCGATCGGGGTTGTGACATTTTTTCGCGAATAACAATAAACAGATTGCCCTAATATAAAGTTACGGTGGTTTATACAGTGGATTAGGTGTGGACCTTGTCTTTTAATCGCACTTACTGGGCATTTAACATCCCCGCAGAGCCCCAAACTCAGCCCGCTGCTGTGGCGGGGAGCGGGCGGTGCAGGCGGCGGGGAAGCCTCGGCAGACTGACTGCTCATTTCACTCCACTTTTCCTCTGCCGAGCCGCTTTCACGCCGATATTTGCCCTATTTTCTCTCTAAGTGTAGCAGCCGTTCGGCTGGCTTTCACCGAGTGTTTTTAAAGAGCACAGTTGACAATCACGACCCGGGTCTGAGCTCAGCCCGACCAGCCGTGTCAGCAGGCAGCAGCTATGGCCGACAATAGCCCGCATTGGAGACCCGTAAGCGTTAGCGGGGAAAGGGATATAAATGTGAACATGTTCGGGGGTGGTCTGCCACTATTGTGAGTTAGAGCTCATTTGCTCTTTTGTTTCGCTACAACTGAGCGGAGACGTTTCGTCCAGCGGCGGAGAGGCGGACCGCTGAGAGCCGGGCAGCACCGCTCCTGTTGGACCGGGTCTGACTCGAGCCTGTCCCTGCACGCCTCTTTATTTTGGCACGTTTCTCGCTGTCGGGCTGCACTCTGGGTATCCTTTTGGAAAAAGATAATTTGTTAACTGTGTTTCCTTTGGTAAACGAGCCCGTCAGAGCAATGAGGAGTATTTACGCGCCTGAACGTTAACCCTTTAATGCTCCCCCTGGCTGCCTGCTCTGTGTGGAGCAATTTCACATTACGTAGTGCTGGATTAAATGCAGGGGAGAAGCCATGACCCCGTGTCACACATCGACAAACAGACAGTATAATTAAACAAAGACCTTCCTTTGTATTAAAAAGCACTGCATTTATAAACAAAGTGTTCTTACAACTTACAGGAGTTTGATATTGCTTACTGTGACATACAGGCAAGTGACAAATTAAAAGAAAAACCTGAATCCTTGACCCTACAGCAATGGGATCAGGTGGTTCTGTTATACTGTTATGGTTCAAAGTCATTGTGACTGATCACCTTTATCCTAAGATGAAACATTTCTATCCTGATGGGAGGAGTCTCTTTCCAGGATGACAGTGTCCCCATCCATAGAGCAAAGGGCTCACTCAATGGTTTGATGAGGATGAAAATGATGTGAATCATATGCTAAGGCCTTCACAGTCATCACATCTCAACCCAACTCAACAGGTGTGGGAGACTTTGGAGCACTTTTTAGTTAGAGCTCTCCACCACCATCATCAAAACACCAAATGAGGATGAATATCTTTAGAAGAATGGTGTTCATCCCTCCAGGAGAGTTCACACACTTGGAGAATCAATGACAAGGAGACCTGAAGCTGTTCTGTAGGCAGAGACACTTTATGTTGGTTTGTCCTTTAATTTGCCACCCTTCTGAAAACATAAAAAGATTACTGACTGAGATATTGATATCAAAATTTTTACTTCCTAATTTCATTTTTAGTATCAGACCAAAAAATTCAATGTCTGTCAGGCTTTACATGCAAGTATCTAAAAAGAAGCTAAACTGCCATGTTTACACCACCTGTCCTCTAAGTAATTGCCACAGCCAATCATGGCTGTGCTCAGTGTTTTTCCTTAGTGAGCCACAGGAGGCATTAAGGAGTCCATTCACATTAAGAAGATGCCACACTACATTCATACTTGGACAGGAGATGGGTGCTTTATAGGAAACATTTAGACCACTATCTTTCACTTTTACAGTCAAACAGGGCTTGAGGGATGAGGAATAACTGACTTGTCTTGCATATATACATTTAGATTTATATACATTTAGTTACAGTTTTTCCTACAGGTTGAGAATATACTTGTGGTGGTGAGTGTATTTTAAGGTTCAGTTGGTAACTTTTTCAAACATTACTTTTAGTCATATTCACTCAAATTGTCACCATATCCTTACAGTAGTAGAAATGAGACAGATCATCTGTGATAATAATCAGCCTCCTCTGGCCCTGCTTTCTGCCTCTAAAGCCATTTGTTAAAATCCACCGTGCCCGGGTCAAAACAACTAGTCAGAGCACAGGGAGTGTCTGACACAGTGTCAGTCAAAGATTGCAAACACGCAGTGGTGTCCCGGTCAGCATAGGAGCACTCTCATGTCACTCAAACTCTTCCGGGTCACTGTGGGGTCACAAGCTTATTCGGTTCCACAACAAGGAGCAGCAGCAGAGAGAAAACTGAGCCTTCCCTCCTCTAACAACTACTGCTGATACTGAGAGAGAAGAAACAGAAGATGAGCAGAGAAGAAAAGAAGATAAAGAAAAAGGATCTGACCAAAGCCGGAGTTTAAACGAGAGTAAACACCGGAGCCTTTGAGAGGTGGAGAGAGCTGAAAGATTCACACTGATGGAGAGTTAGACACATTTCTGCTGGACAGGTAATTATCGCTCTTTGATTTATGTTTGATTTTCTGTTAAATTAACTCCAAGATTAAATGTGTTACAGTAACAGTCAGTGGTGAATCTCATGTTACTGTGATGTTGAAGCTAAATCACTGAATTAGTTTTGGAGTTTCTGCTGCAGCAGCTTCTTCAAATGTGTGTAAACCTGCTGATAATGATAAGAACTGCCAGCTGACAAATGTTAGGACCATTTTTGTTTAGTTAAGGTTTATTTATCATTTCAGAGCAGGCTGACTAATTATGTGCTGTTTGTTTTCTTGTAGATATATTAGCAGGTTCTTTAGCTAAAACATCAACACATCCCAACCTGTCTACTCTCCAGTACTGTTGGAGAGTCTCTCAGATTGGTAAGAACATGGTTGTGAACGTTTACAAACTAACTGGTGTAACAGACTCAGCTGTATTCAGCATCACTGACTTCTATTGAATTATGGATGAATGTTTGCCAAACGTTACTCCTAAATGTTGTGAGATGTCAGAGCATCAGTAAGTGATAAAAAAAAAAACACCCAGTATTTAGAGAGCTAAGAATCATTTTTGTGTTTGACTGATTGACAGGTAAATCATTACTGGATCATGAGACCAGTGAAAATTCACAGACAAGTTAATATAATTTCATTTTTCTTACTCAGTGTTACTTTTATTATTATTATATTCAGGGATTTTAATTTGGATTATGTGTCCAAGATGTCTTCATTATAAATGAAACTGATCACATTTTCTTTATTCTCTCCTCAGGTCAGACACAGAGGCTTAGTATTGCTCTTTGAAGAATCAAGAATCTTGTCTTCATCACAAACCAAAATTTATGTTGACCATAATTAATGGTCATTTTAAATCTGCAGTAACTTACCTTTTCTGTCATTCCTATGCAAAATAAAGCTTCTTAATATTTCTGAAGTGTTATTGATTATTTTTAATAATCTAATTTTTAAGCTTCTTAGACATTACTTTTGAAACATTTAATGTCTAATAGCATAATAACAAAGGGATGTATTTGTTTTTACATTAATGCAATTAGACACAAGTCACTGTAGGAAACACTTTATTGGATAATAAATAATTATGTTACTTGAATATGTTAAAATACACATTTATGAAGCTATATAAAAATCAGCACAGACACTGACAGTAGAGCACTCAGACCCTTTTCAGACGTCCTCAGTGCCGAGCTCCTCCGGTGTTTGGCCCAGCACACTCTCTCTCTCTCTCTCTCTCCCCGGCCTTCTCTGTCAGATGTCTCCGCGCTCCTCTCTCCTCTGCTCGGCTCCATCGTCGTCATCTCCCCCCTCTGGAGCTGCGGGCGAAGTCACTGTAAGGGTTTCTACACTCTCTCCGTAACAACAGATATGGACAGAAATGTCACACAATGGGCAAAGACACAAACGTAAATAAGCAGTTAATTTACTGGCTCTCTGGATTATAAACAAAGTGTTCTTACAACTTACAAGAGTTTGATATTGCTTACTGTGACATACAGGCAAGTGACAAATTAAAAGAAAAACCTGAATCCTTGACCCCACAGCATTGGGATCAGGTGGTTCTATTATACTGTTATGGTTCAAAGTCTGGGTTACTGAAATAACAAGCTAACAGTGCTAACAATGTTAGCATGTAAAAAAGCTGACTGTGCAGAAACATGTAATGTTTATCAAAGTTCGGCCGTTAAATGAACTACTGAACACCAAACATCTAGCTAACATATAGTCAGACTAAAGTCACTGTAAAGTCTGTTACATCTCTCTGACAGAGTTTAGCTCATGTTTCTTACCTGCGTATCCTGTGTTTTCACCTCGCCAGTCAGTTGCGCGTTCTCATTAGACCTGTGTGGGGGAGGGAGGGGCTGTGGAGGGCAGCAGAGAGGGAGGGGGAGGGGCCTTAAAGCTGTACTGCTTCAAATGTTCAGGCAGAGAGAGGACTCTGCTCAATGTTACCAACTACACCTTTAAGTAAGACAAAGCTGAAAGTTAGTGGTGAGAACTGCCCTTAATCTACAATTACAGCTATATTAAGGAAAGATGCATCTATAGGGGATTAGCGATCTGTGCAAAGTCAGGTATGTGACAGTGGGGTCCAAATGATAAAATATGGTACAATAAGTATGTACTGTGTCATAATTAATCATATTTCATGTTATCAAGTACTTGCTGGCATTTCATTTGTAAAATTCTACAAAGCTATAAGATAATATATGATAATGTAATATCTAGTTGCAGTATGTACTGGCATCAGTGAAGATGCACAGTAACAAACACTGTGTGGTGTGTGGTGTACTGACTTTGTGGTATTGAACAGAAAGGGCACCACTTAAATCACACTCGACACTGCACTTCCTCAGCAGTACGCCCACCAAGTGTCAGTCAAGTCAATTTGATGAATGATTGTCAAGATAAAGGATAGACAGAAAGAGAGAGATTCCTCACATTATACAAGATTAAGTGCTACTTGCATTGAGACATGATGAGAAGAAAAAGTATAGTAAGTATTATAAATTTTTTTCACTCTATTACACGGTATTTAAGAGGTATTTATTTTGATATCAAATTTCACATCAAATCATACTTATAACTTGGTCCTGTAATTGGTTTAAACCATGGTTTTGAAATTTGTACTTGATTTGAATAATGACCTTATTCATCCGTTGATGGAGTTCCAGCAGGAGCATGAATGATTGGGTTTTATGATAAGCATGGTTGTCCATTGTAACACTTTTTTTGTTAAAAAAAATGCAGTTTCTCCCTACTTAACAGGAGAAAAAAGAAGTTCAAACTGTATATATAGACAGGTGACAATTTAAAGGAAAAATCAACATAAAATGTTTTGATAAGGTGTTGGTCCACTACGTACCTCCAAAACAGCTTAACAGGGCCCCCAAATCTCCTCACTGTGGGAATCAAGGATTCACATTTTTCCCTTTCATTTGTCATACTTCTTGTATAGCCAGAGAATATATACATAAACACACGTGTTTTGCAATGATCCCTCAAATGTGTTTCTCATGACATCGTGACATCTCATCTGTAAAAAAAAAAAAAAGCAGACATCGTGATCCCTCATCCTCAGCCATCAAATGTAAAAAAAAAAAAAAAAAATAGAAAAAGTGTGAGACATCAATTTGAATTATTTTTGAGCTGGAACCAAACTTTGCACTGCATGTTTTCCTCTATAGCTTATTCTAAATAACATAATATTCACTAATGATGAATTTAGGTATATTAAAAAAAAATAAAACTTTACATAAGGAGTGAAGTCACAGGAAAAACTGACGATCTGATGTCCTCTCTACCAAGCCATATATTCTATAATCTATCAATCTAATGGATTGAATTCTGATCAGAATTTTCATACAGTCACTGTAACCATTTGGTTTAGAGGGTGGACCAAACTGCATGGGCTGAACAAACCAGTACAAATAAACAAATACCTGCAACCTTATCATTACACCACTGTGAAAGTAGAAGTAGGTAACTTACCTAAAAATTCAGTCTTATTCACTAAAACTATCACTAAATCATGTCTTTATCCATTTCTTATTAACATAACCAAATACTATATATTTGGTTATACATATCTGCCCACTGCGAGTAGAGAAACCCAACAAGGTTTCTCTACTCACAGATGTTTTTCATGAATAATGCGACTGATCAAACCCCCCGACAACTCAATAAAATAATGACACACCTTGAGGTTCTTGAGACCAAAGTGAGGAGTGCTGCCTTACCTTTGCAAGTATGACTGTTTCCTCACATTTTGCTGGCTTGTGAATTAGCAGATTTTGCTTTTCATGAGCTTAAAGGAATTTGAACTTTTAGACTCATACAGAGTCTATACATAATTATCTAATCTGGGCATGTGAGATGAGGTAGTGCATTAGGGTCTGTAATCCATTCTTGGTTTTTCAAGTCATATAGATCTATATATTTTATTGTGGTAAATTTGTCCAAATACCAATTCTTGGCATTTTTGGCAGATTCTATTTCAAGGTCCTTTTTCTTTCTCTCTTTCACTCTGATGTAAACATCTCTTTAGCCAAACAAATCAAAAGGTTAGCAGATAACCAGCAGAAACAACCACGTGCCTCACAAGATGACTTTCCCGTCCCAACATGCAACATGATGTGAAGTACCTTCACATTTCTTACAAGCAGAATGAGCTAACATGTTCACACATTAGCTTTCACCCAAATGACCAAGTATGAAAGTCATAGATGTATGTACATAGACACCACATGGGCCTGTGGATTGTACGTACAATGTCAAAGCCATATAGGACCGGACTTGTCACAATGCTTAGAGGACTGGACTGGAGTGTGTGTGTGTGTGTGTGTGTGTGTATGCACATATATAATCTCTCATCTAATGTACCTACCCTGTTATTTGTGTTTGTCAAAAGAACTAATGAATCTGTCTTGACTTGACTTAAAATCCACAAAACCTGACACATCACATCACTGAATTTTGGTTGTGGCTGTTTTTCAGCAACTGTATGAAAAAAGTGTCAATGTCTAGTGTCAAAGTCTAGTGGTATCTACTCATGTAGTTTTTCATTCTTTTTTTTGCTAGGGCTTTGAGATATCTGTCTCTGACATTTCTCTTGTCATACAGTGCATCAGTTGTGCTCACAGCATTGAACAATTTCAAAAGAAATATGTCTTTCCAGAAACAAGGTGGAAACACTGTAAACAGATTTACATTAGAACTAATGTAGTATATCATGTCATACAGATAGATTTACTGATAACTCAGTCAGAGTTATCGACAACTCAGATGCAGTCAGTAGCATTGAGAAGAGAGTCCCATCCATCTCTCTGAGCTGTACCCCAGCTCACCTTCAAAGCCCCTGTCTGTATAATTATTTCTTTTTAGATATCTTCTCTTCATTGGTCTGTTTACTCGGCTTTGTCATGTAAACTGTTGTTAACAAAGTAACATGGGCAGTTTCTTATTGCTTGGTTGTTCCGTGGTTGTCTGTTCACCATTGTGTGACCTCACTGGAGATCCTGAGTTTAGCTGAGTTAGAGCATGCATGGTGGAGGGGAGCTGCCACACTGTGTACAGGAGCAGTGATTGAAGCTCCATGGGATTCTCTGTTCTGATTGGTTGTTTTCATTCAGGTGTTGAGGATTCTGGTCAAGTGCTGCAGTAAGTAATGTAGCCTGTCATTTTGTAATTCCTGAGCAGCAGATATGTTAGTAAGGCTGTTTATAGTGCTACTCCAGTAAATTAGCATTGTATTAAATTAGGTAGACTTGTCAGAAGTAGACTTTTCAAAATGACAATCAAAATCTAGGCAGCAGAAGCAGAGATGTTTGGACTTTTTATCCCTAGTATTGCTCAAACTCCAAACATGTTGGATCCTATATTTCCCATGATGCTCATCTATAGTGTTATTTCCTGTTAAAAAACTGTAGTCTTGAAACCCAAGTGTATTTTCCCCCTCTGTTCCCACAGATCCACTGCTCCTGCCTTACAGTAACATTAGCTTGATCATTCAAGTGAGCTAGTGGAGGCACCAAACATCAGTTCCAGAGTGCAGTTTAAAATACCTAAGCTACATGAGCACATTCTAATTAATTTGAACAAATTTTGTGTTACTTCCAATTTGCTCAAACTTTATGTTTTTTTAAGGGATAGTTCTACAGTGTACCCTAGTAGCTCACCAGGTAGAGTGCATGGCCCATCTGTTAATCCACAGAGGACGCCATTTCTTCTGTGGTCCACACAGCCCTCACCCACTTAGAGAACAAAGACTCTTATGTCCGCCTGCTCTTTGTGGATTTCACCTCAGCTTTCAACACAATCATACCGCAGACCCTGGTCCAGAAACTCACAACACTCGGACTGAGCTTCACCCTGTGTAACTGGGTCCTGGACTTTCTAACACACAGATGCAGTCTGTGAGGATCCACGACATCTCCTCCTCCTCCATCACCCTCAGCACCGGCTGTGTGCTGAGCCCTCTCCTGCTCATCCTGCTCACATACGACTGCTCAGCGATACAGCCGAGCTGCCTGATCGTGAAGTTCGCGGATGACACAGCTGTGGTGGGAAGGATCGCTAACAATGACGAGTCCAACTACATGCAGGAGGTGGAGCACCTGGAGGGTTGGTGCAGACAAAACAACCTCTTCATCAACGTGAAGAAGACCAAGGAGATGATCGTGGACTTCAGAAGGGGCAGACACCTCCCCCTCCCCCCTGTACATCGGAGGGACTGCGGTGGAAGTGTTCTCCAGCTTCAGGTATCTGGGTATCTGACGACCTCACCTGGAGCAACAACACTTACCTGTCTGATTAGGAAAGGCACATCAGCGCCTCTACTTCCTCAGGAGGCTGAGGCGCGCCGGGCTGGGGAGCTCAGTCCTGACCTCCTTCTACAGATGTGTGGTGGAGAGTGTCCTGTCCTCCTGCATCATCGTGTGGCACGGCAGCTGCTCGGCGGCAGAGAAGAAGGCTCTGCAGAGGGTGGTGAATGCTGCACAGAGGACTGTGGGACTCAGTCTCTCCACCACCACGGACATCTACACCTCCAGATGCAGGAAACGGGCCTCCTGCATCACGAAGGACCCCACTCACACCGCACATGCACTGTTTGTCCCCCTCCCCTCAGGCAGGAGGCTGCGGAGCATTAAGAGCAGGACCACCAGACTGAGGAACAGCTTCTTCCCGGAAGCTGTGAGACTGCTGAACTCTGGAGGACCCCTGTAGCCCCCTGCTGTATATTTGTCATATGTTGTATGTATGACTGTTGTACATTGTCATACCTCTTTATTTTATTTTTTCTCGTTCCATCCCATGTTTAACATGTGTTAAAATGACAATAAAGAATCCTTGAATCCTTGAATCCTTATAGCAGTGGCCCGGGGTCTTTGTTGCATTTTACCCCCTTTCTCTTTCCGCTGCCTTTCCTGTCTCTCTTCCATCTTTTTTTATTAAAAAAGGCAGAAATGCCAAACAAAAGTAATAGTTCACCATAAACTGCATTTACACATTATAAAACAGAGCCTCAGACTGTATGACAAACCACAAAAATGAGTAACTTTCTAAACATATATTGATAATATTTTATCAGTTTCTGCAGATGGGTCATATCTCCTGCACCCTAAAGAGAAAGGTCAAAGTCATTTGTAGAACTGTGGACAACAGTGTTGCACTGTAACTCATAAAGTGATGTTCATGAACTAAGATAAGGGTAAGACCTGGCCCAGGTTTAAAAATAAATGCATCCTATACTTGATGATGATCTGATGATTTCTGAAACCAGCACAGCAACAATGTAGAGATGTTAATCTTATCCTTTGAAGTGTGTTTCGTCTCAAACGGCCCAGAGCTGTGTCACAGTTTTAGTGTAGTCAGAATCTTGTCCTTGTATAATGCTGAGTGTTACTGAAAGACAAAACGATAACACGTCTAAACCTAGTACATGTACTTTTTTATGCAAAAAGATGAACCGACCACTCTGCCACACTGACCAAATTCTTTATGAATTCTTCAATACACCCTTAATAAAAACCTGTCAGTGAAAGTGTCTAGACATTTGTGAGCTCCACATTTCCACTATGTCCACAAACCCACCCATTATTTGCCTTCAGTGAAAGTGAGTATCTGGTGTAGTAAAGCTGTGGCATTCATAGGGGAAAAAACATTCTTGGAAACTCCCAGTTCTTTTGAGTTTGGGAGTGGCGCCTCCAAATGGGAGAAATTTGCTTGTGTAAAAGACCATGACAGCTCCTGTTTGAAACAATCTAAAGAGCTGGGAATTCACTGTCATCTTTTCAAACATGTCAAATACATTGTTTTAAAATCAATTGGACTGGGTTATTTTTTTTTCATCCCAGGTCCACAATGTTGCCGTCATGTTTTGCTTCAGTACTGAAACCTTTGTATGTAACTTTACCACTTGTGCTCTGCTGTGGTCATAAATTATATTAAAGCATAAGCAATTAGTTGATTCATATATTTGTCGATAGAAAATGAAAAACTGGCGATTTTCAGACCTACATTTCAGATTTACCAAACAATTAATAGGGAAAATAACTGCTCAATTAATTTATCATTAAAGTGATAGTTAGCTGCTTTTTTATGATCTCGCAATGACATGAAATAAAAACATAATCAAGTTTCAAGTCAAGTCAAGTTTCAAAAGTTGACTATTATCCTCCAGATAAACAGTGCAAAACCAAAGAAAGACACATTCAAAACTGATACATGCAATGGAAATGGGTCCTTTAAGGTCACATTCCCAAATAGTAAAAAGAGTTTCTTGTGTTGTTTCAGCTGTGTTGAGGTGGATGAAGATGATGCTCCAGATATTGACATATATCACTGTCCAAACTGTGAGAAGACTCATGGCAAATCCACATGTAAGTAGCAGCTCACAGGTAGTTATATAGACTCTTACTGACTGACAAAGGAAGCAAAACAGCTGTGTTGGTGATGTGGTAATTTCACTTCTTCTCAGCTTTCAATTTTTGTGAATTATGAAATAAAATTATTTGCGCATTTCTTGTGGCGCTGCATTTAAAAAGTTGGTCAGTGTTTTTTAAGTTTGTTTCTTTGTTCTTTTTGTGTTCTCAGTGAAAAAGAAAAAGAACTGGAGCAAACATGACACAGGACAAAGCACAGATATCAAAGCTGTTCAGAATGGCAGTCAGGTTTTCATAAAGGAGCTTCGTAGTAGGACATTTCCAAGGTAAAGACATTTTTGATACATTTTATATTTTTGTGCAACTATTATTGAACTGTCAAGTCCACAACTGGGGTAAGAATGTATAATAAAGTGATGACAATTAAACTGTCTATATACCTGAAATTGTCAGGCTTCACACTCTCTAACTGGATCACATTTAATAACTTAAATTATACTAAAATAATTTTTTTCTTGAATTGAATATGTCCCATGCTATTTAATTAGGGACCCTTAAATATAGTCCTCCTGCCAATATCATTCCCCATTGTATTAATAATTCCACTAGGGGGCAGACTCTTTCAATTTTTCAAGATCTGCTCCAGACAGATGAAGTTTCTGGGATAATAATTAGAACTTATTTATTTCTTCAAATGGTGAAAAACTCATGAAATGCTTCAATATACATTTAACATGTTTCACTCATTCTGGCCTTTGCTGGGATCCAGTGCTGATGACGTAGTGGTGAAGCTAAGCGGCAGTCAGCTGACCATGGATTACCTGGAGGCGAATGGCTTCAGTGAGCCAATCCTAGTACAAAAGAAAGATGGCCTGGGCATGTCCATGCCTCCTCCCACCTTCTACATTAGTGATGTTGAGAACTATGTTGGTAAGGAACTCAGAGACTCAGTGATACTGCTGACAAGACGACCGATGCTACTTCTATTACAGTTTTTCTCTGACTTTCGCACACTTCTCAGACCTGATTTGAAATTCTCAAATTACTGTTCAGCCTCTACATCTGCATCTACAACATCTAGTCACATGTGCACTAGATGCACAAGCAATAATTCTACTATTATTTTTATAACTATTAATACTGTTCCTCATTCTACTACTACCATTTATATTATTATTACTACTACAGCTGCCTCTACTTTTATAACTGTGAATACTTTACAGGATCATCCACTCCATCCACTGCCAATGCTGCTACTGTCTCTACTACTAGTGCTGTTAGTTATTGCTAAATCTACCACTACTACTATTGCTGTTGGTAGTATACTACTAAAGCCCTGATCCTATGACTACTGTTGCTACTATTACTAGAACCATTAAATAATGATCACCACTACTTTACTACTACTCCAATTTAACTATTACTGCTAGAAATATACAACAATTACTTCTAATGCCACTACACTACTATTGCTATAAATATCCATAAGTATATTTTCATTTACATATCAGATAGATAAACACTACTGTACTGTTGGTTTTTCAATAGGGGGCGCACCTAGTCTTTATTTTTCATGTCCACTGGAACTCAGTAATGAGATCACTTGTCACATATCAGTGCTGCCAGAGACAGATTTTGTCTATCAGGTTTTTTGTTTAAACAAGATGTTTAGCTTGTATGCAGCAACTTTTCCTTTAGCTTGTATTATCATGTCATCTGTATCCTCTGTTATTGTCATAGGTCCTGATGTCGGTGTGGATGTTGTTGACGTCACCAAACAGACTGACAGCAAGATGAAGCTCAAAGAGTTTGTCGATTATTACTACAGCACAAACAGAAAGAAAGTATTAAATGTCATCAACCTGGAGTTCTCTGACACAAGGTACACACACAAACTGATGATGACGTTTGAAATGACATAAAGTGAACTCCTGGTGTTAAGTTATTTTTCTGTTTTTCTGGGACAGGATGAACAGTATAGTGGAGAGTCCACAGATTGTACGTCAGTTGTCTTGGGTAGAAAACTACTGGCCTGATGACGCTCTGCTTGGAAAACCAAAAGTCACCAAATACTGTCTCATCTGTGTCAAAGACAGCTACACAGACTTCCACATTGAGTGCGGTGGTGCTTCTGTCTGGTACCACATCCTAAAGGTCTGTCACACTCATGGTTAGACCAGTGCATGATGTCAGACTTGGTTTGTAACAAAAATAGGTGTAACACAGAGAGTGTCATCTGATTTGATGAGAAATCAGTTTATATATCACATTCATTCCTTAAGAATCACTCAAGAGGACATGTGGGATATATTACACCCCATTTCCCTCACGATGATAATGCCAGAAAATCTGTTGTTCTTTTTGTATGCAGGGAGAAAAGATTTTCTTTCTCATCAAGCCCACCTCTGCCAACCTGTCTTTGTACGAGCGTTGGATATCATCGTCCAATCACAGCGAAATGTTCTTTGCTGACCAGGTGGACAAGTGTTACAAATGTACTCTGAAACAAGGGCAAACTCTATTCATCCCATCAGGTCAGAACAGCACTCAGGTCATGAATACTGACTTATCAACATTGACAAATCTGCTCATTCGAGTATGTCTAGCATTTTTCAAGCAAAACTGTTAACACATTCTGGTTCCAACTTATTTTCATTTTTTATCACTGTAAGCAGAATATTTTTGGCTTGGTCGGCAAGACAATGACTTTGAAGACAACACTTTGGAATCTGGGAAATTGTGATGGATATTTTCAATATATTTTCAAAATATTCCCACTTTGAGTGGGAGGTATATAAAAACACAACATATGTAATTTAATACACAGTATTAATATACTATATTTTGTACTATACACTTTCAGGAAAATTAATTGAGAAATTCTTTATGGATAAAATAACCAAACAGTAATGTCTGTTTTCAGTCAGTCAAGCAAATACCAGACAAATCAAAGTAATGTTATGTTGATGTGTAAAACCATATTAAAAAGACAGTATTGCCTGAAAAAAGTGCAGCTCATTGATTTAAAACATTATCTACAATGGTCCAATACTCCATTGTGAGAAATTTCTGACGGTAGACAAAATTATATTGTCTCTCTGCATCATATTGTTAATGTTTTGTTAGGCCCATATGCTGTAGTACACTAAATCAGTCAAATGACTTACTATTAGTAATAAGTGTAAAAAAGAAAGCTACATGATAAATACAGATGTGAAACAATGTAGTGGATAAAAAAGGTGGATTGCTTTCTACTACTATTTACTGTTAATAAATGTCTTATTAAATTTGATTTCCCCAGGTTGGATCAACGCAATACTGACTCCAGTTGACTGCCTGGCGTTCTCTGGACACTTTGTCCACAACCTTAGTGTGGAGATGCAGATGAGGTTTGGACAGAACACACACATTCATCCCTTTAGTGTTTTTTGTGTGTTGCAGAAAGTCATGTCCTACTGTTGGGGGGGTTTAGGGTGACTTGAGGACTTTGCATATTGACTGATCTCTTTCCTTATCTTACACAGTGATTTTTCACTGGGTCCTCATTCACGACTTTTTAGCTCCAAATTCAACCAATATGTTTATCAATGCTCCGCATTTGGAAATAATTGTGAATCTGAGCTTGTAAATTGCATACTTTGTTTAGTTAGAAACCTGATGGCAATGCATGATCATATTGAAACATCTTGGCCTATTTTCCACAGAGCGTATGATATTGAGAAGCGGCTAAAGGTCAAAACTCTAACCCCCTTTCTCAACTTCGAGACAGCGTGTTGGTATGTTGGACGACATCTCCTCGAGCGATTCAAGGGTAAGCTCTTAAATCAATATGATGTGTTTATAGGTTGAATTAATGTCAATTTACATGCTAATTTAACTCACCATTTCTCCAGAAGAATACATGGAAGCAAAAACAAAACAAACACTGTCAGAAATGCCTTTTTCCGAGTTGCGTGCCTGCTGCACAGATGAGGAGTTGGATGCTTTAATATTATTTCAGTCATTAAATCAGTGAATTGCGGAGTTCACAGATAATTAGGTTCAAAAGGTTTGGCTCAGCTAGAATCATTTTCTCCATTACGAGCCTGTGTTTAAACTCCCCTCAGTTGGCTTGGCTGAACTGTTTATGTTTCCACCAGTTTTTATGTATGTGTGTGTGGGTGTGGTGTGTGTTAAGGCCAGATTGCTATTGTGTGAGGTGCACTACTTCTGTCCCACAAGGCCTTGCCATTAATGTACCATTATTCTTTTTAAGTTCAAGATCAGCTCTTTCCATGCAGTAAAAGACTCCACTGCTAATATTTTGCCTTGATGTTATTAATAATTTCCTATATTAGTTGTAAATCCATTTCAATTGATAGAGCTACTCAGATATTTGGACAGGGCTTTCTGCCATTAAACTAAAATTAAAGAGGCAATCCACATTAAAGCTGGATTTACATAATTTTATATAAATCAGGGTTGTATTGCTGCAGTCATGTAGACTAATGACAAATGCCAAAACACTAAAATAGTTAAAAAAATAAAATAGTTAATCAGCTCCTCAGTAGGTTCAATTTGAAGGGATTTCACTGACATTCTAGGAAAAAACATCAGGCCCATTTCGATACAGAAATATACATTATGTAATAAAGAATTGGTGAAACCATTACGTCTTTTGTTCAACAGTATATAATATTTTTAGCTGTAAAATATCCTGCTCATTACATGTTTTAATCACAATTGTTAAAATAAAAAAAATGAAGGGACCCTTGTCACCTATGTTTATGTTATGTTTAAATATAAAAAAAATAGCATTGGCCAATATGTTGTTATCAGTTTGTTATTTCACAATGTTGATATTGGCCATGAAACTCCAGTAACAGTCAAAGTTTAGTTTTCAAGTATTACACCAAATACAAATACCAAGTACAAATAATGATAAAACACTGCACACTGGAGCTTTTTAATCCAAGTATTCATGGGAAATGCAGTTCACTTTTGAAACTTCTCAGATACAGCATATTACAAAAACAGGACAAATAAAGACAGAGAGCAGTCAGGAAGTCAGAGTCTATTAGTTTTTCTCCACTGTTTCTGTCAGCCATTGGTTTCTATACATTTTTGTATTGTGAGTAGAAACTTGCTAAAATTGTGCAATACATCAGACTGAACATAAAGAGTGATTATGATTATCATTAGACAGTATAGGTGCAGGTTACCCCATAATAACGTAACATGTACACACACACACACACACACACAAACTGTGTGCAAAAACTGTGTGTGCGTGTGTATAGGTTATACTGTGTACTGCCTGGTATACTGGTAATATATGGTATATACTGTATAGAGCTTTAAATAAGCTTTTTTTTATTTACTGACTTACATGTCAGGTCATCTGTGTTTATGAGAGGTTACATCCTGCACTACTTGCATCTCTGCTGCACTGAACATGGACATAGTTTTTGTGTGTGTGTGTGTTTTGTTAATGGCCTTGCCGTTTCAAAATGTTGTTTCTAATGATTAAATGAAACATTTGCATATATTTTTTTCTGCAGGTTTGCATAAAGCAAATAAGCAACCAGCTCCATACCTGATACATGGTGCCAAAATCATCAATGGAGCTTTTAGAGCTTGGACTAAAAAACAGGTATGGACACATTAAGATGTGTGTGTCAGTTGTCAATCCAATATGTTATGAAAATTAATGACAGTTTTCTTTGTTTTCCCTGTAACAGGCCCTCTTGGAACATGAAGATGAGCTCCCAGAGAACATGAAACCATCACAGCTCATTAAGGATATTGCCAAAGAGATCAGACTGTCAGAGGTATATTGACTTTACTTTGGAATAAATATATCAACCATGCTCTAAAAGTTCCAGGTAGTTTAACACTTCTTACATCAAAATGGAAGTGTTGCAATCAGAGATCTCTGTCCAAAGATATCTAGATCACCACTCAAAGGGCAAAGTTCAAGTTCTAATGGGCAAATATCACTTTATCTTCACTGTCTTATATAGACACTTGTAATTAACATTAGTATTTTAACATTAGCAATGTGTGAAGAGTAGTATCCAAATCCATGCTTATGTTAAAATTTAATAGTCTAATAGGATAAATGATGACATTTTTATCCAAAAGGTCAAAGGTCACCTTCACTGTGACATGAAAATATCCTCATATGTTTATTTATTATATGAGTCCACCCCCTTCACTCACTCTCTCTGGATGACCACTAGAACAGCGGTCCTCCTGGGTCCGTGTACTTTCAGGCAGTTTGTTTTTTCGTTTTAAACCAAAATCAAAAAATTTGAAAAACGGCCCATTTTAGGATTTCTGGCAATTGTTTTTCCTTTTGAATTGAATTGAAAGATGACCAAGAAGTTGTAAATATGTTGAAATAAAAGCCAGGATAAATGTGTAACATTATGCAAGCACATTGTCTATTAGGATACCATTAAAAGACAAATAAATAACTGCGTTGAATCATATATAAGTATATCAATAAGTTCTTTGAGGCAGACAGTGACCCTGAAGTCAAAGTAAAAATATCAAAATAAAATCCTGGGGATGAAGCATAACTGGAATAATGATTTTTTTCCGTTTCAATAATCAAAGTAATGTTACCTGTTTATAGCTGTTGTTCGTTGCTGGCTACGTTATGTTGAACCACTGGAATGTTTATCCTGGCTTTTATTTCAGTATATTTACTATAACTTCCCGGTCACCTGTCTACCTGTTTTCATCTTTCAGTTCAAAAGGAAAAACAATTAAAGGAATTGCCAAAAATCCAAAAACAGGCCATTTTTAAAAATTTAGTTTTGTCGCTTTTGTTTATGATTCTGAAAATAGATTGTTTGTACTTCAGTTTTTTCGATTTTGCTTTAAAACGAAAAAACGAACTGCCTGAAAGTACACAGACCCTCCTGTTGTCCACCGCAAGCTCATTTGTTTTGCTGATACTTAGTATCAGCAGTATCATAGCGTCATACTTAGTCTCTAAGTGAAGACAGCAGGTTTCTCATTGGAAGTTACTCACTGGTATTATATATGTCAATATAGCAATAACTTCAAAATTTCAAAGACTTCAAAGATCGCATCACTATGAGGAATGATCCCATCATCAAGTCAGAATCTCTGGGGTATTTTGAATAGTTAAAAATGTAATTTAATTATTAAACGATTTCATTGATAATTATAGTAATTATTGTCATAGATTCTTTTTTTGTCTTTGGTGATCAACTAATTAATTAATTGATTGGGTTCAGTCGTCAATTAAAAAATTAGAGCTCATACAGTTCCCTCATGTTATTTCTAGAATGCAACCAAAGCCATTAAGAGCGAGCCAAGCATTAGGGTACCAGTGGAGGAACCACCATCCACCCACTCTGAGCCTGAAGAGCCTGTTTCCCCAGCCCACATCCCCTCACCCAGCAGAGAGAAAGCCAGAAAGAAATCTTCCAAACCCCCTAAACCTCCCAAGCCTCCCAAACCCCCAAAGATGCCCAAGGCCCCCAAGCCCCCAAAGGTGCCGAAGGTCAAGGAAGGAGGAAAGAAGAAGGCAAAGAAAGCAAAAGAGTTGTCGCCCCCTCCTAAACCTTCCAGTTTTGCAGCTCTTGAGTCTCATGCAAAAGAGATATTGAGTAAGATGGACCAGCCAAAAAAGACAAAGGTGAGCAGATGGTAACATTAGCCTAAATTAAGTATTGTTCTTTTTCTATACTTTTTTCACTTTATATGAGCAATTTTGTATCCCTTCTGAGAGAAAGCTTTTCAAACGTAACTATATGTATTTGCACAATGGCAAAAGCAACCAATAAGTACTCTTTTTGGTTAATTTTTTTGGTTCTTCAAATATGCCCATTTTTCAGGCTGTTAAGAATGTCCTGAGTATGTCAGAGAAGGAAATATCAAAACAGAACAATGTGGAGAAGTTTGAAATCAGAGAGCAGAATAAAAACAAGACTGAAGCAAAATGGAAGTATAAGGTAAGATCATTTCAGCTCATGATTTAAGGTAATGGCTGTCTGTTACAGGTCAAAGTATCGCACAAAAGTTCAAATAAGAGGCTTGGCATCCTTTAGTAAGGAAGACTCAAGCTCTGATGATTACAGTCAGACAAGTTTAACAGAAAAAAATGGGTCATCACCCAAAGTGATGTGCACACGTTAAAGCAAAAATAATAATCTGGCCGAAGTTGCACATTTAGATGAGAGCTTCTTTAGAAACACCACCACCCACCCTCCCAGAGTTTACTTAATAGAATCACATACACATCCATATCCACGGTATTCCATTGAAGTATTTACATATTCCCTCCTCTTCTAAAAAAGGTTTGTTGTATTATCATTACAGAACAACAGCAGGACGCTTCTTCTGAGCAAAGGAGTGATATTGTTAAATGAGAGACAGTTAAGGACTCCAGTTTCATGACAAATTCAATGCCAAATTGCAGTCGAATCAAGGATCTCCATTAAACTGCTTCCTCTCATCAGGTCAAACATTTGCAGATGAAGAAGAGACCCTATTAGACGTTTACCAAGGTTATCGGAGACAACATTTCACATGGAGTTAGTCAACTAGACTAGAATAACATTTCTGAAAAAAAAAAAAACAGGACTTCCATTCACTGAGAATCTTATTTTTTCTATTTTAAGATATTTTAACATAACATCCCTAAGCCACAGAGAAATAGTTGGAGCATTATTATGTTTCCATAGCAGTAAAATGGCTTCTTGGCAAAAGAGAGGTTATGGGTAAAATGTTTGACTGTGAAGAATCAACAGAGATCCCAAATATCAGAAGTGCAAATCTTAATATAGATTCCCAGAACATTTGTCAAGATCAGGAAGTAATGACTCCATGCACCTTAAGTTGTGATCTCTGTTGATTATTGTGTGTAATTATGGTCAAATGTCAAATGCAAGAGTGTGTGAAATGAGTGAATATTTGAACATGTATATTTTTGGATTTCAATTAATTACACCCTGCTCAGTGGTAATTTTTATGGCAGATTTTTGGGATTGTATGTTGTGCCTTAGAAAGGATTGATTAGACAAGTATTGAGAATACAGTTTATGTTCCAGTAAAAGTAGTTTTTTATTCAAATAACAGGTGTTAAAATCCAAACCAAATTACCTTTGTATGTTAACTACATATGTTGCATCTCCCAATGTGTGTGCTTGTATTTCAGTTAATTGCAGTAATAGGTTGCTGTTTGTTGTAACTGTTGTTTAATTGGGGTTGATACAGTAGAAGTAGAATAAGAGGAAGGGATCTAGAGATGCTGATGTTTTGAGTTAGTTTCAGTTACATCTTGAGAGTCAACACATTCAAACAACTGATTATTTATTACTAAAAAGATGCATATATTTTAAATTAGTTTTAAAACCTGTATCTTTTTCATTCTTGTCACTTAATATGCAGATACCAATCTGTGATAAGCTGATATCAGTTGATATCAGGTCAGCATGTCATTTAACATCATGCTGATTTAGGTGATTCATTAAACTAAATTCTTTTTTAACTTTACAGAACAGTAAACCAGATTCCCTGCTGAAAATGGAGGAAGAGTGCAAATTTGACAGAACACCGCTGTTAAGCAATAAAGACAAATTCAGCTTTACTATGTCTCACAAAAAAATGCTCTGGTACGTATACAATGGCTGTGTTTGCCATATTATTATTATAACATTTTGCCGTAATATGTTAGAGAATATGTTAACCAGCTCATGTGGTGTACTATGATTATAGAGCTATGTGGCTATCAGCACCATATCCATAGAGGAGTTCTCACTGTGAGTACCTGGCTGAGCCTTGTATCACTCTTTTATTGTTCTGTGGTTTCCTTTTCAGCTCCAAGATGCTGAAACCTCAGACCAACTCAAGTGTTTTTGGATCATTACAAAACCTAAAAGAAGACAAAACCAAGCCGGTGAGAGATGAGTACGAGTACGTTTCAGATGAGGGGGAGCTGAAGATTGACGAATTCCCCATCAGGCGGAAAAAGAACCCTGTTAAGAGAGATCAGTCTTGTGAGTGTTCCGACTTCATGTAGTGTTTCAGCTTATTGTAATACGGCAGTGTTCCAAGCCTCAATATTTTTTTGAGTACTGTATAGACTTAAATATGTCCATGGCACTGAGAGTCAGTGAAAGTGTTGAAAATTAGCATAACATGCTCGTTCAGATTATTAGGTTTACTTATTCTTTGGTCCAGTATTTACTGGCCTAAATTGGGGAACTTACTTAACTTAAGTGTGCATTTTATTTAGGTAAAGCTCTTTTTTAATACTGCTACATTAAACTGCAGTTTTGGTACATGAAAATGGTGAGAACTAGCCTTGTTCCAGACCCACTGAATGGAGATAAACAAAATTCAGTCTAAACACCAGGCTATTGTTGTTTTACCAAATAGTACTGAAGATCAGGCATTGTAATAACACTGGTGGTGCATATCGTTACTTAGCCATACTATCAACAGTGTAACATTTTTTAGATTAACTTATATTTTAGCTGTTAATCATTGATTGGTTATTTGTTTCCCAGTTTTGTCAGACGTCAGAGAACCCATTCAGTCAGCTAAGAAACCAAAGTTCCAACCCTTGGTGACCAAGGTATGTATCACATGACATCACCTTTGACTAATAACCATCCATCCATCCATCCATCTTCTTCTTCTTAACCTGCTTATCCTGAGCACACACACAGGGTCGGAGGGGTGCTGGAGTTGACTAATAATCTGCTCTGCTAAATTGCTAATATTGGAGCAGCTCCAGATGTCTGAACTTTGAAGCAACAACACATACCTTTGCTGCTGTGTCTCCCATGTCTATTTTTCATTCTCTTCACTTTTTCCAAAATCAGAGTGTTGATTCCTCAGATGAAGAGACCCTGCACATAGACACAGAGGCCAAGCCTGAGGTCAAAAGTCGCAACTCTAAGGTCAAGAAAAAGGGTGGCAGCGCTGCAGGGATTCTTGACCTGCTGCAGGCGAGCAAGCAAGTGGGTGGGATTGACTACAGCACCAACAGGTAGACAGACTTCCTCTGACCTTATTATTTTCTGCCTTTGCACTCCATTTCAATGCCAGTGGAATGCTTACATATATAGACACTTGGGTTACAGTACATGCACAACATTGCTCCCTAAATTGCTCCCACTGGATCTTTTCTCCCTTCAGCAAATGAATATTAGGTTTCACACTGCTTGATGGGGTAACACACTGACAATCAAATAACTTTGCTTAGGGCTGAAAAATCAACTAGCAACATAAAAAAAAATCAACTAAATCAACCAGACTGTCAGCCATTTGTGTAAAGTCTATGTTTGTTTCACCCTCCCTTAATCTAGAAAACACTACATGGCTCTAGCCTCTTGATCTTTTGATGATCAAGTTCTCTTGATGGTCTATTTCCACCACATTGACTGGTATTGCTCATTTGAAAGCTACAAATGAGCAATAAAAGAAAGAAAGAAAACATCAGCTGATAATGTTAATTTCTCAAATTGTTGGTGCTTTGAAGAAGGAAGTGCAGGGAATGAAGGGACTATGACTTATTGTAGCAGCTCAGCAGCTAATAGTTTAGTAGGCCTGTGAATATATTTCCGTAGCTTTTTCATAAAGTAATTACATGTCTATGGAGACAGTTTTGATTTATTCTTCCAGATTAGGTATATTTTTAAAATATTTTGCAGATCAAAAGCAGTCAAAAGATAATGATAACATGACTGGTAACATTTAAGGCCTTTTTTAGTCATTTCTCTCCGTCACTCTTCTCCTCTGGCAGTGTATTGACTGCTGTGTAATGGCTGTGTTGTTGTGTATTTTTATTGACGTACTTACAGTCAGCCACCTGCATCTCCCAGCACACAGGAGGCCATTCAGGGCATGCTGTCCATGGCCAACCTGTCATCTTCAGACAACTTGCAGCAGCCGTGGACCAACAGCCTGTCCAGAAACAGTAGCCAGTCAAAGAGCAACTCACATAGCATGCAAGCTGGTAAGAAGTCCAGTGGAGGAGCCAGAGGTGGCAGCAATGACAGCAAGCGGCCCACCAAACGGCTACCAAAGAAACCCAGGAAAAGCAGCAGTATTGAGAGTTTGGATTATGATGATGACCAAGATCACATGGATGCATGTTTCAAGGACTCAGATTATGGTAAGATTATTCCTCTTATTTCTATTTTACCTAAATTTCAGGCCAGACTACTGGTACTCACAGAGGTCAGGCCTGTGTTGAAGAGTTATTTTTTTAGCTAATGAATGAGATAATCTGAGATGCCTGATTGTCACTGCTGCTCACAGGTGCGGTTTAAAACAGATTGACCCCTGATGGATCAACATGTGGGTCTTTAATTCTAAATTTGGCCTGGAACTTTTCATTAGAAAGAGACAATAAAGTTTATGTTTATTTTTCGTGCCTCCTTTCCAAATCCACCCTTTCGTGTTGCTCCAATTTGGATTTTTTTCCTCTGAAACATTTTCTTTGTGAACCCCATCCAAACACAGCTGTTTGGAACCTCCCAGCTTGTTAATAAGCCATTAACACAAGTTCCAAATTGTTATTTGACATGGTTTTTTAACTTCTAATTAGTGTCTAATTAGTTGTTCTTAGCAGTAACATTCTCGCTTTGAAAACTTCAGGCCAACATGAAGCTTTTCTCACACACTGGCACTCTTTTTGTCTTTTGTAAACAGGCCATTTTTTATCTTGATCATCTAATTATCAGATATTAAAATGTCTAGATTGGAATGGTTGTGCTCTGAGTAGGCAGAAAGAAGGGGGCAGTCAACAGCTGTCTCACAGATGTCCTGCAGGCTGTTGCTGGAAACTTCCACCATTTTAGATGCATGGAAAGCAAAAATAAGTGCACAAATGTCACATTCTATGCTGTATATATTGTATGTGACAGTAACTTGATTGTAACATTTACTTTTGTACACCCTCTGATTGAAAATCTGACATGCATGACATGTGACTAACTAGTAGCATCTTTTGATTTTAGTTTACCCCTCACTGGAGTCTGAAGAGGATAATCCTATTTTCAAATCCAGATCGAAAAAACGGAAAAGCAGTGACGACACTCCATACAGCCCAACAGGTATATACTTGCATTACTAATGAAAGCTTTACTCTCTTTTATGTAGTAAATGAGTTATAAACCTGAAATCGATCTCATCACAGCCCGTGTAGGACCCTCAGTTCCTCGACAGGAGCGGCCAGCAAGAGACGGAGCTCGGGTGGCCTCCATAGAAACAGGACTAGCTGCAGCTGCAGCAAAGCTTTCTCATCAGGTATGTCATGACAATATTTCTACATTATAATTGTAACGATTCCATTTAGTATTGTTCAACGAAAATATATGTCAATAGGAAGAGCAGCAAAAAACCAAGAAGAAGAAGAAAAGCACCAAAAAGAAGGCAATAGTAATTCAGGAGCCCCCGAAAATCTCTCAGGACAGTAGCTCGCCAGAGCACAATCTGGACTCCCAGGATGGCAGCCTGACAGACCATGAGTTCAACACAGGGACAGTCAAGTCACCAGGAGGACCACAGCCCATGGCGCCAGGGGTTTTTCTCAGCCAGAGGCGGCCGTCCATGTCCTCTCCCAACAACAGCACCAACTCCACTAGCACCAACAGCAGCAGCATGGCGAAGGGGGATCGTGTGGGGTCAACAGATGCCAAAGGTGAGTCGTAAGTAAAGCATTATTAGTGAGGTTTGACTGCTTCTCTTTTGGGTGAAAAAAAATCAGACCAATAACTTCAATTAGCAGGAAACTGCTAAACATCATTAAGTTTAAAGCCCATATGTGTGGTGGGGTTTAAGGGATAATCATGTCAATAATCAAGTTAGCCCACCACTTCGGTTTAGACTGAAATAGCTCAACAGCTATTAGATGGATTGCCGTTAGATTTGGTAGAGATGTTAATATTTTCCACATGCAAGTTGCCATAATGTTGATCCCCTGACTTGTCATCTTGTGCCACCATGACGTTCCACATTGTGTTTAGAATTAATTAGCAAATATCAGCATGCTAAGGATGTTATCAGGATGGCAGAACATGCTAAATTGTGAACTGTGTGGACAGGTACAATTCATCTGATATACAGAGAATAAAGTTTCCAATAACAAGTGAATGTTGAATGGATACTGGTAACTTGAGTTTAAATAGATCAGTTCTTTCAAGGAAATTGTTTTTTCCCCATAAACAGTACACAATTACAGTAAAGTTAAGCCCTACTAGACTAGAAGGATTAATTCATGTCAAGTTGTAGATCAGTGCAGATAAGACAACTCTTCAGATAAACGCAGCAATAAATCACCTAATTTTTAATGTTGTCAAGGTAGTCTGAAGATGCTTCTGGTAAGGATTTTGAACCTAAACTAAATGCACATGGACTGACCAGGTTGGTTTCACTGTAGTTAAAACATGGCCATGAATGCTCAAAAGTTTGAAATCACCTGCTATATTAATGTTTTTCTTCATTCCTTTAATATTGAAAGTGAATATATTATTCAATATATTAATTTAATATCTATAAAACAAAGCATAGTTAAAACACCCAACAAATGAAATAATTTTGGCCCCTAACTGAAAGAAAGAAGGAAGAAAGAAAGAAAGAAAGAAAGAAAAAAAATTAAATATGAAAACCTCTATTTAGTTGACAACCCACAGTGTTACATGACAGCACAGAATATTGTTATAGCCATTTTTTTCAATTTTGAGATTGTTTCCCAGTTCAGAAAAGTATAATTGACCAACCGGTCCTTATTTAATCCCAATGGTGCATACAATAAATAAATATCCAATCTTTTTTGGATATTTTTTGGAAACTTGGAGTCCCTTGAAGTCTACTCACTGGGTAGATTGAACAGATTTTGTATTTTTTCAGTGCATTGTATGTACAGCTGATATTCCATTATCTAAAAAGCATTAAAGACCATTCAAAATATAGAGTAGCCCTCTCAGTTTTCTGGCTGTGCAGACTCAAGTATTTCTGGCAGGTGGTTCCAAACTTTAGAACAGTAGTGTACATCCAGCTTATTTGACCACTAGTAGCTAGGGCTGTCACAATCATTATTATTTTATTGATGATAAATTGTCATACAAATAATTGTTATTAACAGTTTCACTGTCCTTCCTCCTGTCTATTATCTTGTGTCCTCAAATAAAAGCTTGTAATAAAATAAAAGCCAAGTCTCAAATAATGGCCTGGGGTGTGTTCACCATGAACAAATAAAGATGAAGGGAAAGAACAGAGGGGTGGAAAAAGCCCTGGTGCCTGCCATGCATGTCAGCTAAGTGTAATGTATATTTCCTTCTGTTTAATTGTAAAAATTCAGTATAACCATGCTATTTTCAACAATTTGGTGTTCTGTATTACTGATTTTAAGTGTTATTTATTTATTTAAGTCACTGACAGATGTTATTTTGTTGAAAAGTTCCACAAGGTGGCAATAGCTACATGTGAAATATGGGAATTGTGCAAGTCACTGAATTTTTAAACACAAATTTTTAAACAGGCATTTCTCCTAACATTTGAGCCTTGTGCTCAGGTAGACTGTTTATTTGCATCAACACAGCTGATGGAAATGTGCCTAATTCACATTCTTTGCACAGACTTGTTGCAACATATCTAACATTAGCTTAACATTCCCTTGACTGTGCAAAATGACGACAGGCAGCTCAAACAATTGTGATAATGTAATAATTTTGACAGGTTATGGTGCCATGGCCCATTAACCCATTAACTCATATTTTTTTATTTCATAAGGGAGCAAAGATTATAGTTATTACTGCAGCGAGGACACCAATTCTAGCTGAATGGCCTGTCTTATCTCCTGTCTGTTCTTGTTCTTTTCACAGCTAAGCGGCTAAAGAAAGGCATGGCAACAGCCAAACAGAGACTTGGAAAGATTTTAAAGATCCATCGAAATGGAAAGCTCCTCCTGTAGCATGCAGCAGACTGCTGTAGAACTGGGAATTCATGAGCTGGGTCCCATCCCAACCTCACCCCCTGTTCACTGATTAAAGCCAATAATGGAAAAAAAGAAAATCATGCATTTTTCAATTTCTATGAACATCACTCAAATAGGTTTTTGCCTCTACTTATACTTTATAACTTTCAGATATTAAAGTGTACAGAACCTACTATAAATATTTTTTAAGAGAACATGTCTCATTTTACTACAGCTGTCAGTTTATCAGGGGTTGCTAAAACATGAAGTAGAAATACATTGCAGTCATTCCAAGATTTTGGAAAGTATCCCTTGCATGTATTCAGTTGCATGTGCGCTTGGGTCAGGGTTTGGGGATTTCATACATTAATTCCTACTATATGGATGCAGCTTATCATTGCCATGCTGATAATCAATGTACTCAAATGGAAAATTCACCTCCTTTCTTCTTCCCAGCCAAGATTCTGAGACTGTATCATACTGGTTTTGCATGGTTTTGATTGGAGTGAACTTGAACATTTATCTGTTTATATTAACACTTACATTTGCAAAGCACTGTCAGTGGTGATATTTATTCATTCATAGTGAGTCACTGATAGTCAGTGGGACTTCACAGAACAACTGTAAAGCACAAAGTGTATCAGACAGCAGCAGTGTCAGTTAAACATTGGATAACATAGGACTAAATGGTAACAGAGATCTGCTGAACAGGAGTTGTGTGTTTGGACATAAAAAACATAGGATTTCTGACTGTGAGACCTGTAGCTAATGATAAGCCTCATCCATGTCAGGTCTGCAGTTACATGGGGATACTTTCTGGCTTCTTTTGCTTTCACAGGCAGCACCAACAACCTAGACTCATCTCTGCATTTTTATGGCTTCACACAGTACAGTATATAGAATGTAGCTTGTACATAGCCTTTAAAATTACTACTTTTTGTATCCTTTCCCCTTAAGGCTTAATTCTACATTTTTACCAGTTTTGCAAATTATAAATAAATGAATAAAAACATATATGGATATGCAGTGTAGTCCTCATTTTTTGTTTTTTTTCAATAGCAGAGATTAATTTTAAACTTTTTCTGTTAGTTTTAAAGGTGTTGCCTGGAAAACAACTGAAGAAATAATACATTTTATTATCATATGGCCTTACATACACAAAGCTAATTGTATTGTGATTCTGTTTGAACAAGAGACGAAGCTTTGAGGAAAAATTATATAAAAGTAAAAAAAAGACACTTAAAGTTTCTATGACCAGCCTCTTGTTCAAGTTCTAATATCCTGAAGGGTTTCGGAATTATTTTACTAGCACCTTGTGAAGTGTTTATGTGTCAGTGATGTAATTTATTAATGTTTGTAGCTTTTTTATACTTGTACAATTCTTAAGAGTTTTTTTTTTATTTCATCGATTTGTGTAATTACCCTTTGCAGATAATTATTATTTGTCTGTTTGCATTTTTTTTTATGTTTTTTTTTGGGGGGCACTTGGGGGATATGAACATTTTACACACTAGAATCTACGTTAGCAAACATTATTTTATCTTCACTCAATGTCAATATTATCATGGTGTCATGGTCAACATTTCCAGTGTGACATGTCATTATTATTATTATTATTATTATTATTATTATTATTATTATTATTATTATTATTATTATTATTATTATTATTATTAATGATAATAATAATAGTAATTGGAAATGTGATGTAAATGTTATTATAATTAGAAGCAGCTGCATCCACACATCCATCATACCATTTTATTTTGTTCAGGACATTTTGAACATGGTTTAATGTGCTATACCCAATAGCAACAATGTTTTAGTCACAGATGTAAATCATGCGTCCACTTCTCAGAGACAGTATGAGATGCGCTCCGATCAAACTCTGTCAGTGGGACATATTTTCAGGTTTTTATTTGTACAATTTGTGTGTTACTTTGTTGTGGTTTATTTTTGTATGTCTGACCTATTAAATACATCCACTGTGCCGGGACAGTGAATGATACCTGTTGTAGCTGTCTTCCCTTACTGTTATTTACAGTACTAGTAAGTATTTACAATCCTTTTTGACCTGAATCTATATTTTTCTGTATTTAGACAATTCTGTTTGAGATCATGGCTCACTTTTTTAAGACATTGAGAAATGGCAAATTCTGAGGAACAAACATATTGTTGTTGAATGATATGATTGTCAGCCTTGTTTACTTTTGCAATACAGTTACTGTGGAAAACCTACTTTGTAATGTGTTCCTCTCCCACTTGCAATGTGACAGCTTCTGTGGTGACGACTAAACATGTTTTTCCTGCTTCACATTGTCATTCTTCGTAGTTGTATGAAATCCAGTATCACACTGATCACAAAATCACCTGGCTCTGTTTTTATTTAACAAGAAAATCTGTTCAGCTTCAGCTTCTGGACTTAGTTCTTACCTTCTGAGTTTTAATAAGCCCTTAATTAAAACCAAGCCAAGTCGACACCATTAAAAATGTTTTGATGTAAAAATGCTCTTCAATAGACTCCTGTTACTCAAGGATCCTTTATTCATTCTGACCAGGTATTGCAGTGTTTAAATACGGTATAATGAACACAGAAGTTTATACTGGTTCTACTCAGTCAAGACAAGATTAAATCTCTGCTCAGACAGCTAGTATTTGTGTTAAACTCGTAAGCAACAGCAAGTCTACACCACTAGATGGAGTCAAAAAAATATTTTAAAGCAACTGACACACGTTTTTAAATTAACTTAATGCAATACTGTTTTAAGCAGACCAAATACAGGATTTAACTATCGTAAAACAGTCATATTTCAGTATAATCTGCATATTTAGATTATTTTTTCCTACAATATTAACCATTCAATAAGCTCTAATACACATTTTGATTATTTCCAAAGGGCATTTTTAATGTGAATTACACCCAGATGTTATCAGGATAATTACAGAAGAGAAAGGAAAATTAGTTTTGAAGACGGGATGTGAACATCAATGAGGAGATTAAAAGAAAATTAGCTACAGCACATTTAAAATTAGTGTCTCCAACAAAAATAAGTCAGTTAACTCTTGCTTTATGTAATTAAAGACTGATTATATTAATAGTAAAGTTATGTGAGGGAGTCTTTATACATTATGCGACTTTTTTCCCATTGTTTTAATTCTTGCCTAAAAACACATCTGGACACAACTGAAAAAAAAAATAAAACACATGCAATGATCGTTATGGGAATCTGCGGAATCTGCGTCCCCTCCGGTCCCCAACATTGATGTTTTATTTAATTTCTCAATCATATCTGTGTGTGTAAATGAGATCTGGGCTGAAGCTGCGTGGTTGTTAAAGGTCATGACCCTGTTTCCACCCTGGTTAGCATCAAAGTGAGTTGTTATTGTTCGCTAATTGTTAACACAAGAATGAGAATTGTTCTGACATCTCTAGCAAATGAATCAGTGACATCATTTGTCCTCTCAGGATCATCACACACTGACATGAAAGTGTAATGAGCTAATTAAATGATGTATTAAGACAAAAGCTGCCAGGTAAAACAAGAAATACGGGTAAAAGTTTAACATTTAAAATTGATATTTTTCAAGATTATTATTATTATTATTATTATTATTATTATTATTATTATTATTATTATTATTATTATTATTATCATTATCATTATTATCAAATCCTTTTTTTATATTTTATGTCCTAACAAGTAGTAACAAACACTATTTGAGTGTAACATACGTACAAAAGTAAAAATGAATTAACAAAAAAACAAAAACAATCCCATCTATTAATATCTGTCTGTATCTGAGGCCTAAAACATCCTTAAACAAAATGGACAATCAATCTCATTTCGAATGCAAGAATTTTCTAAAGTCTAAAGTTGACTGGAACAGTGGTACATTAGAAACAAAAAAATGTCTTACTACACTGACAGATTTTTCACTTCCAAGAAAGGAAAAAGATTTTAAGGCAATTTTTGCAGTGTATCTGTCTAAAATAGAGTATAAATACAGTATAATGTATATATAATGTAACATAGGAAAAAAAATCTTATTTACTTATCAAAGTTTTGGTCCCTGAACACGTTCTCTCTTCCTTCCTCACTTCTTTGTTGGTTCCGCTGGTGTAGTTAGTCCCTTGCAAAGGGCAAGTGGGATCACAATTTAAATGTCAGATTGTAACACTCTGCAGGAATTGTTTTTAATACACTAACAGCATTCATGGCCATGCTACATTTGCTTAGTGATCACAGATGTGAATGGGCTTCCCTCAGTTGCTTTGAAAACCCTCTGGTTCTATATGAGAGTCCCAAGTGGTCATGAGAAACATGCCTAGTGAGAATGGACAGGAATGTCAGGTTAAGCTTTCCCTTTGTGTGGCCGTGCAGTGATGCAAGTTTCTAAAAGACCGCCCCCCCCCTTTCCTCAAGTTACTCTGCCTTTTATTCAGTTCATTCTTCCGAGTTCAGGGCTGTCATTAGTAATAATGCGCAGTGATTACTTTGCCAACAGATTGGTAAAGCTGTAGAAATCTGCAACTGCGTATGGCCCCCGGAGCGATCTCCTCACAAAAGTCTTAGGTGCCTGTTTTTGTGGCAGTGATGAAAAGTATCAGACTTGAAGCTAATTTCTCTGCAGTTGTTTGGAGCTGCTCCCCTCTGCATGGATTAACTGCTCTGTCAGCCAACAGGAGCTCCTCTGCTGGTGTTTCGCTGGGAACTCAAACGTGTAGAGAGACATTTGGCTTCTGCGCACATAGACACTTTTTCCTGTGTGTTTTGGTTTGCTTCCCAAAAAGTATAGATGAAATTACTCTTAAAAAGATTTCTAACATTTTTTGACAGGTTATTACCATGGTGCATATTTGTATTTGAGTCAGCAGGGAGGATTTGCCTGGACAAGCGACTTGTACTTGAGATCAAACTTGAGACTTTTTAGCCACAGGAGGCCTGTTTAACTTTTTAGACATACTACTTCTCCAACAAGTGTATGAAGAGTTAATTTTCTAAAAGATTTCTATTTGAGGGCTTAAAGATCCCTCAGTACATGAGTGAGAGGAAACTTATACATAAAAACTGTTGTCAATCAAAACAGTGTTGCCCCAGCATAAAAACGAACGTCTGACAGCTTGAGAAGTGCGAGTAAATGCTGCATGGTTTCAAGACAAACACAGAGGCTCTGCTTTATGGTGCTGTGTTTCCTTAACCTTTGGTATGCCTGAAATTTTGGAACCAAAAAGCAACACTTTATTGTTAATTTTTCACGTCTATCAAGGAAATGACTGTCACAAGTGAAGTGAGAGCCCACCCAAATGAGAGTATCAATAATACAAGGCCACGGTGGACAGGTTTTTTTATTTACTGACTGCTCACAGGTACTGCTGCAGTAGCAGTCACAGCAGAGCAGACATGATTTTTGGTTTTGTTACATATCTATTAGAAGATTTTTAGACATTCACCCTGGTAAAGACAGAGAAGACTATTCTATACAATTAACACCATATTGATTATCCAGATTAATCTACCATGTAATGTTTAAATGCACTATTACATGTTAAATGCTGGCAGTACCCACAAAGTGAAAATAAAAACCAAACCTATCTGCAGGGACTGGATTATGATTTTTATCAAATGGGAAAACTTAATGTTATTCCTACTTAGATTCACAGATTATTCCAAGTTGGTTACATCTGCAGTTATCCTTTATTTTAAACATGATAAAAAACCTAAATGAACTATTTCATTGTGTAACATTCAGCATTTATTTTTAATGTAATTACATTAAACCATTTTAATTAATTACATTAACCATTTTTCTTCCAGTTTGTTGAGATTTCTGTAGTTTATTTTTTGAAGTTTAAAGTTTTTTTCTGAAAGATAGCTTTGGTAGCTGTCCCGGCCAAGAGGCAGATAACTAGTCAGTAAGGTAGCTTATGAGAGAACCACGTGTAGTGTCAGCAAGAGTTACTATGTATTTTCCTCTTCTGGTAAATTAAACCTTTTTATGAACTGGCACCCTAAGAAAAAAAATATATAACCAATATAATAACCTGTGGAAGAGGAGTAGGGTCTCGACTGTGGAATTAAAATGAATATTTAAATGCAGCTGCTTAAAGATTATATGTATTTCAGAATGATTATCAGTATCAGTATAAAATGGGCCATGACAGACAGATACAGAAAAACAGAAATACATTTAGATATTGTGAACTTTCTAACTCAAACTATTTCAAAGGACTAGAAATTAGAAAACATTTTAAACTAGTTCTAGTCTTCTTTTTTTCACCCTGTTTTTTGCAATACATATTTTTTGCAGGATCACATTAAGATCTTTACAGGGTACCTTGAGTATAAAGGACTCATTAACTTTCCAATTAACATACCACCTCCACTGTCCTGTGTGTGTGTGTGTGTGTATGTGTGTGTGTATATACACATATACACACACATACACACACACACATATATATATATATATATATATATATATATATATATATATATATATACACATATATATATTCACAAACATATATATACACAAACTTACCTTTTCCTTTGTGTGTATCCATCCATCCATCCATCTTCAACCGCTTGATCCGGGACCGGGTCGCGGAGGCAGCAGTCTGAGCAGAGATGCCCAGACTTCCCTCACCCCAGACACTTCCTCCAGCTCTTCCGGGGGGACCCCGAGGTGTTCCCAGGCCAGCCGAGAGGCATAGTCTCTCCAGCGTGTCCTGGGTCTTCCCCGAGGCCTCCTCCCGGTGGGACATGCCTGGAAACACCTCCCTAGGGAGGCGTCCAGGAGGGCATCCGAAAGCAAACAGATGCCCAAGCCACCTCAGCTGACTCCTCTCGATGTGAAGGAGCAGCGGCTCTACTCCGAAGCTCCTCCCGAGTGACTGACCGAGCTTCTCACCCCTATCTCTCTAAGGGAGCGCCCAGCCACCCTGCGTGGAGGAAACTCATTTCGGCCGCCTTGTATCCAGGCGATCTTGTCCTTTCGGTCATTACCCAAAGTTCATGACCATAGGTGAGGGTGGGAACATAGATTGACCGGTAAATCGAGAGCTTCGCCTTTCGACTCAGCTCCTTCTTCACCACGACGATGGTCCGGTACACCAACCGCATAACTGCGGACGCTGCACCAATCCGCCTGTCAATCTCACACGCTCCATCTTTCCCTCACTCGTGAACAAGACCCCGAGATATGAACTCCTCCACTTGAGGCAGAACCTCTCCACCCACCCGGAGAGGGCACGCCACCCTTTTCCGGTCGAGAACCATGGCCTCAGATTTGGAGGTGCTGATTCTCATCCCAGCCGCTTCACACTCGGCTGCAAACCGCTCCAGTACATGCTGAAGGTCCTGGCCTGATGAAGCCATCAGGACAACATCATCCGCAAAAAGCAGAGATGAAATCCTGTGGTTCCCAAACCGGACTCCCTCCGGCCCCTGGCTCTACGCCTAGAAATCCTGTCCATAAAGATTATGAACAGGACCGGTGACAAAGGGCAACCTGCCGCCAGAGTCCAACATGCACTGGGAACAGGTCTGACTTACTGCCGGCAATGCGAACCAAGCTCCTGCTCCGGTCGTACAGAGACCGAACAGCGCTTAGCAAAGGCCCCGGACCCCATACTCATGCGGAGCACCCCCACAGAATACCACGAGGGACACGGTCGAATGCCTTCTCCAGATCCACAAAGCACATGTGGACTGGTTGGGCAAACTCCCATAAACCCTCAAGCACCCTGTGGAGGGTATAGAGCTGGTCCAGTGTTCCACGACCAGGACGAAAACCGCATTGTTCCTCCTGAATCCGAGGGTCGACTATCGGCCGAATTCTCCTCTCCAGTACCCTGGCGTAGACCTTCCCTGGGAGGCTGAGAAGTGTGATCCCCCTGTAGTTGGAACACACTCTCCGGTCCCCCTTTTTAAAAAGAGGGACCACCACCCCAGTTTGCCACTCCAGAGGCACTGTCCCCAACCTCCATGCAATGTTGCAGAGGAGGCGTGTCAGCCAAGACAGCCCACACAACATCCAGAGACTTGAGGTACTCAGGGCGGATCTCATCCACCCCTGGCGCCTTGCCACTCTGCGGAGCTTGCTATTTTAACCTACCTCAGTGACTTTGGCTTGGGTGATGGACGAGTCCACCTCAGAGACCCCAGCCTCTGCTTCCTCATTGGAAGGCAAGTCGGTGGGATTGAGGAGATCCTCGAAGTATTTCTTCCACCGTCCGACAATGTCCCCAGTCGAGGTCAACAGCTCCCCACCTGCATTGTAAACAGTGTTGGCAGAGTACTGCTTCCCCCTTCTGAGGCGCCGGACAGTTTTTGCCAGAATCTCTTCGAGGCCAACCTCCATGGCCTCACCAAACTCCTCCCAGACCCGAAGTTTTTGCCTCCAGGACCGTCCTGGGCTGCGGCTTTTGCTTGGCCTGCCGGTACCTGTCAACTGCGTCAGGAGTCCCACAGGCCAACATGGTCCGATAGGACTCCTTCTTCAGCCTGACGGCATCCCTTACTTCCGGTGTCCACCACTGGGTTCGGGGGGTTGCCGCCACGACAGGCACCAGAGAGACCTTGTGTCCACAACTTCGAACTGCACGCGTCGACAATGGAGGCAGAGAACATGGTCCACTCGGACTCAATGTCCCCAGCCTCCCTCGGAATCTGTGAGAAGCTCTTCCGGAGGTGGGAGTTGAAGACCTCCCTGACAGAGGGCTCGGCCAGGCGACGTTCCCAACAGACCCTCACAATACGCTTTGGGTCTGCCAGGTCTGTCCAACTTCCTCCTCTGCCAGCGGATCCAACTCACCACCAGGTGGTGATCGGTTGACAGTTCAGCCCCTCTCTTTACCCCGAGTGTCCAAGACATACGGCCGGAGATCAGATGAAACGACAACAAAGTCGATCATCGACCTCCGGCCTAGGGTCGTCCTGGTGCCACGTGACACTGATGGACACCCTTATGCTTCGAACATGGTGTTCTGGTTATGGACAAACCTGTGACTAGCACAGAAGTCCAATAACAGAACACCGCTTAGGTTCAGATCGGGGATGCCGTTCCTCCCGATCACGCCCCTCCAGGTATCACTGTTGTTGCCCACGTGAGCGTTGAAGTCCCCCAGTAGAACAATGGAGTCCCCAGTCGGAGCACTATCAAGTACCCCTCCCAGGGACTCCAAGAAGGCCGGGTACTCTGTACTGCTGTTTCGGCCCGTAGGCACAAACAACAGCAAGAGACCTATCCCCAACCCGAAGGCGCAGGGAAGCGACCCTCTCGTTCACCGGGGTGAACTCCAACACATGGCGGCTGAGCTGGGGAGCTATAAGCAAGCCCACACCAGCTCGCCGCCGCTCACCCTGGGCAACTCCAGAGTAGTGGAGGGTCCAGCCCCTCTCAAGGAGCTGGGTTCCAGAGCCCAAGCTATGCATGGAGGTGAGCCCGACTATCTCTAGCCGGTACCTCTCAACCTCCCACACGAGCTCAGGCTCCTTCCCCCCCAGCGAGGTGACATTCCACGTCCCTATTGCCAGAGTTTTGTTTTGGTCCAGGGATTGGGTCGTCGAGGCCCCCTCGCCACGACTGCTACCCAAATCACATTGCACCGGCCCCTCATGGATCTTCCTGTGGGGTGGTGAGCCTACTGGAAGGCGGGCCCATCACGTCGCCATTTCGGGCTGAGCCCGGCCACCAGGCGCTCACCTGCATGAGCCCCAACCCCAGGCTTGGCTCCAGGCTGGGGCCCCGTGTAACGCCAATCCGGGCGCACGTAACGGTCCTTGATGTTCTTCTTCTGTTCATGGTGGGCTTCTTGTGAACCGCTCTTAGTCTGGCCCGTCACCTAGGACCTGTTTGCCATGGGAGACCCTACCAGGGGCGTAATGCCCCTGACAACATAGCTCCTAGGATCATTTCGGGCACATTACAAACCCCTCCACCACAGTAAGGTAGGTAGGTGGCGGTTCAAGGAGGGGCTTTGTGTGTATATATGTATATATATACACATATATATTAATTCTTTTTAAAATTATATATATATATTATATAAAATATAAAATATTCATATTTTGATATTTTGCAGGTATTAAATTTTTCAATTCAATATATATAAAATTTTAACATATATAATTTTGTAACATAATTTTATATATATATATATATATATATATATATATATATATATATATATACATATACCTGTGGGTATACGCGCAGTGGGTATACACTGTACAGGCCCTTAACATGGAAAGCAGCAACTTGCAGAGTGGTGCACAAAGAACTAATGCTCAAAGTCAGCAAAACAAAGGAGCTGATCTTAGAAAAAAGAAGACACATAACGCTGTACCCCTGTCATTATCAGTGGAGCTGAGTTGGAGCAAGTGAACAGTTTTAGGCATATAGATTTCAAATGGCAGGTGTGACATGTTATAATGACGTGCGATTCCGGGATGAAACTAGCCATCTTACCTGGGTCAAATTTAAACTTGCTGTAACTGGAACCTATGGTGAAATATTCCTTGTTTTTATTCAAAGTAATGAGCAGTGACAATTGTGCCTGTCTGGAATGAACCAAAAAACAAAGATTCTGGTAAAATTTTCTATTTTAGCTAGAGATTCTTAGGAGAACCACCTTGGGGGCAGAGCTGCTCTAGAGGATGGGCAGGAGGCCCCCAGGAAAGGTATGCTGGAAGGCGGATCCCTTCTTGGGGCAAAGACAGGATCCCTCTGGAGGCCACCAACAATGGTAGGACCCCAGCAGTGAAGGCAGGAACCCTCTGGAGGGGAGTGAGAAAGGCAGATCGCCTCTGGAGGCCACACCGCAAACTTATTACCTAGATGTAGGTGAGAGCAAGGTATAGGACAGATGGACCAGTGGAGTGCTATGCAAGAGACCGGCATCAGTAGCGCGGAGCAGAGAGGCAGCGACAGGACATTAAGATAGGTGGCCTGCAACAGACAGCAGGACAGGACTTAAGTTCAGAAGAACTTCAGGTCTGTGACAGATCCGCAAAGCAGGGGTAGGTAGCTAAAGTTCAGAGTAGGGAATAACCAACTGGACCAGGAATCTCTAACTCGCTGTTGACTTGGGCGGCCAATAGGGAACCAGGCAGGATATTGGCAAGGATGGCTGACAAATAACCAGGAAGTTCCAGTTTTGAATCAGGCTTGGTGTCAGGTGGAAGGTGAGACTCTGTGATGCTGGGCAGTGGAGACTCTGGAGCACAGGGCAGGCTGAGTTGTAGCCCTGTGGAAGCTAGTGAGCTTAAGGCTAGCATGCAGGGCTGGTGGCTGGTAGGCTGAGAGGCTGATAGGAGGCCAGGGGGCTAGTAAGCTGATTACCAGTGGTCCACAGGTTTGCTGGAATAATAGTTAACCTCTCTGCAAATCCAGGTCGTTGCTTCATTAGCCCATGCTTGTGGGCTACTCCATCAGTGCCAACAACAGAAATACCTCCTTGAGCTGAAGGATAGGTGAAAAATCTGAGGGCATCTATTGGATTAAAGGAGATGTCTGGGGAGATAGAAGAAAGTGCACAGTCTGGGGAAAGTGAGCATGGGATGGAGACCAAGACAGATGGAGAGAATAAGGCATGGGGCAGGGGATGACACTGTGGATGCAGGAAGGAACTGAGAAGCAAACTGTGACATACTTAAGGGTGTAGAATTTGGTGAGACATGTCCCTATTAATATCCAGTGACTACTAAATTGTCCCCAGCAATAATTTTGCTTTCAATGTATTTAGTACACAAAGCATGAACAGATGTCATTAGATATCATTTTCTAGATTACTAGAGTTGCAACTCTTTAGCTCGATATCACTAACAGGATTGGCATGCACTGTGCATCTAAGTTAACTGAGGAATACACCATCCTCACACTAACACTTGAAGTGTTTCACAATTACAGTTTGTTTTTTTTAGAAACCTACCGTGTGCATCTGCAACATTCACAGATTTGGTGTCCATTGTGCCTGGGCAGCCACACGTATTCTGATATCAGACTTTGTCCCTTTTTCTTACAGTGTGTATTAATGTTGCATGCATGCACATACTTGAGCTTATTTGGTGATATATTCTCAGACAGGATGGCAGCCAAAAAAAGGAAGGCAGACATCAGGACCTGTTTTAGAACAGGTCAAAGTGTTTCACTTAAAGAAAATATTTTCTCAGTTGCTACTGTGGAAAATCGGCAATAATGGTAATAATACTACTAAGCTAAGACATAAATGTATTTCCTCATAGTTCATGTAGTATCAGTGTGTTATTTTATCAGGTGACACCAGCAGCTTGTAGCACAGACAGAGGGGGAGAGGCATGGTCTCAGATGAGGTCAAATAAAAAAATGACTTAGTGATATGCTAAAGAAAAATGTTAGGGTGATGATGTACAACAATGGTTCATCAATGTATGTTTAAAATAAGAACTTTGAAAAAGCACATGTTGCCTCAGTTCATGTGTTATCAGTGTGTTATTTTATCAGGTGACACCAGCAGCTTTGTAGCACAGACAGAGGAAGAGAGATGCATTGAGCGCTTACACAATCAAAATTAATGATAATATAGTAATTAAGTCTCAGGAACACATTGACAAGAAACAAAAACTCCCTTCAGTGTGTTGATGAAGATATTTATAAAGAAGGACTCTAGATGACTTAAAAGCTGCAGTCAGAAGTGATTATGAATGCAGAAGCCGTCAGCTTTCAGAGGTCTCTGTGGACCACTTTTATGTCGCCACCAAAATCATCAAAATCAAAACCACGTCCTTGGACATTCATACATACCGACTGGAAACAATACTAACTGGCATGATTGGTGCAGGGTGACAGTTCACCCTGCTTCAATGTTTCAAGAGATATAAACCATGCCGCCAAACTCTAAAGCGGTCTCTTCCCTGAACTGCTGTTAACCTTTTAAATTCCTTTTCCACACTCCTCCAATATTTATAGATTTTTGTTCATTTTGTCTTGTTTGTTTGTGTGTGTGTGTGTGGCACAAAATAATTTTTAGATTTCTTTTGTACAGCAAATGACATTTAAATGAATCCTTAAACCCTTGTGATTTCTACATGTTACCATTTTTTCATTTTTACATACAAAGCAAATGCTCACCTAATCCTCTGTAGAGTCAAAGGCCTTTTTAACAAAGTGCTGAAGTCATTTAAGCACTGAGTAAACAACCAAACAATCCAAATCATTCGCTTAATTTCCTGGACTCAGAGCCTTAAACAACTGCATGCACATTGCACTTACCCACGGTGCATCCAAAGCTGCTGTGTGGTCATCTGTGTGTAATTATTCATCACTCTACATGGGAATTCCAATGACGTGTTGCACTGGTGAGGCAGCATTACCCCTCTCTCAAACAAGTAGGGTTTATTTTTGAACCTCTGCTTTTTCTCCACGGCCAAATTGCCTAGAGAGATTGGCTTTCTCTGGGCTGTGTAACAGATATCATCTAAATCATTAGGGCTCATTCATTGCCATGTGCCACTCTGCGGCTCAGGTTCCTCCGACCTCAAGGTCAAGCGGCTGAGAGCTCCCTGACCTCCAGCACTTCCTCTGAATATTAACAGGGTAGTTATGTAGTCAAAAGCCCTGATATAGAACATTGGTTCATTAGATAATAGCCAATCAGGCAGAGCTGCGAGGAGTAGAGTGATCTCCACAGGATGGCTGGACCTTTATGTGGCTTACTGATGGCATAATGACAGCAAACAGAGGAAGTGTAGGTCTCTCTGGCTGAAATTACGCGGTCACATGCCTGCTGGCTGTAATGCTTTCCTTTAACCCAAGTTGGGCTCCTCAAATCCAGGCACTACTATGAAGATGAATGTTATGTAGTTATCTTGCAGACATTGGGCTTTATTACAAGACAGAATGGAAAAGCCATGGTGAAAGAGGTATTTAGCATGCAATCTCTGCATCTGATGGTAATCCAAATCATTAAAATATTTCAATGATTTTTAGGAAACTTGCATGAACTCGCTGACTTGAAACTGGAAGTGATTAGATTAGGGTGTCAGACTTTTGTAAATCTGTAGGTTTGTGTAATTTCAGACCTTTCAGACCTAGTGGCTTTGTATCACTCCAATGTGGGACCTATGTAGAAATAAATACACACCAAAATCACTCATGACAAATTACAATTAGGCACTGGAGGGTGGCACACATACATTTTAAGAAAATTGTGGGTTTGACATAGTGGGCAGTGGGTTTGAATTCAGTGTTATTAGTGAAGCATCTCTGAATATTGTTGGTTATGACTAGATGTTATCTCGCTGAAACAATATTGGCCTCATCTTGCCTTCAAGACTCCTACAGTACCAGTGACCCTGACTGACTGCTGAGCAGCTGCTGTTGATGCACAGCTACACTCAGGCCTTTAATCAGTAAAACATTGCTTTGTATTGGTGTGGTTGAAATGGAGCAGCCGCTGGAGGATGGAGATGGACAACAGCCATATTGTCACCCTTTTGTGCTTAATTGTCCATGTGCTGGGGGAGTGGAGATGTATAGGGGATGAGACTACAGTTATTGTCACTGGTGGCATTAATGAGAAGTGTTTGAGAGCATACAAAGTCCATCCGACTCCAGTGTAGTTTCTCTTGATTTAGGACTTGTCTAGAAGTCAGTCTTCATTTCCTACAGAACAGGGGTATCAAGAAAATGACAAATCTTCAAAACTTTGATTGACTTTGACAAAATTGATTAAATCCATCAGTGATCATGGTAAGCATGGAAGCTATTTAGCTAAATATTCTGCTAAATTAAATTGTGTGCTGTTTTTTTCCGCAATTTTTGTGTTTGTATTATACACAATTATATATTATATAGGATTTCAGAGAACAATTTCAAAAAGGTAAAAAAATACATAAATAAATAAATAACAATAATAATAATAATAATAATAAAAGCTGCTTTATTTATTACTTTTTTACCACTTGGGGGCAGCTGTAGCATAACTTTTTCTGTTTTTATTATTTTTTTGGCATGTTAGCAAACCGTCAGCTATACACACATCCAGAGGACACACAGAACAATATTACAAGTCATTTGGAGTTTGTGTTTCTGGCTACTTGATGAAAGTTAAATAGTTGCTTTCTTTTTTTGCTCTGTTGTGGCAGCCACTAACTGCTCTCCTCGCTAGTTGCTACAACTATCTATCTGCCATTTGGTTCTAGACATGTAGTGTATTTATAGACATGCAACATGTGACAAATAGTCAAGTACTGTAGACATGGCTAATGGCTGTATGTATTAAGGGCTTACTATGTTGAGCTTTGATGATCCATTAACATTCAGCTGTTAAGATATTCCTACAGTGTGGATTTGCTGCAATCTTCCGGAAGTGTTAGAAGACTCTTCCAATGAAGCTAAATAATGCTGCTGTTGGTGACTGTGGAGTGGTTAACACCTCATGAGGCTCTGAAATGTTACGCTGGTCTATACATCAGCTCTTAGGAATTAGACATCAAACTACAGCAGAAAGCGATGGGAAGCAGTCACTCTGTAGAGAACACATATTTTTGAGATAATGAGCCTTATTTACTGCTGTCAGACATTCCCATACAAAGCCTGAGGATTGCCATCCCAAGCTTGAATGCACGTCAATTATAGCCACATTCTCCTCAACCTCAGTGAGTATATAAACACCCTGAAACTAGTGCATAATCATCACACCCACTTTTGTCTTATTTCAGACTTTAGATGACACATGGAATATGCATGCAGGCAGCCCTCCACTATAAATAGTCCCAGCAATCAAACAAAATAAATTAACTGTCAGAGTACAAGTGTTTACAAGCACGACAAAATTTTAAGTAATTATAAGTAAATTTGTTGCATTTCTGAGTAAGTGGTAGCAGATAGGCCTCTGACAGAGAGGCAGTGGTGTGTGACGGGCTGATTTAGAACGGTAAGGCTGCCCGGCTCAGTATAAACACCTCAACCCCAGCAAGAAAAAAACTCCACTCCATATCCCACACCGACCACATCTCAATGGGGTGGAATGCTAAAGACATCTGCAGGGCCATTACACACACATAGCCGCACATCAAGGAACACTTGGCCGCTGTGCATGCCTGCTAACCTTCCCTCCAAATGGCTATTTGTTTGTCTGTAAATTATCTTTTCCCTCTTTGGGAAGTTTTAGACATCTGTGTTTTTTTTTTTGTTCTTTAACGTTGTTTACAGAAAGAAGTTAATTCTTACTGACATGAAAAGAAAATGATGTGTAATGGAAAATTGAAAAGCATGACATTACACTGTGTTCATTTGATATATCTGGAGAAAGTATTTCGTTTGACACAAGATGTTCACTGCATTGCCATATTTGTGCATCATATGACATGATTTATAGCCATCATGTGATAATTTATATCTTGATTGACTCATTCATGTGGCTTACTGAGGAGGATTTGCCTTGCTGATTACAGAGAGAGCTGTGCTGTTAAAACAATGTGTGCTGCAGTCAGCATGAGCAGAGAGCAACTCTTTATAATCACAGGGTATTTTAAGACATTTTGAATCTTTCATTTAGAATAACTGTGGCATTAGTTCAAAGTCTTTCTTTGTTGCAAATCATAAACAAGAACGATAAACAAAAGGGCATAGTGAGTGAGGCAGAGAAGACATTATGGAGGATCATGGATGGATCTGTTACCTGCACAAAGTGTGACTGTTTAACAGTGTAAAGGTGGCACTTCGCAGGACCATGTGGCAGCGGCCTCCTCCCCGAAACCCTTTTTTGAAACTATACAATGGGACAAAAAGCAAATGGCAGATAAGAACTGATTTTATGAATGTAAAACCTCAAAAATAAACAAACGATTATGCTGTGCCACAGGAGAGCTGGGTTAGTGCTTTTAATTCAGGTGAACTGCAGACAAATATCCCCCGGCTGGCACACTAACAGCTGTAATAATACAGTGCTGCACAATGACTATGCTGCAGACCAGCCTGCGCAGTGTCTACACATGGCCAGAGTCTCGCTGCAAAACCTCACATGGCAGACCAGACTACGGCCAGAAACTAATGCATATATTATTATCATGTGTTTTACACAATTTGCATTTTTTTTCATTTAATATATGAAAAGCTTTCTACATATGTAAATCTTGTAAAACATCTGTAAATGATATTCTCACTATTTTCTCCCCATACCTGATCTGATGTGTGGCTTTGTGTGGGTGAGTGGTGTACTTCTTCTGGGGGACAATGTGGGACAACCCAGACAGACAGACAAAGCGGGCTGAATTTGTCCATGTTTTCTTTACCAGAAGTGGTGTGTTTATTATTTTGTTTCTTCAGTTTCAGAGCACGGACACCAAACTGCAAAGGAAACACAAGTGATTAAAATTAACGTGCTTTGATTGAATGTTGTTTTTCCTGCCTGTGGCACAAACATTTACAGTTTGTACTTTTATAGGGATTTTTTAAGGATTTTAATGACTGTTGGGAACACTTCGCTCTAAATTATGTGTTACAGGAAATAAACTACAGAGAGATATGCCTCACTGTTGCCCTGACTGAGATTATGTAAAGCAGATTTAATGGGTTTGATGTTTACCACAGTTAGTATTTGAAACTCAAAAAAGCATTATCCAGCAGCTCTCAGTTATGATTAAGCTGAATGTGAACAGTATGCAAAGTGGGAGTTCTGCAAAGAGGCCAAAAAACATTCAGGAGTAGAATAAAGACATATTGACTTTGAATCCCCCTCAGTAGGCCACACACTTTTATATACTTTCAGCATGGCACAGTTTGAGACTGAGGAAACCACGCTTGCACCAGTGTGTGTGCGAGCGCAAAGGGCAGAGCAATGACACGGTCCTGAGCGCCTGATTGCAGGCATCTTGAAAAGATCTGGCTGGCTCGGGCTCACCACAGGTCTCCTTTCAGTGGGCTGTCATTACCGCCAAGGTGAGCTCTCACACGCCGACCCACACACACACTCATACACACACATGCTAGGGGGCCGCGGGATGAATGAGCACACTGAGGCCTGGGCCTGATCAAGTGAGCGGCGGCCGGAGTTGGTGTAAGGAAATCCTCTGGTGGGACTATCAGAGCACATTAGACTGAGCAGGCCTCGGCTCAGAAACACGCAGCTGCAAGCAGAGCACACTGAAGCACTATTTCAGCAGCTCCTAAATACTGCTGCTCTAATCCTAATATAAATATGTTAGGTAAATGAGGCCTCTTTTTCCAATTTGGCTATTTCATAAATATTCCATGTAAAAAGGATTAATTAGTTGGGCGGACATTAATCATCAAATAGCAATGTGAGGCAGAAGCAAATAAGGTACGGAAATGATGATATAGAAGCTGACAGCGCAGATAAAGCTGCCTTTTCATGAGCCATATTTCCTGTTGTCCAAATGATAAAGACCAAGAATAGTAAGAGAATAATTTACTCATAATTTACTGCATGTTTTCAGATCCGATTTGGAGTGTGTGTGTGTGTGTGTGTATGTGTGAGCTGTCTGACAGGTGTGCTGCTCCTCTCTTTCATAGACAAACACATACAACCAAAGACTGCTTGTAAACAGTCTGTCCTTTCTCAGAAGTGCCTCAGAAATTTCAAGGAAGTAAAATTGCTGCAAAACGACCTCATTTGGCACCAGGCTTCTACTTGTATGCTTGAGTGAGTGTAATTGCTGAAGGGAGGTGGGGGGTTGGTGAACCCAGCTTTGGTTTTGCTATCTCTGGGCATACCTTCCCCTAAACAACAACTGCAACTGAAATCAAACCCTCTGTGTTTGCTCTGGGAGGTGATTAGCCAGAGAAGTTAGGATTTCAAATAGCCCTTGTTGGGCTGTTCTATATAAGTTAGCTGTAGATTTATCATTGGACTTGTGATTAATTTAAAATGGATTAGCTACACCCATTCTGTTTCATAGTAATTGTGCTTAAGTGGAGCATGCACAGCAACAGATTGGTTTGGAAAATTGGTTTCATTATTAGAATTATATGCTATTTGCACAACAAGCAAGAGTGTAATTTTCCTCTTCTTGTCAGTGGAGAAAATGAGGATGTTACCATTGGCCTGTTGTCAAGTATGATGTATGTGTTGCAGCTTATACCAGCCACACTACAGAGCCTGAAGGCTGAGCTGTTATGAAAAGCTTGTGAAGAGGTGACCTGTTGAGGAGTTTGCAGATATTATCTCTTATGTTAGCGAAGTGGTTTGAGGTGTGTGCGTGTGTGTGTTAACAGGCGTAGAGCCAGGCGTAGAGCTTCTTGTTGGACCAGCAGATAGCTATAGCTGTCAACAACAATGTTTTATGGGGGCATTTCCTCTGCTGCCCTAACATGTGCTCACCTCAGTGTGGTGGACACTTAAATCTGCCTGCTAACAGCCATTGCTGTCATAACACACACACGCAAACATGGATATTATTAGTCTGAAGTTGCCAATTGCTGGTATCTTGTACGAATTTTTCAGCATTTTCATATGTGAACATTTACATGTTAAAAAACAATTAATCAGGGTTCTTCCTAAAAATGCTGTTATTAGCCAGATGAAAAAACTGTGGGTCACAGTAGCCTTGACTGAAACACAGTTTGATTTTGTTAATAGCTTGGTTTTAGATGTGACAGTGTCTGTCATTTGGTTTAGCATCTGTCTGACTGATTAAATTTTTTACAAAATATTCAAACTTCTTTTGTGATAAAGACCACAAAGTTCACTAAAACTATTGAAGAAAAATGTCAGTATTGTAAATTTGTAGCAGTAATCAACAAACACAAGATCAGTCTTCACAACTTCCTGTTTCACGAGTCAGCTCCATCTTTGGAAAGATCACGGCAGCCAAACAAAGGGAGCAGATGATTCATGCAGTCAGCACAATGTGCAGTACGGGCGTCAGATGGATGCTGTGACTATGCAGCAGGACCAGTCCGAGTGAGCTGCAGGACACGCTGTTTGCTAGACATGATGAATTGGCTGCATGCTTGAACCCAAAGGTTGGCAAATTAACTGTTAATTAGCAGTTGATAAATGACAGATCGACACAAGCCCTCCACCACCGTCGTCTTCTCCTGCTATCTTACTGAGGCAAGTGTTTATGTGCTGGTAACACGTGTTGGAGCAGACTGTTATGTCTGCATTCTGTCACACAGTGCGATTGCTCTCAGATGTGGCCCTCTGTCCCCTCCACAACCAGCCACCCACCAACCTACCCCTACTACCCCACCCTTTTTAAGTTGTGCCCCATTTACTTCCAGTCTGCTTCCAAGAGCCTGGCCCTCCTTTGCCCCTCTGCACTCCTGTTGACATACTTATCGATCTTGAAGCACACCTCTTTTTTCCACATAAGTGTAAAAACTTTCTAGAAAAACCTTTTTCTTCAGCAAGCCATGAAAAGACACATGTGTCTTTCTCCCCCTCCACAAGGAATTATTCTGGGCATGATAATTGCATTTTTTGCTGCTAGATTGCGTTACCACTATGACTGAGGGAAGCAATAATTTCAGGCCTAATGATGTAAATTGGAGACAGGTCCTCTGTGCTTGACATGTTTGTAATGAGTGCAGAGGAAGACATATTTAACCTAACAATACTGCCTGTCGTTAGCAATGGGCTGGAAACAGAGTTGTAGCAGAAGTGAAAATGGCCTTGTATTTAGTGGAGCCGTGGCAGAAGTGAATATGCAGGAAAACTTATTTATGGTAGTTGTCCAAGAATTTGTCTCTATTTAAATTGCATAAACCTGTATTTTCCTTTCACAAAGAATTTTTGTGAGTTTTTTTTACCTTCTAAAAAAATGAACATTTTTAAAATATAAATTAGTGTCAGTTCTGCAATATGAAAAGTGTCCCCTTTCCCCAGTGTTGTCCGTCAGTGAGTGAAATTACACATTAACACTACATTCACCTTATAACATATTACCCTTCTATGGAAATGGCATTTGATTGAGTGGTTCTGGGGGAAAAAGATAGTTTTGTGAAAAATGTTCTGAAAAACTTTTGAGTCATTCATGTTTCAACAGTAGCAAGGGAGGCAAAGGAAACGGCAGCATACGTGTACATTCATTACTGCAGACTTGGCATGAGAGAGAAAATAAGTGTTTCACTTCAAGCTACAGCTACACTGCTGTTCCTGGACTGGTTCCTGGCTGTAGCTTTGCTGAAACACCCGAGCAGGAGTTTTGTGTGACAAATCATCACTAAATATGAATTTATGTGTCTTTGACAGCTTGGTTTTTAAAAGATGATTAGTTGAAAATTGAAGCAGTCACACCTGAGTTAAGCAAAATCTGATTCATTTCATCTTCTGTTTATTTTCTCCTTGGATTGTTTCTTTTGAAAAGGCTTATCAGGTATATAGCATTCACCATGTCAGAGTCAGTGAGAAAGTGAAAAACAAGCTTCCCAGTGAGCAGAGACCTAGTGGATCTGAAAGTGATGGGCCCTGTCCCCAACTGATATCACTCAGCCTTGCTAGCACACAGATCTGCTTGGGTCCCGAGTGGAAAACGTGGGCCTGAGAGGGCCACCTCGGTATTCATTCCATCTGCTCTGGCTGCAGGCAGCTGGTTGTGCTGCAGCTCAGCGTGGACAGCTAATCGGTCTTGGGTAGAGAACACAAAGCCTGTCATTAACACACTGAGAATGCAGTGGTTACTGCCAGATTCCCAAGCCAAGCATTCAAATGTGTGTATCCCCTTTCTCATCTGAAACGGAAACAATTTGGTTTTGTTCTAATAGTACAGTACATCTCGGCTCCAAAAGCCTCGCTTGTGTTTTTCAACTTTCTAGGTGCCATTTTGGTTGCTGAGTGCTTGGAGTCAGCATGAGTCACATTGCTAATGTCAGGAACATTACTCTCATTATTTCATGGTTAGTTTGACCCACATCTAATATTCAGATGGCAGGAGCTGAGATGAGCAGGCTGAGGAATATGGAGTGAAAATATACAAGTGGGAGGTCTTCTAGTAGTGTGTGTGTGTGTATGAGTAGGGGAGGGTTCTGCCAAACAGTTCCTGACAGAACAGTGCCTCTCTCGGCCATTTCCCTTCACACAGCAATCAGGCCAAATCAAAGCAGCTGCTCTGTTCTTGAATACTGCAGTTGCACTAATCAACTTCATTTAGCAACTCCTCAACCAGCAAAGGCTGCACCACATTGCCCACCAACCACACACACACACACTTACACAAACTCTGTGCTGTGGGCTCAGGCCACCATTCAAAAGACAGTCAGAAATAATAACACCTATTTTATTAGGCCTGTTGGAGCTGGGCCAGCAACATTTAACAATCTTACACATGTTGAAATGAATGCAGGTGAGGAAATGGTGAGCTGAAGGACTGCTAAAGACTCATACGAATCATTGGCTCACTTCTGGCTCAGAGGTTCTATGAAACTGAACAAAAAACAGTAATGCAACAGGAGAGGGACATGCCACATCATTCTTCTGGATCTCTTACTCTGCAACAGCTGTTGTGTCTCTTGTATATGACAATTCCAGTCTAAACAACATGGCACTAATCCGCCAATTTCATTTACTCAGATGACAACAATTCAGGTTAATCTTGTATGTTGAAAGCTACGAAGAAGTGATCCAAACAAATGTCTGATGCAGGCTTTGCCTTGCCTACCTGGATAATTTGATAAAGAATAATCTGATAAAGAAAACAATTCTAATTGTTTTGACTTGCCTGGTGATTTCAGTTCTGAGTAAGCCTGTAAACTGTGACTTCAGCCCTGCTCCGACATCGCTGTGATCACCGTTACATAAATCCTAACATTTAACACAAAGTGGAGGAAGTAAAGGCACACAGAAAGTGTTTCAATGTGGTCTGGCTGCATAGCCTTGGCCCTGGGAGAGACTTCCTCTGTGAAGTATTTAATGTTGGAAGCTTTCTCTCTCCAAACACAGAGCACCTGGGACAACAGCGGCCATTCCAGAGCCGGTGTTAATCAGCAGCAATGACTGGCAATCAGCAGTACTCACAAGAATACAATTAATACGGTATGCTGGTTCTCTATACAGCCATGCTGCCTCACTAATGAAAACAAAAAAATGTGACATTAAACTGCTCTAAACATTTGGGAGAAGCTGTGTGGTACATCCAGAGAAAATCATCTTGATTGCTAAAAGGATTTCAAAGACTTCGCATGGAAACTAGAAGACAGACTGAAAAAAATAAGCAGCTTTGAAGGCATTCTTTGCTCCACTGCTGTCAATTATTTTCTTCAGTTTCAGTCAGAGAAAACATGTCTTCTGAAATTTGTTTAGTGTCACTCAGCATTGCCAGAGGATTCCAGGCCTTCCTGAGTTATCCCTGACTGATGATGACCATCAGTAATGAGACAGTTACTACAGTACAATATAAGAAGAATAGACTGCTTACTTGACATTTAGCTGCCAGGTAAGATGTTAGCAGCAAGTCACAGGATAATTCAGATTTATTCATTTATAATCTGTTTTCATTGTTTTAGATTATTTCAATTTCAGATTCAGTCATGAGACATTGCTACAATGAGTCCTTAGGAGCAAACTTTTTATGTGGCAATATATATCTTAAATTACTTAGTCTAGCAATGGATAAACCTGTAAAAAAAAAAAAAAAGGGTTTTAATATTATGTTACCATACTTAACATGCTGAGAAGCAGTGGCCTATTAACAGACCCAGCAGACACAGGGCAACACTAGTCTTCCAGTGAAATGAATTTGTGTCCACCTATTTAACGTGAGTCGTATACAATTTTTAGCTCCATTTAAGTCTTTACTAAATTCTAAGCAAAATATGTCTCTTAGCTGCTAAAAGTTCCACAATGTTCATCAAATAACTGCTGATTTTGCAGTCTGCTGTTGCTGTGCTGTGCACCGCAAAGCAGTGGGCCACAAATCCACAGCAGCAAGCTGAAAGATATTATAATGATTCAAGATCCAAGATTCAAAATTCACGATTTTATTATCATATGCACAACAATTACATGGAATAGGTGCTGGCAATGAAATTCTTGAGTCTCTGGCTCCTTAAAACAATGCTTTAAAATATTTAGAAAGAAAGACCACATATGTGAAAACAAGCTCTGTGGAGCTATGGGGAACGGCATGAATGGGTGTCAATTCTCTGTGGGTTCATCTATACAACAAACTCTTTTTGCATGACATATAATTAGACCCATGATTATTTTTGAAGAGGCCTGACTGAGTGGAGAAACGGTTCTAATGTGGAACACTTCAGTAGTATCCTGACATTAAATACTCCCACTGTTTCATTGATTGTTACATTATGAAGAGAAATTAAGCATTACATTACCTCATAACCTGCTAAACTGGGGCGATACAGCTGAGAGAGTTCTTAACACTATAATATCCAAAAGGCTGAAGACTAATAGCCTGCCTGAAAAAAATGCACACTAGCAGCGTCTGAGAGTGGTCAGTCTTAACTTAATGCTTGTCCACAGTTTGGTATAAACACAGAGACTTTTATGGAATTATCCTAATTAGTGTGACCATTAGCCTTAATGGGTAGTAATGGCCAGTTAGATGTTATTTAGTAAAACAACACGCCTGAGGCTGGAGGTGTTTTATTACAGCTCTATATTAGGCTCACTTCTGGAAGGTAAAGAATGTTTCCAGATTGCAGGCAAAATAGGCTGGGCGCTAATTCAGTTTCCACATCTAGCAGAGCGGAGACCACCCACCAGGAATATAACATGGAGCATGATGTTCACTGTATGCTAAAAACTGGCCTGAAATGACAGCTTGATTCAGGCTTCTTTTTGATGGATTTGATTCATTTACCTGACTATAACTGAGAAGCATTGTTCTCACACACTCAAAGTCTTTTAAAGAAGAGTCAACACTATTCTTATTTTTATTTTTTAAATCACGCAGGTAAGCTTCATGAAATTATTTTATCATAGCATTCATTACTCTGTAATTTTTTAAAGGCTCAGCACAAAGTTTCAGTTTTCAACTGTGGTTATGCAATTTTATGATTTAAGGACATCACAAAAGAGGGTCTGACTGTAACCACAGAGCACCTTTAGGGAATAGAAAGGCTACATTTTTTTTACATTACATCACTCAGTTTTGCAGTTTGCAATAACAGAGTAAAGGCAAACATTACATGTATGTTATTATAATAATTTATAATTAAATTATATTATTATAATAATAGTAACAAAATTTTTCAAAATATTTCATAGCTTAGACAATTACCTTTTCCCTTATATGACAATGCACATATGGTGGCTGAAGTGTTGTTAGGGTTAGGCTCAAATGAGTGAGGCAGTAATCCCCTATCGTTAATGAGTATCAGTAATAATTCCTGCAGCAAATTCTTTGGTGTGAAATGCAAATTTGCCATGAGCCATTTGCTTCACACAAGCACCATCACTCTTGAGCTGACAGCACTTTGTCTGTTTTTATGAATCATGTCCAGTCAATACAACTATTTCAAAATACATATATCCTTGGATAAACTTTTCACGTCAGTGATGAATGGGGACATAATGACACTTAATTCACCATTCCATGACTAAAATGCTTTGTTGTGTTTGTAGGTTGGCCCAAAGCACAGTTGGGGTCTATTTTTTTTCTCTACAGCTCCAAAATGCTCCCAAGTCCTTAATCTCTACTGAACTTTCAAATAAATGCAAAAGGCTGAAAAGAAAGGATGATGCTAAGGAGTTGGGATAGCAACCATTAAGTGCAACATCCCCTTTTCTCACTCCCTCATGACCATCTCTCTGCTGGGGATCTCTAATATGATATTAGACAGCCATCATTATGTTCCATCATTATTTTTGTGCATTCCCACTGATTTATAGGAACAGTTAGTGAGTTGGTCCAGTCCAGTTATTACAGTAGCTTCAATACACTGCTGTATCGGCACAACCATATCAACTCACTGTAGTTAGTGTTACATCCATTATAAACTAATATGCCACAACCATAATCATAATAACCAATACACAGCCACAATCACAGCAACAGTCAAAACAACTGTATCGGCACAACCATATCAACTCATAGCTGTAGTTAGTGTAACAATACATCCAGCTATAAAGTCTAATATGCCACAACCATAATCATAATAACCAATACACACTGCCACAATCACAGCAACAGTCAAAACAAAATGTTATGTCATAGCTATAGTAACAATCACAGCTAGTTTCTCTCTGTCAGCCTCAAAATGTGACAGAGAAGCAGCAGAAACTGCAGGTATATTTACCCTGAAATAGTGTGTTTATTTTAAACCCAGTTCTTCAAAGAAAGACCACCAACCTCACCAACATGTATTTTTTTATGAATATCTATTTTTGTTTATTTGGGTAAACTAACCCTTTATTCATTTTACAAGAACTATTTCACAACTTTCCTGATGAACTAGACAAGGAAGTTATTTTTGTGTGATAACCAATTCATGTCTTTCTTTATTGCACAACCTAAAGAAGTGAGTGCTGATGTACACTTAACCCAAGATTTACACTCTCATATGCATGGCTCAAGTTTTTGTTGCATGTTAGTAATTGTCTCAGTAAAAGGATTCAGCTTAGTGTTTAGACAGATTTAATCTGACAACTAATGTAGAGTTGAATTGCAGAATTGCAGCTTAATTTGATTTTATTACTGTTATCTTTAGACATGAAATGTACAATGCCAATGGACAATGTTGAATAGGTCAGCTTAATCAGAAAGGTGCATTTACTAATTTTGTTTGACACTCAAACTGCATCCCTAAATGTGATCTTTTCAAATTTACAGTGTTAAAATAAAAAAAACAGACAGTATGAGAGGCGATTTTAAGATTTGAATGTTGTAAGGTAGCAGATGAACAGAAATATTCATAACAGTCAGTTCATCCAAAGGAATACATTATGTATTCATGTATACATGTATTATATTATATATGTCTAAAGCAATATCAGAGCACTTTTCATTTTCTCTTTCCTACCAATGGGCTTCACTTGTTTCTTTCAACCTTTGTTTCTTTCGATCTTTTGAGGCTAACTTTCACTTGCGATCGAATGCAATGACATACAACATATCTCTATCTTGTTTAGTTTGGAAAACAGATTGATAGAAATACCAGAATTTTCATCACTGATCAAATTCAGTTGGCAGTTGACAAACAGCAATCAGACAATTTGATTCAGTTGGATTTTTCATTTAAAGTTCAGTTAAAGTATAGTTCAGAAGTGTACTGGTAAAAAGATAGTAGTAGAAAATGAAGATGTATTAGTATAGTATTGCAAACAAGAAACATAAAAATCAATCTATCTATCCATCAATCTATTGATGAGAGAGAGAGAAGAGAGAGAGTGAGATAGATGATCCCCATAAAACTTGAGCAGAAAAGGTTCATGTCTGTCAGTACATGTTCAAGTTGTTTTAGTGAGTGCTGTGTCAGCATCCTGACACTGACTTTTATATCAGCTATGTTTGAAACACAGTGTGGAAGGTGGTTTGTGAGTTTACATCCACATCATAAGGACCTTATGTGAAACCCCCATATTTCATTTACGTACATTTCTTTTGATTTTCGAGGCATGGAGAAAAACTAATGCCTGCACAGTGATGAATGTAAGTAACAATCTGAGTCACAATATTACAAGTAATGAATCGTCTCTCCTTGCAGACTAGAAACTAAAGCATACTCATTATGATGTAATGCATATCTATAAAACAGGCAAGGGCTAAAATGTAATAAGTAGCTGAGAAAATGTGTGAAAAACCCCCAAAGATTATCCATTTACAACCATATACACTCCAACCATAATATCTCTGTTTTTTTTTCTTTTTTTTGTGATGAGCAAAATTGTTTTCTGTTAAATAAGCAACTAACCTAACCTACTTCAACCTATAACTTCTGTTATAGGTTGAAGTAACCCGTATAACGCAGTTAAATTTAGCTCAGCTATATCAAAATGTTAATGTATCAACATTATGCTTTATGCTTTAGTGATAATCTAGTGATAAAAACTGTTTATAGTAATATAATCATAAAGCAGCCATTTTGCATAGTTAGTACTTTTTTCTCTGATATATTCTTCTTCTTGTTCTTCTTCTTATTATTATTATTATTGTTGTTGTTGTTGTTGTTGTTATAATTATCATACTGTATTTTAACTAATCACTTAATACTTGAAATGTAAGACTTGGATGCACAGTGGTATAATTTAGTGTCAAAACAACTACAAAACATACAGGCTGGAAACGCCTGCATAATCTAGAACATTACAGCATTGAGGGCCATGTTGAGTGTTGCAGTATGTTTGTTAACTCCATCTGCATGTTGCTGTGAGCAGCTGAGGTAATGCCTGACATCCACGTGCCACAGTGAGGGCGAGTACGATCCCATCTGGGTTTGGTAAGAGTCTCTCTAGTTGCCCTGGAGACTCTCTGATCTTCCCTGATTACATGTGACAGCCTCTGACCTGCACTGAAGTCCCTCTCCTGACATGGAAGATTGACGATTATTGATGTAGAAAGCTTTGTTAATTCAGCATACAAGGTTGTGTGCTCTCTGCAGCTGGATAACTGTTTTAACCTCACCTATGAGCTCAATCTGATGAAATCAGGCTTATTTTGGGATTAAAAATAAGTAATGATCACAGTTGTGAGATAGGATTTTTATGCTCCAAAATACCAGTGTTGCACTTGTATTCTGTATCTTTCTGATTCTGTATGTAATTCCAGATTTAGTCCGTGGTCTATGGAAACTGGAGCTCTCTCTTTGATTGAGTGAATCACCTGCTGTGGAAACTATAAACAGTGAGCAGGAATTTACATTAGGCACCCACTGGAAAAGTGCACTGTGCTGATGGCTTTGTCTGAACGATGGAGTAATAAAATCTCTTTTGTATACAAGACATATTTCATCAAGGTCTCTGCACTTCTTCACTCCGGCTCTTTAAAAGCCATTTCATCCATCTTAAAATAGAGCTGGAAGAGCCAAGTGTTATTATTTCAAAAAATTTTAACTGCAAAGACACTGTGCTTTTTTCTCAAGGAAAATTGCTGTATAATTATTATTATTATAATACTAATTTTGTCTTATCTCAGAATTGTCATGCCGTGCAGGAAATCACACAGTTTGCTCTTTATTTTTGCTCTGTTGTCAAGGAAGTCTGACAAAACATCTTCCTGACTTTGACTTTGTATTAAAACATGGCCGATCATTAGTACTTCTCAAATCATGTGAGTATCAGTAGCCTACAAAAGTTGAGACCAATGAGTGCAGACTGAACTTGAACTCTCTAAAAAATAGTAAAAATAAATAAAATGACAAAAGTCCTCTGGAGATTTGGGACACTCCTGTGGCCTTGACCATTGTCCAGGTGCTGACCATGAACTGCAACACGTCTCTGTTCAGACTGAGGACCTTTGTTGTATGTCACTAGTGTTGATCTGAATCTAAAAAGGCTGCGTTTTACTTTTACACACACACACACACACACACACACACACACACACACACACACACACACTCACCAGGGGGACTCTTGTATTTGAGACACTTCCTCAGCTACAAAACTAGTACTCACATAGTGATTCTCTCAAAGGGCCATAAATGTGCTTCTTGTAACTATCAAAGTTCTTGCAGGCTTCTTGTCTTTTCAGAAAAGACACAGAGAGTGTGACAGTAGCTGCTCATGGTTGGTTAGGTCTGTCTACTGGCTTTTTGTCTCTGTCCATGCCACACTGAGCAGTGGTCAGTCAGTCTTCCTGAAACCTCTTGTGTCACACACTACGTAGCCAGGGGGCTCAGTCTGAGCAGAGACTAAAGTTGCTGTGTGTAGTTCTTCAACAGCTACTCGGGCACAAAGTAGCAGAGACATTTAAATCCACACTTGCTGTCACTTTAAGTGCACTTGAGGCCTCATTTATTGCAGAGCACTTGTAAACTTTCCCATTTCCAAAAGAAGAAAAAAAATGTGTCCATTGAGGTAGTTAAGTGTAGTTTTCCATTTATCAATGGCTGGGGAGCAGCCAGGCAGATGTGTGCAGAATCGAGTCCTGCCAGACCAGACTTTCTCTGAAGACATTAGCATGCCACAGTGAGAGAACACTCTCATCCTTAAGAATTTCAATGATGTGATTAATTGCTTATCTGCTTAGTCTGCTTAGTTAAACTGGTCTGCTTTGGGATAGTTTGTCTGACAAATCCAGAGTTCATGAGCATCTTAGGTACACCACCAAGACATGCTTTGCTCAGTGACAACAGACAACAGACATCTATTCTGCATTCTAGGTTAAGTTTGGTTTAAATGCCTGAACTATGAATTGGCAGAGGATAGGTGAGAGGGGCAAACGAGATGACGGCAGCATGTCATACCTCACTTTAGTAAAAAAAAAACAAAAAAAAACACATGGGTTTGGGTCTGCAAAATGTCTACATAAGTAATCATATATCACTTTATTTTCATGATTTCTACACAATTAACTCATTAAGTGTCATTATGGGACTTGTGTAATAGCTCTTCTGGTGCTGGTGGAGAGCTGGAGAGAAATCCAGCTCAACATGTGATGCTGTCTGATCTGGACTAGAAATATCAAACTATACTATACTTAACTAATCTTCAGATTACTAATGCAAAATATTTCTGTATGAAGCTGAATTAAAACCATGCACACATTTCAAACCCAAACTCTGTGCCTCACTGAGGAAGTATGAAGTCTTACTGTAAATGTTGTGACAGGGGTGGGTGGGAAGGCAGTGGTTTAATGTTCTGCATCCACTTTGGCAAAAGACTTAAGCGCTGCCGAGCCAGGTCAACATTCTGGAACATGAAAGAGTTATTATGAGTGGAAACACTTTAATTTAGATCATTATTTCACACAGTAATTATTACATACAAAGCGTAATGATCATTGCAAGAAGATCAGCTCATTAAGGAAATGGGAATTAGCAGAAACAATTCAGAAAGGCTGTCTGCAGCTGCACTGGTGGGGAGAGTGCTCAAAGTGCACAAAGGGCCTGCAGGAGACTGAGCATGCAGAACATCCAGAATTATCAAATAATGTTTCATGCTTGTTATTGTAAACACTGTAAGTGATACCACTTTTTTTAATGAAAAACAAAGCACTGACTACTCCAACTGTGCCAAAGCTCTCAAGAACATTCACTTAAGAGGAAATGTAAGCTATGTTCTGCCCTAGCTCATTTTGACATTAAAGATACTAACTGGAACCATTACAAGCTGAGCAACACATGCCTCATACTTCTCTAATGAATACATGTGTAATAATTCCAACAGGCAGTTTTCAATTACATCCTATTGGAAACTTGCTTAGAATACCAAAAAGTATTATACATGTCCATGCAAATACCTTGTGTACTTGCTGCTTGGGTAACAAATTGCCATATCATGTGTTACAATTACCTCTTCAGTTTGGCCAGCCAATACATCTTCCCAATGAAATGGGTTGAAAGCTATGAATTATGGCCATATTTCAGTCTAAAAGAAACAAACCACTAATTGCGATGTGGCCTCTCAGTAATTTCAACAGAGAGCCATGAAAGGCTCTCGAGCATGGGGGAAATCATTTACTGCTGCTCCTGCTTTATTTTGGTTTCAAATAACAGACACTACTAATTTGCTCCCCCCATACCCACCCCCCACCCCCCCCATAGGGAAAACTCCAATCAGCCCACATCTCCACCAACTTTTTCTTTTCCTCCCTTTTCTTTTGCAAGCCCTCCCTGCTACCAGTGAGCTGAAGACCGCCTTTCTGAAATGTTTCTGCTAATTCCCATTTCCTTTATAATCACAAGCTTTCATGTGAATGGCTGGTTGGGGCTGGCTGGGGAGGGAAATGGTAATTACTCTGGGGTCCCAGGCATTAACCCGACCAGGTGTCACTGGATGGCCTGTTTACCTCAGTGATTAATGAATAGACTGCTAGTCTCTCACTACCCCCACTGCTCCTTTATTCAGTGTGGAGCGTGCCACTGAATCAATTTGCTGAGCAGTGACAGGTCTGAGCCACATCAGGCCTCTGAGGCCAGCCGGTCTGCCCGTGTCCTTCTCTTCTTACCGGGAAAACTCATCTGTTAGCAGTGCTAAGATAATTAGGACAGAGTTTCATGAATGGCAACGTAAGCAGTGTGTGCCCTGAGATAACATTTATGTACAGCAGTCTGTTGCAACAGTGATAAATTAGTTGTTTCTACAGAATGAATGTTGAGTCCCCTGCGTGGAAGAAGAAAAAAAGAGATGATAAAGCTATTTGTAATGTTTTATAAACTATAACAGCAGATTCAAACCTTTTAAGTCACTTCAGGTTTAGGATCCAGAGCTGAGCCGGTAATAAGCCTCTACCTGGCTTGCATTAAAAGAAGTTTTCATCATTTCCTTTTTTCCCTGGTTGTACAGCAGACCAGGCCAGACCTCACCTGGTGACTCTGTTGAAATGATAAATATGTTTTACTGTCTTGCAGGCTGCAGCAAAGCTGTTATCCACACTGCGATGAAAAGGAGTGTGAAAGCAGGACTGTGTTGTCCCCTCATGTCTGTCAAAGAGAATATGGAGGGAGAGGAGCGCACAGGCTTTGTGTACACAGGTGATTAGCTAATCAGCATGTCCTCTCAAAGAGGGGCCAATGAGGGTTCACATCACTCAGCCACCACAACTGAACCTCCCCGAACCAAATACAACCATATCGTAATATACTGACACATGAGAGGGAGGGCTGACACAAAGAGAATCTATTTCCAACAAATGTGCATCTTTGTTTTCAGTCAAAGCCACAAATTGGGCTACATTCACTCTAAATCCTGTCACTGAGTAGCTTTCTGTGATTTTCAGGGTCATTAACTATTTACTACTTTGTACACAAACTCTACACATACTCTTTTCACATCTCCAACTATAAGAATTCATAGCCATAGTTTCGCAATATAACTATGAAACTATTTTCTCATTTCGTTAGAACAAAAAAGTAATTGCCAGTGGTGGAAAAAGGTCTTTTACTTTAGTCGAAATAACACCACAATATAAAAATACTAAAACTACTCTAAATTTAAACAGTGATATTAGCACAAAAATATAATATTGGATTGCTATTATTGATTCATGAATAGCTTAGCAGCATTTTAATATAATAATAATAATAATAATAATAATAGAAAGTTTAAGCTAATTTTAATAACATTATACTTTATACTGTAAGGTTGAAGTTTATTGGAGCATAAAATTGAAGTGCACAAGTACATTTTCAGACACAGTGTGTGCTGTATCTCTGCTTTTCCTATCTGGGGTTACATAGAAGCTAATATAAACAGGCCAAAAATGAATTCCTTTATTTTTTAAATGTGAAAAAAGTATTAGCTGTGACATTAAATGGCATTAAAAGCTCCAGTTAATCATAATAGTGGGAGGAATGCTTGCTAGCATCCAGGATTATGACTCATGTAGCCTCGATTCAAGTAGTCATTGAGACGTGATGATTCAATGACCCTGTTTTCTGTAATCACTACATGTCATGACAGAACACATTCCTACTTATGCATTCAGGCTTAACTGGCATGCTATGACATCAGCTAACAGTGAACATTAAGACAAGCCATTAACAAAGCCGATGAGTTACAAACTGTTGCTGCTCTTATCCCAGAGCTCTTAATGGATTGCATTTTGATTGTGTCAGCCAACACTCAAGCAACCTTTTACATGACAGTTAGAGCTTTAGTGTGAACTTCCAGCAGCTGTTTTTTCCACATTGTCTGTCAAAACAACAGGGTTGAGTCAGGCGGGGGTTCATGTTAGGATGGAGAAGTGGGGGGATAAATTGTTGTGACTACCACAGGTGGGGACATGAAGAAGGAGAGGCGTGACAAGTCGGGCTGTCACTGAGGAATGCTACAATATAGCACAGGTGTACTGGACGCTCAGATGGATTAATAGAGTGTTAATGAAACAAAAACATGTCAAAATTACCCCACGCTCAATATAGTGTTTTAACACCTGCGGTTTTCTCTGCAGAAATTCATTGCATCTGTATGTCAGTTTATGCTGTGTTTCACAGAGAAGAGGAATTAGGCTATCATAACATCACTGTGAAATATTACATTTTGTTCCTGCTGACTGCAAAGCACAGAATTACAGTTACAAAGAGATCACAGTGGTGATTAGTATGGAAGACAAAACATTTGTTTCATAAAATCTGTGTGTGGTCTTGTGTTATTTTGTTTTATAAACTGTAGTCTGATATTTATACCTCTTACCTAAATACCACTGTGATTAACAACGTGACTTTCTACAAAATACTGAAGCACAAAGAGTGCTGTGATTAAGTGTGACTAAACTGGGGCTCTTAACACACATGGCAATATGTTTTCTTTCACAGTGCAATTATTTTCAGTTTTCAGTTTAAAAACACAGTGTCATTGTAATTAATCAGTGATGGGATAAGTATTCCAATCTTTTATTAAGGTATATTGATGATTTAAGTATCAAAAGGAAAGGTGCTCATCAAGCATCATTTGGCCACTTTCAGAGGTAAGTTATGTATATATTATGGTAATGGCGGAGTTGAGTTTATATTTATTTCACTGTAGCTTTCAGATAAATGTAGTGGACCAACAAGTACAATTTCCCCTCTAAAATGAAACGAAGTAGAAGTAAAAAAGTAAATTAATGAGAGTATTTAAGTACTTAAAGATAAAGATAAGATAAACTTTGTTGTCTGAAAAAAGCAAGAGAAATTGACTGAAAAGACTTAACATGAAAGCAACAATGCACACTTAAAACATAATTGACACACAGTTGATAAGAACAGTTCTTTATTTCAGCAAAGTACAGTACTTGAGTAAATATCCTTAGTTACATCGCTGTAATTGATTACATTTTGTTGAATACCATCCTTTCTTTGAGTGGACTCGCTGTGATGGTAATCCCTATGGTTTTCAAGCTGAAGACATGGAAAATGTCTCAGTTTATGACTTTGACAGATTGTGACAAATGTCTTATTGAAAGGTATGAATTTCTGATGAATTATTCCACAATCCATTTAGTGAAACTTGATGATGCAGAACCAACCCTGGCTGAATTTATTATATGGAAATGCTGCTTTGCCCATCTTGAATGACGATTAACAACTTTCAACACTGTAGCGAGAATGGCCTTGTCGTGACGGAAACATTAGAGGATTAAAGAAAATTTGTCATGAAAGAAATAACTAACGTCACTAATGTCATTCCTTTGACTTCCTTTCAAAAACCATTCAGTTATTTTCCTTAATAAGAGGCTCCTGTCACACTTGGCAAAAATGCATTTTTTCATCAGCAAACTGTTACTCTTGAAAACAACTGCTTTCTCTGTGGTCATTGAAAAACAACAGAGTATTGGTTACAAATAAGCAGTTATTAATTGCATCACACTCTCTAATTTAAAAAAAAAATTCAAGGTCAAATTCAAACTACTCTTTGAATAGGGGGAAACCTTCTTATGTGGTGGTGGGTCCTAAATACACAGTCTATGTGACCCATTGCATGCCTTGCTGCAAGGCTGTTCTCTTGAATAGCACAAAATGGAAATAACCAGCAGGCAATGTAGATACACATTTAAGAAAGCAATCTCAGGACTAATGGGTGGTAGCATTTCAAATAGCATACATGTATTGAAAAGTGGATAAATGTAAGGCAGATGCTAATGCCTTAACATGCTGCCAGTGACAAGTAAAATTAACTTCATTAACTTCAATCATTTTGAATTAGGCTCAGTTGCATTCAATTCAATTTAAATAAAATATGCAACAGTTTGAATTTATTAAAACTTTTTTGGAAAAACTGACCTTCTTAAAACCCTCACTAAGAACTGAGAAGGAGAGAGGCAGCTGGGAAATGACAATTCTACAATTCTTATATACAAACATGGAACAAGAGCAATCTTCAGCAGCCATCCATCAGAGGTTTCCTTTGTAGGTGCAGGTAGTTTGGCAGGAGGGTCAATGGTCAGGGTCTGGTTTACACCTCGCTCTCTGTTCCAGTCCAGAGTATGCTGACTGGATGGGATCATGGTATTGATCAGGGTCTTGGATAAGAGCTCTTGACCTGTGCCTCCATTTAAAAGCTATAAAGGAAGCCCTGCTCCAATCTAATGTTTTCCACCGAGGTTCTAGGGGAGCCGGTCGACACCTGCACTATGTCATTCTGTTTAGATTGGGAGCTGGGGCTGATTGAGCCAGCTGTGCCTCTCTATCATTAGATCCAACAACGCTTACACTAACAGAGAATCGGGCAACACAGAAACACATTAGATTTCATCTTATTTACGGCATTTGATGACAAGAGTACAGCTCACAATCTAACTTAGATGTAAGCTGGCCAAATTCATGCAAAGCACTTACAGAGCTCATCCACCGGTCGAGTGTCTAGTGCGAAGACGCTTGTCTGCTGTAAATATTAGGTTTGAGGAACATTTTTAGCTTGTCAAAACAAAGCCCTGCAATTGCTTTTAACGTCCTTAATCTTTGGATGATTGTTCAAAACAGATTCTTGACTCACTCTGCCTTACATCTGTTCAAACAGCTCCCTTCTTAGTTTTCTAAAACTGTACAGCTGTAGAGGAGTACAAAAAAGGAATTTTTCAAGTTCAACTTTCACTGCCTCAAATTATGGCATTTTAACAGAAATAAAAAACGGTGTAAAATGGTGTGAAAATTAGAATAAATGTTGGATTACCCATGAACATTAGTTCATTCAAAGTCATATGAATGAACCTTTTCCATGCAGTTTGACAAAACAAAAATATCACTCACAGATTATTAGTAAAATGGGTTTCCAACATGTCTTGTTATTTCCTAAAATACTCAACCGGTTAAGATATTTATTTTATTGTGGGACCCTATTTTACAGCCTCAAAAATAATCTTATAAGTGGGTCTAATGATGAACCTAACAAAAGTGCTTTATAATAATGTTTCAGCTTAATAAATAATGGAGCAGGGAATTTGTAGGCCATTATATCTAAAATTTAGAACCAATGCCAGTTTACAGTTACTGCCAGTGTTACTCTACTAGCAGTCTATCTGTGATGACAGGTCCTGAGTTTAACTGCACAATGCAGTCTTATTATTTGAGATTACCAAAACCATACCACTTGCTCTATGTTTTAGCAACTACACATCAAGTCAACTTTAAGTATTACATTTTTTAAATGGAATTTTTAAATGCATGTTGTAAAGTTATTTGATGGATTTTTCTGTCTATCTGTCTACTATGTTAAGCCTTCTTAAGGGAAAAGAATTACTATTTTTTTGTACCTGTCAAATAAAAAACATCAAGGTACCAGGCTGAATAGGGGAAGTCTGCCTTCAGTATATTGCTGCACCCTAACTAAAGCTAAGCTGTTTTCTCTAGGAATCGTATGTGAATGTGTATGATTGTGTTTATATGTGTAAATTTTAAACCTTTTTTTTTGTGTTGTCATAAGGCCCCCTTGAAAAGGAGACTTTAATTTCAGCGGGTCCTCCCTGCTAAAATAAAGGATACCCAAAGAAATAAAAAAAATCCCATGAAAAGATTAAAACCAACAATGAGTCAGTCTTAATATCTTAAAATCTTTCTGATTTTCCTGCCATCTCTGTGGCTTTCATTGGGCCATTGGCTCCTACAGAGGATGTAAATCTATAATGGGACAGAAATATTTAGTTAAGCTATGTCAGACTTCACAGGCAATGCTAATTCATTACTGGTTACGGTCTTTTTAATATAGTCAACATAAAGTGAGGATTATTATATATTAAACACACTGGTATGGTTTCATAAAATTATGGGGAAAAAAGGTTAAAAACATAAAACAAAACAACAAAAATAACTGTTATGGTCCTTTAAATTAAGCCATTTTGTTTTTATTTTTATTTTTAATAATTGACCTACTGCTAAATAGAAAGTGTAAGTTTTACCACACTGTTTCCATAAAGATTAAAACCTTCCAAAGTTTTATAGTAGAAAGTCTATGCTTGACTTTTTTACTGCACGTTACCATAATTATTTATGGTGTTATATGGTGTACATGACCTTTAATTGATAGCCAGCATATGCTCTAATTTAAAAGAAAATTAGAGTGTCATGGTTGGCAGTTTTTGAGTGAGCTTGAAGTCCTGGAGAACCAGAGAAACAAAAAAAAGGTAACACAGAGAGCAAAAGAGGGGAAAAGAGAAAGATAAGGAGAGAGAAATGCTGCATGGCTGAGCAGCCTTGGGCAAGGTTAGCAGAAAGGCACACATCTGGCAGTGCAAATTTTGACTGGCACATAGTTAAACAGTGATGCAGTTTGACAAATTTCAAACAGAGCTTATGAAAAGATAACATAAACACAATAGTCATTCCAGGCTCAGTGTCCACCTGTGTGTGTCGCCCCAGAGTGTGAGTTAAAGGCCACTGCTAATGAGCAGAGCTGCTCCGTGCTCTTGGATTAAGGTCTTTGTAAAGTAAATCACTGTCAGATAAAGGAACAGTGTTTATAACGTACCATTAACATTTTGATTGGTATGTTTAAGAGAGCCAGCTCCTTAATGCACACTGTCCTGTGCTTTAAGGGGGTGCAGTGGCATATCTGCCTCTGTCCCCCAATATGTTAACAGGCCATGAATCTTTTACCATACTGTTACACTGTTTTTTTCCATCGTAGACACATGAGTCCGTGTATGGCTCGGTGAGATATTCTTCAGTGTTATTTGGTCAGTATCAAGGTGGATGCAGGAAGGCACTGGGTTGAAGATATCTTTGCTTATGTATGCATTTCTGATAAAGAAACATTAAAACAATACAAAAATCATGTCATGAGGAAAGTTTCAAAATATTTAAAGGTTTGAAAGCAAAGAATTCAACTTTCATTCATTCATTCTCATCCTGCAGCAAAAAAAAAATACGCCTCTGTAGGAGTCACTCTTGCAGTACCAGATTAAGTGCAGTGTTATCATACAAGCTACACAATAGCAGGAATGTTTTACTAAACCTCTAACTTTACTCTCTAAACGTTTCCATTCATGTCTTTGTGTGGCAATGAATGATATTTATATAACCACTGAAGACAACTGATTATTAATAATGAGACCACTGCAAGCTTTAGTGTTTAGGTGAGATACAAAATACTAAACTGTCAAGTGGGCTGGCTACTCAAACAGAGTCAGAGCCCCCTGCAGTTTGCCTACTAGATGAACAGTGGAATGGACAATGCCACTGTCTCCTCTAACCACTTTATCCATCTGTCAAAGCAGTTCACTCCTGTAAATACCTTGGAGTGTACCTGGGCATCTTTAACATCTAGCAAGAGACCTTAGAGGCTGGCAATTAGCGTGGCAGCTGAAGTAGATCACCAAGTGCCACTATATCATCAAGTTTCCAGCTATTTCACAAGGGAATGCAGATGAGCCTTGTTGTACCATAATGCTATCAATTTTAATCCAGCTATTATACATACATAAAACCATGGATAATTTGATGGGAATTGTCATTCCATGGTTATTAAAACAGATCAAATCTCTTACTGCTGCAAAAATATATTGCTTCTTGTCTGCTTGGCATTTTTTCCAGATTTACTAAACATATAAACATGTTGGAAAGATTTTTTTTCCATCAGCATCATGATTGTCTCCACCAGCTGCTTTTGCCAAAAACTAAAAGTTTTAGCCTTGCTTACACTGGAAAAACAAAAATTAAATTCAGATAGTCCTCTAGAATGACACATCTAAGTGTTTTCTTATCTGTTGCCACTGTCAACAGGATGACATAGTCCAAAATAAAATTGTTTTCTCACAATGCTGTAGTTGAAGTTTGATTAAGTTTAGGCACAAAAACAACTTAGTTAGGGAAAGATAATGGTTTCGGTTAAAATGAGGAAGGACCTGTGTTGTCATGGTTACAATAATTGCCACAATGTTAAGGTTAGGACTGTGGTTTTAGTTAAAAGAGTGGATGCTGGCTGTTAGTGGGAGATGGGCAGAGAACAGCAGTCTCTTGTGTTAAAGTCTGTTTAACAGTTTAGCCATCCAACCACCCCAACCTCCTCCCTCTGTGGGTTTTGTGGCTCTACAACAACTTCACCTGATCAAATCAAATCAAATGTCCCTGGGATGGACAGACGTGCATTAGATGCCACATGTACAGAGAACATCATCATCAATCATATTATGGAATTATACATGGAGTCGTAATAAAGCTGTAGATAATACTGAGTTCATGGGTTTAGTCGATGTGTGAAGGATATCACAGGTAATGGAAATGAGTCCTGTGAGTCCAGGTGCATCTCTAGATGTCCTCATATGGAGCTCTGGGCCACTCGACCTTCTCTCCACAGCACAGACACAGATCATGTCCCCACCAGGCCAGTGAACCTCAGACAGATGGACCACAACCAGAATCAGTGAGGAACCTGCAAGACTGGAGAGAACAAAGAGGACCTGGGGCTCCAGCAGTAACATGCACTTTACAGGACATAAGAGTATTTCACATTAACCACCTTTAACCAATTTAACCAATTTAACCAATTTAACCACTTTAACCAGTTTATAAGCTGACTCCAGTTTGCACTACTACCATATCGGTTTCTTGTCTTTGCTTGTCTTTGTTTTTTTTTGTTGTTCTGATGTCCTCCTTTGCTCCTGTCACAAGTGATATGGCTACTTGAGAACTTTTGACACTTGTGTCTTGTGTCATTTTTGTACATTTGCTAAGAGGACTAAATATGCTGTTTGAAGGGACAGTCTCACTAACTGACATGTACTGAAGAATTGATAATAAAGCTTAAACAGATAGGTGGATAAATAGGAGGTCAGCCAGTCCAAGTCATGTCCAACATGTTTTCCATGCACATTCATGTTAAAGAATCTCTTCCACATATCTTGCCACTAGTTATGGCTATACAGAGGTAATTATAACTGTCTCCTCTTGTTACTGTCTCCAAGGCCATCACAGAATTACTTACAGTTCCTTTGGCAGCAGTTTCTGATTGGTTTTACTGAAATCCACATAAGGCCTGTGAGGAAACTTCTCCAGTGATTCCAGAGCCATGTGAGGCACATCTGGGAGATTACTACAGCTGTGTCTTCCAGTCAACAAGCACTGAAGACCTTCTGCTATTTTAATCCAAACTGAATATTCCAACAGCCTGCAATCAAACCAAATGAGAGAGGATTGGACGAACAACAGAAGGTTGTAAAATTAAAAGCAATTGCTGGAAATTGGGGAGTATGATTGTTTTCTGCATGTCTTGTTCAAATGAGTGTCCAGACAGCATGTATCCTGAAACTGCATCAATACACAATCTTTAAAGTTGTCACTTGTAGGACTTAAAAATACTTTTAATGTTCAGAAACTGCTTTTGTACGATACTGTAATGCTACAGCTAAAACAAAACCCTGAAAATTCACGATTGTGGCTTCTGAAATAGTTACACCATTTTTGTGTGTTCTTCTTTGACAATAGCTTAACTGATTAAGAATGACTCATAATTGCAATAATATAATGCAGCTGCAGTCAAGCTGTCAAGCTGTCATAATATCATAAATGATGAAAATATCTTTTCAATTTGTTTGTAATAGGTGTAAGGAGAATAATTTTATAATGTTAGTGTTAATCTTCCACTCCATGGTCAGAAAGAAAAAAAAACATAGAAGGGAGAACAGAGAATTAGTATGGATTTCTGACAACAATTTCCACTGGGTTTGGGGAAGAGATGGCCCACTTGACCAGTCTCCCATTCCTGAAAAATCTTTAAGCACATTGGTATTAGTTGTCTTTTTCAAACCTCTGATAATCATGTGTTTTTATAAATGTTCATTCGCTAATTAACTATAATTTAAATAACATATTTTTACAGATTTTTTTTATTTCGTTGTGGTGGGAAAATTCATCATTTCAGTGCAAAGAGTTGTCTCTGTCATTAGTGATCTGTGATCAGGGCTGTGGTGAACAGTCAATCAGTGGTGTGGGCAGTAATGTGAACAACACAGTTCTTTGAGTCATTATCAACAACAACCAAAGTTGTACACACAAACATAAAATACTGTGATAAAATTCAATCATGCCAAATATTTATTCAGTCACTCAAAGAAAAAGAAGTTACATCAGTCTGGTGTTATGCAGACATCTTTGGTGTTCTAAAATCTCCTGTCTCCTGTTCTAAAACTATCTGTGGTGTCCTAAAATTAGTACAGTTAGAAAGTGTGGGTAGAGGAAGAATATCCATCTATCCATCCATTTTCTAAACCCGCTTATCCTGAGAACACACAAGGGTCGCAGGGGTGCTGGAGCCTATCCCAGCTGTCTTTGGGCGAGAGGCAGGGTACACCCTGGACTGGGACGCCAGTCAGTCACAGGGTGTCAGTCGCACTGAAAGACAGACAACCATTCACACCTAGGGGCAATTTAGAATTGTCAATTAACCTAACCTGCATGTCTTTGGATTGTGGGAGGAAGCTGGAGTACCCAGAGAGAACCCACACAGGCACAGGGAGAACATGCAAACTCCACACAGAAGGAACCTGAGGGATAATATAAGTATAAAAATTCCGAGTTCAAAGTTCCTGAGTTCACTGCATGCATCCCATATGTATGGGGCAGTCTGGAGGACCCAAAGTAGTGTGGGAAGTGTTACAGTTACAGCTTTTCAAAAAGGGATTTTATTTTATATAATTGTAAATGGAATATTTATTTTATTTTTAGTTCTGAACTAAAAACAGCTATGTGAAAAACACTGGAAGTATGTTGTGGATAAATATTTTTTTCTTGCATTTTATAGACAGAGAATTTAATTACTAATATAAAATAATTATTAAAATAAAATAATTAAAATAAATAATTAGTTATCATATGTTGTAGCCTTTACCCAAGCTACATTTATATGTATAATTTTAGAGTCACATGGAACCATGACTGATTCTTTAACTAGTAAAACAAGCCTTTAGAGGATCAAGTGGTGCTTTAAAGCAGCTTTTTTAAAGAGCCTTTGCAGATCCACCTGTTTGTATTGACCAAACCAACTAACTACTAATACTTAAGATAATAACATAACGTTTAGATTTTTGAGTCACCCTGAATGATAAGAATCAGGACTCAAAAGTGCAGTAGCTCTAAAGGCGCTAATGTTTTTTCACAGTGTGCTGTTCAAACTAAGTTTCCGCTTCTTGGATTTCATCTGTTTTCTTAATCTGTATCACTTGTATCACTTATGACATGACAACAAAGGCTTTTGCATAGCAGCTGCTTTTGACTATTTATCCAGCACAGAAATGCTTAAGACTATCAGGTACATCTAAATGAGAAGCAAAGTATGAACACAGAACATATTCATAGGTGAAATTAAACTGTTTCCACACAGTCATGCCATGATACGAAACCTGTATTGAGGGATCTGTCCAAACAGAAGCAATGGACTTGCACTTATATAGCACTTTTCTCTTGTTCCAACCACTCAAAGCGCTTTACATAACATACCATTCACAGCACAGCCTTTGCAAGGCATTTGGGTTCAGTATGTACAAGGACATTCTGAAATTAGCTTGGGATTGAACCACCAGTCTCCTGATGGCAGACAACTCCCTATACCTCCAGAGCTACAGTCGCTGCAATGTGAAGAGGGCATGATAAGCCATCATGAAATTTGTATTTTGTCTTAAGTGTTGGGAAGACAGATCCAGAAAGATGTTGGGAGGTGTTTTCATGAGGGTAAGTGTGGGAAATATGTGTAAGAGGTAAAATATTTGCATGTGTTCTGAAGAGTAAACTAAAGAGGAATCTTTTGCTAAAACAAATGAACGACTTGATAAATCCTATGCTGTGCACCGTGGGTAACATAAGTCTTGAAGTTGTTACCAAAGATAGATCATGTCATGTCTTGCTTTTGAAAAGTCTTAGAAGATGAGATTGACTTTCAAACTCAATTTTGAAAGGGAAGGGTTTTGTACTGTAATTGCTATATAATGAGGTTTTCACTGACCTCCTGCCACATCTTAGACATGTTTTTTTTATTTACATGTCTAGTGAAAGGCAATGACTCCGTTAAACACATGGAAAAAATATGTCCAGCTCCTGCAGGAATTTGATTTCTTCCAACAGCTGTCTTGCTTTATACAAGCATGAAGTCAGGGAATCGCCCAGCTCAAATCAATCATGCCGGCTGACATTTCCTGCACACAGAGCTGACTAGAGGGGTGGTAGACTGAGAGGGAGCACCATCATGCCGGAGGAACTGACGGGCTGATGAAGCTCTTGTTTATGTCCTCTAATGCCTTCTCCCATTAGCTGCATGACTGAGAGCTGTGATCTGAGCTACAGGAAATCACCTGACACCTGCAGGAGGAAACTTTATTTTAACACAACTCCATTAAAATGACTGGAAATGGTGCTTGAGTTTGCAACTACTACCATTTACATGTCGACAGTGAAAGACAGCAAATAAAGTAAAAATCCATGATTTCAGACATTTATTTACATTTCAAATAAATACATACATACATAAATAAATAAATAATAATAAAAATATTAATAATGTCCCTTTTGACACTTCCTGAAAGCTGTGACATTCACTGCTAAAAAAAACAACCCTCTTTATAAGTATTTTTCTTAAAGAAAAAGGATTTTTTTTTACAATGAGAAGAAATTGAGATTGCTTCACTGACATGGAGAAAATGACATTTCACTTCATAATCTTCTTAGTAATTAATTTGTATTGCTTACAATGATTTGGGGGAAAAAATTTAAATGATTTTAGAAAATAGATAAATTTTTTTCTTGCCTAGAAAAAATTTTCCAAAGTGTACAGGAAACAATGTTTTTGATCCCCACATATGATTATAAACTGACACTCTTCTGACTCAGAAACAACAGCAAAACATACATTTAATGCCGTTTAATTATGTGTGGAATTTCTAGCAGTTCCCAAATGATTCTGATCTAGTAGTTGGAACTAAGCAAAAAACAGGGGCACTCTATGTATTACCATGTCAGTGTCCAGAGTACAGAGAAAAGAGCACAGTGCTGAGATGATACTGCTAGGCTTACAATGAAACACAAATTTTATAAGCAGTTGCTTCTTTGGTGGTTTTTTTTTTAATGGTCTAATTCACATTGGCTGTACCCTTATGTTGTGTTGGCTACTTTGAAAGTGCTTCTCCTCGGCTGTTTGCCATGTGAGCCCCATTCTTGACTTTCAGTCAGAAGCATATTGAACAGCACTGTTAAGGTGCCCTGTGGAGTCTTCTTGGAAACAAACAAAAGTTAGGTTTACATTCAGTGTTTCTCACCAAAACACTGTGTGTATCTTTGAGGTCTAACAAACATGTTGAATGCATTTCCTTCCCCAAAACATTTGCAAAATGGATTTAAGCACTTTAAATCCAGCATTGTTTGTCTTCTGTTTTCCTGCCTTTTATAGCACATTGCATCTTAGATCAGTGGAATACTGTGAAACTACAGGAATGTGCCATGCATCACCTGCAGATGTGCATGAGCATGAGACAAACAAAACAAGACCACTCGTAGAAAAACAGCTCCATAGAGCTACTGGAGGGGAAAAAATCTCCATAGTGAGGACCTTTAATTTTAAAAATGCTTTTCAACATTGAGTGGCACCAATTACTGTAAATTCCCTTCCCAAATTCCATTATACTGAGTTAGCAGTGGAAATCTAAGTGATACTATCTGCATGGCTATAAAGGTATGTGAGAAATCATTTTTTATATAATTTTAGTAGACATAATAAATAAATAATGAAAGATTAAATAAATAAATACATATTAAGCTAAACTATGCAATAATGCTGAGTACTGTGAGACATAACACTCGTTTTTGATAAAAGTAGAGTTATGATGAGCTGGTGAACACCAAATATATACAAAAATTTAAAAAGCTTGAATCTCACATATCATAATGGTCACTGTGATGATCATTCCAATGGCAAAAGTGGCATCACTTAAATATTTCTTTTCTGCCAAACTTTGCATTTTTGAAAGAGCAAGAGTGAGTAAATTATCCTGGAGTGTATTTTGTGGAGGAAAAAAACAACTAAATGATATCCCGCAAATGGATATGGAAGCTAGAATGTTCATTCTAGTCTTAGTACACAGAAAATAGTATTTATTTAAACTGCAGCTCTTGGTGAGTGCCCACTCACTGGCACAACTTGTTGTAGAGAGTTAAACAGTGAGGACTTTGTTCCCCGACACTTCCAACTCTAAATGTTGCTCTGCGGTTCACTTCATGTCCCACTCAGAGGGCTGAGAGTTCAGCCTCATAATGAATGGGAGTCACACTAAGCTATTTATAAAGGTGAGAGTCTGTGAAGGCCTCCTGTGTTAATGTGACAGCAGCTGATTGCCAGTTTAATTAATTATCATGCAAAATGGAGAATTACTTTTGGAATTAATCATCATATTATTTTTATTTACAATGCAGTGCACACCATAAAAGTTGAATCAGTCCTGTTACTAAGAGAAGCAATGGGACATGGTACATAACCCCCTCTCTCGTGGAATCTAATTGGTTTGCAGCTCGTCAACTAACCTTGATACGTTCAGCTTCTCATCCCCCGGTTCATCCATATAACCATCTAATATACTTGTACTTGTACTTGTACTACTCTCTTACTTGTACTTGACATGTTTAGTAATGTGCATGATGTTGTTATTATTATTTTTTTTACTGTTTTGAGCATCACCATAGCTGGAGTAACCTACTTTGGTGTCTCATGGCAAAAATGAGCTACTAGGCACCTGTTTGAAGTTCATGTTCATATAAGGTAATTGTGAACTGAGCTGAGGTGAGCTATGAAGTCAGGTGATAACTTTCTGTGGGTTCATTACTACTTATTTATAGTATGCCAGCCTCGACACCACAAAAAAGATATTAATTCACCTTGGAGTTGAGGCAGAAATTTTACAGTTGGATTTTTTTTTAAATCTGAATATCTTAAACCAAAACTCTATAAATTATGAGATGTCATTAAAGGCAAGTGAGTGAATATCTGCTTTTATAATTTGGGCAAATTTAACCTTGATGTTCTGGTGACCAAAGTAAACATGACATTACACAATCACATTCATATATTTTATATTCATATCTTGCCCAGTTACATCAGTAGTGATGCTGGTGAGCTTATAATCCAACTCATTTTGTTCAGCTGTATTCTCTTTCAGTCTTTTCCTTTGGATGGACTCAGTCTCGTCGGTTGTACCTTTGTGTTGCCCCATGCTTGTATTTCCATCAGAGGCATATTGAACAATCATAGCATTACTCCTCTCATCACATCATTAAGTTAGACTTATCTCTACACGCAGATTTTATAACAGTCTACAAAAAAAGGCATGTTGTCAGGGAACGTCCAATGAAAACAAAGAGAAGAATGGCAGGGCTAATGTGGAGCCGAGCCTGAACAGAGTTGAATTTCAGTCTAATTGGGATCATACGCCGCATGTTCAGTTTTGGCACATACGTTAGATTAATCAGGGGCTCTTTAATAGTGGAGACATTTTCCTTTGTGTGGCTGGGCGGACACTGCCCCCCCCCAGACTGCCAGCCTGGGCTCTGTCTAAGCACAGACCTTTTGACTCGATAAACACCAACTCTCAAAAACTGGGGTCAACCTCCCATTGCTTGCACCAGAGCGCTATCATGCCACCATAAAGGAACCCCATAATGATTAAATTGCACTGAATATGAATGTTCAGAAACTGCAGATTCCTGGCGGTTGACTCTTCCTCCTGATTGTAATTTATGTCGGAAGTCATTGCTGTCCAACACTCGGCCCAGTTAAAGCCCAGGAGAGAGGATGTGCACGTGGATAAAGCCTGCATGATCCAGCCTGCTGCAGCTTTGTACCATTTACAAATTGATAACAGTGACAAATGTATTTCTAAAATGTGCTCATGTTTTTCTTTCTTTTTTAGGGCTCTTTTGCCAACCTCTGTTGTTTAGGTTAACCTGTCATTAATCTGATATATATATATATATATATATATATATATATATATATATATATGATTAAGCCTTAACATAAATTTGAAATTTTGGGCAAGGACTGATTAGCCATTTGCTTGGATGATGATGATGGCTGTGTGTGTGTGTGTGTGTGTGTGTGTGTGAAGTGGGGACTTGCAGATGTCTGTGTCATTCTTTAGGTGAATCTGAAAACTGCTATAAAAGACTATCACATTATGGAAATATGCACTTTGAAAAGATAGAAAATATATTTCTGATGATTAGCAGGAATTTAAAGATTCTGGATGCTGTTGTCAGTGAAAATGATTATAGAGGTTATCTAACCTCAGAAGCATCACACACAATTATGTTTCATAATTCAGACTATTTCAGTCATGCAATAATAATTGATTTTTTATATAATAATGACACACTTTAAATTTAACTGTAAACTGTAACTGTTGAATGTTACTTATGAAAGTGAGTCTGTGAAACTTAAAGTTCTGATAATTTCATATTAAAAGGAGAATGCAAAAAAAAATGGTTGGATTGATTTGAGAAAAATAAGCAGGTACCTTGTGAATAACTTAAGTATAATGTGTGTGGATCTAAACTAAAATTTGTGAAACTTTCAAACACCAAATTATGTGTTTTAAACCTGAACTAGGAGATTCAGGCCTTAAATTTCATTTTCATATTTAAATGTTTAAGACACGTTTCCTTTGAAGTGAATGATCTCTTGCTTTGTTCTTTTGTTTACAGCATATTAAACAGGCTGACATGAATGCTTGCCACATTATGCCCCAGCTGTTTATTGATCTCAAACACTACCAGCTTCAAGGACAACACCTTCACCTCAAGGTCATCAGGCCCAAAATAGAGCTTTTGTAAAACAGACAGGAGCAAATGCAGACGGACACAAAAACTGAAAAATCTTTTCCATCACGTTTGTTTCTAGCATTTGAGCAATTCTTCACGGTTAACAAAGTGTGTTTTAAGTAATTCACTCTAGAGGGAGGTTTTCTTATGATAAACATGTTTTTTTCAGACTTCTCTTTGGGCTATAATGCCATTTTTTGACTGACTGAGGTGTTTGTAATTAAAGGTTCATTTCAGCCATCAGCCCTTCTCGAGTTAGCATAATTTGTCATAATTAATATTATCAAGTATGTGTTCATTATATGGCTAAAACATTTACTTTGAATTTTTGAAAGGTTGAAAGAATATTGAAAGAGGAATATTGATGTTAATGTTTACACACACACACACACACACACACACACACATATATATAAATTTGTGAATGAATTATCTTTTTTTTTCTTCTTACACATATTTTAATATTTACATGACATTGACAGAAAAGCCCGTTGTTCTTGTTCCCATGCGCACTGACGCCTCAGACTGTTTAAAAATCATTTAAATGATTTTTGTATTTTTTTATTGTTGATATTGTTGATTGTTGAAAAAAATATTTGAACTGTAGGCCGAAAGAACAGACGAGAGTGTGTTTGAGAGAGAAATTTGAGCCTTTAATTCGAAAGCGAAACTATCGTTGCTGTTCGTTGTTCATTTACGCAGTCAATGAGGCGTTTTAATGAAAAGCCGGACTAATGACAGGATGTCAGACTGGACTGTGCCCTGTTGGTACAGACTTATCTCCTGTTCTTCCTTCACGTACAATCGTCTTTCTCGTGGCAGAGAGGACGACAGAGCCGGTTGGATTTTCCCGCAGCAGAAAGCTGAAGAGCAGAGAGAGGACAGTTGGCCCTGTTTGAGTCTTCTTTACAGGAAAAGTTCAGCTCTCAGAGCAACGCGCATTGACGACTTTATCCGAGGCTGCTGGCTGATGGTGTTAAATAAGAAGTGATCTCACTGAGATGTTATTATGTGCGCACACACTGACTTCTGTTGTTTAGACGGTGCTTTAGAAGATGGATGATAAAATATTCCAGAAAAAATACAGTGCCTTCAATGAATAAATATTACCATAAACTATAAGAGACTACAATGGGCTAGAGCATCAGATCTTTCCTAAATCACCTCTTCATATGACTGATCACTGTGGCTCATCGTTCGCTGCAAACCCTGACGCAGAGCCTACAGCTCCCATCTGCAGCTAAGAGTGTCAGCGCCTGCACCCCACGGCCACTTCACTGTTCTAGCAGCATGTTGGGCTCCGACTTTGATCAGCTCCTTTGGTCTCTGTTAACCGAGCTTCAGCACTCTGTAGCCTGCACACTCACACACACTCGACCAGAGGAGGCCTCACTGGTCTTCAGTCAACAAGATGGCATGAGGTGGTGACATAGGGTGGTGGCATGCATGGTGTTCATGTGTGCAGTCTGAGTGAGGAGATGTTCTTAAGAAAATGAACTGAATGCGTCACATTTCCCCCTATAAGTCAGCCTCTGTCTGAGGCACATGGATGAGACTGGATAATTATACAGCGTTTGGACGGAGTGGAGGCATTACACAGCGCACACAGGAGGTCGATGCATGTGTCGCACCTGTCTGGATGGAGCTCCAGCGAAATGTGAAGGCCTATTTGTTCCTAAAACTTTCAGGGAGCCTGAACGCCTCACTGACGTCTGAGCGGAAGGAACCGGTCAGTGTTAACTTTTAACTGCAAAACTAAATAAAAGAACAACCGTAACTTTATCCAGCCTAACTTATCACACTCCGTTTTAAAAACAGAAACACAACCTTAGCAAACAACAATATCTACACAAAAACAGAAGAAGTGAAACACTGATGCTCTCCAATTAAACCTCCAACCTTTAGCTTATAATGACCCAAATAACGCATGTAACGGATCTTTTCTATGAATTAGAAAAGGAAAACTGTTAGAATTAAATTACAGTAAAAATGTGCTTATTGTGCCGTAGGCAGCTCGCATATAACAACACTATCCTCACCCGCATTAAAATGAACCACTTGATCGCGTTTGGCTCTCGCTAAAAAGTTGAAGCAAAAATGCAGAAAATGAAAGCAACATTTAAAACAACTTAGAAAAAAAAATTTGAAAAGAAAAAAAATTCATTTCTCTGTCTTTCATCTGTTCCTGGCGAGTCAGTATCTCTTTTTTTTCAGCATTATAAACAGTAGTACCAGTTTGAAACCAAATAACAGGGACCGCATGTCTCCTGCTAAATCAAATTATGATAACTATAAACCAGGAGATCCCACTTCTGAAGTTTTGCTGGCCTTATTTTTCCTGCTTCTACACAAGAAATTAGCTCGGCTGCGTTAGTCTTTCTCTCTCTCATGCTGTTTGTAATGTTTCATAAATAACTTCATCCCCAGCACAATATGTCAACAATCAATGAGGATATCTCTTGTGGTGAAGATATGTAACCATATTAGGCTCTGAGCCATGCAAACATGACTGTGTGTGACTGATGAGCCTGTAAAATGTCATCATCATCATGTGCACTTGTACTGTACACACACTGGATTATGAGCCTGCATCCTTTACAATAAACAGATAACAGTATTAGTGAAAATATATTTAATAATTAAACATAGCATAGTTACACAAAAGGAATGCAAAACAGATTAGTGAGAGTGGAATCCATAGAATATAAAGGGTAGACCTACTGCCAAGGTTCCCTCCTCAACAGCAGCAAGTTCATCATGAGGGAATGCATGGGCTACAACAAAATCATGGCTGCTTGAGGATGTTGGATTTAACAGTTTAGGTTTCGGCAGAGCTTGCAAGTGTTTCAAGACTGCTCAAGACGGTCCAGCTTCGGGAGCATCAGAGCATACTTTCAGTGCCATTTTGGATACTGGCCCCATCCAAAAGATACACACTGAGGGTCCCAGAGGTTGTGCATACAGAGTCAGAGTAAGCTATCAGTGGGTCATTCCTCCTGAGTGCTCTCTAAGTGGGAGCTCGAGCATTCAGACTGCTGGTCAGCATCAGTAGCAGATCTTTCTTGTTCGGAGAGCTGCTCGCTGCTGGGGATGGAGTTCTTCTTTGGGCGGCCTTTGGGTTTAGTCGGCGACTCCAGGCCTCCTCCCTGCAACACCTGCACGTTGAATATAAAAAGAAAAATTAGGTTTAAGTAACTACAGACTATCATGCAAGTCCAAATAAGCATTCGTCTAGTCAGTGACTATCACAATTTATCACACCAACAGACATAAAATACACTTCCTGACAGTTTATTTATGCTGCGTTTTTTTTTTTAATAAGACCATCATTTCAAAGTTAAATTGACCGAATTTTATATAATATATTTCATAACTTGTAAAAAGGTGGGTTCCTCCAGCAAACAACAAAAGTAAATTGAATAACACACTTGACTGTTTGGCTGCTTTGGCCCTTATGCATGTAGGATCACGTGTACATTTCAATCTGAATCCATGCTAATCATTTTTACTCAACTACAGTATGCTTCTCATCAACATATGACAAACTATTTCGTTCTTGTTGTTAGTTTTGTTGTTGCAGGCCTACACTCACATAAAATGCCCAATACTATATCATTGCCACCATCTTAATGATCATCATCATAATTTGATAACTTCAATTTAATAACTTACAATTTTCTTCCATTTCATCCTTCTGTTCTGGTACCATGTTTTCACTTGTAGCTGACTGAGACCCAAAGACTCAGCAAGATCTATTCTGTGGAGCAACAAATGCATACAGAAAATCAAATATTTCAAACTAGAACGCAGGAGCAAATCTCTTCAGGGTTTTGCAAACATGTTTAAATTGTCAAGTCTTGTCAGTTGCTTCGAATAATTCAGCATTATAATGCTTCTCCTATAATAAATTATAGGGGGGGCTGTATTTACATACTACCAAAGATTGCTTCACAATATCTCTATGGATTGTAATTCCCCATTTTCCCTCTAAATGGTGGAATATGTATATAATACGACGAACAAAGTAAAAGTGGCCTGGGCTACTTTATTATTTGCAGAGTGAAGAGGACTTTTAAACATCAATCTTTGGAAATAAAACAGAAAGTACAATTGAACAGGTAAAGAAAAAAAGAAATAATTTTGAAAATACAGCCAGCGATCACCGCTGCACACACAGAGCTACCTGTCCGGTGTGGAGAGATACTTCTGTTTCTCGAAGCGTTTCTCCAGGCCCATGAGCTGCAGCTCGGTGAACACGGTGCGGCTTCGACGACCCTTCTTGGTTTTGCTGCCTCCGTCTGCTCCGTGTTCCAGCTTCCCCCGCAGGTGCAGGTCCAGCGGCAGGTGGTGAGACGCTGCGCCGACCTGCAGGCCCGGAGCGGCGGACACCAACGGGGAGCCAAGCGGGCAGGAGAGCGGGGACAGGGGGAACTTGAGGAGGCTCGTCTGGTCGGCTTTAAGCACTAAAGGGGCCGAGAGGAAACACACGCACACACACGGACGGTTTGATTTTATAATCTTTGCTTAGGTGACTTTTTGAGCTCGCTCGGGCTCGTTCGGTTTTTTAAGGCTGTTTTTAGGCTTTAGTACACACATGAAGCAGTCTGGTCCCGGGGAGCAGATGGGACCAGGAGTCTGAAATGGAAAGTCATTTCATTTTACTAACACTGTTTGGACTGGTGAAGATCTGCCTGTACAAACGTCTCAGGTCAGAGTTCAGGGCATTGTTGCTGCACGAAGATCTATAATCGAACAGCAGCAGATCGAATATGAGGAGAAATAATGAGAACATGCATGTTAACATGTTTGGTGTGAGCAGCAGCGGGGCCTCAAATGGATGGACCTAAAACGGTGGAGTAAGACCCCGTATCATCATTACATAATTACATGTTATTATATTGATGATGTTTGTCTCTGTATTCATTATCATGTTCAGATTTGGATTTATGATTGCATCTTTAATTCAGGTAGGGTTTTCAGTCATCAAATCAAAACAAATCAAAGCATGTGATGTGAGTCAGAACCAGGCTTTTTATGTGCTGATTTATTTTTTACACTAACTGGAACTGATGTTAAAAGTAATCTAGATGTAAACACGTGAACTAATCACACCGTTCATTTCAGCCGGGTTTCTACTTCTGTGAGCCATAATAATTCACATGAAAAAACCCTCCTCGCTAAAGGTTGCATTTTTGAGATATAAACCATAGGAATCAACATTGTCCACGTGAACTATTACAGTTTTTTATACTTGAATATGAGTAGAGATGTATAAATCTCCAACAGTCGGGTTTTATTCTAAAACCCGACTGAGGATCCTAATCCTGGCGAGCAATTTAAAAACTAAAAATACTGTAGGCCTATTTGACATTACTTTGAGCTGGATTTTTTTTCTTTAGTAGGCTGAAAATAAAATCCTCAACTTTACAATACAACTTAATCATTGATTAACTCGGTGTTAAAAACAAATTAAATGTGACAAAAGATCAATTCTCTCTTTTTATCAAGAGCAAAATAAAGACCGTCGCTGCAGCCAAACATTTGTAATGAAATATAATTCTAATTTCAAATCTGCCATGAATAATTATAGTAGCCTAATCAACTATATTATTATCTACCAGCCCATTTCCAGTTACTGCATTTTTCCCAGCATGACACCGCTCATATGGAACAGTGAGCCACCCGCCTGTCTGTTCACAGCCTCTCTTACCTAGCTGGTTATGGAAAGGCCGGGCAGACAGCAGAGCGTGAACCCCGAATTTAAGGAGCTCCCCGGCCGGAGCCGACGCTTTGTGCTCCGGGTGATCAGTCAGGATCTCCTCAATCATGAAACTCCTGTAGCGATGAGTTCTGTGGTCGGGGTGAAGTTCCGGAGGATAATAATGCGCCCCCATTTCCAAAGGATGCTGCATAATCTGGCTGTTCACCAGTCACCAGTCGCCGGTCACCTTACAGACACCAAGCGCGCACACCACGATCAGTCCTTCAGTGGCCCGAAGCAGCTGTCATGGTCCCCGCAGAGCCTCTACAGTCCGCACATCAACACCCAGGGTATCCTCAGCTTAATCGAGCAAATAGCAGGCAGGCTGCAGGCAGCCGGCCTCTGTGCCGTCCTGTGCGGGTTTCACGCGTTAGACTACTTCAGGCCAAATGTGGTTGTTTAGTAGAGAAAAGCCCAAAAGTCCCGGAGCCCGCTCTTCATCTGCGAGAGCCGCGGAGGCCAGTGAGCCGCTGAGCGCGTCACCCGCAGTGAGCTGAGGAATAACTTTAGTGTTTATGAGTCCAGGCAGAGCTCCACCTCTTCTCAGGGTTTGTCTGCTCGCTGTCTCACTGAACCAAAGTTACATGCAAAGCCGCACTTGTCGCGCATGGATTTATATGCAAAATGAAAGAAAATAAGGAGCTGAAAGGAAGGACATTTGAAATACCCTGCAGCACAGGGAGCAGAAGTTTGAGGACGAAGTTAGAATTAAAACAAAGGAGATGCTTTTCTAAAATAGGTGTGTGCAGTCCGTTTTTGTGTTTTTTATTGTGACGTGAAGCTGTGATTATAGTAGGCCTATTAGCCTAATAAGCTACACTGATGCATATAGGTTGTGTTTACCTGTACACAGCAATTCAGGGTGTACATGTTTTTGCCAACAAATCAATGTTAGAGCTCTTTTTTCTTCTACTGTTGTGCCTGCTTACTTGTGACAATGTAATGTAAATGTTGCCAAAACTGTTATTCGATGAACAATCATCAGCCTACTAATCAAACCTTAGCCAATGACATTAGTGCCTGCAGGCTGTTGGGCAGTGAAGCCACAGCTCAAAGGAAACATTTCACCCAAGAGGTCAAATAACCCAAGCCAAAGCATCTTTAGGATTTTTCCTTTGTGGTTATTTGGCTCAAAAATGGCGAAATATCTTCCACAGCATATTTTTAGCATGTCTCAGGGCTGATTTGAGAAAAGCTCTGCCCTTCTGAACAACTTAAAGAACCTTAGAAAGCTTCAATGTCAATGGTCTGTTTTGATCTTTTATTTCTTAAATCTTGTTGTTTCAATATTTTTTAAAAACAGGACACAACATTCAACAGAAATGAGCAGGAGCTGGTGTGACAAATATTCAAACTCACACTTACTACACTACTTAGCAGGATACCTATAAACTGTTGGGTGCAAATACCTCTTCTATAATACATACATACAATGTAAAAATAACTTAACAATCATAAGTACATCTCAGAAATGGCTCAATAAAAACAGCATGAAATGGAAAAAGTGAGGGAAAAGAGTGCAGGCCAAATGGCAAAATACTGGTCTTAAATTGTAGACACCTTTAGGTATAGGTGTGAAGCATTCCATATGAAATTCTATAGGTTTTATGACTATATCTTATCCAATAAAGGAGAAAATATATTTTATGTTAATATGACACTGATATTTTACACTAACAGTATTTAACTAAGGCACAACATCTAAGTCCCAACACAATATGAGAATTAAAGGACTAGAGTCTTATATAAAATTTAAATGATTTGTTTATGAGTAGCCCATCTCAAAAGTTCTGTTTCAAATCTCTTACATGATTTACATGGTGATAAAAGCGCAAATCCTCCAAAAGATCCTATATTGTGTTATGGTGTGTCACACAGAGTCAGAAAACCAAAAAACTGTCATCTCCAGCTGAATTATCTGTTGGAACAAATAAAGGTATTATCATTATTCTTATTTTTTTCTTATCATTATCATTTTTACATTTATTTGTCATTGGACAATATACAAAAATCTCTGACCTCTCACGCAGGGAGAAGATCTTCCTCTAGTGGTCACTTCTGAGATTGCAACGAGGAGTTTCACTTCAAGAGGATCAGTAAAATTCACTCCAATAAAATGTACAGTACTTAAATGACAGTAACAGCAAGTCAGGTTTCAATGAATAAATACATTATATTTTTTAAAGAAAAAAGGTACACCAAAAACAATTTGCTGCTCAATTCCACATCTTCTTTAAGGCCATAACCCTTGTTATCTGCCACTTACAACCAGTTCTATGTATCCAAGTGCTTCTGTGCCCTAAGGTATCCGTATTTGTACACTGCACATTTTATCTGAATTTTACAGCTTAAATTTTGTAACATTCCTGATATCTTTTTGATATCGGACATGTACAATAGACTTAATACATCTAACAGTGGCTTTCTTTTTTTCTTTCAGTAAATCTAAGTGTATATAATTCTTTACATATTCCTTTATCGTATAGTAATAATTTATTTAAAAAAGCAATGTTAAAAAAAATATGTTACAATTGTATTTATTTCCTCAAGAAATCGAGAAGCCAAACATAGTCCTGCTGCTCCTTAAGGTGTGACATTGATGTAAAGAACTATCTAACCTGATTCATTGTAATCAGAAGAGTGTGTTGCTTTATTACCAAGAGGTGATAAAATGATGTAGTTACCTAGTGTACTAGATGTGTTTTGAACGATTGTGTTGTGTTGTCTCAGTGTTTATCATCAGTAGTTTTGAGTCTTGTATGATGTCAGATATTTCATTAAAATGTCATAAATAGATTATGTACAATATATTATTCAAACATTGCAGAAATGTAGGCTTATTCATCAATCAGATGTTAGCAGCAGTGTATTTTATATCCCTGCCCTTCTGAAAAAGATATAGCTTTCTCTCAGCAGTAGCCCCTTTTACTCTGGGATCTTTATTCAGCTAGTTGCAGATGCACTGTGTTAGTAGTAGCAGACTAACCGCTAGTTTTATTAAAAAAAGAAAAAAAAATACCTCAGGGTAAAATTAATAAATACCCACAAAAAGACATAAAAACTATGTAGAGTAAGCTACATTTTCAAATGTGTATATATTTCCTCGCGTTAGGATGACTGGACATACATACAATGCCACTGAGCACATAAAAAGCTCTGTTTCAATGGTGGTTTACGGGATATATAGTAAGAATGGACAAAAATATAACTAAAGTTGTTACAGGACTGGGTGGCAGAAAATAGGTATGTGAACACATACTTTCAGCTCTGACAACAGAGAAAATGTCCTCTACAAGACGAATAGAAATACAGCACTATTCGTACAAAACCCTTCACCATGTGTTGGTAAACGTATTGTTTAAATCAATGAGTCCAAACTGCCACCATACAAACATTAAAATATGCAAACTGTGCCGTGTGTGTGGTCACGTGACGTAACCGGGCCGTTCTACATGACAACATGTCAGGTTGCTAAGTTAGCTACTAAGCTAGCTGACTTTAGCTTTACTTAGCTGACCAAATGATGCGGCCAGAGAAAAGTTACGATTTGATACGTGCAAGCGCCAAAACAACAATGGCTTTAGAGCGATGAATCCACAATGTCTGATATTCTTAAGACAACCTCGGACTTGGAAGACAGGAAAACGGTAAGTTAGGCCTTCTCTACCCACTATGTTAGCTTTAGCTAAGGCAGCAAAGCTAATTAAGTCTTCAGCTTGCAGCACCAGCAACGCACACACATTACTTCAGGACTGACATTACACAACATCCAAGAGGTTAACATTAATCTTTCCGTGCTGAAAGAGGCGTTGCGACTTCCAAACTTGACAGTAGAAGTACAAGTAGATACAAGTAACGCAATAGTGAGCTTCAGGCTAGTTGACATATGACTTGGTATTCAGTGGCGTTAACGAGAGAGCTGCCGTAAGTGCACCTAAGAAGACAGACAACTGTCTGAAGTGTCAAACGTTGATGAGTATATGCCGGTACATGGTGATAGGAAGTCAAAACTCAGCAACCAATGACAGCATGTTTATCAGCAGACTGGCTGTTGGACTGTACACACCGCCTGATTGTTAGGAGGAGCGGATCACCACGTTTCATCCGGAGGAAGTGTTAGGGTGCCGAGTGGCACTATAAATAATTCCGTTGTTTAAGATGTATAACGCATGTAGATGCAGCACGGTGTTCTCCTACATCTTACTTAAACAACAATAAGATTTAGAAATACTAAACACTGCAACACTGTTTCAATAGGTCTTTATCACAGTAGAGCCTTGTTATAGGAGAGGGGCACAGGTGTAACTAATAAGATTATAGAGAAGTAGGTAAGCAATTAAAAAAAGACAAACGTTTAGTCATATTCACTAAAACTGTTACTCTGTTCCTGACAGTAGTAACATGACACAGATAATCTGTGATAAAATCAGACTCCTCTGGTTCCACCTGTATCCACCACACCTGAATCAAAATAACCAATCAGAACAGAGACTGATGGAGCTTCAGTCACTGCTCCTGCACAGGCTGCACTCCACCATGCATGTATTAACTCAGAGCGGACACCAAAGAGGATAAACACCAACCAAACGAGCCATGACAAAAAACAGTTTACACAACAAAGACAAGGAAACAGAAAAACGATCAATGAAGAAATTTTGGTTAAAAAGAAAGAATTACATTGAGTGATGCTTCTGGGAGGACTGGGAAAGCTGGTGTGCACTGTTGTGTTATCAACTGAAAGTGCTCTTATTTTGAAAATTTTTATCTTCAATGTCTGGGGTCTGTTTCTGAGCAGAACCAGTGTCTAGTTGTAGAGTGTAGTACTGTATGAGGGAGATTGTGTTGAATGCTGAGTTGAAGTCTACAAACAGCATTGTGATGGTGTTATTGTTCAATGTGTTAAGTCTGAGTGAAGAGCAGGGGATCTGTGCATGAAAGTTAAGCATAAAATGTGCTAAACTCATGTTACAGTGTGGCCTCACACATGATGGGGGTGCTCTTGCCTTTGTAGCCTGTGATGTTTTGGACAGTGTTCCGCATGTCTTTGGTTTTTGCAGGTGTATAATGTCACTGATGATGTATATTCCTCAAAATTGATGTGGTTGTCCTGGGTGGTTGCAAGACAGTCCATCTGTCCACTGTTTGATCATTCTTTCTGATGGAGAAGCAGGGGAAATGGTCTGATTGACCAAAATGGGCACATGGGATACCTGCAAGTGATTCGTTTGTAGACAGGTCTGCATCTGACATTGGTTGTTTAGTGGGTAGCCTTCTATCACAGTCTGAATAAAAGTAGAAAAATGAACACATTCATTTTGTTACCACTAAAATACTAATTTTAAGTAAACAGTTGGTCTCCTCCTCTTCCCTTGTTACACCACAGCTCACCTTGATTTGTTGCAGACAATATCCTGTGAAAACTTCCTGTTTTCCAAGCCATCCAATATATTAGTTTGGAACATACTAAAAAGTCAGAAAGTCCAGACCAAATGAGGGAGGTGTGAAAAGTCCGTTATTAAATTCCTTAACCCAAGTGGGAGATTATGAACATATTTCACGTTAAACTGTAACAGTAAATAGTCTCAAAGTGAAGACAGCTTGACTGGTTGGTCACTAAGGACTCCCCCTCATAAGCAGTAGGGATTTTTAAAAGTTTTTTTCAAGGCATGTCTCTAATTCTCGTATTCATTTTTCTGAATTAGGCCCACTCAAGGGTTATATTTTCTGGTCTCATCCTGGTGGCTACTTGTGATGTGTGATGTATGATGCTACCCGGTGGTAATGGGAAGATGTGTTGGACAGGTAAAATGATGAGTAAAACATATCACTGAAGTTTAGCTGTTCTTTGTTTTAGCTTTCTAGTTAGTGGCAGACACCTGTGATGTCATTGGCAGGCTGAATCTCCTGTGAAATAAAACAAATAAAATATTATGAAATAGAAATTAGAATAAAAGCAGAGGTGAAGTGCACCTGTGAGGCAGTAACGTTGACTGTTCTTGCAGTAGTAAGTTTAAAGATTACTATAACTAAGCACATTAGTTCATGTTGGCTAAACTGGAGAACAAATCACTAAATACATGATTTGACGTGAATCAATCAGCACACTGTTTTTATTGGCTCTCTTGCATGACATACGCTTTAGTGATGATTGGATCTTCAGGTGTTTCAAAATGTTTATAAATTGTGAGTGTTTTATTTCCTCTCTTGGAGTAAAAAAAAGTGTCAGAGCGACAGTCCAGTCTCACTCTCTGTCTGTCTTAGTCACATCAAGGAATATGATGATATCAGGAGGAGGAGCTCTGTGTATGTGCTCGCTCTCACGGGACATCTCGAACAGCTCTACCATCCCTTCTCCACTTGGTGGGGCATGATAGAGATGCGGTGGCAGCATTTGCCAGAGCTTGTTGAATTCAGCGTTCAAAATGATCTGTGTAGCGGAGGGTTCCAGCTGAGGTCCATGTTGTTTCGGGCTCTCTGCTCTCTGACTTGCTGGCCAGAAAGTAAAACAGAGGTCCAGCAGTAGGAACAACAGATTTAAACTGAGATCTTTACTTGTTTCATAGTTTTCTGTCAAAGAGCCATGAAACTTTATAAGTCTCACTCAAAATCTCTCCTGTCTTGAATTTTTTGGTCCAATGTCTCATCGAAGAATGTCATGAAGTTTACTAAATGTTCAATTTAAATGTCATAAAGAAAATGACATGAAATTACCCAATGCGTTTATACAGTTTACACACAGGCAGTTGACAAATTAAAGGAAAAACCTGACTGAATGAGAGAGGAAAGATAAAATGAGATAATATCTTACTTTATTCATCCTGAGGGAAATTGTTGTGCAGCAGTAGCAATACAAAGTGGGAAAGAGCGCAAATATACAGAGCGCAAGTAAAAAAACAATAAAATCAAGCATAAAGATTAAAGTATAACGATATAAAGATTATCAGTAAGGAGCAAAACAAATGTACACACTGTAAGAAATGTAACAGTTTAAAGGTCCAGTTGTCAGAAATGAGAAGAGAGTGGAATCAGCTTCAAAATTTAAACAAGTCCGACTTCCATGTCTCTTCCCCCTCTCTCTGCTGCGCTCCAACTCGCCTCCAAAGTTAGCATGTGAAATACAGTAACCCTGCTCAATTGTTAATTGACCAGAGTGAGGCAGAGAGCTATAAAGGTGCAAAGTTTCACTCCTGCAACACCACTCAGCAGAATTGATGAGGCCCCTTAGAGCTTTGGATACAGCATGAAAAGCACTTGGTCCCTGGGGTTAAATTGACATTTGGGAAATCTGTGTGACACAATTCAGATATCAGGCCACATAAATCAGAAGTATTTCTTTGAAGTTACGCAATAGCAGGTGGATGTGTTGACTTGAATAATTGATAAGTGTAGCTTCAGCCCAATAAAATAGGTGGCATCTGCCTACTCTCCTGTCAGTCTGCGATATTTGAAGTGGTTGCAACTCTGAACATTGAAATGGGGTTCTGCTCTGTGTGATGATGCCATTTGACTGCGGCTCTGTGTGATGATGCCATTTGACTGCGGCTCATCTTGCAGCTTCTCAGTTTGGCCTGAGTGGGTGCTTCTGAATTCAGTCGGCTTGTAACTCAGCACTTTGGATCTCAGATGTGCATCTAGCTGCCGCTGTTGTCCCCAGGCCACGCCCAACTACTCCCAGAGGTGCAGTGGTCAGACTGACACATGAGCTGCTGACATGGTGGCTCAGTTTGCACTTTTCTCTCTTTCCCCTGGGTTATTTTGCCAGGCAACACCATGCACCCTTCCCAGATCTCATTTGCGTGTTCACCTTTTTGACTGTGTTATCATCACCACCAAAGCTTCTGCGTGCAAGCATCTTTATTTCCTGCTTCTTTTCATCTGCCTTTGACACACAATGTTTATTCACAACTTTCAGCCCCTGTAATGGCAGCTGGTGTCAGCATACTGAGTGACCTGTCTTACTCCACGAGTGGAGCCTGCAGTGGAGAGATCGACACAGAGATGGATACAGGTAGGAGAGCTCTGCAAACATAAGAAAAGCTGCCTCTTAGTTTATTTTCATTTTGCAAAGCAATGAGACAGGGCTGCAGGCTTCAGATAAGGTATGTTGTTTCATGTGGAAGTTAGAAATGAATTGGAGGTCAGAAAAGATATTTTATTTGGCCTCAGTGATTTATTTGCTATGAGAATCTGTGTTATTTGTGTAGTTGGACATTAGATTTACTATGATTTAGAGTTTATAGTGCATAGGATGGATATAGTATACAACTACTGTTGTTAGCCATTTTTAGGGGACTTGGCTCAAAATTGAGACAGGGATTAAACTTTTTTCTAGCCCACTCATGTGATGAAAAAATTCCTTTCCTCAATTATTCTTCTAGCTTATTCAAGTCTTATTTTCAGAAGAAAAGAGTTTTTGTGGTCCTCATTTTAAAACTTGATAGTATGCCCTTTAATTGAAAACCTGCTAATAGGTAGAAAAGAACAGAGCTGGTGCTTGTGGCTTATTTTCAGGATACTATTTTGGTAACCCTAACCCTAACCCTGACCATATCTTGTGCAGTCAATCATCTAATGCTTTCTGTTTCTCCAGCCCTCTCTCATCTTTGCTGTTTGTCTGGCTGTCTGCTGCTCCCACACACTGAGAGCCTCAGTAAGCCAGCAGTATCATTTCACCTTTTGGCTTCACTTTGATGGTGGACAGGCTACTAAATTGTTGAGCAGGCTTTAAGCACAATGTCAGTATTACAATTACATAGTCTTGTCCTAAACCAGTGGATACAAGTTCTTTCATTGTTACATCTCTGCTGTTATTGATATTCAAGCACACAGAACTGCATGTATCTATTAAAATAACAACAGTAATTGTTATTGTTAGCAGTATCAGACAATAGTAGTGATATTTTAAATATATGTGCTATAAGTCTATAAAACTATCCTGTAATTTCCAGCTGGCTCCAGTTTTTAAAATGCTGATTTTTTACTTTTCTTAGTTTAATTTAATTATTAGCTGAATGTTATCAGACAAAATAAAATCAGTTTTACCATTTTATTTAGGGCTTTGATAACTTTCAATAGGCTTCATTCTTTCTGACCAGCGTCTACACCAGCTGTTCACTCTGTCCTCATTTTGTAGTGTGCAAACCAGTTGGTTATTGTTTGATTGTTAATACTTGTATATGCTGTGTGCTCAGGTATACAAGCCCCCTGCCTCAGATCTGTAGGTTGTGTGTACTTTGGTTGTGCAACATTTGCCCCCCTAATCTACTTACCACCGACGACTTTGGAGGTGGTTGTCATGGTGACACTTGAAATGCTGCTAACTGGTTGGTTGTATTTGCTTCTCTTTGCCAATGGGTGATTGTTGTATGATGATTCATCATGGGCACAGAGCTGCTTATCCAGAAGCCTTTGTTAGTACAGAGCTGCTGGCAGTGCAGGCAGCAGCACAGCCCACACAGGAAGATGCAGCTGCACCGAGGACGCCATTTCTTAGCTGGGGAGATGACAGGCAGCGTGAGGAGGCACAGTCTTAGGCACGCAGCCTCAGACATCTTTCTGAAGGTTTTGCAGTGCAGTCGCAGCTCTGCCCTTGAGACCCTCTCCTTCTCCTCCCATAGTCATGGTGGCTGTTAGCGTGAACTAGCCTCAGCCTCCCACTGAACAAAAGACAAGGAGATGTAATCACAGAAAAATAACTAGTGTTTTTGCATGTAAGAGTTTGATGACAACTTCAGCTACAAAAAAAATCATGCACAAAGCACTCATTGGGTATTGTCAATCTGTTCTCTTATTTCTTTTAATTATTTTCTCCCCAGCCAATGCTAGGGTCCCAACAGCAAAGTACACCAAGATGGGGGAGACCCTGAGGCACGTCATCCCTGGTCACATGCAGTGCTCCATGGCCTGTGGAGGGAAAGCCTGTAAATATGAGAACCCCTCGCGCTGGAGTGATGATGAGCAAGCTGTCAAAGGACTTTACTCATCCTGGTACGTTGTCTCGTCTTGCCACTTGCTTTCATACATCCCTCAGTGCTGTTGCTCGGTCAATGCATGTCACTGAAGTCCGCATCAGTATTTCACTGAAAAGTCAATATGTTTGTCCAGGTTTTTGCTTTGCACTGTGATCTGTTTTTGAAATTGAATAACAAGTGAGATCTTCTTGTGCACAAGAATGTTTACCATGTCTTTGAAATATTGTGCTCAGTCCTAGTTTAACATTTTCTAAGGTCTGTCTGTATATACCACATGTCCTTACTTGTCATATTCTACACTTACAGGATTACTGACAACTTGCTTGCTATGGCGAGGCCTTCAACTGAAGTAATAGAAAAATACAATATAATTGAACAATTTCAAAGGTACCGTAGACTCCCTCTTTCACATCTCATTTGAATTTAGATTTCACTTTTATTTATTTAATTCTGAAAAGAGAACTAGACTATTTCACTTAAGTAAAAGTACTGTAACTCAAAGACTGTTTATTCAAGTAAAATAAAATTACTTGTGTAGAAATGTCATTACATAAATATTAAAAGTAGGTCAACTTGTACACATCACAGCACAGAGCTTTCTTGACCAACCCAATCATTTATCCCCTTTTTATTGACAGTACTTTGCACTCTGTGTTCATACAGCTGATTATCAATTATCCAACTGCCTTTCATATGGGCCTTACTAAAATCAAACAAAAACAAGGACAAAACTTAGACAAAGAAAAAGACAGTAAATTAAAGAACTTTGACTGCTGAGTGATACATAAAACCAGTGATTAAGGTAGATGCAAATTTTCTTTGTACCTATATTGTACTGCTTCTAGACTGCTAAGCCCAGCCCAGTTGCCACTGAATCTATCACACCACCTGACACTTGGCCAGTGAATGTTTACATTTAAAACATGTCTCTGTTATAGAGTGTCAACTGAACATCACCTGCTGCAGCTGCTAATTTCGGACTTTTATTTTGTTCCAATTTCAAGCATGTGTGTGTGTATATACACTGCTCAAAAAAATAAAGGGAACACTTAAACAACACAATGTAACTCCAAGTCAATCACACTTCTGTGAAATTAAACTGTCCACTTAGGAAGCAACACTGATTGACAATCAATTTCACATGCTGTTGTGCAAGGAGGAACAGGAGGAGCACTGCCAGAGCCCTGCAAAATGACCTCCAGCAGGCCACAAATGTGCATGTGTCTGCTCAAACGGTCAGAAACAGACTCCATGAGGGTGGTATGAGGGCCCGACGTCCACAGGTGGAGGGTTGTGCTTACAGCCCAACCACAGTGCAGGACGTTTGGCATTTGCCAGAGAACACCAAGATTGGCAAATTCGCCACTGGCGCCCTGTGCTCTTCACAGATGAAAGCAGATTCACACTGAGCACATGTGACAGACTTGACAGAGTCTGGAGACGCCGTGGAGAACGTTCTGCTGCCTGCAACATCCTCCAGCATGACCGGTTTGGCAGTGGGTCAGTAATGGTGTGTGGTGGCATTTCTTTGGGGGGCCGCACAGCCCTCCATGTGCTCACCAGAGGTAGCCTGACTGCCATTAGGTACCGAGATGAGATCCTCAGACCCCTTGTGAGACCATATGCTGGTGCGGTTGGCCCTGGGTTCCTCCTAATGCAAGACGACGCCACCTCATCAGGAGGCGTTGTAGGGAGGTCATACAGGCACGTGGAGGCCACACACACTACTGAGCCTCATTTTGACTTGTTTTAAGGACATTACATCAAAGTTGGATCAGCCTGTAGTGTGTTTTTCCACTTTAATTTTGAGTGTGACTCCAAATCCAGACCTCCATGGGTTAATAAATTTGATTTCCATTGATAATTTTTGTGTGATTTTGTTGTCAGCACATTCAACTATGTAAAGAACAAAGTATTTAAGAATATTTCATTCATTCAGATCTAGGATGTGTTATTTTAGTGTTCCCTTTTATTATTTTTTGAGCAGTGTATATATCATAATATCAATATTCTGTAACAATCTGATTTAAATGTTAAAACATAAAATCCTGATTTTTGAAAATAGTTAAAAAAAACAAAAACAAACAAGTACAGCAATGAGAAAAAATGTGACTTGTGGTCCACTGTGTGGGTTGGTCTGTGCACTGACACAGACCTGCTGCTTTTCTCAGGTGTGGTTTGAAGACCGTCATTAACCTTCAGCGGCCTGGAGAACATGCTAGCTGTGGCAACCCACTGGAGCAGGAGAGTGGCTTCACTTACCGACCTGAAACTTTCATGGAAGCAGGCAGTGAGTCCCTTTATCCACCCTCACCAACACATACTGAAGATGAGGAAAGAAGCTGTCTGTAGTCAGGTGGTATAGCAATGAATACTTTTGTGTTGCCTGTGAGTTGGCAAAAGGGTGAATGGTTATTAAAACCATTATTTTATGATGTATTGTTTCAGCTTCAGTGACCTCTGTGTTTACATTGTTGATTGCTTTCTGATCAGATGTAACTGGAGATGTTTCCTAGCAACAGATGTACATATTAATTGAGGGCTTTACAAGCTGAGAACCGCTTAATTGGCACTAGCCATTAAGATTGTAGTGGGGACTTAATATGTAAACTTGCTCATGAATTTATTTTTAAATAAATGGTACAACCCATTCCTGATAAAGAGTAGAGCTCTTCCCACATTTGCACAAGATTTAGAGGAGAGTATATGTCTAAACAGTAATAGAAAATGAGTCTCTGTGAAAGACATATAACCTGTATCTTCTGTAGCATTTTACACAAGACTAAGGTAGGTTTTACACTTTCCTCCAACTATCAGTGTTTTGTTTATCTAACATCCAAAACACAACATGGTTCCTAGTAACTAGCTGCTTACCAAGGGATTTCACACACGTTATGTATTTGAAGGTTGGCAATCCTTATTCCTCTCCATAACAAGCTCTCCTGAGATATTTTCCCAAGCCACCTCATCAAAGCATCAGCTGCACTTTGGATAGTACTGTCTTTCATTTGACATGCCTCTACCAAAAACACTGGTTTGTTATTTTTATCTCTTTCAGACTTGCACTTATTTATCTAAATGTGATGACAACTGAACATGATGATCTCAAGTCTGAATAAGCACCTGAGCCACTTTTGTGTAAAAGTCACTATGGTAGTCTTTCAGGTTACCAGGCCTGTAATATTTCCATATCACTTTGAACACTGAAAAAATCTGAACTGAATGCAGTCTGGTTAATATGAGTTTACATCAGTCCTGGTTTGAAAACTAAAAATCTGGGCATGTGGAGTTTAAAAGAGCTGACCCGGCCTCTGCAGCCTGCTCATTGTCTGTGCGTGAGGCTCCATACTACATTAGCTGCTACGAGCATAACAAACCCAAATGTCTGACCCCACTGACAGTGTGTGTGTAGAATAAAAATTATGATCTCTCTGATCTGTTGCTTCAATTTTGATCTTTTTTTATATGACAAGTCTTAGAATGTTGTACAAGTGCAATGCTAAATTGGAGTAATCTTACAATGTAAAAAACAATTATAAAAGTCCATTACATTAACAGACAGATGAAGCCAGCAGTATTATCTATTGCATTTCTGAGAAGGGCTTTGGTGGGTATTGGTATTGAACAGCAGAATTGTTTTGTATTTGCTTTTTGTATTTCAGTTTATTACTACAACTTTGGGTGGAAGGATTATGGTGTGGCATCTCTGACTACAATCCTTGACATGGTGAAAGTCATGTCATTTGCTGTCCAAGAGGGGAAACTGGCTGTCCACTGCCATGCCGGTCTTGGAAGAACAGGTTTGGAAGAGCAGTAATATAAAATTGCTTAAATCCTGATTGATGCTTGTAAAATATCTGTCCTGTATTTTTTTTAATTAATCATCATGTAGGTGTGTTGTTTGCTTGTTACTTGGTTTTCACATCCCGGATGAGCGCTGACCAAGCTATACTGTTTGTGCGAGCCAAAAGACCCAACTCCATCCAGACCAGAGGCCAGCTGCTGTGTGTCAGGGAGTTCGCCCAGTTCCTGGTTCCTCTCCGAAGTGTCTTTTCCTGTGCAGAGCCCAAAGCGAGTGCTGTCACCTTGTCCCAGTACCTTACCCGTCAGCGCCACTTGCTGCACGGCTATGAGGCTCGACAGATGAAGAATGTGCCAAAGATTGTACAATTGGTCTGTAGGCTCCTCACTGATATTGCAGCCAACAGACACGTGGTTATTAAGGAGGAGTGGCTAGAAATCCCTGACCTCACAGCTGAGGTGGAGAAGACTGTGTCCCAGCAGGCCCTTCAGCAGCTTGGTAAGGAAATGAGAGGGAAAGGGATTCCTGTTCCTCCTTGTTCATCTCATCCTCACAGCGCACCTGTTCTGCAGTTCAAACCTCCTTGTGATCAACCTCTTGCCAGTGATAATGAGCTTGACCCTTTGTGGAGGCAGCAGAATGTAGAAGGCCCTCTGAGATCCTTTCTGTCCAACAACAGGAGCCTCAGTTACAGCGATTCTGTCCTTCATAAACTTGGACCACGACAGCACCATTTAGAAAATCCCAAGAGCAACAAACCAATCAACTACCTGATCAAACATTCCGTGTCGTACAGCAGCCTTAGAGCCTGTAACCCTCCCATATTTTATGACTACTTTCCTCAGGGCATTATCAGCAACATTCAGGGCCCCATTGCAGAAGCAAAACAAGACACTGGATCCCCCCTTTTAAAAAAACAGCTACATAGACGGCATCAGAGTTTGTCTTTAGATCTGTCTGAAAAGGGAAGAAAATCCTGCTGCAACACCCCACTGCCAGTCTTATCCACCAAGAACAAACTGGTTAACAGCGAGGAGCAGCCAGATGTTGATTTGTCAATGGGTGGAGCAGACAGAGGGAATGTGACAAAGGTTCCTGTCATTGCCCTCCAGTCTGATCTCCCCCCAGAGAACAGATGTCTGCTGGTTGCCAGAGCACTGGCTATGGACCTGACAGACAAGGATCTCACCTCCAAAGTTTCAGTGTGGCAGGTAGGGCACCATTCTGTCAGTCAATCAGCATAACATGTAGTAACACAAAACCTGTCTACTGTGGTCCAGTAGTCTGGACTAGTGTCATGTCATCTGCTGTCTTAGTGCACAGCCATTGCAATACTGTACCTGGAGTCTCTTCTGGTTCCCTGGCAACCTCATCGGACAATAAGTCTCTAGGAAGGGTTAGGGTTAGGGTTAGTCCAAAACATCATCTTCTATAAACCCTGTTTTTAAAACATGTTGTATTACTTCTCTATAAAACACACATGATATGATGTGTGAAGTGTTGAGCTTTAGAGCTGGTGGTAGATGGTTAACTGTTTTCCCCCCTTTTCTTGATGCTAAGGAAGGCTAACTGGGTTCTTGCCTCACAATATATAATGCAACCAACCAACATGAGAGTGGTACCAGTCTTCTCACCTGACTCTCAGAAAGAAAGGGAATAAGCATATTTCATAAAATGTTGAGCTATTCTTTTAATGTCATTAAATCCTGACTAAATAAATGTGGAGATATTGAAGCATGTAATCACACTTAGTGTACTACCATATCAGATTTCATGGGATATCTGCTATATCAAATCACAAAGGACATTTTTCAGACAGTGCATTTACATTCAATTTAGCAACAAAGTTATGACTGACTATCTGTAGATTTAGTTAATATCATGCAGGTACCACAGTGTCGGTAAACACATTGTCTGGTTTGCAGTAGAACCTGATTTCTCTCAATAACCTGTTACATGTGTGCATGTAAACATGCTAAATGATAACGTTTTATAGATTCTTATAGTGTCAGATTGTAGAACGATTGAAATAGTTATCCAAGGGAAAATACAATTCAGTCTTTATCTGCTTCAGTAAAGTGAAAGAGAATACTCATGCTCTGAGAGAACCGTCGGGGAGATGTGGAGGATGTGCAAAAAGCAATCAGGGATGTATGAGAAATGATGGTTATGTTATGAGAAATTGTGTCACAGTACCACTGGCATGGGATACAGTTGAATTCTAATAATTGTCTACACCAAACTTTTGATTTGTACAAATAATGCTCTCTTCTAAAGCCGCAAAAGAGGTTCTTACTTATTTCACCTATGAGGTACTTGCTCAGCTCTTCTTAATAGCAGCATGACAAATATAAGTTTACATTATACAACAGAAATTCAGAGCTCCTATTTATTGGTTAACTGATGTTTTAAGGATTTTTTTCCCCATCAACTGTGTAACAGACAGAACCATATATAACCTTTGGTATATATATGGTATATAACCCTTATTACATCCTTATTATATAACCAACCTTTTTTGCTTATTGCCACTTTGTTTCAATCAATGAATTGTTAGAGTGCGCTTTGTTGTCATGTGTAGGCAGAGCTGAACTCCAGAGAAGGAGCGTGGGAAAGGCTGTGCATGGAGAGAGATCCTCTGGTCCTGTCTTGTCTTTTGTGGTCATGGCTGGAGCAGCTCAAAGATCCAGTCATAAGCAGTGAGGATATAAAAGTCCTCCGTGAGAAGAATATAAACCCACAGAATGCCCTCGACTCCCTGGAAAAGGTAGCTGTGTTGAATATTACATATGTGAAAGAAAACAGCTTGGTTGCAGACGTTAACAACATAAAATGGGATTATGGCACAAATTATGTTTATTTTCGAAATATGAAAGTTTTAATTATTACTACATGGAGTACTACATGGAGTTTTAAATGGCTATGGAACAGTCTCAATTTACTACTGATGCCTCTGTATGACCTACATAAGCAAAGGAGATCGACAGTGAGAAGACTAGCTTTCTGTTAGTGTCTAATAGTTATTCTTAATGCCTGCCACCACAGGTCCAATTTTTCCATGATATTGGATGAAACGATTTATGGCATTCAAGTGGGAAGAGCTTATGTTTACATTTTCCCAGGCAAAGCTTCTTAATGAGTAGCACATTAGTCTGTTAGTAGTTAGTTAGCCGAGACAGCTTCTACCATTTTGTACATCAGAAAATGATACAGTGTGTTGTCCAATGTTTGCCAGAATCAATAAGACTGCCAGTTTGGAACATAACAATTGAAAGCATGGAAAAGTTGTTAAAAAAGTCATATTTCCATTATTTATATGGTGAATACTCAAATCCCAGTCAGAATTGCAGTATAATTTTCAATTTGGAAAAAAAGGGTCAGTAAGACTTGGAAATGTTATTTTACCTGAATTCGGTGCATGTCAACAAAGGTCACCAAATTTTATTTTCTAATATTAGAAATACCTTTATAAAACTGTAATTTCGTGTGCAGCAGTAATCTGCCAATATCTCAGCTTAATCATTTATATCACTTGTGTTGTCGCTATGAAAGTATTCAGTAGGGTAGTTGCAAGATACATTGGAATAGAATTGACACACAGCTGTATTTTCATATTGATATGTCCTTTCAAATTTGTAAACAGTCCAAATGGGGCTAAGTATTTACATCCATATTTGTCAAAAATATAAATATAAATATCATATGTGACAATTAAAACTTGAATTTGATAAAAAGCTGTTTGAAACCACTGACATCATGTATCTTTCACTGGACTCGCTTTTGCATCTGACTTGCAACTGATACTGTTATTGCTTTTAAAAGGAATATGAAAATGACTTGAGTGTCAAATTGAAGATGTTTTCATGAAATCTGATAGTATCATGCATCCTCCTCCCTTCCACTGACAGGGCCACAGACTCACTTTACTGTGTGTCCTCGACTGTGCTGCCCATCTTCTGCCTGTGCCTAAAGAAGTTGAGACTAGATTTCTCACTCAAACAATACAAGTGTTTACTAAGGTGAGTATTAACTTCAGGTGTGTATAGAATATATTAAGATGGGTATTTGGTATGCACGAATTAGATGTTTCTGTTCTCTCTAGACTGACCCTGCCTCTGACAAAAATGAGTCTCTGTACACGACACTGAAAGCAATCTTGACTCCTATTCTTCTTGAGCTGCGTGACAAAGCTGTGGACAGTGAAGACTCCAGCTGAGGATCCAGCATCAATAGGAAGACTCATAGACAGGGTTCCCCTCATTTTTGGGCATTACTGTATTTTAAGCCAGTTCCTTGTATCAGATACTGCTGAGAGCTGCCAAATTTTAGTCTTTTGAGATGTTTGAAGACTATGTAACTTGAAGGTTTAGCATTTCATTTTTCTTGGAAGCTCTTAATAGACTCTACGCACTGCCATTCTTTATGTTAATGTGCCACTGTGCTCAGTTTGAAAGCATGTCATGATTGTCATCTGTATATTCTACTGTAATATTTGTGAAGGACTAGATGTTGTCTTTATTATCTAATTGTTACTTGGTAGGAAAATGACTGAGAAATGTTCTCATGATATTAATGTAAAGTTATTTAAATGTTTAATCCAGCTGTTAAAGCTGTTGGGAGAGGTGGATCTTATTTAAACCAGAAGATGCTTTTACACTGCAGATGTTCTAATTGTCTTATTTATCAGGATCCTCTTATTTAAAATGCAGCAGTTAGTTTGATAAATATAATCTCATGACAAGCTGCAAGGTTGCTTTGTTCATGTAGAATGTAAGTTGTTTTCTTACAGTCAAATGCAGACTGTTTGTGTTGTTATGACAATGCAATATGACAGACACAGTGCATTTGCTTCTCCAATCAATTTTATGTCCTTAATACTGCGTGCACCAAAACTCTGTACTGTTCTGTTGTACATGCATTTGGAAAACATTAATCTGCCTCCACTGTTGTTTCACTCAACTCCGGTGGCCTCTGTCAGACTCTGTATCATGCTGCTGCGAGTAACATTGCTATTAGTGTGTGTAGGTGTTGAGATGAGTCAGAGGTTGCCTCTCACCTCATATGTCTCATGTATGGACACAGTGTAATGTAGAGATCTGCTGACACGCTGAATGTGGAACATCAATGTTAATAACAATATCAAGCACATGATACGTACTGTGAGGAGTTTTCAACAAGCACTATTTTTTCATTGTTTCAGTTGGCTGCTTCTTACAGAATTAAACACAACTTACTGCATGTTGTGTACTGTGTCAGTCTTTTTATGGATTTTCACCTTTTTTCTCATTAGTGGTTCAGCTAGAACTCAGAAAGAAAGGAAAGTGTGCCTCCTGGTGTTGTCCTCGTGGTATAACAGCCAAACCCCTTTCATTTCATTTCATCAAAGAGGAATGCACCTTTGATCTGATGTGTGTCATCCTTAGGTCTTGACTCACAAAACTGCTTGCAAATTATTGCTAATAAAAGTTAAGCAATATATTCAGTCCTTCATGTAATGATACATGTTTCATGACACAGAAAACTTAGTGGTGTATGTGAATTCAGTGTGATCTGGAGCTTAGAAATGTGTCCATATCATCCCTCAAATAAATTAGCAGACACCATTCATTATATATAATGATCATTATTGCATTCACTATTATAGTTGCTCGTAACTACAGTTTGTTGATTTCATTAGACTTGTTGTCACCATTTGTTGATAATAACATGATAACAATAACATGATATTTTTATGAAACATTTTCCCTATTTGTCAGCTTATTTCATCACAAGGCTTGAGGGATGATAACATTAATGAAGGTATTCTTTGAGTTAGCAGGAAGTAGCATATGTATGTTATTCAGATTCAGATTCAGATTTCCTTTAATTAGTCCCACAGCGGGGAAATTTACAGCGCAACAGCAGCGAAGACACATAGTGGGAAATAGTCAATAAGAGTTTAAGACATGAAATAAAATAAAATGAAATAAAATAAAAGGTAAAATTATCCAAGATAAATAATTATAACTATGACTGTAAGTAAACCTGTACATAGTACAGAGGGAGTGTGCCTGAGAGTATACATATGAGAAATATATATAATATACTCAGGGAGTGCAAAAAACAGTGAAATTGTGTTATTGTTTATTGTTCATTGTCCATTGTCTGCAGACTAGCGGGCATTTTGTTTGTGTGTGTATAGTCTGACAGCAGCAGGCAGGAAGGACCTGCGGTACCTCTCCTTCACACAGCGTGGATGGAGCAGCCGCTCACTGAAGGAGCTGCCCAGAGCTGTCAGAGTGTCCTGTAGAGGGTGGGACGTGTTGTTTAACAGGGACGACAGCTTAGCCATCATCCTTCCCTGTTTCCCACCACCTCCACTGAGTCCAGGGGGCATCCCAGGACAGAGCTGGCCCTCCTCACCAGTCTGTCCATTCTCCTCCTGTCCCTGTCCTATGATGCTGCTGGCCCAGCAGACTATCCCATAAAAGATGGCTGATGCCACCACAGAGTCATAAGAAGGTCCTGAGGAGTGGTCCCTGCACTCCAAAAGACCTCAGCCTCCTGAGCAGGAACAGTCTGCTGTTGCCCTTCTTGACAAGGGCATTGGTGTTGTCCGACCAGTCCAGACTGTCATTAAGGTGAACACCCAGGTACTTGTAGGAGGAGGGCTTCACAGTGTCGATGTCCGTTCCCTTGGATGCTCACCGGTGCAGGCGGAAGAGTGGCTACGCCTGCGGAAATCCACCACCATCTCCTTTTACATTGACATGATTGTGTGTTGATGAACAAACAATCATGTATTTATTTATGAAATTAGTCTGAAAGAATGATTTAGTCTTTAATTCATATATTGAAAATGGGGTTATTGCTGTCGTGTACACTCCGAACCAGCAGAGGCTGTCATGCAGCGGTGAGTTCGCTGGAGGCTGTGCCTTCAAAGCACGAAGAAGAAGCAGTCAAAGGGTGGAGGAGCAGCTCAACATGGCAGACAGGTGGGTGGACTGTTACCCAGACATTTCGAGGTAGATAGAGCTCGGTGCCTGGACACGTGTTCTGTAAAACACTTTAGAAGAACACCTGGTGGGATTTTGGAGCGGGAGGGCCAGCTGCTGTACTTTTATCTGACGTGTGGTTTTCTGTCCCACCATGCTGGGAACATGCTGCTAGCTAGGTGCTGAGTTAGCTCCGTGCTAACTCAGCACCTAGCTCCGTGAGGAGAGCTTCACTGACCGAGCTCAGTGCGGGTCAGCCAGCACCTCAGATCTGCACCCAGTGGCTGTCCTCAGCAAAGCCTTGTGAAAAGAACCGAATGCAGTTTTATTCTGAAATAAGCTGTCATGTTGGCTTGCTAGTCGCCACTGCATATTGACTGGTGTCGGTCCTGGTCCTGGTTCTGGTTCTGGTTCCAGCCAAGCACAAAGCTAGAACTTTTTTATTGTTTAAACAATTAGTCCGAACACTAAAATAATGAATCAACACATGACTGTACGCCCTAGTTTTGATATCAGTGAGTTGACGTTAAAACGCCTTAAAGCAGTCTCTAAAACATCTTCTGGTTTATAGTGCAACTTCCATTGGATTTTTTGGGGGTTCCAGACTTCTTGATGATAAACTGGAGCTGACTTGACTGCTCTCCCTTTTGTGATGTTCAATTCATCATTTTTGATGCAGAACTAAAAGTCTCTCTCTCTCAAATAAAAAAAAAGGCTCCATTAGTTACCGTAGTAACTTGGGGTCACTGGAGTCTCCAACTTGAAAGTTGCTTCATAAGATGTCAGAAAAAAACAGCTATTCAAAGAAGTCATCTTTGGTCCCGGGACAGTTACTGCTATATGAAAGGTGAATTTTGACACAACTCAGCTCAGTGGACATACTAGATGACAGTTTTAATGTTGCCTTGGCCTAATAAAGCTAATAAAGCTAAGCTTAACATTTCATATCCTCTGATGTTAGCAGAGGCCCTCTCCAATTTAGGGGATTAGTCTCCTCTACTTCAGGAAATCCATGGTCTGCATTAGTCTAGATTAAGTTTACTAGTCTAGACTAGATAGACTAGATTTACTAGACTTATACTCCACTTCAAAGCATGTAGGGCTGCATGTTAGTCGAGTAATTTAACAACTAGTCTATCAATTATTCTATAGATTGTTTTTCTGTAATTCCATTAATGTAACAGTTAATTTACACAAAATTCTTGCCCCATTAATATTTTAGTTTTATTCAGTCGTCTTCTCTTAAGAGATTTTCTTCTTCCAAGATTACTGAACAAAATTTAGAACAAGTACATAGTACATATACATGTAGAATAGAACAAGGTGCTTCGAGGAGCAGGGCAGATGCAGTATCTTCAACTGAGATGACTAAAGGTACTCTGATCGGCAACCGGGCATTATTGGCCGATATCCGTTCTCTAGAGTTTGATCGGTGGTCTCTGTGAATGTTGATCAAAAGAGCCGATCAGATGATGCAAAACACACGAGACAGTTGGATCCTGATTGGAGCACCTTTAATTAGAACATTGAATTTATTATTATTGTTGTTCTTATTATAGTAACATTTAATAAACATGTTAACTTGACAGTCTAATGATGGTGACTCTATGAAGCTGAACGTGTGCTGCCCATATTCTCCGTGTTGTCTTCGGTCTTCAGCTGCTAAACCCTGACTAAGAGTTGAACTGGACTCTCTGCTCTCTGCTCTGAGCACCTTCACATTCAGGAGGTTGACATGACTAACACCAAATAATATGACAACGATGGTGATGGGGTTATTCTAAAACATTTGGCTGCATGAGCCTTGAGACTTCAGCTAGGGCAGCAAATGGCAACTATTTTCATTATCGATTGATATATAGATGATTAGTTGTTTGATCCATAAATGTTACGGAATGTTAAAAAAAAGTAAACATTGAGTGTTTCCCAAATCCCAAGTAGACATAAAAACAAACTGGAAACAAACATGAAGGTATTCACATGTAATGAACTCAAATCAGAGAATTTGGATTTGGAAACTCAAATGAATCCATCATTAAAATAAGAAGGTACTGGCAGTAGGGTTGAGAAGAGAGTGAACTTTTCTTGAAAATTTGAACTAGTACAACTTCCACAAATATGACTAAAAGTCATTTGTAATTAAATGGTCTACTTCTGCTTTAATAATTGACAAGTAATCGATTATGTTTTATGTAAACATTAAGTTTATGAGGCCAAGGTGAACTTAGACTGGACCTAGAGTGACTGACGGAGAGAGAGGCCGACTACACAGTGCATTGCAGTTATTTTTTAAGTGAGGGCTGGGGTCTTTTAAAAATAAGTGGATTTTACATTGCAGCGCCCCCAATTGTCCTCAGTAAAATATAAGAGCTCGACACAGCATGAAATTTGACAGATGGGTCCATCCGATAGGTGGAATGTGCACATGCATAGTGTGAATGCATGGTGTGTGTAAATGCTGATGAAAATACGATTATAGGTCACTATATCGATTGCATTCTCAAAAGGATCAAAATCTACAGTTGCATTGCTCACACCTTGAGAACCTGCTTCGAGTGTATCATTAGTGTATCATTGATTTAGAACCTAACTTCTCTCCATCCATGTGACTTTCTATCCACAGTCAGCTCGTGAGTGAACATCTGAAGAGCAAGAGCTGGTTCCTCTTGGTTTAAGGAGTCTCCTCATCAGTAAATGTGCCCAAGCTTTTTTGACAGCAGAAAAGTGATTTATTTGCACTATGGGATGAGGTAGTAGGTTGTATAGTTTTAGGGTCACACCCGCAATGGGAGATAACTATTCAACCTACTGTCTTTCTCAAAGTGTTAAGCACATGTCTCCGTGTATTGTCATGGATCAAAGTGTTATCCAAACAAGCTGTTTGTCCCAGTTGCTCACACGGTGTGAGGTAGTAGATTGTATAGTTGTAGGGTAGTGATTTTGTCCTGTTTTGGAGATAACTATACAATCTATTGCCTTCCCTGAGGAGTGGCATTTCATAACCTTCCTGCATTTATGTGAGACTGGCAATGTTTCTGCTGTAACCCACCATTACCAAAACATTGCAATGTATCATCACTTTTTATGTACACTGTTTTTTTGTTGCTATGTTAACTTGTCAGCCTTCTCTCTGAGTGGGTTCCAGACAGCAGTGATGACCTTGATGATGCTGAACTTGTACATTCTTCCCACAGGATTTTTGATAGTTTCCTGTAAGTGGTGTTGTGTATTTCAATGGACAAATGATCTCTGTTAACTGGTGAATACAGGTATTGCTCCCATGGTTTTGTTAGCGTAAACAAAGTTCCCCTTGTTGTATTTTCTGTACTTTATCATGAAATGTTATACAATATGGACTGTGTGTAAGAACATGTATATAGTATACTGTATATGTACACTGAAAAAGAATATAATTGTCAAATACTTTTCATGAGTTGAAACAAAAGATCCAAGACTTTTTTCCTCACATTAAACACTTGTTTTTCTCAACTTTTACTCACAACTATTTTCAGATTGTGTCACTGAGCACTTCTCATTTCAAGATCCTGATTAGACAGCATGAATATTACACAGGTGCACCTGTGCATAGTACATTCTTGTAGTTGTCTCATCAATGAACACAAACTAAGTGACATACAGGTTCCGGGTGGGGGTGTTCCAGTATACAGTAGATAATGCTGTCTGGGTCTCTGTGCTATGATCACTGTGGTTGATGGCAACCTGGGTCCACCTGGAATCCTCCCCCCAACATCCTCCCATACAGGTTCATTTTGAGCATGATTGTAGTGACACAGTTGTGTCAGCAGATGGTGTTATTGTGTAGGTCAAACCACCTCCCCTGTAGGCCACCGTCAAGTGTGAGTCAGTTAAATACAGGTCATCAGTAGTGAGGAAATGTGATCTGATCCTGACTAATAGTTGCTGTTTCATGTTATTCTGTACCTGTTATTCCATAATATATTCCACATACATACACACGTTAGTTCAGACTCTGCTTTCAGTGCCCTTGATTAAACAAATAAAGCATATTCTGTCTTAAGTTTGGCTTCTACATTTATTTTACCCCATTGTCCTGCTCATACATATTTCATTCAGTCAGTGTTTCTCATTCCAGTCATCAGTGAGCTGCCTTTAACTTGATAGTGTTTGTCAGTCATCATCAGCTGTAGCGTGTGGAAAACTTACATGGAAAATAATGAAGTAAATAAGTAAGTACCTGCATCATTTACTTTAGTAAAGCAAGCAATACTACAAATAAAAGTATCCTGTAACAATAACATACCTGCCTTCAACATTGTACTTAAAACTGTGAGTCAACAAAAGTTAAAGTATCAAGGTAACAGTAGTTTAATGTAGCAGCAACAGTGTGTGTTTTATAAGATGGTGTGTGTGTCATAAATAGATTGGATGTTCAGGTAAAGCTGCACTGTATGTGAAATACAGTGAAGAAGAAACATGAAGTAATAAAGCAGGGTCGGTTGTATGTTAGTCCAACACTGCTGTCACAGTCAGAGGACGGACTGACAGAGAGTCAATCTGTCTGTCTGTCTGTCCGGAGAGCACAGGTCATGTCCAGCGTGCAGCAGAGTGAGGAGCTGAACTCTGTCAGAGGACCGACGAGCTGAGCGTGTACCTGCAAGCTGAGAGTGTGTGAGCGGCCCAGAGGCAGATCCTCTGCAGAACACGCCCTGATACAAAAGGTAGACACAAACACACACACACACGCTCAGCCTGATCAATGAGGAGCAGAGCTGCTTACCTGGAAACAAACAGCCCCAATGCGGCAGCACAGGCTGACACCGCCGGACACCCACCAAATGAAGTCAGGACCACTTGAATTCCGCAAACTCCGGTCTGTCCCGAGGAGCTTTGTTCGCGGCAGCAGCCCGGAACACCTGGACGCGCTGAGGGAGGAGGCGCAGAGCCGCAGAGCACCATGAGCAGGAAGACACGGCGCTGCGTGCTCCACTTGTTCCTCTGCCTCGGACTGGTCTACCTGAAGATCGGGTGAGTTCTTTGGCTGTCCGTAGGTTTCCACTCAGGCGCGATTAGGAGCTGGAAACGAATGCAAGAAAAAACAGAAAAATGTGGCCGATTTGAAGACCGTTGGAGGCGGATGCTCTCCACTTACGACAGACTCCTCCACGCTGTAAAAAAGAGCTGTAGGTCCTTTGTGCTTGTTTTTGCACATTAGTGTTGTACAGTTGATATACTTCACCTTATCTGGGAGGAGGTGCGGGGTGCCATCAGACCACATGCAGTCCTCATCCTGTGCTGTGTATCCACAATCAACCTTCCCATTTTCATCTTTCGCCCTCACGCAGGGGTCTTTCATCGGTGGTCGCACTGGGAGCGAGCATCATCTGTAATAAAATCCCCGGCTTGGCCCCCCGTCAGAGGACTATCTGTCAGAGCAGACCCGACGCGATCATAGTGATCGGAGAGGGAGTCCAGATGGGGATCAATGAGTGTCAGTTCCAGTTCAGACACGGACGCTGGAACTGCTCTGCCCTGGGAGAGAGGACCGTGTTCGGCAGGGAGCTCAGAGTGGGTACGGTACACTTTGATTTCATTCCAACAAGCTGTGTAACAAGGAAACAAACTACGTCCATTTACTATTGAATGGATTGTTTTGATGCCGTATTAAAGCAGGGCTCTTCTATTCTGTGAAGTTCAGGGACTTATTGCATGTAAACGGCACATGACATGCCCTGCAGGCAGACTGATGTTCCTATAGGAGTCTATACAGTCACAGCGCAGCAGACTAAATTCAAAATTCAAATTCAAAATTTAGTTATTTAAAGCCCAAAATCACAAACATCGTTTGCCTCTGAGGGCTTTACAATCTGTACAGTTGTGACACCCTCTGTCCTTAGACCCTCGAACCGGGTCAGGAAAAACTTCAAAAAAAGCCTTTATGGGAAAAAGAAGAAACCTGAGGAAGAGCCACAGATGAGGGATCCCTCTCCCTGGGACGGACAGACGTGCAATAGATGCCACATGTACAGAGAACATCATCATCAATCATATTATGGAAGTTATACATGGGTCGTAATAAGCTGTAGATAAACTGAGTTCATGGGTACCTCATAATTATTGTTGTTGTTGTTGTTGAAGCTAAAAAAGCTACTGAATACCTATTACACTGAGAGCTCCACTTCATCACTGAGCTCTATTTCCAAAGTGCCATAAGACATTGTTGAAACATGTCAGCATGCCTTCATCTTCATAGTTACAGTGCTCACAATATTGGTTTTAACTAATAAAATAGTTATTACTGGATAAGTGTACAGCAGCAGCTTGATAATTGTGTGTTGCTTGCATACAGATACTCCACACAGTATGTTTTCGTGATGTATTGACTTGTATGTTATCTTAACTGAGTGCACTGTCCAAGCAAGTCATGAAAACCTTTTGAAAATTGTTACATTTTGTCCAAAAAAGTCCAAAAAGGCATTCCCCTAAGACACTTTGATAAGTTAGAAACCCAGACTCAGTGCATCTTCTCTTGATGGGAAAATAAGCCACATATTTGTTGTTGTGTGTGGAATAAGGCTCGAAGCCATTCTTGCTCCAAACACAGGACTGCAGAACTAAGTGGAGAATCCTATTTAGTACATTGTCTTGTCCTTTAAGTTCACTTTGTCATCTCAGAGACAGATGGAGAGCCTGAGTGTCATTAAGGATAATAGTTCACGTCTTATTTGAACCTTTTAATGCATACTGACTGCTACACTGGGATGCATCTTATATTTTACCGTATTGCCTGAAATGGTTGTAGTTGTAGCTGCAACAAATATGAGTGCAGTCTAAAGGAGTCTTCCAGTCCAGCTTTCTTTAACTGTCAGATTATCAGTAATGTTCGCAGTTAAAAGCTATAAGATATCTAGTGTGATGTGTGAACAAGGCTTATGCCTTATGTGTTCTGTCTTTACAAGTGACCTTTGATTGTAATGGTTAATATGATACATTGGCACCTTTGTCTGATCATTCATAGCATTTTATCATAAATACTTTCTGTAAATGTATGCATTCATATGTGTAACATATGGACCTACATGCTCTTTATACTGTGTGTACTCTCAGCCAAGCCACCTTCATGTATGTTCATAAAATACTTTTCCCCCAAAAGCTTCAAGTTCAGACAGGTACTTTCTTCTAGGTTTACAAATTTACCTCCAGGTTCTGCAGCTTTGGCAGGGAACGTTTTATGTATGAATGATCTTAGTATTTTAGGATTTAGGATATGTGCTTGCCTCTGTTTGATGTGTATCTATCTACGCTGAGATTGTCCTTTTCACAAAAAGTGAATGGAGGCATGTAAAGAATCTCATTCACTTAATTCAGCAAAGTTCAACAGCACATACATTTCAACTGTGATGCTAAATGTCTGGTTTGTATGGCAGTTTAATTGTTAAAGATGATGACTTTATTGGAGTTTTTTTGTAAGTTATTGTCATTTTTGGATGATTTCCACATGTGCTCCAGTAGGAATTATCTCCATTTTAATTAAAAAACACAGTTGACCTGAAACACTCAGATTTATGGAGTGGAAATCCTTCCATGTAGGGAGGCTCTGCATGCCTCACAGATTCACCTCCACAGGGTGGATCCCAGTGTGACAGTGGCTGGGACAAGGGCCAAAAATGATGCCTAAACATTTACCCTTTATCTCCAACTGAGACCCACTGGTCTCTGATATAATCTCTGCCATACACACTCAGCAGATTGATTATCAATTGGTATTTACTTACTTTTACAGACTAGACAAATCCTGCAGGTTCTTTGATCCTTGACCCTGATCCCAAACCTAACCTTAGAATTAGTTTCTTTCATCACAGTCATTTCCCTATTCCATTTCAAACAGCTCCATTATAGTTTCTGCAAGATTCAGAGTTTCCTCCTTAAGTGTATCTCTTTGAAGAGAATTTGATAAATGAAATGGATTTGGCTTGACTCATGTATTTTATGATTTGGTTTGAGGCAGCTATGCCAGGTATGTAAGGAGGCTTGACAGTGCCTGAAGTAGGGAATCCTGTTGTCGGCAATTGTGATTAAAAATGTCTTTTTTCTTAATCTCAGGCAGTAAGGAGGCTGCGTTCACCTACGCTATCATTGCTGCTGGGGTCGCCCATGCAGTCACTGGAGCCTGTACCCAAGGAAGCCTGAGTGGCTGTGGCTGTGACAAGGAGAAACAGGGTTTCTACAACCAGGAGGAGGGTTGGAAGTGGGGTGGCTGCTCTGCAGATGTCCACTATGGCCTGGGGTTCTCTAAAATGTTTGTGGATGCGCGGGAGATGAAGCAGAATGCCAGGACTCTTATGAATTTACATAACAATGAAGTGGGACGCAAGGTATGTTTATATTATTCTGTAGATCTAAAAAAACAAATGTTTGCATATTGTATCATAATCACCAGACAACAAGTCATTTACAGTAGATGCTTTTAAACATTAAGACCTAAGCATTGGGTGAATGAATTCATATTGGTTTAGCCTTTGCAATAGACCCAGACATGAATCTGCTGGCTCTAACCCATCTGACTACCATACTGCCTGGTGAAGGAGTGGATGTGTCTTCATATGGATTGGTCACTTCATGGCCAATACCAGATCCAACATATTGGATGAGTGCATCGCTAGTTGACACAAGTAGCTTGGCAAACACATACACACTTACATCGCAACTAGTACTTAGGTCAGGGTTTGTCACTGAACCACCCAGTCAGGCAACACCATATGCTATATAGAAATGGAAGGCTTATGTTAAACAGGTGACTTTTTACCAAGTGTATCAAACTGAGTGATGCACCAAGGGAATGGAGCTGAAACAGAGATAAAGTGGCACTCTATACTGCACTTTGGTATAGGGGCAAAACTACATGTTGTATGTATAGAAGAGAATTATTGTTACATTTAAATTGAGGTAAATCTCTTATTTGATAATACATATATTAGATAATACATATATTATTTATATATATTCAGCCCACCATTATTGTATATAAATGCATGTTAGGCTCTGTTATTGTCTTATTCTTGGGGATTAACTAGTTTTTGCTTATAAGTTATTTGTAAATATACAAGCACCACACGTAGTTTGTTGATTAGCTGTAGAATTACAGTAGGGTGGTAGACAGCAGTCACTTGGTACAGTCACACACAGAGTACATTACCAGGACAGGTGAGAAATAAAGGTTAGAAATAAAGTCAAATCAAGAGCCACAAAGTGTGGTCAGATCTGACAGTCATTTAGAGAACACATTAGGTATTGCTGGTTAAAGAGATTCTGATCCTGTAAACCGATGGAAAGACTAAAATGACAGAACAACAGAAGCAGCATCTGTACTCAAACCGCCACACAAGGTACTGGAAAAGCCACAGCTGACACATGATAGATAATTCTTCCTTAGTCCTTGATAACCCATAGTGTTGCAGTTGGCTGTAAAAAGGCCTGTAAAAGAGTCAGATCTTAAATATTAATGTAAACATATCTGTGGTGCGATTATGTCAAAGTAAATTACTGGCATAGCTCCTAATAGCATTCTTTAGCAAAGATGACAAAACGAGGGTTAGACTAGGAGATTGAGAGATGTCTGTGTGGTAAATAAGAACCTAATACCAGCAGACAGTTAGTTTAACATAAAGACTGACAGACAAACAAGTGATATGAAGACAGTACATTTGACTCTGGTATATTTTGATGACCATCGTTAACAGTTTACTTACATTTGAACAATTAACTGCTTGATCGAAACAAAGAATTGGTAGCTGCGGCCCAACACTGGCAGTGTGCAATTTTATGAAATCCTACTTTAACTGGTAATGCAGTCAAAATGTTTCTGACAACCAAATCCCAGTTACTCTCCATCTTATCTGATTATGTGTTTATGTATATCTAATTGTACAGAGTGAAGAGCACATCAGTTGACCCCAGTGTGGTTTTAGAATATACTATAAGCTGATACTGAAACTGTGATTTTCATGCTTTAAAAATACACCTATCAATACCTGCTGATGTTCCTTTTTTGTGGGAAATGTGTATTTAGAGGGTTATGCATGTAAAACTAGATGCTGAGAGGTGCTCCTGCTTCAGTGAGATTCCTTGACATAACAAGTTGTGCTCCCATTCGAGACTAAAGAGGAGTTCTTTCATCTCAACTCAACTCAGCTCAGATAATGGGGCTGTGTACTTTATTCACCACCTCTTCTGATGCCAGACCTTAAATATGAAGCTTAGTCCACAAAGTACACAACCCCATAGATTGGGTGAAAGTATAAATACTCCTGGTCAGATATTACTCCACTACAAGTGAATGTTGCTCAGTCAGATTTTTACTTGAGTTAAAGGACTGAGTCTTGCTTTTAAAAACACTGGAGTATAAAAAGTGCATTTCCATGGCAATGTTTGATACAGTGGTGTGTGTGTGCATGTGTGTGGTTATATGTGTATGTGTCAGCATTAGTCAGTGGTGTTGGTGTAGCTGTTTCAGTCAATTGTGCTATGCTAAGTTAAATGTTTTACTTTGAAAGCGTGTGTCTTGCTTCACAGAGCCAGATGATGTATTTGGGCTTGAGAGTGGCACTGTGATTGTTTGTTCTCCTGTGAGTAACACAACCAATCAATTTTAGACCAGAAAAAATCTACAGCTGACCTCAAAACTCAGAAACCGTTCAGTTTCTGAGTTTGAAACTGTGCCATGCAGTAGTACAATGGCAACCTTATTATAAATGTAGTGAACGTACAGCACACCTATATATACAGTGGAATAACTAAGTGCAGTATTCAAGTAAATCTAATTCATTACTGTTGCTTTTCACTTACTAAACTGACACCTCTGCAACTATCATAGTAAAACTTTCCTGTTAAACTGTTTTGCTTGATTGTGTTATGAGTTCTTGTGAAAAATAATAGTGTAAAATGTGCCATAGGAGGCTTAAAGGGGTTTGTTAGACAAACAATGGCAGCTTCGTTGGCATTGCACTTCACTGAACTTCATGAATTAAATGTTTGTCAGGTCTTGGGGCATGACCACACTAAGCTGTATGCATCCAAGGCTTTTGACAATTACCCCACGAGACTCCAGAAAGTCTGAGGCCACATCAGAGTGGAATAATTAAAAAGCAGGGTGAGGCTTCTTTAATGCCAGTGAGGGTTCCCACTCAGTGAAGAGGAAGGAGGGTAAGCTGATGTCATTCAGCCTGAGGCACACAGAGAATACCCCAGCTACTTTGCCAACACACAGAAACGTTCCAGTCCAACCCTGAAAGGGCCTTTCACCGCTGCCAGTCTGCTAACTATAACTGCCTCACTGTGGTGACAGACCAAAATGTGTCTGTAGTCACCACAACAACCCATAAATTAACCCAGCTTCTCTCTGAAATCATCACCTTTTCAAATTCATTTTATTGTGACCACAGAAAAAAAAGCTTTGTGGTGCCTGTTTTTTTTGTTGTTGTCTGTAGTATATATATATATATGTATATGTATATATATATATATATATATACTTTATGTTTTTAATGATTGTTTGAATGATTTTAAATTGAAAATAAAGTTGTTTGCAAATCTGTATAAAAACAAACAAACAAAAAAAATCCACCAAAAACACCAGCCCTAGTGCATGTATTTGACGATATATAAATTTATATTAGTTACATTTCTGTTGGATGGTAAATATGGTAAAAAATATAGGTACCTCCCAAAATGTAGCTTGCAGTTACAGTGCTGTTTAGCTATGTTTATCATTTTTAACACTGAATAAACAGACATGTATTATGTTATGTTAAGTTTCCATGCATTTTGTATGACTATGTTTCTTTCACAGATGTGTTTTGAGGCTCATCCTGTCTTGTAAAAGAATGGCACATATCTGCTTCAGTATGTCACTCTATGGCTAGTAACTATGTGAGATCTCTGGAATGCTTACATTCATTTGGAATGCTAGAAAACTTTTGTCTGAACCTGTTGAACTATTCATGCAATATGTCAGACTCACTATTTCTGTGAAGTCATATGTGTCTTGCCTGCTCATTACTGAAAGACAGCTACAAATAAAGTGCCCGTGTAGATCTAAGATGTTTTCCACTGTTAAAGTTGAAAGTTAAGCAGTTCTTACATACACACTATTTCTTACAAAGCTCTGGTGAAGGGGTGGTGGTTTGATCTAAAAAAAAAAAAAAAAGTAAGTTTTGCAGAATTCCGGTTAGGCAAGTGTAACTACACACTTTTCAGTCTGAACCTTTGAAACTTGCCTCATCTGAACTGTTCCTTCATGTAGGTCCTGGAGAAGGGCATGCGTTTGGAGTGCAAGTGTCACGGTGTGTCTGGATCCTGTACCACCAAGACATGCTGGATGACGCTCCCTAAATTCCGTCAGCTGGGATACTTCCTCAAGGACAAGTACACCCAGGCTGTGCATGTGGAGGCAGTACGGGCCAGCCGCAACAAGCGACCCACCTTCCTAAAGATCAAGAAACCTCACTCCTATCGCAAACCCATGGACACAGAGCTGGTCTTTGTTGAGAGGTCGCCCAACTACTGCGAGGCCGACCCTCTGACTGGCAGCCTGGGAACACAGGGTCGCCTGTGCAACAAGACGGCTCAGCAGCCCAACAGCTGTGATATGATGTGCTGCGGTCGAGGATATAACACACATCAGTATTCCCGCGTTTGGCAGTGCAACTGCAAGTTCCTGTGGTGCTGCTACGTCAAATGCAACACTTGTAGTGAGAGGACAGAGGTGTATACCTGTAAATAGAAATATTTATTGGACATGTACTGAGACACACAGCCAGACTGGACTGTATGTCTGTGCATGTGTGTTGTTAATGTATTTCAAAATAAGGGTTCTCTGCAGCTGATACACATGCAGAGTGACTGCTTTTCTTTCTTGACATAACAACAGTGATGGAATCCAGAACCTTCAACGTATGACCATGAAACTGGACTCAACCTATGGACAACTAAATTGTATTTTAATTTTCTAATTTGAAAACAATTTCATGCCCAGAGCTTGACTTCTCTGCAGGTCGTACTGCTCTTTTGCCATTACTCACCTCAAGTAGTGATCGTTTATTTTTCAGCACTCATAATTTATTCGAGCAGATGTCTGGTATTTTAGAAAAACATTCTGTCTTAGAAAAAGTGCTCTTAAAAAAGGAATTAGAATTTTTATTTTTATTTTATTGTAGAATTTTTTTTTACCAAGACAACTTACACACTGGAGCTAAAAACTCAAACTGCCAGAAGTGAAAGACTGAAGGACATATTTGGGACCCTGCAGTTTATGTGCATTAAGCATAGCAGAAACTACTGATCCTGTGCTCGGTTCTTCTTGTTTCTGTCCCTCTTCCCCTACTGTTTGCTGCTAGTTGTCTGGAAAGTTATGGAGTTTGTGACTGAGCAGCCATATTGACTCTTCAAGCTCCACCAGGAGCACCAGGAGCAAACACTACCTACCAGACATAAATTCCCGTTAATGTTGGTTGATAGAATATATTTTGTAAGAGATTATTTTTATATAATTTATTTTTTCTCATATACGATATTTTCCCTTAGCCTTTTGAACCGTTCAGTTTCTGAGTTTGAAACTGTGCCGTGCAGTAGTACAATATAAGAATGCTTTACTGAAATGTGCAGCATTCTGATTTCATGAAATGTTGTCGCACCTTGCCTTTCTACCTACAGAGAACCCTGACATCATCCCCAGGCTTTCTTTCAGAGAAGTAAAATGTGTTTCTGTGGTTTTGTATCCATATTTTAAAATAAACTAATATCTACCACAGAATTTGAGCCCATGTAAGTTTAAACAATAATTAATTTGTTAGCATGTAAAAACTACAGATATAATGAATTTTAAATTTGTATTACCAGTATTACATCATTTAACAGTTGATTTCTCCCTTATCAATGATGTCTCCCACAGTCATTTTGTCATCTTCAGTCCTAGCTGTAAAACTACTGAGCCCCTCTGAAGCCTAATCTGTCCTCTTCTGCTTAGCTGGTTAAGTTTAACCAGCAAAGGTCCTCAGTGGTGTTGATTAAAGGCTGCTAAAACAGAAATAATAAGTACATATAGAGTTACATATTGGATAAAAAATGTCCATTCTTTTTACATTCATCTAGACATGGGTTTTACTGTATGATGAAAAGAATCCAGTTATGGTTTTACTATGGCTCTCTACAAGGTAAAGCTGTGTTCAACAGGCATGCAGTGTGTGCTCCTTGTCAAGTCTCTGACTAATACAGACGAGGGCTGGGTATCAATTCATATAAACATTTTTTCACAATTTATTAGACAGTCAAAAGTAGAGATAAAAGAGAGATGACAGGAAATGAGGGGAGAGGAGTATGGGTAATGAGATTCTTAACCCCTACAGTAGGATGCCTCAGCTGTATATCATTTGGTATTTTTGATACTGCCGGAAAAAAATATACCTGGGTTTTGGTCTCAATACAAAAACAAATAATGAATAAAGTAAAATGGAATAATGTTAAAGGTTTGATGTACACTATGAGGAATAAATAAACAAGACAAAGGATCTAAATTCTGAGTTCTGCATTCAATCCAAAACTGACAGTTTTTGATACTTGGTTCTATGGACATGATATATCCTATATCAGTATGTATGACATTTTGATACCCAGCCTTATTACTTAAATAGAAAACAATAAGAGGTACCTCAACAGGGACACTTCATCACAAGATGGTTATGGTTTTCTTCCTTTTTTTCACTGTGCTCCTGTTTGGTATTATGAGGAGTGTTTTAAGTCAAATCAAAAATCAAATTTATTTATTTAGAGCCCAAAATCACAAACATTGTTTGCCTCAGAGGGCTTTACAATCTGCACAGTTGTGACACCCTCTGTCCTTAGACCCTCGAACCGAGTCAGGAAAAACTTCAAAAAACCCTTTATGGGAAAAAGAAGAAACCTGAGGAAGAGCCACAGATGAGGGATCCCTCTCCCTGGGACGGACAGACGTGCAATAGATGCCACATGTACAGAGAACATCATCAATCATATTATGGAATTATACATGAGTCGTAATAAGCTGTAGCTATACTGAGTTCATTGGTTTAGTCCATGTGTGAAGGTATCACAGGTAATGGAAATGAGTCCTGTGAGTCCAGGTGCATCTCTAGATGTCCTCATATGGAGCTCTGGGCCACTCGACCTTTCTCTCCACAGCACAGACACAGATCATGTCCCCACCAGGCCAGTGAACCTCAGACAGATGGACCACAACCAGAATCAGTGAGGAACCTGCAAGACTGGAGAGAACAAAGAGGACCGGGGCTCCGGCAGTAACATGCACTTTACAGGACATAAGAGTATTCACATTAACCGTTTTGACACTTTAGCCAATTTAACTACTTTACTAAAAGTTTCTAAAAGTGACTCCAGTTTGCACTACTACCATAATAATGAGTAAAGGAAGCAGAGGAAGAGGGAGAGGTGCCCGATGCATCATGGGAGCCCCCCGGCAGTCTAAACCTATAGCAGCATAACTAAGGGCGAGCCTGTGCCCACCCTAACTATAAGCTTTATCAAAAAGGAAGGTTTTAAGTCTATTCTTAAACACTGACACTGTGTCTGCCTCTCGGACCCAGACTGGGAGCTGGTTCCAGAGAACAGGGGCCTGATAGCTGAAGGCTCTGCCCCCTAGACTACTTCTGGAAACCCTGGGAACTACAATGTAAGCCTGCGTTTTGGGAGCGCAGCGCTCTAGTCGGTTGATAAGGAGTTATCAATTCATTAAGATATGATGGTGCCAGACCATGCAGAGCCTTATATGTGAGGAGAAGGATTTTAAAATCCACTCTAAATTTTACAGGGAGCCAATGCAGTGAAGTGCCAGCCAATACTCACTTAGTTTAAGGTTGTTCTGTCTGTGATTGAACTGATGGAATGTTATCACTCAACCTCTGTAGGGCTCCTAAGTCAGAGGTCAGTGTTGACTTATATTTCATGTAAAACCACAGCATTTTTTCATTCGTGCTTTGGTTAATAAATGTCTCAGAATCAACAGAAAGAGGCAATTTTGTATTTAATACACATTTTGCAAGTTTTCAGAGTAAAGAAGGTGTGATTGAATGTTGCCGTGCAGAGGGTGTCACAGCAGCGAGGAGTGGGAGTGTGGGGTTCTCGGCTGATGGATTACACTGACATCTGCTTCATTCACTCCTCGACAGCGTTGCTACAACAACCACACTGTGCCCCCCAAAAATGCTCCTCATCTCATCGAGAGGCCAGACTGCCCATTAACAAAATGGTAACCATGCAAAACCCAGATAAAATTTGGATGCTATTTATTTTGTGGAAATGGCAAATAGGACTAAAGTGGGGAGGGGGCTTTACAATTGCAAGGGGATGATGTCAAGAAGGATTTCAATCTGAGCAACAGAAAAGGTCTAACTCCCGCAATAATTGACACAAAACATTCCTGAGTTAAACTTTGCCTCAACAGAGTAACACTGTCAAAAGGCCGCTGGCCAGCCTTGGATAGAGTAACACCAAGGCTCTGTCAGAGAACTCAACAACATTAGTGCCTTTGCCCATCCATCCATCCATCCATCCATGACCATCCTCTTTCTCACTCACAAACCTACCACTACCTACTGTATATCTATTCTACCTATATCTACCTACACCTCTAATGTTGTTTCCATTTCCCAATAAATCATCCTTCATGAAGGCCTTATTAATTTAATTTTCTAATGCTCAATAATTTTGGTATAAGAAATAATGTAGAATATTTGTTGTGAAAATATCTAGTTGGTTAAAACTGAAAATACTAAAGAATATAACTGAGTTTTCCTTTTATTCCTGTCTTTTTGTATACATGTTTTGTGTGTGTAGCATGGAAGGGACTAGGATTAGAGATGAATGTATTTTATCCATATTATACATAATAAAATAACAATGCTTCATGGTGTTTCTCCTATAAACACAAGTACATCACTGCCAACGTCCCTAGTGTTTAATGCCTCTGCTTTTTCTGGAACTGCTGGTGCTGGCCTTACTGTGTCTTTGTGCATGCAGTCCACCTGTGAACAAACACCTGCATAGATAGATAGATAGATAGATAGATAGATAGATAGATAGATAGATAGATAGATAGATAGATAGATAGATAGATAGATAGATAGATAGATAGATAGATAGATAGATAGATAGATAGATAGATAGCTGCTCATGTGATTTGCCTTGCAGACCATCCTAGTTATAATCTGAATAATACACAGAATTTTAATATGTAATTCTGTGTATATAATATAATTCTTTAATATGAAACTTTTACATTTTCAGATCAGGGTATTTTAGCATGAAAAACAGTTAATGAAGCTATCATACTTGGCTTGTTCAGGGGAGCAATATTTAAGACAGGGACTGTTTAATAACTATCATTATAACAGCACATTGAGGACCAATCAGGGAGGAAACAGAAATCTCTTCCGCCAACAATGATGTTCTGGCTGAGGAATGAGACAGAAAAAAGGACACATACACATACAAAAGACCCTAAGGGTTGTTACTGAAGACACATAAATCAGATCAGACCATCTATAAAACCATCTGTAAAAACTGTCAAATTCCTTTAATGTGCACACATACCTGGCCAATAAAGGTGATTCTGATTCTATGCATACTATTTATATTTACACTATTATTCAAAGTCACAAGTAGTTAACATTAGTATTTATCACTTGTTAGTATTCTTTATTCTTATTTTATTTTACTTTTTACTATACTTTAAATATACTATTTTTACTATTTTATTTTTATCTTATTTTTATTGCATAATTAAAGGAGCAACTGATGGAGTAATGGATTTTTTACCCTTATTACTGAGGCATGTATCGCTTACCTGCAGAAGCCTATGGATCATCCCAGGAAGATGGAAAGAGCTAAGCTAACCTGGGCCTAAGGCTATTCAACTATTCAGCCTGGCTAATGCCCAGTTGCAAGAAAATAAAATGGATGCATTAAGACTAACTCAGTAAAAGGAAATCAGACACTGTTGTGCACATATCTTTAGAGAGACCTGGCTCCATTACAACATTGAGATCAAGCAATTGCACTCAACAGGTAGACAGGTTTTCCACACCAACAGAACACAGGACTCCTGTAAGACCAGTCTTAAGTTTTGAGTTTTTAATGTTAAGATATGGACCATATCAGTGCATTTTGACAGTGAATTTTGTTCATCTTTGAAAGTGAAGCGAAGCTATGGTACAATTACTTTATGGCTAGCAGGAGTAATCACAGCAACCAATAATCCAAGGTGCAAGGTGTGTGAGTATTGTATTAAGATAAACTTGGAAAAATCTTACCATATCTAGTGATCTTGACATTTCCACTTGTTGTAATTTCTTACCTGAGTAAACACATCACACTGTAGAAATGTGCTCATGATAATCGTAACAAAAACACACTTTGTAAATACTACACAGAACTCTATATTCTAAGGATCATACTGGTTTCTATTGTTGCAGTCATGCCAACTACCATCTTTTTCCATCTGTACGTGTGAGGAGCAGGTAGACATCTACTGCCATGGGCACAAAGGCATCATGTAGACATGAAATGTAGACAGAAGTACAGATTGTAAAGCCCTCCGAGGCAAACAATGTTTGTGATTTTGGGCTCTAAATAAATAAATTTGAAATTGAAATTTTGAAGCCATGCAGGAGGTCTCTGACCCCCTTTGTTTCCTACACTGACTGACAGGTAACTTAATCCCAGAGAAGCCAGAGAAAATAACATCAAGATGCACTTTTACACACTTTACACTTTTTTTCCCCCTGCAGGCCTTTCTACCACATGTGTAGTGTGTATCTGAAATTACACTCAGGATTAGAAATGATACTCGTGCTTGTATAAGCTTGCAGTTCATTCGAATTTCTGGAATATATTGAAAGTATCACGCTATTATTAGAGCTTAAAGTGCGGGGGAACTAAATTATGACTTGTCCCTTCAAAGATTTACATCAGACACTACACCCTCTGCTTTTTTGACTGTAAAATGAGTGAAGAATGCAATAATGACATATGGTGTGCACAGTATGAACTGCTGTACTGACAGCACATTGGAGGTATGTCCCTGTGGCCATGCTGACATGAAAACCAAATAAACAAGCATCAGCTACACAAATGGCTTCCTGCTTCACACCCATCAAGCTATAATTTTTACTCCAAATAAAAGGATGGGAAAAGTTCTTGAAGCATAAAGAGCCATTACATGATGAGAAAACTGTCAAGTCTAAAGCCTGAAGCAGAGTGTGGGCGGAAAGGTTGAATATACAACTAATACAAATCCAGCAAGCTGTTGTAGTTCACTGCATAGACAGCTTAATCTTAGCAGAGATCATTCTTTTAGGCCGTGCAATGTGGTGGATCATCCCACAGCACAGAGGGTAGCTGGAGGAACCTGAAAACAGTTGTGACAGTCATGTGAAAATAAGTTTGAGTAATGAACAGCTTGATGACAGACTAATGCTATATCAATGTATCCAAAACAATTGTGACTTGCTTTGAATGATGAATGAGAAGCATTTATTGGAACTTTTATTTCACAATCACAGGCCTTACATAGAAGCAATAATCGGTGATATTTTCTGTTAATCCATGTCCACTTTGCTGTACTCTATTGCTGATAGGTAGAACACAACACTTAATGTGCCTGACAGATGCGCCCTTATTGTGAGAGGATTCAAAGTATAATGCACTTGATTTAACATCTAATATACACTTTTTTAATAAAAAAATTGTATTATACTTTATACTTTATATGTGATATATCATCACCTTTTAAGGTGATATTGTGAGCTTGTTAGCTTATTAGCATGTACAGCAGATACTTAGCAACATTAGCATTCACTTGAAATCGTGTTTGGTGTTTTATCAGCTAGTTGCTGTCTGCCTTCTGCTCTGTTCTGAACAGATCGATATATGATAACAGTGAAAGAGAACAGTAAAGTTGTAGGCTAGACACCCCGAAAGAGTGACTGAAACTCAATTTAAAGCTGAGTGTGGCTGCACATTCATGTTAATCACTATAAGGGACCACCTTCACATTGTCAAGTTGTTTTCACATGGGTCATTTGATACATTGACACAGAAATACTTTTTATAGCTCCTTTCAAATATGTCACCAAAATATATATATTCATAGAAAGTCTTTAAAATCTTGCAGATTCCCACTCTTAATACTGATTAACCATTAATCTTGATAGTAATCAGTTCTTGTCGCAGCAGAGGTAGATTCAAATGTTTCACTCCCCACCGCCAGACACCAGACTGATTACATATGACAGATTAAACAATGAGAAACCTGCAAGGCCTCAGTGGACATGTCACCCGTCTAATGTCTCCTCCTGAGAATCAGAAGCAGACAGGAAACCTGAGCTTTGTTTTCCTCTGAGTTGTGGGTGTGCTCACACTACTTGTGGACCTCACCACTTTATGTTTACGTCCAATCACCTGTCTCTTTTGTGTATGTATGCATTGCTTCAGTTAGGAAACTATTTCACTTACATTCATCAAGCAGATATCTTTATGAGCTTTATGAGGAATTACTAAGATAAGACACACTCATATTGTATATGTGCACGTCTCAGAGTTTGCACCAAAACTGCATGCCTCAGCAGCCTCTGTGATAAAGCTCTTAACAGAGGATAACAGAGGATAGAAGACATTTTTTTACCCAGATATTCAAGATTCAAGATATTCACATTCAGAACATGCATAAAAAAAGCCTATTTATTTGTCAGCTTTGCTGTGCCGCCAAAATTAGTCCAGGTTTGGATCAATAAGCTCCACTGTGTTGTGTATTAAAACAAGTTTTAACAAGTGAGAATTGGATTCTTGGATTCTAAAGAAAAAGTCCAACTTCTGTGCCAAATAGCATGCTCTGGAGGCCAAGGCAGCCCTGACTACTAGTTGTCTGTGAGCATTATGCAGATCTATTGTGGGTCTGTCTCATGTTAAAACCCGGATTACGTGTCAGCTATCAGGGTAATGATACTGCAGAGAAGACAATAGTGACAACAGCATAACTGTACCTGCTTCTAATGTTCAGACAGTCTGGCAGAGGTAAGAAGGGAGACAGACATCAAAACCTTTTGAAGATTAATAATGCAATTGTACTCTTTTTTTCAGGTTGAAAGAGATTCCCTTGTTGTTTGTATGGGCCTCTGTCCTTGAAATCTGCCACTAGAGCTGGTGGGCTGGGTCTTCTGCCTGTCATTGTTTAAAGTGCAATTACATAAATATTTTACAAAGAGCTGAGGCACTCTCGCTTACTCAGCAACTGGATTTTTAAGGCCAGGCACTGCAGCATGGTGGAAATGAAGTTTTGGGACAGTTGGTCTGGCAGACCTGTAATCCATTATACTGACAGTGATAGGATAGTAACTGGCACCTGTTGGCGAGGCATAGATTCTATTTTGGGCTTTTTCTCCTTCATTACCAACTGGCATGCTGCATGTAGCATGTTAAACATGCTAATGTGAATAAATTGATGTTAACTGTATGTGGGTCCATGCCAGCATCTGCAGTGGCAATAGGAGCAGCATGCTGAGTGGAGATACTTGTGGCAAGCTGACAGTTAGCCCTTTTCCACTAGAGCAGTTCCAGGGCCGGTTCGGAGCCGGTGTCTAATCTCGGAACCAGTTCTTCCTGTTTCGACTGACCGCCTAAGAACTGGATCTCGGCCAGGAAAACTGGTTCCACAGCGGCACCAACTCTTTGCTGGTCTAGAACCAAGAACCGCTTACATCACGGGCTGGGGGCAGGGACAAAGCTGGTGTCTAAGGAGCTCCAATGTGAGATGGCGACAGCGGGGTATGAGCGGAAAATTGAGCAAAAAATAACAAGCTCGGAAAGCTGAAGAAGGACTACAGGGACCAAGAAAGGGACCTGAGGAGAAGTGACGCTGGTTGGCAGAGGAAAAATCCACATTTTGACGTGTTTGACTCGGTCCTCGGCGACAGACCGGCATGCCAGCTGACTGGGGCCCTGAACTCTGCAACAGCGTTGCTCAGATATGGTGGATGATACCACTCCAAGTTCCGCGGATCCTCGTAAGTTTTCATTTTTTTATTTTTAAGATGTTTCGCCTTACTGACAATGAATTATGCATTTTCTAGCTGTTTTACAAGCTAATATTACAAATTTCTCACATCAATATACATTCCTAATGCCAGAAACACTGCGCTTGCTTGGGTACTGTGAGCTGACCATTTACAGATTTATTGTTAACACATGAAACTCTACCTGACACAGAATAGAGCCTTACAATACATATAATAACACATACACAACATGGACCGTGTAAACGGCAAATACAAGTCCAACATGTAATAATGGGATTGAGTGATGGAACCTACTTTTGTCTTAACTAATATAGAGATGTAATGTAAAAGTATAGTATATACTCGCAATAGACAATATTTGAGAGATTGTTATTGTTATTGTTTTGTACACAGGAAAGAGAAAGTGCGTTGATAGCCAGGAGCTGCTGCAGTATCTGGAGAGGGCAGAGACGAGAGGTTCTTGCAGCACAGCGAGGACATGAACGACACCTTACTCTAGAAGATGGAAGAAAACACCAGCGCTTTGATTGGGCTGATGGGGCGCATGGTCACATTAATGGAGGCTCAAAGCAAACAAATAAAACAAAAGACTTTTTTTTTTCTTGTTTTTTTTTTTGGATTTATGTATCAAAATAAACACTTTGTAAACAGACATATGATTCAGTATGCTTAATGAACAGAAAAACACATTTACTCATTCCCCCTGTTAAAATAGTCCATTAATGAAGCTCCAATGTCAGAATATACACACACACACACACACACACACACACACACACATATATATATATATATATATATATGTATATATATATATATATATATATATATATATATATATATATGTTGCAGGCTGAAATCCGGAACAATTGTGTCCCACCTGTGGTGTGTAAGCCCAAAAGGGTGACCTCCGCCTTGCCACCAGCCGCACGATTACCTGTAAAGGTAGAAATGGGTGTGTTAGTAGTTTATTAAATTTATTTAATTGCAATGTGACTGATGTGTAGTCAATGCTAGCTAGCTAGGTAGCTAGCTAGCGTACAACAAAGGCTAACAATAACACCTTATGTTCAGAATCAAAATGTGTTAGATAATTACCTTTCTTCTTGAATGTAATCGCCACATATAGCAATCACGCCAAGCAGCAACAGTCGGAACAGTCTTGTTTGGATGCCAATGTAGATTTTCAAAGCCAGGAACAACACCTGAAGAGGTACGGACGCCCGCCATTGTTGGTTGTCTTGTGCCTGAAGTTGGCGCTAGTGTTGCTGGGATACAGAAGACGTACAGAGTGACGTAATGATGTGGCTCTCTAACCCGTAAAGCGGTTGGGAAGACAAATGGGTTCTTGGAAGGTTTGCAAGTTGAACCAATTAGTGGAAAGGAGGTATGTAACTGCAGATGTTCTTGCTTCATTGTGAGTAAGCCATTCGACTTATGATAATTTTGTAGCATCCTTGTTGGATGGGAACTAAATGAATAAATGTGTTTATAAGGTAGCCCAATGTCTGAGAGGTTTTATTGCCCACTCCATGTTGGTACAGATAACAGTGTATAGATTATGAGAAGAAAGCACAAGGTGGCAGGTCGGTTGGGTCTAGTGCTTGAGGGGCAGGACTTATGAGTGGTAACATGTTTCAGACCAAGCCAGTGCCAAGTATTTTGCAGCTATACAGGTCAAGACTTCCATCAGCTCAGACCACTAGATGGTGATTACTAAGTGGTGCAATCCAGCCCATTTTTTAGACTGTTTACATTTTTATCACTGTGGTGGGGAAGCCAGACAAGAGGTAAGTTATCAGTCATGTATTTATGTTGTTGTCATTAAACATACACACACAGCCTATTATCCAGAGACTGAACATCAGTCTCATGGAGAGAGACCTGAGATGCATTCTGGAAATTCTGGTGGAATTATATAACACTGAGCAGGTCGCAAAACGACTGAATTTATGATGGAAGATTTTATTATCATGTGCACAACAGTTATATGGAGTAGTTGCTGGCAATGAACTTCTTGAGTGTCTGGATCCTTAAAACAAAGCAAAAAAAATATTTAGAAAGAACAGCCACACAAGCAAAATGAAAAAGAAATATCATACTATAATTATACTACGACGTAGAGATGGTAGTTGATGTCCTGGCACCAAGATGTCAGGGCTCTGACCTCCTCTCTGTAGGCCGTCTTCATCATCGCCGGTGATCAGGCCAATGACGGTTGTGTCATCAGCAAATTTGACAATGGAGTTGGAGCTGTGGGTGGCCACGCGTGTAATGCGTGAAGAGTGAAATAGCAGAGGGCTGAGCACACAGCCCTGTGGAGTGCCAGTGTTGAGAGTCAGGGTTGGAGGATGTGGTGCTGCCCATCTGCACAGGCTGGGGTCTGCCCATCAGGAAGTTCAGGATCCAGTCACAGAGGGCAGAGGGCGGTGTTGAGCCCGAGGTCTCTGAGCTTGGTGACGAGCTTGGAGGGCACGATGGTGTTGAATGCTGAACTGTAGTCAATGAACAGCATTCTCACATGTGTCTCTCTGGTCCAGGTGGGAGAGGGCAGTGTGGAGGGTGAGGGACGATGGCATCTTCAGTTGACCTATTGGGCCTGTAGGCAAACTGAAGTGGGTCCAGTGAGTCCGGGATGGAAGAGGTGATGAATGATTTGACTAACCGCTCAAAGCACTTCATGATGGTGGAGGTGAGTGCTACTGGGCGGTGTGGTAGTCATTCAGGCAGAGGATTTTGGTTTTCTTGGGAACAATGATGGTCTCCTTGAAACATGTGAGGACTACAGACTGGAGCAATGTTTCTGAAGACATCTGCCAACTGATCTGCACACAGCTTGAGAGCTCGGCTGAGGATGCCATTGGGTATAGGATCTGTTTAAATGTTCTACACACGTCTGCCCTGGATATCACAGGCTTCCCGCTTATTATCCTGGGCCTGGGCCTTTTCAACTTATCAGGCAGGGAGTTGCTATCAAAGCAGGCATAAAAAGTGTTCAGTTCATCCAGGAGAGGTGCAGACATTACCTTAAACACTGCTGATCTTCCTTTTGTAGTCTGTTAGAGTTGTAAGTCCAGCCCGCATGCTCCTGGTATTGGAAACTTGGTAGTGAGACTCTTTGTCCCTGTATTATCTCTTTGCACTGCTGATTCCTCTCAGGAAGGCATACCTGGACATCCTGTACTCCTCCAAATCACCTGACTTTTTGGTGTCGGTCCATGCTTTACGTTTTGCACGGACTTCTCCGTTAACCCAGGGCTTCTGATTTGGGAATGTCCACATTTGCCGATGTAAGCAATGTACTCTGGAGTTCATTCAGCCTATTATCTAGAGACTGAACATTAGCCAGAAGACTGCTCAGTAGAGGAGGCCGGTACTCACTGGTGAGGTTGCTGTGCAGCAATGGGATTTCTTACCACTAAACAGGACTAGAAAGAGAGACAGCTTTTAGGGAAACATTGTAGCATCTTTACAAAATCAGATATAGATTTGAGTTGTACAAATATGAGATGATTAGACAAATTTAATAATACATCAGGGAAAGCACAAGTCCTTACCCTTGCCCCGTGATAGTGCAGAAGAAGAAAGGTTCAATAAGGCTCTGTGTGGATCACTCGCAGCTCAGTCAGAAAAACACAGAAAGATGCATTCTCTTCTGTACACTGAAAAATCTTTGAATGCTTTGAGTGGTGCCAGGTGGTTTTCCACTCTTGACCTGGCAAGGGGTTATCGAGTGCATTCTGTACACCTTTTGGCTGGAGTTCATGTTAGTGCCTTGCTGGCCAAGAAACCAGTGGCTGATGGAGGTCTAAACTGGTCAAAAGGTCTTCTCCAGTTTAGTTGTTTTGCAAGTTTTAGGATGCAAGATATCAGGATGCTTTTAAAACTTTTAGAACAAAAGTTAATTTCTTCTCCTACTTGGAAATTGATGATTTGTGGCAAGAGGGTGATGAATAACAACGGCCAGTGTGAATTTCTAATCAAAATATTGAAAGCTATGGTGTCATAATCTAGAGGCATTAGGATTGAAGTGGTCGGGTATGGATTAAACAAATAAAGCATTGTTTGTGAGTTCTTCTTCTTCTTATCTAACTCACTGCCTCTCTCTTACTGTATTTCCCAAAATGCTGAACTACTCCTGGGTGCTTGGTTTCCTAATCCTTACCATACCATAACCGTGCTTTATTTGCCACAGCAAAGAAAGAGCCTCGATTTTTAGATCTTTGTTATGGCAAACAAAGATCTTTCATGATCTTTTGTGATGTTGATATTGACAAAACGAATTTTTTTTATTGAATAAAAATATTTTCATTTCAGTGTGCATTATGATAGTGTGTACATGTAAATAAGACAGTGTAGTGAACTGGTGGAGTTCTGCACCTGCGACTGCAAGAAGTTAAACAAACATGTGTAAGCTAAGCACATATTTCTCAAAGTAAGATAAATAAAGGCTGTTTCTTCCTTTTGCTCCCTGAGATGTGCATTCTGCTTTCCCATGACTGCCTCATGTTGCTTGCTGCTGTCCCCTTTCTATCATTGTTTAGACAGCTTGAGGCCTTTTCAAGAAGGGAAAGTTGATATTTATGTTAAGGCTTTCAGACTGACCATAAGCAGGAGGGGCTTTTGCTTGGACTCAGGCAGCCTACCACTGATACAAACGTTTATTCACCGACAGGTTCAGACAGTGGTTTTCAGATTTATCAGATGAGGCATTTTTCTCCGTCTTTTGTATCCCACAAGCACTGACAGGTTGAATCACCAAATGTTTGATCTGGAAATATGTTCCATCTTCATTTAGCCCTTGACTGAGTTCCAGTTATGGCTAACTGCAGGAACAGATCCCTGCTGCTGTCTGATTGGCTGAGAGTGTAGTTCAGTATGAGGTCGGAGGTGTCTGTCGATGTCATCCTCCACCCAGAAAAACACAGCTGGCGAGACCAGTGATGTCAGACTGAAGATGATAATTGAATAACTTATGTTGGTCAGGATGACTGACATGGAGCTTGGGACACAGATTGAGCACAAAGAAATGGATGAAACAGTACTACAGTGCATTGGTTGCAATCACAAATAAACCCAATAGATTATCAGTTAAATATATGTAGTTTCATCTCTCTGGCTCCACAATTCAGTTGCACACATAACTGTAACTAAACTTAATACCAATTTTTGATACTGTTGCCAAATGTCTTTGATACTGTAGCTAAACTTACTGAAAAACAGTCTTCTGTCAGCTGCTCCCCTTTATGGCTCATGATTTCTAGATGAGAGATAAAAATTTAAAATTTTAAAAGATAAAATAAATAAAAAGAACTTTCTTATCTATCTCTTTAGAGGCATTGTCTAAATTGGTTTTAGCTTCAAAACCAGTGGTCTACTTGACATGCTTCAAGCTAAACTTTCAAAAGATTTCTTACCATCTCTAGGATCTACAATGCCACTAATTAAGAAACCACAGTTTAAGTTTGTCACATAAATAACAGTCATTTCTGCCAATCTCTTCAATCAGCCCCTGAGCTCCTGTCTTTCCAGTGAAACTGCACTTACTAAGTGGTAAATAACATTTTGCTTACTAATGATTAAAATTTTGACACCACTAATCATCGCATACTCCTAGACTGTCTAGTAAACACATCTAGTAAGGCATCTCTGGCCTAGCTCTCTTAACACCTTATTTTTCCTGAAAGAACACAGTGTGTTTCTTATGATGTTATGTCATTATTTTTTAGTGTGAAATATGAGATACCTCAGGGACTTCACTTGTCCTCCTCTGTTCTCTTCATATATTTAATCTCTTTACATAATTATCATGTAGTTTTGGATTCAATTTCTGCTATGCTGATGATACTCAGCTGTATGTGCCTGAAAAAGCAGATGATGCTCAAATGATCAATCTAATGGTCTATTTACTACTGTTAGATCTTGGATGTTATGTTATTATCATGTTATTTCCTGCACCTAAATTCTGAAAAACCTGGGATGCTGGTCATTGGTCCTGCTGGATAAAGACAACAGTTTGATTAGGTTACAGTATGTCTCAACAACTGCATGAGTTCTCAAAGTTTAACATTCAAGAAAGTTGTTGTTATTTTGATCACAAATCACTTGCACTACTAAAATTAGGTCCTTTCTGTCTGTGGCTGATGAAGAGACTCTAATCCATGCCTTTGTTTTATCTAGATTGGATTACTGTAATATTTTGTTATCTTTTCCTATCATGCCCATTTTCTTCCAACCAAGAAATTAGAATAATTATTATACAATTCATTTGTATTGCAAAATACATTTATTAATGTTAAATCAAAGCTTTCAAATTTTTCAAATTGTTTTATATTGCATACCCTGTTTAAATTTATCATTTTGCTAACATGTTCAGGACACCAATCAAAGCAAACTGAAAGTAAATTTGAGGCTAAATTTAAAGCAAAATGTGATTTGTGATATGACCCATTCAAAATGTAACTGGAAACGGAATTCTCAGTTTATTCATTTTGGTGTAGAAATGTAACCTGCAATAAATCACTTCATTTGGGGGCATGGGGACAATAGCAAACTGTCTATTTACATGTCGAGTAAATACAAAGCAACAGTGGAATTCATTTTGGAAATTTGTCCACCTGACAAATGGAAGCCTAATATTCCCCCCCTTTTTTAGATCTGTTTCTGTTTTTCACCAACTCCAGAGAAAAATATCTGGCTTTAGCAGCCAAGTGCTCTATTGTGCTCACCAGCTGGTTACAAATTTCGTATGTCTTCAGTTTGGTATATATGATATATTGATCTTGATTGATTCTTGAGGCTATGTCTTCAAAGAAATGTAGGGAGAAAAAGTGCAATGTCCACATTTATAAAATGACGTTTTACACTGCTAGACTGTACTCCCATTGTGCACATGGACTTAAAAAAGAGAAACAGAATAAATAAATCCAGCAATTTACAAACTCGTCCTTCATTTCTGGGCCACATCATAGGCCGACCCCACAGAAACACAATGACCGCTCCTCCCCCTGGAATAATGTAGCACTCCATTGGAATGCTTAGCAGGTTCCTGGGGGCCATTCTTCATTCAGCAAACAATCACTGCCAGGTAATAAAAGAAGCATTTGTGTGATATGTCAGCAGTGTGTGCAAGACTTAAAAGCAGAGAGATGGTGTGGCAAGATTGCATTCACTTTTTCTCCCAGAGGGGAAAGCTATACTATTATTACCAGTAGCCATTGACACAGCTACAGTACTTCTTTGAAATAAATTGTGGCAAAGGCACTGTCAGACGATACTTCTGCGAGCACAACTACCATAAACTGCAGAGGATTGATTCTCTCATTACAGCTGCAGGTACAACAAAGGGCTTGTCCCCAGTCAAAAATCTTCATGGGTCTAATAGGAAAAATTATACAAAAAAATATAACCGAATCAAGCCAATATTTTTTTGGAATTAAAAAAAAAAAAGTCCAGTAAAAATTAGATTAGCATTCAGCGTGGAGTCTAACTAATCATGTTATGTGGTTCCAGAAATCCCTCTCAATTAAACTTTGTCGGCTCACATTTATTCCATTGGGTTTTCCTTTGAAATAGTTTGAGTATTTATGTTCAGTCACTGGTATTATTTTGTCTATTCAGGAATTGTGGCTATAGCTGTATGCTAACAAAAAAGTTGCTGTTGTTGCTAATGTGTGTGTAAGACAGGATTTTTTTCTGCAGTAACTCTGGCTGCTCAGTGCACAGAGTTGAGATGCACTAGCAGTTTACAAGACAGGGTGCCAGAGAGAGTCAGAAAGCTAGTCTGTTTTCTACATGCTCCTTAAAAGTAGACTTAGACTTGACTTTATTGATCCCTTTGAGATGGCTCCCTCAGGGAAATTTAAGTGTCTACAGTTCTAGAGTAATCTTGTGGATATTTGAACTTAGCAGCCAAACAAATTCACCCCTTTCTCCAAAGCTCATTAGGAAGCTCCTCCCGTATCCATGGACACACATTCCCAAGGCACAGGTAGTAACAACTGAGCTAGCTGTCCAGGTAAAGACATGATGGAACCCAGAGTTTCTGCTGCCCAGGGGTAAATTACCCACAGGCAGTTACACAGGCAAAGGTGTGTAATTCCAAGGGAAATAATGTGAGGTCTGCTGTAACAACTAAAATATCTTTAAAACAAGTTGGCAATGTAATATCTCAGATTTTTTTTAAATGTTTCATTACTGTCATTACATAGCTCCATTCCCCGTGGCCGAGGTCGTGGAAGATGGTAAGTAGCTGTCAGTTGCAGATGACACAACAGCTCCAGACAGTTATATTCACAAATCCTATTTGGTCTGTGCAACATAACAGTGATAACGGTTCAGTGAATTATAATTAAATATATATGGACGAATGTATGTGCATTTTGACTACTGGATTGTTTAAGTTAGTCATCTTCTGAAACAATGACAATGAGGCCCCGTCTCATGGCTGTAGAGATGCTAAACAGTCTGGTGTGTTGGGTTTGGCCCCCAAAAGGAAGAGTGCGCCTTGAAAGAGGCAGTATTTTTCAAATTGTCTGGCTAGTGAGCATTGATCGAGCTGCCTGTCACATTTTTCTCCCTAACTACAGGGGCTCCCTTTCAGAAGAGCTCTTAGTCCCTCTGATGTGACACACAAGCACTTTTCCGGCTTCGTTTGCATTCAAATGTGATAAAACTAAGAGGTGACTTTCCCCCACAGCTGGGCAGAGAACGGATTAGGTCAAAATGACAGGCTTCTCAGGGATCCTGCCCCAGCAGTCACACTGAGGAAGAATAGAGGCCTCACTAAGCTCAGCTTTGGAAGGCAATAGAAGGCCTTTGCTATCCCTTTCACACGTCCAGTGTTTCCAATGGCAGCTAGCCAGCCATGGTGACCTGCTCACAGACAAGGTTAGTCATTCAGACCAATCTCCTCACAATGCCAGGCTACAGACCTTCTACAGCTCTGAGGTTGGACTGCAATAATGTTTAATTATGAACAAAGATATTGTCAGGGTAATTGTAAGTTCTGCAGCTTTGCCTAATTCTATATAAAGAGTCTAAAGCTATGGATGTATTTCCATAATTAAAATATATTACTTCACCTGTAAGAAGTCAGAAAAAAAAAAATGAAAATAAATCATCGATATATAACACTGTCTTAAGACAGAGAAGAAAACAACACTTGACTAAAGACATGTAGATCTAGTAGAAAGGAAACATTTTTGCAAGTGCAACTACACGCAAGTTAAAATCATACATTACATCTGCCAGCTGTGGTAACCAGTATGTGATGTATTTAAAAGACAGTGACCTTGAGAAGAGAAAGCAAACCTACTGTAGGATAGATATCAGGACTGTGTGACTGTTTTATACACTGCACACCTGTGGACTGACATTTTTAGGTGATAGAGAAAAATTGCTTTGGCACTACTGTATATGTGTCCTATTGTGTGTGTGTGTGTATGTATGTGTGAACGATACCATGACCATGATTCTTTGAACATACTGTACTGCAATTGTAACAAGATTAGATGATAAAAGCACTTGTCAACTCAATATCATAAATTTAAATCTCTGCACAAATGATCCATCTGTAAAATCATCACAACCGTTCACCATGATTTGTATTCTAATGCAAACCCAAATTACAAGCTTTAAAAAGGTATTATTGAAATAACAAATTATCTTGTACAACCTCTTTTCTGAGCATTCTCAACTAGAAAAACCTGTTTTTAGGCAACAGTGATCTTTAATGTATACCATTTATTTATTTTCCAATAAACTTCTACATTCTATGGTTGTTGACCCCATGTTACAACCAGTTGATTTTCCCAAAAGCAGTTTTTGAAAGCTTAGCTTTATGTTGACATTAGCTTAATCCACCTCAAGACACAGGATGCTTCTGTTTGAAAACAAGCAAACAAAGTTACATTTTCATTCCATATTTGCCTTGTCACAAGTACATAACTTTTATTTGATTTTTTTCATTAAAAATATACAACATGGCCTGTAGTCTGAGTGCTGACACTATGATGATCTTATTTTAAGGATTTCATTGTGCATTTAATTAGTATAATACTGAATACCATCATTTATAAAGCTAAACAATGTAATCACTGATGTGCACAGCTGACATTAGTTTGCTATAAAACGTTATTAGTCATATCAGTGAAAACAAGAATACACTGCATGTGTTATACTGATTTATTATGCAGCTTACATTTGACTTTACTGAACACTGCAGTCAGTCCAACTGAGAAAAGTAGAGATTTGAATGAGTACAACTCCCAGGTGCCTCCCTCCCTCCCTCTCTCTCCTGTGTTCCAGCTCACCTTCAAAGACCCCCTGTGCAGAATTCTTTCTTTTTAGCTTGCTTTTCTTCATTGGCTATCTCCTGTTTACTTTTCTACTCTTTATTGTCTAAACTGTTGCTGACAAAGGAGAAATTGGCAGTTTTATTATTGTTTGGTTGTTCAGTGTTGTTTGCTGGAGTTAGCACATGCGCTGTGGAGAAAACCTGCCCACGGCCAGTCCAGGCGCAGGAACTGACTGCCGAGGCAGCAGGTGGAGTAGCCAGAGGAGTCTGATTTTTATCACTGATTATCTGTTTTATGTTCTACTGTCAGGACACAGAGACAGTTTGAGTGAATAAGACTTTACATTAAGTTACCTACTTCTATTTTAAAGTGAGAATAGACATGTTTTTTGCTTTAACTTACCACTGAAGTAAATGTAGATGGCACAATGTAATACAATAATAACTCCATTATTTCTTTATGCATCCTGTCTGCCACTGGCTACAATTTCCTGGGAAAATGAAAGCTTTTTTATGCACATGTTAAGATGTAAGAAAAAACATCCTGTCCTAAAAATGTTGGAGTTACCTGTATCTATACGTTCTCCTCTTTCTCAGTTGCATAGTATTAAAATATTATGCACATTTGTATATTATTTTAATGTGTGTTTAAGTGTACAATGTGCAAAGGCAAGAGACTGAAAGATAGATTTAAGTAAAAAAAACGAAAAAAAAGAAGAAAAAGAAATATATAGTATATAAATGTGTATTTTTGTGACTGCTGGGAGCTTGTTTGACAGGTTTTCTGCTTCTACAGCAAAATAGTTTCCAGGACCTTGAGGCTTCACATTCATTTGAAAGAGGCACCACTGAAATACAAAAGCTAGCAGGCACAGCACCAGATAAAGATGACAAATCTTCCCAGTCTAACCCCTAAATCTGACAGCATTTGACAGATGCTTCCTCCCAGAGAACTCTCCCGGTCTTTGTGTTACAGTGTCTTATCCTCATGCCTCTTCTGGTTCTAATAAGGAGAGAGGATGTTCAATTATCCCAATTTGTGCCTCTCCTGTATTAGCACACATTTTGGGTCACATCAACTGTTATCTCTTAAGGAAACCAATGTTTACCCAAATTATGCTAATACATGAAATTTGTTAGATTTGTTCTTGTACCAGAGTCAGATAGTGAATACTGTTCCTGCTTTCTACAGACTGGCAAGAATTGCTGCTGCAGTTTGGTTGGTAGTCACAACTTTTGGTGCTGTTATGTGTTTTCTACTTTGATTCAAATACTTTCACCACCTCAAGGTCAATCCTTATTTCTGTCACGACGTTCATACATACGAGTTGGTAGATTTTTGTACTTTTACTGTAAAAATATTAGACTCTTAATATCAACACAATTATCAAAGTCACTGATCTGTGCACCTTTGCACAGATCTTAAACAGATCTCAGGAGGTGTCTGAAGTTCACTCCTGCTTCAAATGCTCCACAATCATCCCAATCCCCAAGAAACCCTCCATCACAGGTTTAAGTGACTACAGACCCACCATCCGGACCTTTCTCTGCTCATAGAATCCTTTGAGAGACTGATTTCCACCTGAAGGACATCACTGGCATCCTTTGCTTCTAAGTCACCCTTCACCTCAATGTTTACTCCAGTGTCTACATTTGAAAACCTCAATCAGCCCAGCAGAAGAGCTGGCAGGAGTAGAGTCCACAAAGCTGTGAGTGTACCATTTAATGAGTGACTCAAAGTATGTTATCACTGTCCAATATTTTTCCTCAAAAGTATAACTATAATACTACAATAAAACATAAAGCATGTGCAGGAGCAGTAACTGACAGTCCTGCTCTGATTAGTTGTTTTAATGGATTCTGGTCAAATGGTCTTAGAGGCAGCAGGTGGACCCAGAGGAGTCTGATTTTATCACAGATTACATTTCATGTTCTACTGTTAGGATACAGTGACAGTTTTAGTGAATATGACTCAAAGTCATTGTTATACTGGCTACCTACTACAGATTTAACTCAAAGGCGCAATTCATATGTTAATCATCAAACATTACTTTATAAGGCTACACACAATGGTTGAAAATGAGAATGAGAAAAATGAGAGAGGGTGAGGTTAGGAATAGCTGGGATTATCAGTGGGTTTCAGTCTCTGGAAAAGCCTTTGTACTTTAAATATTAGTGATTGCAATGTTAATTTTTCATGAGCACATTCTCTGTAATGTCATGTACTGTGCTGTAGAAAGTGTATAACTAAAAACATTAAAAACGTCAAAGCATTTGAAAACTAATTAGAGTATCCCATGATTTTGTGTGACAATGATTTGCTGTTCCTGACCATGTTATTATTTCAAGTCCTTTGGAATTCGCAGAGCCTGCAGTCACAATTACAAGCTATTTAGCAATTTTGAAACTGAAGTTTTTGCTCAGAACACAAAATAGTGTTATTTCAGTGTTAACAGAAATCTAAAGGCAAATATTGCAAAAAATTGCATCTGGCTATAAATCTTAGTTTGTTAGGGAATGGAGATGATGGTGAAGTTGGTGAAGATTGCAGTAGCACATCTGCACCTGGTGACTCTAATAACATAAATTATCTGGATTACAGGGCAACTTTTTTTATCTCTTCTATCATCACCTGCATATTGTTGCACTTTGGAAAAACATTAAAGTCTTTATATTAAATATACTGAAAGAAGCAACCTTGCACCTTGAACATATTTATTAAGCAGTGCAACTCCAAATAAAGTACTTTCAATCATCTATCTACCTATTTATTAATTAAGAGAATCCTGAATTCTCCTTAAGTTCAAAAGTTAAAAGTTTGTGGTGAGTGTTTCAATCTAAACCAAAGATTGCCTTTTGTCTGACAGCTGTAATAGTAAAGGTAATTATGTCTTCACATACTCTGATGACTCAGTCAGCAGGAAGCTGTCCCAATCAGTCAACTGGTCTATCTGGGGAGAAACTGTACATCATGACAAACTGAGATAGATGTGAAGCAGAGGCCCTCCTCCTGTTTCCTGCCACAGGCCCAATGACAGACCTGTCACTATCCTAAAGACTCTGTTAGCAAACTGTCTGTGAGATAACAGCATGATAGAGCCTGATGGTACCCAGTTCTACATCACAGCTCCGCTACTGTTATTGCACCAGAAGCAAATATGTCCCAGAGGGAGCACTATGCCCAAGGCATTAACTTCCCTAATGAAAGTATTTTCAGGACGGTTTAGCAAGCTTGAGGGTCTTCATGGCTCTCTGCAGTTTGGCTAGAGAGCACTTCACTCAACTTTCTCTATAAGCCCCTTGTAATAACAAAAAAACTTGATTAATTTTTTTCCTGCTTTTAACACAATTAAGCCTCATATTTTGGCTGATAAACTGCTACTGTGTTGATGTCCTCACTTGCAGACCCTGGAGTAAATTTGTCAGAGTAAATGGTGTTCTGTCTATGCACTTTGAAGATGACTCAGTTGTTGTCAGTCTGGTTATATCAAAGATAGTTATTGGCTTCCACCAGTTCAAGAAGAAGAAATTGTTGAGAGTTACAGTACACTACAACTATATTAACAAGAAATTAAGCTTTCATGTGAACACTGTGGCAAATTGTGAGGTAGAATAACAAGGGCTGTGTTTGTGTGTTTGTAGTTTCAGTTATAGCTCATGTTTTGGCTGGACAGGGTAAACTGGATGAGGTATTTGTGGGTAATGAGAGGGATTTTTGTTTTGTTTTTTTTTGCAGGCTGTCCTCTTTAAATTATCATGTCTTTATAGACATACCCTCACTGAATCTACCTCCATATTAAGTCATTAAGTTCTCAACCACTCCCATGCAGGTTATTAATAGACATAATTTGGACTTAATTACAGGTTTGTAACTCACCAGTAATGACAGGAAGCACTGAGCTTCTCTTTGAAGTGAGATCCCAATCTTCTGAAAGATGGATAAGCAACAGTCCTGCAGATCAAAATGATACCTTCATCTCAGCCCCAGGGGTAATAAAGAGAAAGGTTTGTTAATTTGTAAAACACTCTATTGGTTCAGCTGGGAAGATTACATGTGGTAGCAAGCCTCTGTTCTGTTGTGCTACAGTGGAAGTAAAACAAATACATGACAACTACTACTTTTCTGTGTGCATCTTTGAAGGTTCTGATAGGTCATTAGTTGAGGAATTTGAAGCTCTTGTCATGTGTGGCCTGTTTGAACAATATCTGTGATGGAAAATTCTAATTTGGAATTTTAGATCTTGTGCATGTCTCAGACAGAACAGATATCTCTGTATTGAAGACTGTTTTGTTTTTCAGATATTTTAGTAAAGCTAAGATAAACTGGATTTTAGTATCACCCAGTTGTACACACAGATATATAATATGAGTGGCTGATTCAGAGGTGGCCTATTTTGAACAATGGCCCCTTTATGTGTCCCTGCCTGTGATCATTTGTCAGCTCCCCCTTTCACCCTCTCTCCCATTTGGGTGTCCCAGCAGTCAGACAGCTCCAGGTCAGTCTGTCAGGTAAGTTTTACCTGCAGCTGAACTCTGCACCACCTCCTTTTGTAGCCGGCAGCACCGGCAGTGCTCTCTTATCCACTAAACAAACTGTGAATTCCACATTCATGCCCTTAGGCTGTGATACTTCCACGACATATAGCCCTTACAAGTTTTTACTTATCTAGGAAAGGATCATACAGCAGCTTGTCAGAACATTTGCTGAAATATTTGCTATTTCTGACATTTGCTAGTTCTTCTGCTGTTTTACACAAAATACACAAATTCCTCTTAGCTTCTTTTCAAACAAAATGTTATGAGACAATCACTGTCTATATATGGTATTCCATAAGGTAATTCAAGATGGGTACTCAATTTTAATTTAGAAAAATTAGGTTTTAATCTCTTTTCTTTATAATGTAATGTATTTGAAAATAAATAATCAACGAAGTAAAAAGGTCTTTGTGGTTGTGTTGTGATTGCATTGACAGTGACAAAGCAACCTAACAATGGTTATCAGATTCTGATTAAAATATTGTTAAATCCCTAATGCTTTGCAGTCAAGTAAATAGTAATAATAATTGTTAGCTAAGCAGTGTCTGTTGAGAATGATGCTGGTGTATTTATATGCATTATATTGTTGTGCTAAGATGGCAGCTGAAAATATATTTGTTGTGTCCCCTCAAATTTGTTAATGTTTCAGGCCCTTGACTTCCTGCTCTTGTGTGTTTTTCTGCTCCTGTGTGATTATCTGTCCCACCCTCATTGTTTCCACCTGTTCCCTATTTCCTGGTGTATATATTGTTTCCCCTGCCCTGTGCCAGATCGTCTTGTTCCTTTGTGTCAAGCGTTCCAGTGTCCTAGTCAGAGCTATTATCTTACCAAGCATTATGAATTCTAGTCAGGTAGTATCAGGTAGTAAATGTCTTTTTGTCTGTTTTAGTGTCTTGCCCTTGTTGTATTGAAACAGCAATAAATTGTGCCCTTTTAAATCAGCTGTTTTTTCCCTCATGTTGTGCACTTGAGTCTGTGTCCTTGAGTGTGCTCCAGCTGTAAAAGTATGATCTGGCCACTGTGGACTCAGCCGACACTGAGGTTCTGAGAGCCCCATCTGCTCTCAGGGCAAACACCTGAACCAGTAGAAGGAGCAGCTGTCCTCAATTAACAAGTGTGTGCAACAGATGACAGACACTCAAGGAGCACTAAAGGCTTCACTCACCTCCCAGATCTACCGCATGGTGGGACAGATTAACTGCAATATGGCCAATGTCGAAGCCAAGACCTTGACGGCGGCCATGCCATCGCCTCCTCTTGTGGTGGCCGCTCCAGCTCCCATGATCTCCGCCTGCCAAGTTCTCTGGCAGTCAGGTAACTGCCGGCCATTCCCTGACCTGCACTCCAGCTATCATCTGCCCGCCTTCCCTGACAACCAAGCTAAGGTAGCATTTATTCTCTCTCATCTGGAGGGCAGAGCAGATGCATGGGCTACCACTGAATGGGCAAAGCAGTCACAAGTGCGCAACAGAGACAGAGACAGAAATTTTGACCACACTGCCCCAGGAAGAGAAGCAACTCGGGCTCTTTTTCTCAGACTGCACTGAATAATTAACGAGGCACACAGCGGTTAGAATGACGTTGCGCTTTTTGACACTTATCTTAGAGGCCTCAGTGACCAAGTGAAAGAGTGTATTATACATTTATAAACTTATAGCTCTCACCAATTGCATTCACAATCATCTGCAAGAATGAGAAAAAGAGAAGCAGCGGGGTGCTGTGCGACCTCTGTCTGACAGAGGGCCTACTCCGATCCAAAACCTCCCAGTGCTGCTGGAAGGATTTTCATCAGCATCTCATGCACCCGCGCCCCCTACAGCCTTGAGGAACCAATGCAGCTGGGCAGAGCCAAGATATCACTGGAGGAGATACTGTGACGTCGGAGGAAACACTAATGCTTCAACTACCTGCAAAATGGAAGGTGCTGGTGAGCTATATGCAGACATTAGAAAGTCACACACTCTCCCATTTTGTTCGGGGCTGACGAAAAGCTTAATGGCCTGGGAGTTGACTCGTTAGTGGAACATTCAGACCGTTCTCTTAGCCTGGCCTCTAGAGGCCAGTGCTCTTAATGGCCATAGTATTTGCTCAGTAACCCACAGAATGGTACTGTTAAAATTGACTATAAACAAAGAACACACAGAATTCATGACGTTTTACCTGTTTGATTCAGTCCAACATCGCATCGTCCTGGGATATCCATTGGTTAAATCCCCTTATTGACTGGTCCACTGTTAAAATCAAGAATTGGGGAGAAGAGTGCAAGTGATGCTTGCAGGTGATGCTTGCACTCATGCTTTTCGTCGTCCTGATCTGTGTAATCATAACCATATTTCTAGCAACTGTTCACAGAGTCCAGGGGTCAGGACTGTCAAGATGATCTGGAGGCAGAGGGTCCAGATGTGGCTGGTGTACCGGACTGCTACCACGACTTGAAGGAGGTCTTCAGCAAAGCTCGAGCCACCTCTCTGCCTCCCCATCGCCCCAACAACCTCATCCCCAGAGCTCCAGTACCCAAGGGCACATTGTATTCTCTCTCAGACCCAGAGAGAAAAGCCATGAACAAATACATAGGATGTGCCCTCAAAGCTAGGTGGATGCTGCATGGAAGCATATCTGATTATGTATCGGATTATGCCTTTTGGACCAACGAATGCCCCAGCAGTCTTTCAGAACTTAATTAATGATGTGTTAAGTACAGGTGTAGGATTTTGTAATGACCCATGAATTTAACATAAGCTTTTGTCTGATTTTTTTCAGGGAAATCCATGATATGACCATGCTATTGGCCTGTTCCAAACTGGCACATTTCACGCTGCACTAGTTAAATCAAATAACAGGACACTTCAAAGATCCAGTCAACAATTTAACCATTGTTAAATTGTTGACTGCATTACTAGATTATGTCCAAATATGGATTTTGACATACTTGTGATAACACTCTTCACACTAATCAGGTGAAGTGTATTATATCTGTCTATAGTTAATAGGGCATACGAGGTATTCCATAATTATTATTGGCATGTTTGTTTATTTTCTAACTTTGGAGATATTTCCGAAACAGTACAAAAGATATTGGAGACACCTCTAACCTAACTTTTTTTTGCAAAGCTTTACCATAACTATACAGTGGGTACGGAAAGTATTCAGACCCCTTTAAAATTTTTCACTCTTTGTTTCATTGCAGCCATTTGCTAAAATTGAAAAAGTTCATTTTATTTCTCATTAATGTACACTCAGCACCCCATCTTGACAGAAAAAAAAACAGAAATGTAGAAATTTTTGAAAAACTGAAATATCACATGGTCATAAGTTGGCTGCACTAATTGCTCTTACATACTATACAAACTCCAGCGCACTTTCAGGTATTTACAGCCAAAGGAACAATACATCATGTTACAGGCAGTGTATAAATAATAATGAAGTGTTGTATTTATGCCTAATTTAAATATTATATTAAGATTATATCGAGTGTTGATGGATCAGCTACCATGTTAGTATAGCCATGATCGATCCAAACTCCATTCAGAAAAAAAACATTTTAAAAATTATTTGCTTGTCGTTTTGCAGGGGTTGGTTCCCTCACTCACCTGTCCCTGATTATTGCCATCACCCCCCCGGTTGTGCGCCTCAGTTATTTCTGCTCTTCTGGCAGGTTGTCTTTGTTCTGCCTGTGTGTTCATCACTTTCCAGTATTACTCTTAGTTCTCCTTGGCTTTTTGGACCTGCACTTGTTTCCTGGTTTTTGGATTTTTGCCTGCTCCTCTTTTACTCTTTTATTTTAAATCTGCCTTTGTGTCTTCTCTGCGCCTGACTCTCGATCCTTAACAGAATCATTATTTCATTTTTTGCAATTTAATCACAGCAAAATCTGTTTATTTTGGGATCATAATGCTGTAGTTTTACAGCACATAAATAATAAATAGAATGTAGTTATATCATGCTTTCTAGTCTTTCGACCACTTGGGGCAATTTACATTACGTGCCATACCATGCATCCATTCACACACACAACCATACACTGGTGGTGGTGGCTTCCATTGCAAGGTTCCAACCTATTCATCAGGATTTAATCTAATGTTGTCATTCACGTGCACACACACGCACACCAATGGCACAGTCTTCGGAGGCAAAAACATTAGCCTTCTGATTAACTGACACTCCGTTATACCTCCTGTGCCACAGCTACTTGACATATAATATTCCATCTAGTTGACACACCGTTTTCACATTTTCATTCAGTAAATTTAGCTATGCTATGCAGTCCATCAACATGATTCCTGTCGCTCATGTTCTGTTTCTGTCTCATTGTTAACAAGCATTTTCTAAGTCTTACCTACGGTACCTTTAAATACATAATTGATATTTTGAATTATCATTGAAAGGATTTTGCATTGTATAAACAATTTCAATGTTTTATAGTTTTTTAAGACCATCATCCCTTAATTTGAAAATGCTATGTGATGTATATTCTGCACAAGACAGTATCAGATCAGAATAGTAGATCTTTAACGTCCATTGTTAAGATGTCCATTTTTTTAATTGCTCAGAACTGGCTAAGCTAAGCCTAACCATAAAGCATGAGGTTACATCCAGTGTGCCACACACAAAGACAAGATTCATTATCTCTGGCCAGACAGGTTGACAAGGGAATGAAAGAGTAGACAAAGCGCAACTCTATACTTTATATCTCTTGTTTTTATATAATGATGATCAAACAGGTATTTTTCCTGTAACAAAAGACAGACGCAGTATTGTCCGAGTAGTTTTATATCAATAACAGGAAGAAGGAAATTAAATGAACAACACTGAGGTTAAAAACAGTCATGTAACCTCAAATGTTTCTACAAGTTTAAGTCTGGCCTTTAAGAGTAACATATCATCATGTTCAGTACGCTCATGTCTACAAAGCCTGTATTGTCTCTTAAAAATCCAAGCAGTTGCATGAGTGAAGGAGAGTGTCCCAATTTATTCAGCTGAAGGCAGAACACCTACTGATGTGTTCATGTGACAGGTAGAGAAAAAGAAAGCACATGTGCTTTGCAGGCCCCTTCCAAAGACAATTAAACTCATGGCTGTTTGGAGTAGAGCACACAAGCAGGTTTTACTGGTGTGGACGGGATTGCAGTGGAATTCCTGATGTGTGCACTAAGTCGGCAGTAAAAACACTCTATGTATCTATCCAGGAGTCCCACACACAGGCAGCCCAATGTAAAGTGGTCATGCATCCCGACAGATCTGTCACCAGATGCTTAGTGTGTCCCACAGTCGCTGACGGCCCTGGTCCGGCTTTTTGTCTGCCTGACTGCTGCACAACAAGGCAGATTCACATTCCCCACATCCACAGGCAACACTCTGCACCACTCTGTGTCAGAATACTTTATGATACCCTGACAAACAATTTGTCTCCTCAATTTGTCATCCAGTGAAAGGAAGTTTATTAGTTGTAAATAGGAGATATTCCCAATCTGAAAAGGAGAAGCGGAGAGTATCTGACCTTTGTTGTATGGTCGCTGAAACCCTACTGGACAGGCCACATTTAACCTGTAATACCTGTGGATTTTGAGGTATTACATTTCTGTCTGCCCTGAGGTATTGCCTTCTGCCCTGTCGCTGGGAGATGGTGTAAATCACAGAGGGTCTTCCTGCCCAAGGCAACAAAAAACTCACTAGAAAGCACAAAGGTATGTCCAGCTGAGAGGAAGATAGATTTATATATACAGAAACAAGGCAGGCCAGGCAGGACAAATGAGCCGTAGTCATGATACAGCTCACTACTAGCAGAAACTGGTTTAAACAAGATTTATTTAACAAAAGAAACTAATGTAAATGGTACAGGTTGTTTAGAAGTAGGTAACTCATTTGAAAATACCTTAGTCATATTCACTGAAACTGTCTCTCTGTCCTGACAGAACATGAGACAGATAATCTGTGATGAAATCAGACTCCTCAGGCTCCACCTACTCATTGGACAAGAATCCACCACACCTGAATCGAAACAACCAATCAGAACAGAGACTCTGATGGAGCTTCACTTTCTGCTTTGGCACAGGCTGCACTCCACTGCACATGAGCTAACTTGTAACAGTGGATAAACAACAACCAAACAACCAAGCAACAAGAAAACAGCAGTTTACATTAAAGATAAATAAACAGAAGAAGAGCCATGAGGAAAAACAAGATAGAAAGAAAGAATTAGACCAAACAACACTGTAGGCGAGCTGGTGTGCACTGTAGACAGAGAGGAAGGGACCTGGAACTTATACTCGCTCTGATTTTCTAAATAAGAGCACTTTTAGAGTCTTCTCACTAACACACCAACCAGTGGGGGACATGTTAGCACTCATTGGTCACAGTGGCAGAATCACTTTTCGTGCAAGGGAATCTGCTTAACACCAATATTGACTCAAATTCTTGCTGCTTTATGTGTTTATGTGTCTATTGTAAACATCCATGACAGTTTACAGACTAATTTCCTGGTTCAGATGTACTCACGCAAACTTCTCCTGTCCAATGAGGCATTTTTACCAACATTTTAGATGCGCTCATTTGTGGTTACCTGCAGCCTAAAATGATTTAGAAAATCTGGTAGCTTTGATTTGGCAGTTTGTTGTAGCAATGTTACTGAATTCCAAGAACTCAGTAATTACTACTAATAATAGATGGGTACAATGCTAAGTTGTTAGAAAAACTACAAAAATAAAACTCAGGTCAAATAAATTGGAATTATTCTTTACAACAAATAGTAACTTTCAATGATAATAAATCATGGATTCATTTCTTTTCATTTTAATGCTTCAAAACTGAAACTTGAAAAACATCAAAAAAAAATTCATGGGACTAAGAGTAACCCTGATTGCCATAGCTTGCTGTTTTTCTTGAGAAGGTAAGTGCTTGGTTAAAACCTTGCAAGTATGATTCACCTGTATCAAGTGGAATATGGTGGAATTCTTTTAAAAACATTGATAAATCACCCTGAAACTGAGCTAGAAATGGCAGAACCCGAAAAGTAGCTTTGATTGAGGCATAAAATATTGTCACAGTTTGTGTCTGTTTAAATGTGTGTCACAGCAGAAGCACAAAAGGCTGCATGCCACACAGAGACAGCATTGGGATCCGTCATCAGAACCATTATTGTAGCTAGACCCACCTACGTCAGGCGATGAAAGTTCAGGTTAAAGTGCACTCCACTGAGCTCTCCATTTTCTGCTTTCTCAAATAACCAAATTTGGCTTGATAAGATGGAAATGTTTTCTATCCATTACATGACTATTCACAATGGTCTTCGAGGAAAGTAACTGAAGAGAGCACAGGTTTGTTTCCAATTTCTTATCCTGCATAGATTTGCATTTTTACAAATCTTGTTTATCAAAATTTGTCAAAATATTTATTTTTGTATTATCTATTTCTGTAACAGACCGAACAATGCATTACTTTAGTTGTGTAATTATACTTATCAACCCTATTGCTTTTCAGTTAAGGGTAATAATTTACTTTATCATTTCAAATATTCAGTGTCTTGATTTCTACATCTCTATTATATTCTTTCTTTTACTAAAATTCTCTTTATTTTTAAATTCCAAATTTAAGGTGGTATTTTAACCAGTTGCTATTTATAGGTTTCATAGCTGTAATTTTTGATAGCAGCTGGCAGGCTGCCACAGTATCAGTGTTGCGTTGTTTCCTTCTCCCTTAATCTGAACCACAAGTAACCCCAGCCACTTGTCTTCTGAGGTGCTTAACCTGATTTACAGAACAGATATGTAGACGACAAAAGAATGCAATTTAATTTTGTTCGTCTTCACCTGGGTTGGGGGTTTAAATGAATTAATGTAAAAAAATATATCCATCTGATTATATTATATATATATTATTTATATTTTCTATGATGATAAGCATTATGACAATACCTTCCATAAAGCCTGAATCAAAACAACCAATCAGAACAGAGCATCCACTCAGCTTGCACATTTAGTCTACAAAAAAAAGTCTACAAAATTCATGTAGTATTAATAGCAACGTTTCAGAGAGTTTTACAATAGACAGTAAACTTCAACACCAACATGCTGTAACACATTAACAAAGAATGCAGGTTTATTCCTTATTAGAAGATCGCGTTAGAGCCACACTAAGGCGCTTGAACTTTCACACACACAACACACACACAAGTTCAGGAGAATGTAGACACAGTAGATTGTATATAAAGATGGGTGACAGCACCCCAAAAGTGAGACTAATATCTTCATTGCCCCTGGTAGCTGGTGGCAAAGACGGTTTCTGTCATTAACATTTTTCAGTTTTTCTGATTTTAATTAGTTAATTTAATCATAGACACCTGCTGACGTCTTTACAGGAATTCAATATAGAGTAGGAATGTTAAGAGGAAATGCAATTTTTGCATTAGCAGGTCATCATTAGCTATAGGTTACTAATTATTGTTTACTGATTGAGTTGGTGGGTCTTGGAGGAACTTAAGGACTGTTTTAACACCATGGACTGGAGTGTGTTTAAACAGGGTGCCACCTGCAACAAGGATTCAAGGATTCAAGGATTCTTTATTGTCATTCCAACACAAGTCAAACATGGGATGGAACGAGATTAGCTACCCTGGTCCCGGTGCAAGGCCAAATAGAATAAGTATAAAAGATATATATAAAAAAAGTATAATATTACAAAATAAAATAAACAAGATAGAAAAGAGCAAAAATGAGGCAGTGCAAAATAAAATAGAATAAATAGGATTTAACTGTAGTGCAAAAAAAAGCAACTGCATTCTGTGCAGGTGTTGCAGTGTGCAGATGAGTATTGTCTTTGGGTGGCTGTCAGAAGAGGGAGGGAAGTGGAGGGGGGGGGCAGCAGGGGCTACAGGGGTCCTCCAGAGTTCAACAGTCTCACAGCTTCCGGGAAGAAGCTGTTCCTCAGTCTGGTGTGTGCCTGCTCTTAATGCTCCACAGCCTCCTGCCTGAGGGGAGGGGGACAAACAGTGCGTCGTGCGGTGCAAAGTGAGTGAGTGGGGTCCTTCATGATGCAGGAGGCCCGTTTCCTGCATCTGGAGGTGTAGATGTCCGTGGTGGTGGTGGGTAGACTGCGTCCCACAGTCCTCTGTGCAGCCTTCACCACCCTCTGCAGAGCCTTCTTCTCTGCCTGCCGAGCAGCTGCCGTGCCACACGATGATGCAGGAGGACAGGACGCTCTCCACCACACATCTGTAGAAGGAGGTCAGGACTGAGCTCCCCAGCCCGGCGCGCCTCAGCCTCCTGAGGAAGTAGAGACGCTGATGTGCCTTCCTAATGAGACAGGAAGTGTTCTTGCTCCAGGTGAGGTCGTCAGAGATGTGTACGCCCAGGTACCTGAAGCTGGAGACCACTTCCACCGCAGTCCCTCCGATGTACAGGGGAGAGGGGAGGTGTCTGCCCCTTCTGAAGTCCACGATCATCTCCTTGGTCTTCTTCACGTTGATGCAGAGGTTGTTTTGTCTGCACCAACCCTCCAGGTGTTCCACCTCCTGCCTGTAGTCGGACTCGTCGTTGTTAGCGATCCGTCCCACCACAGCTGTGTCATCCGCGAACTTCACGATCGGAGACAGCTCGGATGTATCGCTGAGCAGTCGTGTGTGAGCAGGGTGAACAGGAGGGGGCTCAGCACACAGCCCTGGGGGGAGCCGGTGCTGAGGGTGATGGAGGAGGAGGAGACGTCGTGGATCCTCACAGACTGTGGTCTGTCTGTCAGAAAGTCCAGAACCCAGTTACACAGGGTGGAGCTCAGTCCGAGTGTTGTGAGTTTCTGGACCAGGGTCTGCTTGGTATGATTGTGTTGAACGCAGAGGTGAAATCCACAAAGAGCAGGCGGACATAAGAGTCTTTGTTCTCTAAGTGGGTGAGGGCTGTGTGGACCACAGAAGAAATGGCGTCCTCTGTGGATCTGTTCTTCCTATATGCATACTGGTGCGGGTCCACAGTGACGTCGACGCAGTCCTTGATGTGGGCCATGACCAGTCTCTCAAAGCACTTCATGACTATCGGGGTGAGGGCTACCGGCCGATAGTCATTCAGGCCTGTCACTGTGGGCGTTTTGGGGATGGGGATGATCATTGTGGCGGTCTTCAGGCAGGTGGGGACCGCCGCCTGTTGGAGAGAGGTGTTAAAGATGTCCGTCAGCACCTCAGTGAGCTGGTATGCACAGCCCTTGAGCACCCGCCCGGAGATGTTATCGGGACCAGCAGCTTTGCGTGGATTAATCCTCTGGAGGGTCCTCCTCACCTCTGCTGCGGTCACACTGAGGGGCTCTTCTCCTGGTGGAGGGGTGAATCTGGTGCTGGGGGAGGGGGTGTTCGGATCATCAAAGCGGGCGTAGAAGTTGTTGAGAGCGTCGGGTAGAGAGGGGTCCCTGGGGCATTGTGCATCTCTGGTGTTATAGTCTGTGATGCACTTTATGCCCCTCCACATACTCCTTGGATCGTTGGACGTGAAGTGTCCCTGGATCCTCTGGGCGTATGCGGCCTTGGCCCTCTTCACTCCTGCAGTCAGCTGTCTCCTAGCCAGCTCTGAGTGCCAGTCTGTCACCAGACCTGAACGCAGCATCCCTGGCTTTCAGCAGAGACCGGACCTCCGCATTCAGCCAGGGTTTCTGGTTTGGATATTCAGTTACTGTCCTGGTGCTGGTGACGTCCTCTGTGCACTTGCTGATGTAGCCGAGGACAGCCGATGTATAGTCCTCCAGGTCCACCTCTCCCTCACGGGACAGCTGCCTCCCTGAAGATCTGCCAGTCTGTGCGCTGGAAACAGTCCTGCAGTGCGGGGACAGCATCACTGGGCCACACGGTGATGGTCCTCTGCGTTGGTGTGTGGCGTCTGAGCAGAGGACGATAGGCAGGGAGCAGCATGATGGAGATGTGGTCAGAGAAGCCCAGGTGGGGGTGGGGGACGGCTCTGTATGCGTCTCTGTTTGTTTGGTATAAACACGGTCCAGCGTGTTATTTCCCCGTGTCGGTATGGTGACATGCTGGTAGAACTTAGGCAGGGTGTCCTGTCAGGTTTACGTGGTTGAAATCCCCCGCAACCACGTAAAACGCCTCCGGGTGTTTGTGCTGGAGCGAGCTGATGTTGTTGTGAAGCTCCTTTAGCGCTTCGTTAGCCTTTTAGCAGCACCCGGCGGGATGTAAACAGCCGTAACAAACACCGCCGTAAACTCACGAGGCAGATAGTGTGGCCGGCACTTTACAGTCATATGCTCTATCGCCTCGGAGCAGTGGCTGTTCACCAAAGTACAGTTTGTGCACCAGTCTTTGTTCACGTAGACGCATAATCCGCCCCCGCGGGCTTTCCCCGAACTGCTGGTTGCGGTCCGCACGGAAGCCGGCCGTCAGAAGCCGGCCGTCGAGGTTCCGTCCAAAGAAGCTGCACAGAAGGCTGGGTCTCCGGCATGTTGTCGTTCAGCCAGGTTTCCGTAAGACAAAGCACACCGAACAGTTCCTCATCTCACGGGAGACCCCCAGCCTCAGTCGAAGTAGGTCCAGCTTGTTGTCCAGGGAGCGGACATTGGACAGGAACAGGGACGGGATCGGTGGTCTCCCGGCGTTAGCCTTTAGCCTGGCTAGCAGTCCGCCCTCGTTTGCCCCTCTTCTGCTTCCGCGCACACCGCTTCCTCTTGCCCTCTGTCCGGCGGGCAGCGCTGCGCCAGTCCGGTGTCCTCAGGAGCTGCAGTCTGCCCAGCAGGGCCCTGAGTCCGAGGACCGCTGTTCGTGGTGTTAGTTGTGCTCGTGGCCGAACCATCCCTTATTTTAATAAGTTCGGTTCGGCTGTACCTTACACGCTTGTTTACACAAGCAAAACCGGTAAAGTTGGCCTCAAGACCAACCAGAAAAGTACTAATGGGGGGCTTGACCCCGGGAGCACGAGAAGCCGCTGCACTGCTGCACGCCGCCATCTTAACATCACAGACCTCCAGGAGTACACAGATGTCGTCACTGCCTACATCACCAAGTGCACTGATGATGTAACAGTACTCAAGACCATCACTGTTCGGGCCAATCAGAAGCCATGGCTGACAGGGGAGGTCCACAGGCTGCTGAAGGCTCCGGAACGCTGCCTTCAGAGCAGGAGATGAGGTGGGCCTGAGGAGGGCCAACCTGTCACGCGGCATCAGAGAGGCAAAGAAGCAGTACTCCAGGAGGATAGCTCATCGCTTCAGCAACAGCAGAGACACACAGAACCTGTGGCAAGGGATACAGACCATCACAGACTACAGCCCCCACTGCAGACCTGTGACAGCTCCGCCTCTCTGCTAAATGAGCTAAATGACTTCTTTGCCTGTTTTGAGGCACACAACAGCACACCTGCACAGAAATCTTCACCCCTTCCTGGCAAACAGGTGTTGACGCTGTCCCTGGACAGTGTGAGGAGGACACTCAGCAGGATCAACGCTCACAGAGTTTCTGGTCCTGACAAACTACTTGGACATGTGCTATGGACTGTGAACGACTACCATCCGGTAGCGGCGAGTGTTGAAACATATCAAGTCTGTCCTCCCACCCTCCCTGGACCCCTTGCAGTTTGCATATTGGTCCAACCGCTTCCGACCGACGATGCCATCTCCACTGCCCTCCACACAGCCCTCACACATCTGGACACAAAAGACTCTTACGTTAGAATGATGTTCATAGATTTCAGTTCAGCATTCAACACAATCATCCCCCAATAGCTCATTCTCAAACTGGACCAGCTGTGCAACTGGCTCTTGGACTTCCTGACCAGGAGACCACAGGCAGTACGGGTTGGCAGGAACACATCCAGTACCACCACACTGAACACTGGGGCCCCTCTTGGATGTGTGCTGAGCCCCCTCCTTTTCACTCTGCTCACCCACGACTGCACACCGTCGCACAGCTCCAACCTCCTCATCAAGTTCGCAGATGACACGACTGTGGCGGGTCTCATCAGCAACGACAACAGATAGACTACAGGAGCGAGGTGACCCACCAGGCCTTGTGGTGTGAACACAACAATCTCTCTCTGAATGTGGAGAAGACGAAGGAGATTGTTGTGGACTTCAGGAGAACGCCCCCAGCATGCACCTCTGACCATCAATTGTGCTACGGTGGAGAGGGTGAGCAGCACCAAGTTCCTGGGTGTGCACATCACAGAGGACCTCTCCTGGACCATCAACACCACCATCACTAGCCAAGAAAGCCAACCAGCGCCTCTACTTCCTCCACAAACTGAGGAAACCCCCGGCCCCCATCATGTGCACCTTCTACAGAGGCACCATCAAGAGTGTCCTGACCAGCCTCATCACCGTGTAGTATGGCGCCTGCTCCGCGTCCTGCAGGAAAACCCTCCAGTGCATCGTGAGAGCAGCAGAAGATCGTCAGTGCCTCTCTCCCCTCCCTGCAAGACATTTACACCTCTCGCGTCTCACCCGTAAAGCCCTCTGCATCACGAGTGACAGCTTCTTCAGCCTGCTGCCATCAGGAAGGAGACTGCAGCCTGCGGGCCAGGACCAGCAGACTGAGGGACAGCTTTCGTCCACCAGGCTGTCAGAATGCTGAACTCTCTCCCTGAGCCACCCCTTACACACACACACACATAAAATTATCCTGGTCAGTGTTCAGTTTAAGTTATGCAAATACGGCATTCCATATGTTGAATGGAACAGAAAAATCTGTTTGTCCAAATGAGGATTTATTTTAGGGCATCTTCCAGTTCCTGTTGGATGTTTCATGTGCTACTGAGCCCAAAGGTCTGAACAGATCCACAGGGTCATCAAATCTGATCAATCTGAGAAGCCTGATTATGCAGGTATTTATGGATGACTTTAAGATAAGCCAATTTAATAAATTGACCAAAATGTAATTAATTTCTTCACAACATGGCCACGATGAGATTTTCTCAGCTTCCTGTCCAAATTTCAGCTGCTCGACCGGTTGGTTGTTGGCAGATGCTGCTTGTGACCAAGAGGTTACACAGAAATCTGAAGAGATTATAGAGTGCTTTAAACTATTTGCATGAAATGGTAGGCAGTTTCTAATAAGTCTAAATGAATGTAAGTTTGATTTTGAAACCCTGCTCACCATTTTAAAGTGCTTAAAGTGCTAGATTTTAGGTGGGAATCTAATATGAGGCCAACATATTCTAACTCTCAAAACTGTTCAGTGCATTTACCCTTATTTCTTAGATTAATTTATTAGCTTCTTTTGATGAATGAGCCCTGAAAGAAAAGAAAATTAAATGGAAATATAAATTGGGAAGATATTATGCACCAAGTAGATAACCTATAATGTTTATCTAAATCGTCCAGTTCATGTCCTCTATCCAGGTAAAGGATTTCTGGCCACTGTCTATTCTTTGAGCCTTTACTTGTCTGACGCATGACGCATGTCTGATGGTTTCTCATACTATGAGAAGTCTGAGTCTGGTGGCTCCAGAAACATCTTATCAAACATGAGTTTCATCAGGCCACTCAGATGATCTGTAAAACATGCCATATTCAGTGTTACTCGTACATCTGACTCATGTTTTATTTACATCAATTTACAACTGAAGTTAGTCTTTAATGAAGGAGAAGAATATATTTAACAGGGTGCTAACGTGATTACAGTATGACAAGAGGAGACCAAAATGACAATTTTTTAATCCTAATTAGATCAGAAATTATGACCAGGATCCAATTCAAGATGTATTGACTCTGTTGAGAGATAGAAGCAGATCCACCCTCATCCTCTACTGTCTACAGTATTGGATGGAATGTCAGAGATCCAACTAACTCTGTCACAGTTTCCCATTGTACCTTATGGTGTCATATGAACAGGTCCATGAAACTAAGGCTGCAGTCCATCAGTTCTTCATGGAAGCTGATCAGTCAGTCAAGTGTAACTGCGAGCAAGTTTAACAAGGCTGACCACTGCAATTAAAAAGGGGACTAGATCTGGAGCAAGTTATCTTGATTATCTCTGCTCTCAGTTTTGGTGATTATGTCCTCCCTTGTAGCCTTGTCCTGCAACTAGATGCCCACCATCTCTGTTCAGCTGTTCAATCCATTTCTCCCCCCCCCCCACACACACACACAGGCACATAAATGAACAATAGAGAGCCATGCACTGATAACACTTTAACAACTGACCCACCCCCCTCACTGTACATTGGCTGCTACAACTTTAAATCTTTAGATATTTATGTACATATTACATATTTTTACATATATTTATGTTTAAAGCTGGAAGTCACCAATCTTAATTTCATTATGTGAAAACATGATGACAGTAAAGATTCTTGATTGATTGATTGAATTGAGAAAGAGTTATAAGTTATAGTCTTTTCTATGGTTACAGGTGGATTTAGGCCACATTTGGGTTTTAGCCTGACCAGGGGTGCAGACTCCCCTTACAGCTTGCCTCTTTGACTGTTAGAGTAAAAACAAAACACACACAAACAAACACACCAACTGAAACAAAGAGAAACTGGTCTTTACACATTAAGGAGGAAAGAACATTGGGCTAACCATAAAGCAAGAGCTATATCAAATCTGGTTAACTTTGTCTTTGGGGCACAGGAGGATACTATATGTGGTTCTCCTTTACTAACACTGTAGCTGCTCCATTAACATTCAAACTTCAACAAACAAACCGATTAAAAAGAAGCTCAAAAGGGGTTAATACATGCAAATTATTACATACGGCCACTTGATGCCATTTGTTTCCCACCAGCGTAATTACCTGACCCCTCTGGATTAGTTCCATCTGCCCTTTCCTCTCCCTGTGCCACTATGTCTTTGTACCTTGTGTCAGGTGTTCCAGCATCCTTTAGTGTTCTTGGTTGCCAACCACAGATCTGCCGGACCCAGCCTTGCCTGGTCCCTGTCAGATCACTTGTCACAGGTTTGATGCATTCCTCAGCTGAGGGCTTTATGATAGTATGATAATGATGGATTATGCTAAACCAGCTTAGTGACGCATTTGACTATGTATATCACAAGAAGATTTCTGTAGAATAACATCTTGTTTTATTGTGGATTTTCAATCTAATTGAATCTCAGTTAAATGGAGAAAAATGGTCTTGTGTTGAATTAGCAAGCCAAAAACAAATGGAAAAAAGGATACAACAGGGTAAAACAACAGATAGCTATTGCTGGTGTTTCATCTGTAGTTTCTTAAGGGTTACTCATATTATTTCTTACCTGCTTTTTTTTTATAATAGTTTGTTTGCTTTGTAATAGCATCTCATTCTTCCAAAAACTGGCATGGGAAGCTGGAAATTCTTTCCTGCAATGCACAGGGTCATAAGAAAAACATCATGTACAACCAATAAACCTCATAGCCAGTGTGGAGGATGTACCTCTGACTGTGGGGATAGTCCTTATGAGGGACACTGCACTGAAGCTCTGCTTCTGCTGAAAAGAAAGAAAGACAGAGAAAGACAGTGAAAAGCTGGATTAAAAGAGCTTCTTAGGGAATAAAAAGAGACGGAGAAAACAAATACACATCAACAAATGCAAGAACAGAACAAGAACAGAAAAGACAAGAGCAACTACGCAAAGTAATCTCCTTATTTGGCAAAACTGACTTTGTTTTGCCCCTCCTTGAACCGCCACCTTACATTGGTGGAGGGGTTGGTGTGCCTGAATGATCCTAGGAGCCATGTTGTCAGGGGCATTACGCCCCTGGGTCTCAGGGTCCCAGGGTCTCCGATGGCAAGTACAGGTCGTAGGTGACAGGCCAGGCTAAGAGCGGTTCACAAGCCCACCATGGATTCAAGAACTTCAAGGACCTTTATGTCACCCGGATTGGCGTTACCGGGGCCCCACCCTGGAGCCATCCCTGGGGTTGAGGCTCACAGTCGAGCGCCTGGTGGCCCACAGGACCCGGACGAGCTCAGCCCAAAATGGCGAAATGGTGACGTGGGCCCGCCTTCTTTCAGTAGGCTCACCACCTGCAGGAAGGTCCATGAGGGGCTGGTGCTATGTGGTTTGGGTGGCGGTCGTGGCTGGGGGCCTCGATGACCCAATCCTTGGACAAAAACTCTGGCCATAGGGACCTGGAATGTCATCTTTTGGGGGGAAGGAGCCTGAGCTCGTGCGGGAGGTTGAGAGGTACCGGCTAGAGATAGTCCAGGCTCACCTCCAACGCACAGCTTGGGCTCTGGAACCCAGCTCCTTGAGAGGGGCTGGACCCTCCACTACTCTGGAGTTGCCCAGGGTGAGCGGCGGCGAGCTGGTGTGGGCTTGCTTATAGCTCCCCAGCTCAGCCGCCATGTGTTGGAGTTCACCCCGGTGAACGAGAGGGTCGCTTTCACTGCACCTTCGGGTCTTGGAAGATAGGTCTCTTGCTGTTGTTTGTGCCTACTGGGCTGAATGGCAGTACAGAGTACCCAGCCTTCTTGGAGACCCTGGGAGGGGTACTTGATAGTGACTCCATTGTTCTACTGGGGGGACGTCAACACTCACATGGGTAGTGACAGTGATACCTGGAGGGGAGTGATAGGGAGGAACGGCCTCCCCGATCTGAACCCAAGCGGTGTTCTGTTATTGGACTTCTGTGCTAGTCACAGTTTGTCCATAACGAACACCATGTTCGAGCATAAGGGTGTCCATCAGTGCACGTGGCACCAGCCTAGGCCGGAGGTCAATGATGGACTTTGTTGTTGTTTCATCTGATCTCCGGCCTGTATGTCTTGGAACACTTGGGTGAAGAGAGGGGCTGAGCTGTCAACTGATCACCTGGTGGTGAGTTGGATCCGCTGGCAGAGGAGGAAGTTGGACAGACCTGGCAGACCCAAACGTATTGTGAGGGTCTGTTGGGAAACATCTGGCTGAGCCCTCTGTCAGGGAGGTCTTCAACTCCTACCCTCCTGGGAGAACTTCTCCCAGATTCCGAGGGAGGCTGGAGGGGACATTGAAGTCGGAGTGGACCATGTTCTCTGCCTCCATTGTCAACAATGCAGCAGTTCGAAGCTGTGGATGCAAGGTCTCTGGTGCCTGTTGTGGTGGCAACCCCCAAACCCGGTGATGGACACTGGAAGTAAGTTAAGCTGAAGAAGGAGTCCTACCAGGCCATGTTGGCCTGTGGGACTCCTGACGCAGTTGTTGGGTATTGGTAGGCCAAGCAAGCCACAGTTTGGGCTGTTCTGAAGGCAAAAACTCGGGTCTGGAAGGAGTTTGGTGAGGCCATGGATGAGGACTATCGATCGGCCTTGAAGAAATTCTGGCAAACCATCTGGCACCTCAGAAGGGGGAAGCAGTACTCTGCCAACACTGTTTACAGTGCAGGTGGGGAGCTGCTGTTGACCTCATATTATATGATTATATGATACATGATATTGTCGGACAGTGGAAGGAATACATCGAGGATCTCCTCAATCCCACCGACACGCCTTCCACTGAGGAAGCGGAGGCTGAGGACTCTGAGGTGGACTCGTTCAAGCTCCTCGCTGGCAAGGCGCCTGGGGGTGGATTAGATACGCCCTGAGTACCTCAAGTCTCTGGATGTTGTGGGGCTGTCTTGGCTGACACGCCTCTGCAGCATTGCATGGAGTTTGGGGACAGTACCTCTGGAGTGGCAAACCTGGGGTGGTGGTCCCTCTTTTTAAAAAGGGGGACCTGGAGAGTGTGTTCCAACTACAGGGGGATCAAACTTCTCAGCCTCCCCGGGAAGGGTCTATGCCAGGGTACTGGAGAGGAGAAAGTACATAGAAATAACTCTTCATTTTTAAAAGAACAGGCATTGAACCAAAACTGCTACTTCAAAATAAAACAGGCTATGGAAGTAGAAACAAAACCAAAGTCTGCCACTGCAGTATAGAATAGAGTGCACTAAAAATAGGCTATGTTGCTCACTTGGGCACCTAGTCTGTTTGTGACACCCAACTCAGTAATTTGATTGTGTCTCTGTGTTGTTTTGACTGCCTACATTTGTGAGACTTGGGACCAAGAATGAGCACATTGTCTCTGGTCTCATTTTTATAAATATACGAAAGTCCTGGTTCTGAGAGGATATTTATGATTTATACATTACAAACTGTTATGAAGGAGGATTAACTATTTTTCCAAAACATCATCTTCCAAATGTTTGATTTAACTGAATAGGCCATCACTACATTCAGACTAGGAGGAAGAATTTGGAGCGGCATTTCAAAATGCTGCACAGGAGTTATAGATCTCCCTGCTAAAACAGCTCAATTTATCTTTTATGTTGTACTCATCACATATGGTCTAAAACTGCTCACTGACTCTTTCGAATGTGCGTGAGCCTCTCTGCTTCTTCCTCTGTAGAGTGACACCAAGGAACCCCCTAAACTTTAGGTTGGACCAAATGTCCACTTTGACTCAAACATGGTCTGTATTGCTAAACAAAGTTTTTCAATAATAATTGTCTCTCTGCAGCGAGGTCTTCTGTTCAATGTTCTGGGCTACACACTGGGCTCTACTAACTGTCAACTACTGTCAGAAAGTGCAGAAAGCTCTTGTTTTCCACAATAGACAGGGGCAAGTTGCTGTGTCCAGGACTCAGGGCTGGAGGTGTGCATGATTGCGGGAAGCCTACATTCATCATTGCATTCATCTCACACCCACCAGCTCCCACTCCCTGAATAGCCTTACCCACCCACTCCAGCAATGTTCGCTCCCAAACTGCCTCCTTGCCTACTCACTCTCCTGCTCTTTCGATCTTTTACATGTGTAGAGCTATTCACTCAGCTTAAACTAGCTGGCAGCATGCTGTTTTGTCAGGTAAATTATTCCTGACTACTACTATATAGGCCTGGTAGGCTCTGCATTCTTTCTGATTCTTCCTCCCTTTTGGACTCTCTGGCTGTCAGTGTTTTCAGTGTCTCTCAATCTTTGAACTGTCAAGACAGTTTACTATTAGTCAGTGATTGCAGTCCGTTTACAAAATGTTGCCATGTTGCTGATTTGTTCTGTATTTTGTTGAACACATATTTTTACTATAATGTTCAATATTTCAGCTGTTCAGAGATGTTGGAATTGAGGCTGATTTATAGTATACCACTTGCTGGTCTAATCATTAAGTGCCTACATCATTGTTTATTCACCAAAATCACTTTGATATTTTTTTAATCATCATTCATTCTCAACTCATTCATTTACAATATTTTGAAACATCAGATATATTTGATACTTTCTAATATACTAAAACAACATCCATCCATCCATCCATCCATCCATTTTCTATTCCTGCTTTATCCTGACACACAGAATCGCAGGGGGTGCTGGAAGCCTATCTCAGTTATCTTGGGCGAGAGGCGGGGTACACCCTGGACTGGACGCCAGTCAGTCACAGGGCTCCAAAACAACATCTGAATGGAAAACTATTTTGCTGTGGAGCCCCTATTACAAGTGAAAACAATTATATATTTTATCTGTTGTGTTATGGTTTGTGTCATTCTTCTCACAATTTAACATTCCCTCATCAGAGAGGAGTTGATATGAGGTGTGGGATTATTGATTAAGTGTGCAAAAGGACAACAGTAGGATACAGATTCACACAGGGTTACAGTTAATTCCATCCAAGCCTCACAGCCAAAGAGAGGCCACCCACAAAAATGTTTCTTATAACAGCTCCAATCTCTGCTGATAAGCAAAGAGCCAAGATAAATAAGAACACGCTCCAGCCCTCTCGTTCACACTGTAAATACTGCTCAAGTGTGCAAAGCTGTTGGCGAACATTTCTTCTTTTAAGTCTGCCACACCCCAAATAGCATTACAGGTCCTTAACTGTGGGCTCATCGCAGCCAGAGGTAAAAATCCTTTTCTTGCAGCTTTACATACATCTGATTCAGGGATCAGTTGAAACCCGTGAATTACCCTGCTTTTTAAAAAGAAAATAAATGACTAAGCAAGTAAGTAAATAAATAAATACATGGACACAAAAAAATGCAGTAGTCTATTTAACACGTGAAAGATGGATGAATAATAACTGTTTTACATTTAAGACTTTAACATTTCCATTTTCAAAAAGGCCATACATGACTTTTACTAAACCCACTTCTTCCTGAATCTGTGTTTTAACTGTCTGTGGCATTCTAAACCCCTAAATTCATTATCACCTCAGATGTGTATATGTTGAATGAATGAAACAGATCCTTGAACCACCTTTGTTTATCCAACAGAGTGCTTGGTAAAATATCTGAAGGGAAAAACGTCTGGCCATTCTTCAAAAGCGAATTAACAGGAAACACAAAGAGTGTGTCGAAAGACAACTGATGGAACGGAAGCACAGATTTGCTTTGTTGGCCGGTCAGGTGTCGTCTCTTCTCTGACCCCAGTGTAAGCTGGAGCACTCAGGCAGCAGACGTACCATGTAAAACATCATACATAATTTAATTTTAAATGAATTCTACATCCAGTCTGGATGTGGGAATATATTTGCCTTATCACGGAGGCTCCTCTTTTAGTGCAGCAACATTATACATTGTATTATTTAACTCTTTGTGTATTCAGGCTGCTTGTGCTGATTTTGTCTTTAAAAATGTTTACTACTACATTCAATAATTGCAGCTCCCACTAGACCAAAAATATTGATGGGATCAAATCAAGAATTAAAAAATGGTTGTGGAGTTCAGGAAGAACTCAATGACCCCTACCTGGATTAGCCTACGTGACTCCCTAGTTGACACCGTGGAGTCCTTCCTCTTCCTGGGACCATCAGTTTATCTTCAGTTTATTACGACCCTGTACCAATGTATAATTCCATAATATAATTGATGATGATGTTCTCTGTACATGTGGCATCTATTGCATGTCTGTCCGTCCGTCCCAGGGAGAGGGATCCCTCATCTGTGGCTCTTCCTCAGGTTTCTTCTTTTTCCCATAAAGGGTTTTTTGAAGTTTTTCCTGACTCCCGGTTCGAGGGTCTAAGGACAGAGGGTGTCACAACTGTACAGATTGTAAAGCCCTCCGAGGCAAACGATGTTTGTTTGTGATTTTGGGCTTTAAATAAATAAATTTTGAAATTTGAATTTTGAATCATCACCCAGGATCTGAGGTGAGAGCTAACCATTAGCTCAACTAACTGGTGTCCATCTGGACAAAAACCTCACACAGTTCCTTCTGATATGCAGCTGGGCTTATTAACAAGTCCTGGGTGCTCCACTTACATAGACACTTAAGGTGACATTAACGTACCATCTCCACATATGTTTCATAAATCTAAATCTTTTGGACCATTTCTAATATTGCACAATCCTGAATAAACACAGTTTTTTCACTTTAATAATCAATAATCTTTATTGTCACCATGTTTTTACATAATGAAATTAAGATTGGTGACTTCCAAGCTTTAAACATAAATATATGTAAAAATATGTAATATGTACATAAATATCTAAAGATTTAAAGTAGTAGTAACAATGTACAGTGGGGGGGTGGGTCAATTGTTAAAGTGTAGTCAGTGCATAACTCAACTTCTCTCTTGTTCATTTATGTGCCTGTGTGTGTGTTTATGTGTGTGTGCAGGGGAGAAATGGATTGAACAGCTCTGGGGAAAAAGCTGTTTTTCAGTCTGGTAGTTTTGGTCTTTATGTTTCTGTATTGTTTTCCAGAGGGAAGTGGTACAAACAGTCCATTGCCCGGGTGGGTAGGGTCGGACGGCAATATCGTCGGGCCTTCTTCTGGATCCAGCCACGGTATATTGAGTCTGGAAGAGGACTTCCCACAATCCCCTGTGCTGTTTTCACCACCCGGGCTAAGTCCTTTCGGTCTTGTGCAGTGCAGCTGCCATACCACACTGTTGCACTGACACAGAGGATGCTCTCTGTTCTGGCCCTGTAGAAGTTTGTCAGGAGCTGAGGGGAGAGTTCAGCACGTTTCAGCTGTTTGTTGAGCCTTCTTTACCAGGGAAGGTGTGTTCATGGACCAGGTCAGGTCAGATAGTGATGTGGATGCCCAGGAACTTGATATTGTTGACACGCTCAACTGCTTCCCCGTGGATGAGGAGAGGAGCGTGCTCTGTCCTCCTGGACCTCCTGTAGTCCACTATGACCTCCTTGGTCTTGCTGGTGTTCAGAACAAGGTTGTTGTTTGAGCACCACTGAGTAAGGTGCTGGATCTCCTCTCTGTAGTTGGGTCTCATCATTGTCCGATACGATGCAAACTTTACGATGGTGTTTGTGGAGTGGATTGCAGAACAGTCACTGGTGAAGAGAGTGAAGTGGTGTGCCTGTGCTTCAGGACCAGTGTAGAGGATGTGTTGTCCCCGATTCTCACCACCTGAGGCCTGTTGGTGAGGAATGTCTCTGATCCAATGGCACAGCGATGAGGGCAGTTCCCAGGTTGTGGAGCTTCAGTATTCAGCTTGTCCGGGATCACTGTGTTGAAGGCTGAACTGAAGTCCATAAATAACATCCTCACGTAGGTGTTAGGAAGCTGCAGATGGGTCAGGGTTGTGTGAAGTGCAATCCTCTGTCGCCCTGTTCTCCCTATATGCAAACTGATATTGATCCAGACCAGCAGGGATGATGTCTTTGATGTGCTCTCCTCCATGATCACCGGAGTTAGAGCGACAGGGCGGTATAATAACTGATATAAAGCACATAATTTAAATAATATTTTGTTTATTTTTTGTATTGTTAGGGTTAATGTTTCTATTTTATATTTATTTTCTTCGCTATTGCAGTACAGTATCTTTTCTGTACAGTATCTTTTACTGTACAGTGTTTATACACCAATATACCAAAGTGAATTCCTTGTATGAAAAACTTACCTGGCAATAAACCTGATAGTGATTATTGCTTTATCATGACCCTGGTCCAGTCAGCGGAGGCACAATACAGACCTACAGCACAGGATGCAACCTAGTTTGTTAATTTACTAGTAATCTTGGATCAGCAAATGGGTTTCAACAGAGAGATAAAGTTGTCCACATTATGTTTTCTATCAATAAAATACACCAGGGTTTTTCATTAACTATTAAGTTGCAAAATTTCCATACTGAACATTCACTGTGATCATAACTTGCCTGCAATTTTCACGTTATTCAAATGACAACTAAAACTAGATTCACATTTTCATTGTTAAAGCTTTGGTTGAAAGAACATTTTTAAGGATAGCAGAATGCATTGATACAATTTAGTAGCGAAACACGTTCAGCATCCAGTAGACATGGAGCAACATTGTCATTCATATTATATTATTCACTTTTCTTTTAACTCTGGTTTATCTCTACTTACTCCCTCATTAACTAATCAAATGTTAAACTATGTTCACCAGCTAGTCTATTTTTTTAATCTATTTTGTATTGGGAAGTTAGTGTACAGTGAGTTTACTAGCTGTCTTTTACCAAAGTTAGCTAAAATGGCACTAACTGGTTGGCAGGTTGCTGGAGCATTTTCCTTGTTTTTTCTCACTTTATGCAGGCTGGTTCACATAGTATTAAACTATTTACTGCATTATTTTGGAGTATCATGGTTTGGTATACCAACATCAAGCCCTTCTGCACACATACCAGGGGAGACATGGTGACCTAATATTCTTAAACTCCCCGGTTCTCTACTACCAAACATCAACATGTCAATGAATGGCAGTGCATTGCTGCTCCCATTTCTCCTAAATGACATGCTAGCCACTGCTGGAATTTCATTCACTGCATTCCACACCTTCTAAAAGTCCCACTCTTACTCCCTGCGGTTCATAAGAACAAGGTCAAGCAGCAGACATTGGGGACAACAAAGCTACAGACTAGTAGAGGGCGAAAATGACTCTCCAATGACCAAGATGACCATCAATGACCACCATCAGATTACTCAGCAACTGTAGGATGACATCAAGTGACCTAGAAAAAGAATGACAAATGGCAGCTGGGTTGAAGTGCATGGCGAGAACAGTTCGAAAACAGGCTCCTGGGGCAGGGTTCAATTTGTGTAAAGCTAGAAAAAATCCCTTCATCAATGAGAAGCAAAGAAGAGCCAGGCTGAGGTTTGCAAAAAACCATAAAGATTGGACATAGAGAACTGGATTAAGGTAATCTACTCTGATGAGTCTAATTTTCAGTTTTGCCCAAAACCCGGTCATCTAATGGTTAGACGGAGACCTGGAGAGATGGGATGAGTATGTGTGTAAATTAGTGTGGGCACATGTGGGTGCTAGATGCTCACTTTTGTTTTGGATTAAACAGTTTTTTCCACAACATCCCATTATGTGCACGTGTTAATTGTATTGTAATGTATTAGTTCCATAAGACAATCTTTGAATAAAATAGCAATTACTGAGCCAATAAAGGTATAATCAAATCAAGAAAAGCTTTGCTATTGAAGTTAACTGACTGAAAGATAATTAACTATGGAAAGTTGTTAGATGATGTTGTTCTTTGTGGAAACACTAGATAGAGATAGAGATATTAAAAAGGTAATTTATCAAGTCTGTGATTCTGTACAAATGACTGACTTGTTATTACTCTGCATTCTTGAGTGGTTGTGAAATACTGTCCATGTGAAATGTATGCTTGAGTTGTTATGGGTCCAATCATGAAAAGGACTGTGATGGGGATAAACAGTACTGAGCTGCAGACACAGAGACACACAACTTTGCTTTATATTGATTCTTAGAGTCAGCCTGGTGCAGTGTTGAAGTGTCTGGGAATTCCCGGTGCTCATGGTTGCGTTGATGCGTAGCATACAGTGGATGCTGTAGATCACTATCTTGAGGTACTGAACAAATGAGAGGCTGATTTATGTAAGCCTTCATCTAAGCCTGTGCTCCTGCTTGAGCTTGCAGGTGTTACTTTGCAAATATGATCTCACTAGAATTTGGAACTACTTATTATGGTAAAGCATTTTGGAAATGTTGTATTTTTCAAATAAAACTGATAAGATTTGTGCTTTGTTCTTGTGGGGTAATAATCTAAATCCTGGCTTTTGGATGGCACCAGAAGAAATAGTTTTTTTTCTGAATTTCAAAGATTCAACTTTGTGTGATGAGCACTGTAACATGAAGTGTTCCATTTGTCAGTGATTTCCTCTGTAAATCTTTGAAACAGTTCACAATCCTCTGCAACCAATAATGGTTCATATCTATTTTTAGTGTTTTATTTAACCAAGGGTAAAAGGAAGTTTCTGTCTCTGCCATCACCTTTCGGTGAAACTTGCTGCGATTGAAATGCAATGAAAATAGAGTGACAGCTAAAATGATAAATAAATAAATCTAACGTAAGATCTATTCTCCTAACATTTGTCAGCTGACAGTTCTTATCATCTTATGATCAGGTTTACAGATATTTGTAGAAGCTGCAGCAGCAGAAGCTCCAAACAAGCCACCGTGATTTTCACTGAATTATTTTAATATTTAACATCATTAAATAAGCTTCCACATTACTGCTGACCAACAAACAAGCAGAAATAAATGTTTATGACATTAAAGTTAATCTCCAGTAATATCTGTTCAGTAAAACAATGAGCACTTGTGTATTTCAGTGCTTAGACTTTTGGTGAGAAAAAGTGAGAAAAAACTGGTACAATATTATAATTTTTGATCTAGCCATTCAGCCTTTCCCCAAATAAATAAATAATAAATCAAAAGAATATCAGTAATTTCAAACTTCTGCATGGCAATGTACATGTTTTATATTTGTTGGTTCTCACCATGACTGATGGTACATTGTATTTATTTTTTAATGTTTTGGAGCATGAAATATAACTAATTTTGTTGCGCACTACACAAACAAAAAATGTCCACTTTAAATTTGCTGTCAGAAGGCAAATACTCAAAGCGTTATTGTGGGTTAATTATTTTGCAATTTAGAAAGTGGTAAACTATCTCACACCGTGTACACACAGTGTATAGTACAGTACTCAGCTACAGGGTCAAACTGCGCTCCACAAACAAGCATCTGCCAGGTTAGGAACAAGTTTTCGGAAGCATGGCAACTATCTGTACCTTGGGAGTGTCATGGGACAAGTCAGCAGTTTGATGTGAAAGTTTTTGATGTGAAAGTGAGATAGCATATCCACCATGGAAAAAAAAATCTGCATTGTTGTGGAGAAAAGGAAGTTTCAAGAAAAAAATTCCTTTGTAGCCCTCAGTCGTATGTTCATCATTCCTGGCATGTTGATAGTCCATGAAAATGAACTGAATACACATGAATCACTTGATGCAGATGTGTTAGCCAATTATAGACCAATATCCAACCTCCCCTTTTTGTCTAAGATTCTAGAGAAAGCCGTTGCCAGCCAGTTATGTAATTATCTCCACAGTAATAGTCTTTTTGAAGTTTTTCAGTCAGGATTTAGAGCTCACCATAGCACAGAAACAGCACTTGTGAAAGTCACCAATGACCTGTTGACAGCATCAGATAGAGGGCTTCTGTCTGTACTTGTCCTGTTAGACCTTAGTGCTGCCTTTGATACAGTTGACCATCACATCCTGTTGCTGAGAATGGAAAAACTGCTTGGTATTAAAGGGTCTGCATTAAACTGGTTCAGATCATACTTATCAGATCGGTCTCAGTTTGTCCATATTAATAATGAATCCTCTGTGCATACTAAAGTCTGTCATGGAGTTCCACAAGGTTCAGTGCTTGGTCCAATTCTGTTTATTTTGTATATGCTGCCCCTTGGCAATATCATCAGGAGGCACTCCATAGATTTCCATTGTTATGCTGATGACACCCAATTATATTTATCAGTGGAGCCACACAAAACTGATCAGCTCCTGAAACTCCATGCCTGCCTTAAAGATATAAAGGCTTGGATGACCAGAAATTTCCTGTTGTTGAACTCAGATAAAACTGAAGTGATCCTATTAGGTCCGAAACACCTGAGGAACACGCTTTCTCCTATGATAGCCTTGTTGGATGGCATTAACTGGGCCTCCGGCACCACTGTAAGGAACCTCGGGGTTTTATTTGATCAGGATATGTCCTTTGACACCCATATTAAGCATATTTCAAGGTCTGCCTTTTTTACCACCTGCGCAACATCGCAAAAATTCGGCACTTTTTGTCCCAAAGCGATGCTGAAAAATTAGTCCATGCATTTGTCTCTTCCAGGCTGGATTATTGTAATTCACTTTTATCAGGCTGCCCAAACAAGTCGTTAAAGACTCTACAGCTGGTCCAGAATGCCGCTGCTCGGGTGCTGACTAAAACCAGGAAAAGAGACCATATTACTCCAGTATTGGCTTCTCTGCATTGGCTCCCTGTAAAATTTAGAGTGGATTTTAAAATCCTTCTCCTCACATATAAGGCTCTGCATGGTCTGGCACCATCATATCTTAATGAATTGATAACTCCTTATCAACCGACTAGAGCGCTGCGCTCCCAAAACGCAGGCTTACTTGCCCAGGGTTTCCAGAAGTCCCAGGGTTTGGGGGCAGGCAGAAGTAGTCTAGGGGGCAGAGCCTTCAGCTATCAGGCCCCTGTTCTCTGGAACCAGCTCCCAGTCTGGGTCCGAGAGGCAGACACAGTGTCAGTGTTTAAGAATAGACTTAAAACCTTCCTTTTTGATAAAGCTTATAGTTAGGGTGGGCACAGGCTCGCCCTTAGTTATGCTGCTATAGGTTTAGACTGCCGGGGGGCTCCCATGATGCATCGGGCACCTCTCCCTCTTCCTCTGCTTCCTTTACTCATATTATGGTAGTAGTGCAAACTGGAGTCACTTTTAGAAACTGGTTAAAGTGGCTAAACTGGTTAAAGTAGTTAAATTGGCTAAAGTGTCAAAACGGTTAATGTGAATACTCTTATGTCCTGTAAAGTGCATGTTACTGCCGGAGCCCCGGTCCTCTTTGTTCTCTCCAGTCTTGCAGGTTCCTCACTGATTCTGGTTGTGGTCCATCTGTCTGAGGTTCACTGGCCTGGTGGGGACATGATCTGTGTCTGTGCTGTGGAGAGAAGGTCGAGTGGCCCAGAGCTCCATATGAGGACATCTAGAGATGCACCTGGACTCACAGACTCATTTCCATTACCTGTGATACCTTCACACATGGACTAAACCAATGAACTCAGTATAGCTACAGCTTATTACGACTCATGTATAATTCCATAAATATGATTGATGATGTTCTCTGTACATGTGGCATCTATTGCACGTCTGTCCGTCCCAGGGAGAGGGATCCCTCATCTGTGGCTCTTCCTCAGGTTTCTTCTTTTTCCCATAAAGGGTTTTTTGAAGTTTTTCCTGACTCGGTTCGAGGGTCTAAGGACAGAGGGTGTCACAACTGTGCAGATTGTAAAGCCCTCCGAGGCAAACAATGTTTGTGATTTTGGGCTCTAAATAAATAAATTTGAAATTTGAAACACAATGTCCTCGTCTGTTTGAATGGTGCTGTCGGGCATTCCCAATATCAGAAGGGAATATGTTGTTTGTTTCTTTGATAATAACAATAATTGTAGTTTTATTGCACCTCTCAAAACACAGTTACAAAGTCTTTTACAATAAAAACATAACACAAAAATATACTAAACACAAAATAATAAATATAAAAAACGTCATAAATAAACACATTAAAAAATACAATGAGAGAATTGCATAAAACCTACATTTGTCTCCCGAAAAGCCATTTCTAAAAGTGTCTTTTTAAAGATAAGACAGGTCATGCCAAAGTCTAGGGAGCCACAACTGCACACATTTTATCACCTTTGTGAATAAATCAGGACCTTGGAACAACCGGAACCAGACGTACTGCACTCAAGAATCTGCTAAATAACTTGGGCAAGGCCTCTCAGGGCTTTAAAAGTAACAAGGAAAAGCTGAAACAAATGAAAAAGAGCCCCACCTGAAAAGCCGTCACTGGTGTTGAAACACTTGGTCATCCTGGTACGGTTTCCCTTAGAGGACCTGGTGTATTTTCATCCGGGGTTTGATTTGTCTAGCAGTAAGGCATGCCATATTGGATCTAACCTGTTGTCCCGCGATGTTCTCTCTCATCCTGAGATTCTATTCTACCTGAACTACTAATGGATGTATGTGGCCTCTATGTAAGTGAATTGACCCTGAGGTAATAAGGACAGCCCCCTTTTCTGGAGATTCTATTTATACCCTGATTTACTACTAAAGCCATAAAGAATAGAGAGGACCCTAGTTATAGAGCTGTCTGGATTAGAAATACACAGTATATGTTGTGCCCTTCAATTAGGGAGAATAGCGAGGGGAAAGTATGAAAAAAATGCCACACACAGCTCTCGCTTCCACTCACTTGTATTGAGTGTAAATAATTCACAGTGCAACAAAAATCACATTTTACCTGTTTCTAAACAATGTAAATAATGTAAATTATGTTCATATTAAACAAGCGTGAAAACGGCGCAAGGGCAGTCAAAACCATGGCAACAGCAGCAGTTAGCTTAGTCTCACACAGTGATGGAGTTAGCTTAACTCGTTTGTGGCATAACAGTATAAAATTCAAGTTATTTCACTCGCAACAACAACAATAATAAAACAGTAACCATTAACAACATGTGTCGCTAACTTTACAGTCCTTTGTATGGTAATTACCTTCAATTAGGGAGAATAGCAAGGGGAAAATATGAAAAAAACGCCACACACAGCTCTCGCTCCACTCACTTTACGGACTGGAACTCTTTTCATACATTTCTTCATGTGGGTTAATACCCCATAGTCTTTCTCTGGTCACTTTTAGTCTGTGTGGCCTACAGCGTCCATTTACTTACACACACCAGGTAACACAGTCCATTGCTGGCTTGTAGCATAGTTGTATCAGTGCATCATTTCCAAAGCACCTACACTCTCCTTTAATAAAGGTCCATGAGTGATATGTAATGCAAGGTACTTTTGATGTGTATATTAAGCTGTATTCACAGTCCATAAATGTATCTGGTGTTCAACAGTCCCTTTGAATGTGGATTCTGTGTTAAACAGTCCATTTGCTGTGTCCCGAGTGTAATGTATGTGCATTTACTCAGTTCAGTCATGTGTGGTGTGTGTGGATCTACCACCCACGTCCATAGGGTTGCTGGTAGTAAAATGGCTGAATAGCGTGTGTCCATGGCACCTTCAAGTGTTTGTGATGTGGTAGTGTCCTCATGTTGTAGCAAACTGGTGAGCCGAGTCGATCATATGTGAAGACCTTAGGTCGCCTGTGCTGTCGTCTGGGTTGCTGATACTCCTGCTCACTGGTCCTGCTGTGCTCGCTTGGGACAAGTGAAGGAACAGTCTCCTCTGCAGGTTGGTCCTCAATATGACTGTCCTCTTGCACAGGTAAGTGCCCAAGTTGGTTTATCACTCCATGTTCACTCTCTAGCTCATGTGACATGTTTTCCTCCAACTGTATGTGTTCAGCACGTTCATCAGTACTCACAGGATTCAATGCCTGAGGTTGGCACGGCTGCAGTTGCTGCTGGAGTGGCACTGAATAATATTCATCGTCATCGTTCCACTTCATCGTCAGCCTGCTCCACTTCTTCAGTTGTCTCCACAGTTCTTTTCTTTGCTCGTGGGCGTACTTGTGTTTCAAGTGGCAGATGGTCACATGGTAGGAGAAGATTGTGATACAATATCCTCGATCTTCCTTTTCCTTTCTCAGGCCGGAGTTCATAAAGAGGGATGTCTTTACTGACTTGGCGGACAACTGTGTGAACCACATCCTCCCAGTGGTTTCTCAGTTTGCCTGGACCACCACGAGGTGTCATGTTCCTGATCAAAACTCGATCACCAGGATGTAATACTGAGCTTTTCACTTTACTGTCATAATGTCTTTTGCTTCTTGTGGCCGCTTTGTGAGCATTTTCCCTTGTGATCTCGTATGCCTCTTCCATACCCTGTTTCCACTTCTCCATGTAGTTACGATGATTACTGTCTCCTTGTTCTGAGGTCAAGTTGAACAGCATGTCGACTGGCAACCGTGGAGAGCGCCCATATAACAAGTAAAAGGGAGAGAAACCAGTCACTTCACTGCGAGTACAATTGTACGCATAGATTAGTTTGTTCAGTGAGTCTTTCCAGTTAGTTTTTTGTCTCTCTGTAAGTGTCTTTAACATCTGGAGTAGTGTTCGGTTAAACCGCTCTACCTGTCCATTCCCCTGGGGGTGGTAGGGAGTAGTTCTCGACCCTGAAACTCCACAGTAGTTTTTCAGTTGTGCAAATAGCCGGTTTTCGAATTCACCTCCCTGATCATGGTGTATTCTTGTTGGGAACCCAAATCTCAGAGCAGTCATTAAATATTTTGTCTGCAGCTGTTCTGCCTGATTTAGAAGTCATCGCATATGCTGTAAAATATAGCATATTTTTATATTTTTATAAAATATAAAAATAATATGTAAAATGGTCAATAATTACAAGAATATATTCTTAACCACCCTTGCACTTGTCAAGGTGGAGAAAATCAACAGAGACAAGCTCGAATGGTTGAGTGGTGACGATGTTAGTCAGTGGTGCTCTTGTCTCAAGGCACGGCTTCTTGTGTTTAAGACAGACACATTTTCTCAGGACATACTCCTCTATCTCACGCTGCATATACGGCCAGTAAAACCAGTCCCGTATCAGCGATGTCGTACTGTCTACACCTTGATGGCCCATTTTATCGTGGAGTTCCCTCAACACGGTACTTTTGTGTTTTTCTGGCAGAACCAGCTGTTTTCTTCTTGCGGTTTTCCTGTACAAGACTCCATCCTCACTTATCTCTAATTTGTCCCATTCTCTTAGAAGACAAGTGATCTGTGAGCTTAGTTGTTTCAGTTCTGGTCCTGATGGCTTTCAATCAGCTAGTTTACTATGAACTGCATGTCCAAGTGATCGGATCACTTCTCTGGTCCTGTTTGATTTGCTCTGTGGTCAGCGGAATGATGGCTGTGTCTGCACTTATGGCTGCACACTTGACTGAGACTCCCATTGACCATGACACACTGGATTCATTCTGATTTTCCACTGCCTGTGTAGCTGCTCCAATCACATCATATGACATTTCCTCCGAACACTCTTTCATGAACGTCTCCATATCCACGGGCATCCTGGACAGACTATCGGCGTCAATATTTTCCTTCCCAGGGCGGTATTTAATGGTGAAATGGAAATCTGCCAGTTCTGCCACCCATCGGCATCTGGTTGCATTCAATTTGGCAGTGGATAGCACATAGGTAAGTGGATTATTATCACTATAGACTGTGAAGAATGGCGCATAATAGTTCATAATAATTCTGTGATTGCCCATTTGAGGGCTAGAAACTCTAATTTGCCTGAATGCAAAATTGTAATTTTTCTCGGCTACAGTCAGAGTGCGAGAGCCATAAGCGATCACACAGAGCTTCCCATTCTGCTTTTGGTATAATACTGCACCTAAGCCCCGGTTCGACGCATCAGTATGGAGTATAAACGGCTGCGAGAATTCTGGGAAGCCTAGAACAGGAGGCTGAGTTAAACAGTATATCAACTGCTCTAATACTGACTGATGTATGTCGGTCCACTGGATAGGTGTACTGGAAGGAACACCTCTGCTGTTTCATTTTGTCTGCCATTTTTTCCTTTTATTTTGCAGAGTCTCAGTTTCCACAGGTCCCTTTAAGTAGGTCATACAGAGGACTGGCAATCCGTGAGAAATCCTTGATATACTGTCTGTAATAACTCAACAGTCCCAGCACTGCTTTTAACTCATGAACAGTACTTGGCTGCTTGTTTTTCAATGCTGTCACTGTAACAGTATCAACGGGATCAATCCTGTTTCCCTCTGCCGACACAATTCTGCCGAGGTACCACACTTCTGCTTTAAACAGGTCACACTTCTTTGGTTTTAATTTTATCCCATGCTCCCTCAGCCGTCACAGCACCTTCCTGACATCGTTGACATGATCCTCGAATGTTCTACTAAACATTAGGAAATCATCAAGGTAAGGCACACATACTTTGTCCCTTAATCCCTCTAAGCACTCTTCCATGCGCATTCATGAGTCCAAAGGGGATCCGGATCCAGTCATACAGGCCCCAGGGGGTCACGAAGGCTGTTAGGTGTCTACTGCTCTTACCCATGAACCCCTGGTGGTACGCCTTACCCTGATCCAGCAGTGAAAAGATGGTGTTTCCGCCCAGATTGTCCATAATGCTACGGTAGGCGTGTTCACAGGGTCACTGATTTTTCTGCACTTGGATTTCTCACATAACTGTGTTTTTTGTCTCTTAATGCCTGAGCATGTGTATGCCTTACAATGTCTTTTGTGTGTAGGCCAGTGAGTCTCTTGGCATTCTTTTGAGCAGTACAGTATTGCCTTACAAACAGAACAACATTTCAGTTCCTTACTTTCTCTCTCTTCTTTGCAACTTGCACAGCAGTGGGACCCATTTATGTTGCCAGTTGCTCCATGTCCCATGTGGGCAACCCCCTTTAGTTTAAAGGCCTCTCCCTGGCTGGTTTTGTCAGTCTCTGTTCTTTAAAGCCTGCCTGTGTACAAGCAAAACACCTAGGGCGGGGGCGTGGTGCTGAGCAGTATCGCTGTGGGGCGAACCTTTGTTGAAACTGTGTTGTTCCTCGCACATGTCCAGGTCCAAACACTGGTTGGTACTCCTGCACCATAGCTGGTGGTTGCTGTTAGTAAAATTGCATACCATTTTGTTCAGCCTTAAGAGAGGGTGGCTGCAGGGTGGGGGTATGAACACTGAAAAAGGGGCAGACAAACTTTCTGGCTCTCTGCTTAGTGGAGGATACTGTGGGGGTGCAGGTGTTGACTTTTGGATAGTTTCTCTGATGTGGGAGACCTCAGCTCTCAGGTCTTTCAGCAGCACCATGTCAGAACGTATTTCTTTAATTTCTGAGAGGAGATTGGGAGGTAGAGAGACTGTGTTTTGCTGGGTGGTGCTTTTCTTTTCCACTAGTTGGTTCACTGGACTGGACAGTATTTACATTGGTTACTCGTGGTGGAGCTGAATGTTTCTTTTTGTCTTGCCTCTCTTTTTCATTGGTGCATGCGATGTTCAATTTCTCCAGCAACAGCTCATCTGATGTTGAGCTCTTGTTTGCAGGAGGTACGGCTGCAAGTCACTTTTAATGTTGTCGTTCTGCAGACCCGTCAGGACAGTATGCATGAAAAGAAATCTGGACTAGTGCTGGGTCATATTTTAGACTTGACTCAACTTCCTGTGAGGCAAACAAGATCTTCTGCCTCAGGTTCATTGCTCTTATCAGGAAATTTTGGGTGTCTCTTTACTAATTTGGACCTCTGAGGTGAGTTGCTTATACAACTCTGTGGCGCTTTCCTGATAATGAGATCTGAGAATTCTCCTAAGCGCAGGCAATGTGAGGTTCTCTTTTCCTTCAAGGTAGCTCCTTAATTGCAAACCTGGTGTGATGGCGCTGACTACTGCGTCAGTGATCTCTGACTCTGGGTAGCCTTTACTGAGTCCATTTTCAATTTGCCTAGCCAGACTAGAAAAGGTGAGTCTCTTTTTTTAGTGCCGCTACCTCCTTCTGGAGGTTCTCCTGTTCCTCAGCTTGACCTGGAGTTTCACTCACACTCAGTTCTTTGGCCATTTGTATTCTGTCTATAATATTCTGAACATTAAGGAAGGTCAGACATGCCTTCATCCTCTAGGTCGGCCAATTCTTCTCGTTCGAGATACTGTATGACATGTGAGACTAGCTGGCTACGTGTTTTACCAGTTACATGTTCTTTCCCGGGTCCTGATATTTACAGTCCATTGCATACTTTAATTAGTTGCTCTACAGTCAGTTTATACAGTGTTCCTTTAATTTCCAGTTGCAGCTTCTCTAATTCAGATTCCATCTTATCAAGGGAGTTAGCATAAGCAGTAAAATGAGGATGTATCAGACCTAATTGGATATCGCTGCTCCTTAGTGGTCACTCTGCTCACTTCAGGATAGAAGACACCAATATTTGTCGGAAGATCACATCCGCTGCTTTGCTGGGCTCCTTTCTGATGTCTGGGTCGTTTTGGAGGGATGAGCGACAGGAGGATTTCTCTTACTGATTAGGGACGGTCCTCAGGTCAAACATCCCAGCAGTGCCTCCAAATGTTGTGCCCTTCAATTAGGGAGAATAGCGAGGGGCAAAGTATGAAAAAAATGCCACACACAGCTCTCGCTTCCACTCACTTGTATTGAGTGTAAATAATTCACAGTGCAACAAAAATCACATTTTACCTGTTTCTAAACAATGTAAATAATGTAAATTATGTTCATATTAAACAAGCGTGAAAACGGCGCAAGGGCAGTCAAAACCATGGCAACAGCAGCAGTTAGCTTAGTCTCACACAGTGATGGAGTTAGCTTAACTCGTTTGTGGCATAACAGTATAAAATTCAAGTTATTTCACTCGCAACAACAACAATAATAAAACAGTAATCATTAACAACATGTGTCGCTAACTTTACAGTGCTTTGTATGGTAATTACCTTCAATTAGGGAGAATAGCGAGGGGAAAGTTATGAAAAAAACGCCACACACAGCTCTCGCTTCCACTCACTTGTATTGCGTGAGGGAGGGGGGGAGAGGAGTGTGATTCCCTCTACTGGAACCCCAAGGCATCACCAATCGATCATCGCACAATTCACCCAACTAGCGACACTCTGGCTGAACAATCCCCACACCAATAATGTAATAAAATAAAATAAATGTAATAAAATAAAATGAATGACATCGACCACATATACAGTGGTGTGAAAAAGTGTTTGCCCCCTAAACCTAATAACTGGTTGGGCCACCCTTAGCAGCAACAACTGCAGTCAAGCGTTTGCTTATGATAACTTGCAATGGGTCTTTTTAGCGCTGTGGAGGAATTTTGGCCCACTCATCTTTGCAGAATTGTTGTAATTCAGCCACATTGGAGGGTTTTCGAGCATGAACCGCCTTTTTAAGGTCATGCCACAGCATCTCAATAGGATTCAGGTCAGGACTTTGACTAGGCCACTCCAAAGTCTTCATTTTGTTTTCTCTTCAGCCATTCAGAGGTGGACTTGCTGGTGTGTTTTGGATCATTGTCCTGCTGCAGAACCCAAGTTCGTTTCAGCTTGAGGTCACGAACAGATGGCCGGACATTCTCCTTTTTGGTAGACATTTTTTGGTAGGCAGCAGAATTCATGGTTCCATTTATCACAGCAAGTCTTCCAGGTCCTGAAGCAGCAAAACAGCCCCAGACCATCACACTACCATCACCATATTTCACTGTTGTATGATGTTCTTTTTCTAAAATGCGGTGTTACTACCTTTACACCAGATGTAATGGGACACACACCTTCCAAAAAGTTCAACTTTTGTCTTGTCAGTCCACAGAGTATTTTCCCAAAAGTCTTGGGGATCATCAAGATGTTTTCTGGCAAAATTGAGACGAGCCTTAATGTTCTTTTTGCTCAGCAGTGGTTTTCGTCTTGGAACTCTGCCATGCAGGCCATTTTTGCCCAGTCTCTTTCCTTATGGTTGGAGTCATGAACACTGACCTTAACTGAGGCAAGTGAGGCCTGCAGTTCTTTGGATGTTGTTGTGGGGTCTTTTGTGACCTCTTGGATGAGTCGTCGCTGCGCTCTTGGGGTAATTTTGGTTCGGCCGGCCACTCCTGGGAAGGTTCACCACTGTTCCATATTTTTGCCATTTGTGGATAACGGCTCTCACTGTGGTTCACTGGATTCCCAAAGTTTTAGAAATGGCTTTTATAACCTTTTCCAGACTGATAGATCTCAATTACTTTCTTTCTCATTTGTTCCTGAACTTTCTTTGGATCTCTGCATGATGTCTAGCTTTTGAGGATCTTTTGGTCTACTTCACTTTGTCAGGCAGGTCCTATTTAAGTGATTTCTTGATTGAGAACAGGTGTGGCAGTAATCAGGCCTGGGTGTGGCTAAAGAAATTGAACTCAGGTGTGATAAACCACAGTTATGTTTTAACAAGGGGGGGCAATCACTTTTTCACACAGGGCCATGTAGGTTTGGATTTTTTTTCTCCCTTAATAATAAAAACCTTCATTTAAAAACTGCATTTTGTGATTACTTGTGTTGTCTAATATTAAAATTTGTTTGATGATAATCCTGGTTTGGTCTTCACAAACTCCTGAGAGAAATATCTGACTCTGTAGGTGCTCAGTGCGCCATTATGTTCACCAGTTTGTTGCTAACTTTGTCTGTCTGCTGTTAGGAGGGCTGCAAGGGATTTATTTAAGTCTTTTTGCTGCCTGCTGCAACAAATAACAAGGTTGATGATAGGTGAGATACTGATACAAACAGTAGAGTTGATATAATAGCGTTCAGTCCAAAAACACTAAAAAAATAAAAATGATTGCTTTTTAGCCAGCTTTATTTCTATTTTATTTTATTTATTTTATTTTCTATTTTATTTATTAAGAGATCCATTATATCCTCTGGAACAAATACAATGTTTAAATTCGAGTAATAAAAATCGTGCTACCTTTTTAATTGCTATAACAAGCTTGGCAGCAGAATCCTGGACCAGAAAAAAACAAGCCTGCCCAAAGGTGGGAGATTGACCATCTGGTGACCTGTTGCAATGAGAACAACTTGGAGCTCAACACTCTAAAGACACTGGACATGTGGAAGAATACAGAATTATTCTTACTAGTGTAGATGCCCCAGTTGTATATTGACTGTCTGAGAATTTGCTGTGCTTCTACCCCTTGTCTCCTGACCCCTGCTGACACTGTCCTACTAGGCCCTTGATCATCCTAGCTCGCATCTCATGATTATAGTAGCCTTGGCACCCCCCTTTTCCTGGCGTGCATCTCATGTTTTAATGTCTCCTGGCTTCCTTTCCTTCTCACCTATTGTATATGGAAATATCACCCCCTCTCCCTTTGTTCCTGCATCCTGTAACATGTCTGTCACCACCACCCACAATTTACATAGTGTCTGTCCACTCTTTGTTAACCTTGTATAAAATGACCCTCAGCCCTCTGCTCTGGGTCAGTCTTCTGTTCCAGACCTGGTCTGTGACATTATGGCTCACCGTTTTCCGGATTACTGAATAAACTTCACTTCCATCACAGCAAACCTTGGGTTGGATTTTATTCTTTTCTACAACAGACATGATCTTGGACTACAGAAAGAATGCAGTGCCACTGTCTCCCATCATCCTGTGTGATTTCCTCCATTAACACTGTGAAGTCCTTCCATTTCCTGGGGACCATCATATCCTATATTTGAGCTGAACATCACCAAAAAGGCTCAACAGAGGATGAACTTCAAATTCAACCTGCCAAAGACAATGATGATGTGCTTCTACAGTACCATCAGTCCATCCTCACCTTCATCACTATCTGGAACATCAGAACAAGGACAGATGGCAGTATATATTTCTCTTTGCAGAAAAGGTGATTGATTGAAATCTTCCAGCTCTCTAGGACCTGTACACCTCATGGAGAGGCATGCTTCAGGGTCCTGAAGTGTGCAGGAAAGATTTTGACCCTCCCACACTGGAACACAACAAGGTCCGGTACCCCCACTGACACAGGCGTTATTCTGTTTTCTTTTTTTTGTACTTACTGTGTTTGTTACTTTTTACACCATGCTATAAAGTATGTGAAAATATATCTGTGAAGATTCTCAGTCATTCAGGTCATGATAATTCCTAAGAGTCTGAAGAAAGTCAACTGGACTGTCTAGAGGTTCTTGAAGATGTTTCACCTCTCATCCGAGAGGCTTGTTCAGTTCTGACTGACTGCTGGGGAGTCCAGGAATTTAAACTCTAGTAGGGTTGTTGACTCCTGAGAGTCGCCAGAGCCATACAGTTAAGCTCAAAATTATTAGCCCCCTCTACGAAATCAAATAAAACTCTTGTTTTCAATGACATGGGCCACAACCCAAAGTGTTTATAGTTTGTTTGCATACAAAATAACAAAGACAAGATCTGCGAAAGGCCAAATTAACATTTTTACTCATTTTCTGAATTTAAACAAGAAAAAACTGAAAATGCAAAGGGCAAAATTATTAGCCCTCTGTTAATCAGTAGTCAATAGTGTAGCCTTTCTGATCCAAAACTGACAACAACCTCTTATGGTGGTTTGTAACTAAGTTGGCACATGTTAGCCCATTCTTCCATGGCAAATTGTTCAAGATCATCCAAATTGCTTGGCCTCCGAGCAAGGACCCTAACCTTGAGCTCCCTCCACAGATTCTCGATAGGATTGAGATCTGGGATCTGAGAGGGCCACTCCAGAACCTTGATTTTGGTGTCCTTCAAAAGGTTTTCGACCAACTTTGATGTATGTTTTGGGTCATTGTCTTGTTGGAAGACCCAGTGAAGACCTAAACATAGACTGGCAGCAGACTTCTTGATGTTATTCTTCAAAATAATACAAAAATAAATTCATGGTCCCGTCAACCCGAACAAGATTTCCTGTGCCTGAAGCAGAAAATTATGCTTCACTGTGGGAACAGTATTTTTAGGGTTGAAGGCCTCGCCCTTCCTTCGCCAAACAAAAGCAGCATCCATATGCCCAAACAGCTCAAGTTTGGTTTCATCAGACCAAAGGACAGACTTCCAAAACTTATCCACATGCTTCAGATTTTCTCAGGCAAACTTCAATCAGGCTTTGATGTGCCGCTCTAAGAGTAATGGGGTCTTTCTTGGACAATGATCACAAAGTTCACCACGATCTAGAGCCCTCACATCAGTCTTACGTGAAACATCAAGTCCAGAGGAAGCCAGTTCAGCAACAATCACCTTTACAGAGATCTGAGCATTCTTGTTGACATCTCTGACTATTTTTCTCTCCAAAGTTTTGGAAATCTTGCATTTCCGAACACAGACAGGTTTATTTCTGACAGACTTAGTTTCTTTGTGCTTTGCAATGATGCTGATAACTGGTGTAAGCCACCTCCTCTGTTCAGTGATTCCATGTTTGACAAGTTGGCTTCTTTCACGCCTCTCTCAAACCATCTGTACATTGCTGTCCTGGAAAGAGTGTCCCTTGTCCTTCAGATGTAGGTGGACTACTGAATCCTGACCTGAGGAGTTGGCTCTCCTGTGTTGGGCCATACACTTTGGAGTGGTTGTTATGTTTTCCCAATGTTCAGGTCTGAACACTCTTCACTGCACCAGCTGCATACACCACATAGGTGTTTTGACCTTAGAGTGGACCTGCTTCTGTTTCAGGATGTTACTGGGCTTGAAATATACAGGAGTGTCATGTTTATTGAAAATCCTCCTGGGTTTTTCTGATATACCTGAAATGAAGCACAATGTTGTGCTTCTTGTTCTTCTCCTCCCTGTTTGTTCTGGTCATTTTTAGGTTTTTACAATGGTCCAGATTATTCAGCCACATGTTAAGTGCATACCTGATGTGTTTTGGTCGTCCTCCTTTCCCTCTGCCCTTGTGGGAAGTCTCTGAGCCCTGTGGGGTTTAGGGTTCTGATAACCCCGAGCTTGTGCTGTAGTGGATGATGAGAATCAAATAGTAAATAATGATCCATGTGTGTCAACAAGCTTTCTAAAGGCATAGATGGACCAGTTCTGTTTTCACTGGATGCTAGAATCTTCTAGTTTCTTATTTATACATGCAGTTACAGAGCAATGCTATCATTTAATTAGTGTTGTGTTTAGGACCATCTGAAAAATGTCAGATCAATCAGTCAAATAGTCACTTTTGTAGCTATTTTTTTGGTCTCCACCAACTCCAAGGGAAATATAGCTGCCTGTTGTGGCCAAAAACAAGAAAAAAAGCTAACAAAAAGCTGAAACTCGAGAGAGAATACAATAAACCCAAGAGGAGATACAGATCCAGCTGATAATTCTCTGTAGGAACACTTTTCACATGTTTTTAGTCATCTAAAGATATCTACATTCTTTGTGTTCCAGAATCCAAAAACAGAGTGTCAGTTTAACTCTTAGAGTTTAATTTAACTCTGTTTCAGATAACATTTGGTCCCACTCGAAATTAGAGTAAAATTTACTCTTTGGCCAGTGTCAACTTTTCAAAGTTAATTCTACTCAATTCAGTGTCAAAAATAACAATGAAATGTGTACAAATATTTAACACTGTGGGTTTTTTTTCACACTGCTCAAAGTAATATGATTACACTTTATAGAGCTATTTTTACTCCAAATTTATTTTAAAAATGACACTCTAATGTGTCATGTGTAAAGATATTTAATATTTATTTCTCTGCAATGTTATTTTTTACATATGATACTATATTACTAAATTGCTGTGATCTAACCTATCAAATGGAAATAAATACAAACATAGAAATAAATACAACAAGGTTACATTAACAGCATTTCTCTCAATTCAATGTCATATAATTAACATAACAAACCATTACAATTTTAATATAGTGTCTTGATGCTCACCAGAGAAAGCAATATGGGATCACAAAGAGAGCAGTGTCACCCACTCTATACCCATATCAACTTTAATGTAAATAAAATATGAAGTCAGAAAATTTTAAACCATAAGTAAGACTGGAAAATGATTACATAAAAATACTCATCCAGATTAGACTTAACAACAGTGTCCACTACCCACTGCTTTTGCCTCATAGTTTATATGGCATGGCCTTGTAGGTCGACTTCCTTCGGCAGCGGCTGCTTCTTCAGGAGTGTTACACATCGTGAAGTTCATTTTGATAGTATCATCAGATGCTGAGGATGGTGATGATAGAGAAGCACCTGTGGATTAAGGAATATGAACAAACCAGAGGCATTAAATGGAATTGTTAATGCTCCCATCCCAACCTTTACGTTTAATATGAACATATATGTGAATGGTCAGTGATTACCAAATTCCTCATTGGTCAGCATGACTCGGAAGGTTCCAGGAGACTCCTTCACTGTTTTCTCAAAAACCTCTGCGTCAACTTCTGTGTGAGACTGGTCATACACCTTGATATCTAGCTGGCTGCCTTCTGGTATGTTACATTTTAGGCACACTGAAGTAACAGGAAGGAAAAGGAAAAAAAATATTACAGAAATTGTTACAAAATTTGAAAGGCCATGCATTTCCTTCTGATGAGAATCATAGGGTCAACTAAGTAGAGTAAGTCGATGTCTTCACAAAATGCTGATGAGCTGAAGCTGAAGTCAACAGATCATTCTCAGTCATTGTAACGCACAGCAGAAACAATTATTAACTTAGGTAGTTCAGAAGGAAGAGGTGTATTGACCAAGTAAAAATTGTAATATTGTTTTATCCTGATGTTCTAACTCACCTTCTTTCATGAAGCCATGAAATGTTAGCAAAGAAAACATGCAGCAGCATATTCTGTTCAAATACACAAAGCCAAAAAATAACAACCAAGAAAACAGTTGAACAGCTGGTGTTTTTATATGTAACAGATTACTTAATCTGTCATAATTAATATTACTTAGCTGCTACAGTATGAAAACAGATAAGTAACAGGTTAGCTGCTAGCAAAGATCCTTTATCAACCGGTTGTGGTAACTCATGAGTTAATGCAAATGGGTCACGTGTGGATAGCATCTACTGTTGTTTCATAACTTTAGCCTACTTACCAAGTATTGGTCCGCTCTTATCGCTTGATTTCTGTGAACAACAAGGCATAGTTGATATGTACTTGAGTCAAATCCATTCATGCTATGTTGATTAATTTATGTAAAATACAAATTACTCACTAAATAAGGAGTGAAACTCTAAATCAGCATATTCCTTTGGCATGTGGCTTAAAACTAAATAAACCAGTAGAGTTAACTTTATGGACACATGACCCACTTCTTCTGAAAGTTTGTTAGCCTAGCATGGAACCTAATTAGCGATATTAGCATACTAATAAATGATAATTTGGTTGTAGAGACTATGCCATAAGACAGGTGGCAATAATATTATTTCAGCAGCATTCAGAAGAAATACATAGTTAACATGTTATATAGGTGCATCTCAACTCAATGAGGAGATATCGAACTTCTGAACTATTAGCAATTGTTAGCATGTAGCAACCTGACAATATCATCAAACTGATGGGTACATGTTCCCAACATGTCCTCAATTGACATCAGTGAAACTATAAAATCCTGTTGAGTTGAAAAATAATTATTAAAGGATGTTACCTGCATGGTAATGTCAACGTTACTTACCTGACTGTGGCACCACACCGGAGGAAACACAATGTGCCACAGAGCTTCCAGATGGCACGCAGACTGGCTAATCATCACTCTGTAGTGCTGAATTTTTCACTCTGCAGAACTTTACACTAACTTTTAACTCTACTGTTAGAGCTGCTTTACTCTCCATACAATTGTAAATACTCTATCTAGGTCTCTGAAATACTGACTCTCCATTTAGGCTTTTTCATTTTCTGTTTTTTTATTGCCACTGGCAGATATGTGATAAAACAAAACCTGATGAATCTCTAATATCAGATCTTCCTCCAGTGAATATTCCATATACTACACTTTGGTGTTTGCTTTTCAAACCAGAAATACAATACAAAACAAGGGTGACTCCTCCATAACAGGATTATCCAAAAAAAAAAACTTGAAATAGCCTTTCATCGTGATTTCAGTTGACACAGAGGAATGAATTAACCTAATCTTAAGTGTGCTAACAATTGCGCGGTTAACTGCATGTTAAACAGAACAAGCATCTTAAGCAAACGGAAGCTTTTTGACTTCTTGATGGGTTTTGTTTTGCATACCCAGCCCCCACAGATTGGTACAGCATAACAAAAGAGGACTTTCATATCTCTGTGATTAATCATGGAAGAAGATAAGTAATGTATACTCAGAAAATCAAAGACCTCATTCAAATGGAGCCCCTGACAAGTCCTGGTGTTACTGTCACAGAGGGAGTTCTCTGTTTTGGAAGAAATACATCACACCTATCCATGTTTCCATAGCTGTGTGTTTCTGACTCATTTCACACAGAGTCTGCACAATAACCATCCTCTAATAGCATGGACTGACACATTATTATAACAAGAATGTGACCGAACACAACAGTGGAATCAGTGGTGTGTTGGTGAGGAACCCCCTGTGAGACGAAGGAAAATGTGTTTGAGTCTCTGCACATCAAATGCATGCCTACATTTTCCATTCCAGTACATGTGAGCACAGACAGATTACGCAAGTGTATTGTGCAAGTGAACATTCTTTCAGTATCGTATTGGTACAGTCTGCTGCCCTCAACCTGCAGTGGAGTTTGAAAGCACTTTTGACCTGAGGGCAATAGTATTACATACATGAATTCAGACATGAAAATAAAATTCTAATGTAGTTCTAAAGTTCAGATTTTGACCAGACTACAATAAATGTAATCTACATGTGATATGGTCAATGAAGTGGCTGATGCTGTAAATGATTTATAGGCCAGATTGATAATGATGATTTACTTGTGAGTTTAACCAGATTCCATATTACTTGAGCTAATTCCAGGATTCTCAACTTTTGTATGATGGCTCACTGGTATGGAGTACTTGGCTTTAACAGAGCCATCATTAATCTTATTACCTCCATATACACTTACTCTGCTACGTTATTCAAAATATCTGTTAAAGAAAGGCCTAATTCCTGCCTGGGCAAACTGCGCTATGACAAAAGCAAGAGTAATGGATTCAGTAAGCTTGGGAGACAAAGTATCAGCAGCTCTGCACTGAGCCATGGAAGTACCAGCCTGTGAGCAAACACAATAACAACCTGCTACATTTAACCTTTAACACCCTTACCTGTACCTGTCTACCTATGCAACTTATTCACTACCTGTACTACTAGCCCATGTAAAGAGTGTAACTATTGGTCAGCATACAGTCTGAAACACTCGAGTTTAAGTACATTTGGTAAACTGCAGGAAGCTGTATGAAATAATACTATTACTATTAATATAAATGACTGAACATTTTGAAATAACATGTAAATATAAAAAACAATTTTTTGCAGTTTTAATTAGTTTTATTTTTATTATCAGTGTGGAACTAGTAACACTGGCTGATAATATATGGCTTTCAAAGGCAACAGCTAACATATTCTGTACATTACTGTTACACTTTTTCTTATTCAAAGATTACAGATCAATTAATAATAGAATACAATCTGACAGCTGAAGCTAAATCAGATTAAATGTTTTTTGTACCTCAATCATTTTACAGACCAAACCCAAGACACCCAATAAAATTATGCAGTTTGACACATTTATGTAGTTACGAAAGACATTTGTTATAAAATGAATCCAGAACATTACACACTAGTCTGTACAGTTTGTGCTTAATAGTGGTATTTATTTAGTAGTCTTTACATATTTTACTTAAGTAGGAGTAGCAATACCACAGTCTAATTATAGATGCTGTGCAGCAGTGAATCGGGGCTGGGCATTTTGACAAGAAAGAAAAAGGTGGTGGAAGGACAGGAACCTGATTAGAGGAAGACAAATGAGAAACACAAGAGGCTCCAGACCAAAGCACACTGAAACATGAAATGTGAAACTAGAGAACAGCAAGAATTTGCTGTTGCTGTTTTGATGCACTTTGGGCTCAATTTTTGATCATTCAAAAATCTGGCTGGATTGTTTGTGGATGAAATAAATAATATTTTTTATGGTTTTAAGAAAAACAGACTGATAGACTTAATTAATCATAATTCCTGTCAGCTTGAAGCATACGCTATTACCAATTTCTCCATTCAACATGTTTCTTAAATAAAAGTACAGAAGTATTTGCAACGTTAAGAAGCAAATGTAAAAGTACTCATTAGGCAGATGAGTGGCTTCTCTCAGAGTTAAATTGGATGCATTTACTCGATACTTTAATTTGACTTGTCAAGGCAGGTAAAGCATGGGTGAAACATACTGATGGCTCAGGTCTGCCATGTTCCCATTAAGCCAGTTAAGTTAGCCAGCAAACACAATACCAGGGACTAACTCACTTAAATGGAATACAGTTGTTCTTATGTTCTTATATTCATTTGACCTGATTAATATACTGTTAGGTAGCTGAATCTATTACAGTGTACCATAGGCTACTTTATAAACTTGGTCTTTATTATGTGTGTGTGTGTGTGTGTTTTAAATATACTAGGAATGAAATAGATGTACCAATATTCACCTTATACAGGAAAGTAAAAGGAGAAGGTTGATGTCACTGCCATGTCTCCAAAAATTAAGCCAAAGACAGTAGCTTACTACAAAATAAAGACAGGAGATAGGGAACAGTCAACCTGGCACTTACTGATGAATAGGTCATACAAATGCCTTAGTATAAAAGCAAAAAGTTGTGGTATTTATAGGGGCTTATGTGTGGAACCATTATTGACTGGGTAAACTGTAGCTTCATATTTACCCAACAAATATAAAATAGGTATCGATCTTCTCATTTCACTCAGTACATTTACACAGTTCTTATAAAATGCTGAACTATACCTTCAGTATTAACTAGAAACTAAAGCTCCTAAACAGGGCTGTTAATTAAAAAGTACATTAATTCCCCATTATTTCCTAAAGCAATAAAAGTTATTTCCCTTACCACAATGAACAGATATAAACCCTCTCTGAACAGTTGTCTAAATGCATCTACAAAACTAGAGCTGCTTACATGTTGATTACATTAGGTCTTGAATGTATGTCAGTTTTCTATGTTACAAACAGTTAAAGCTTGTGACCCCACCTGCTTAATTCACTCAGCTTGAACACACACATTCATTAGCTGTTGTCATGGTAACCCTTTGATAGTAAGACATACATATAGAGGAGATCACAGGAGATCACACCCCTAACACACACACACACACACACACACACACTGTTAACAAATATAAAACATAAAAGAGCTAAAGATGCTAATAAACTACACTAGCAAGCGGAAACTTGAATTTTCTTGTATCAGTGGTGTTTATTTATAAAGTGACCTGTGAGATATTCACCCTCCCTACTTTCCATTTGAAAGTAGGGCTATCTGCTGGGACATATTAACAGGGTGAGGTAGCACACACACTTTCCTGGTGGAATTGTTGGAGGGTGTAACACACACTGAATGTTCCTTGTGGAGCAGTGGAAAAGATGATAAAAGCAAATAATGTCAGTTTAGACTAAATGTGATCAGTTTTACATCTAAATGTAAATGTTACTGCACTGAGTAAAACAAATGACTTTAATTTATTGACTTTAGTATTTATATCTTTTCTTAATACCTTCCTGTACTTTTAGAACACACTTTGAATCGCCTTGTTACTGCAATTTTCATTGCTTTTAACAGTTCTGTATGAGGTGGTGAGGACTTAGTCATTGCATTCTTTGACCAGTAGATGGGGATATTGGCTCACTGTTCCCTCACTGATCTTGGTGTGACCCTGATTGACCCCACAGTTTGATCTGTACTTTTAGTGAGCAAATGACAACAGTTTGATCATTTATTGATTGGTTTATAGATACAAATGTCAGATGACAGCTGAAATGGTACAGGATGTGTGAGGCCAGTCTGGAATTACAATAGCAGACTGATCGATTCCTGCCAGCTACAAAATAATTTTTCAAGTTTATACAAAATTTCATGAGTTTTACCCTGAGATACATAAAACACAGTAACATAGAAATATGCCCAGTAATAAAGGAAAGAATATAACCGTTGCATAGGGAAAGAATCAACAGTAATGCGACATCATTATCTTCAGTGCTAGAATTTTCAATAAGTGACCGATTAATGAGTTGCACTGAATGTTGACACTTACATTTAACCCGATTACATCTTTAAAAAGAGGAAAAAAATAACAAACAACAATCAAAAACAAACAAACAAACAAAAAAAAACACTGAATTGTGGGCAAACATAATGCACTGAAGGATTTTCTATCTTTTTACAAACAAATATGGGTGGTGACTATGGAGGCTCTAAAGTAAAAACAAATATAACTGAATACATTGATAAATGACACTGATTGTTGTATAGTTTAAAAGTGTAAAAAAGACACATTTTCTTTCACATTCAAACTGCTGCTAAATTCAATTAACACTTCTATTTAATTTGAAATAAATTTATACCTAATTTATTTAGCACACACAGGATGGCACTCAGGACCAATTCTTGTCCTGCACATACATGAATACTGCCATCTCATTATCATATAAGCATGAGAGAATTAGGAAATGTGGTGTGGGGGAAAATGAAAACAGAAATTTTTAAATTTCTGAAGAGTAAAATAAATTAAGTTTTGACTGGGTCCCTTAAAGAGGCTGTTTGTAATAATTTACATGTATTACATGTATTAAGCATTTAAAGCATACATGTCAAACTCAAGGCCATTGCATCTGGACCGCAGATATAAAGCATGCACACCACTGACACTTCAAATCCCAGATTGCACTGCAACAGACCCCTCCCCCATCTTTACTGACATGTCTTATTACACAGAGGTGCACAGGTAAGTGAAGGGAAAGTGCTGAACAGATGTGTTGAGTTATGTGGAGAAATCTGTCTATGGAAAGCAAAGGTAGAGATACTACAGAGCTCCGGGATGAAAAGTGACTGTGTGAGTTGCCATTTCTGTGCAATATAACAAACCATCTCAATGCGCTAAACCTCCAGCTTTAGGTGAAGGACTGTGTGATCACGGACATGTGTGCTGTGGTGAGAGCTTTTACAGCAAAGCTGTGTCTGAGGGAGATGCAGATGTTGCACGAAAACTTGGATCACTTTCCATGCTGCCAATTCATGACAAACCAGGTCTCTGCTGCTGTGCTTCCAAGTGCGCATTCTGCTGAAAAACTGAGCATACTTAATACTGAGTTTACACAGTGATTTGCAGCCCAGAAAATTAAGTTTGAACTTCTCAGTAATCCGTAATGACTTTTAATTGGAAATGACTAAGTGAAAAACGACTTATAGAGGAAGACATAAAAAAGTTAATGTCGCTGATGATGATATTTTAAATTTGATCTTAAATTTGTTTACTGTAAACTTGGTTTGTTCTAAATTCAATATGATGTCTTGGGTGAAATTAAGTTCATATTTCTGTATGAATATTTTTTCATAATCTGACAAATCATTGTCAATTTAAATCTATTTTTCGATATATATTGACCCTGTTCGGCCCTTGACTTGATTTTGGCCCCCTCTGTGAGTTTGACATCCCTGATTTAAAGAATTTTTGTTGTTTTTTTGTTTGTGAACAGACTATAAAATGAACTAAATGAGACCTTGTAGGCTGATTTCTATGTCAAGGAGGGTTTTGCTTCTCCTGTGGGTCTTTCCTGTCTTCAGCTCAGCATTAAAAAGTGCACAACACCAGCAAGTTTTCTACTTCATACTACTTCATATTTATACAGGACTTAGATGGTGATATTTTGAATGTTGATGGAGCAGCAACAATTTCAGCATGGCCCTGATCAATCCAAATACCATTCAGGAAACAAGCATTTTATTTTTAAGAATTTGTTTGTTTGCCGTCATGCAGACAAACTGAAGACTGAATTCAGACTTTTTACAAATCTGCATCCTGATGTAATTATTTCATCATCCTTTTGCTCCGTTTATTGTAATGAAATCATATTAAAACCTGATTTTTTTTGTTTGTTTTTTTTAGATCATATCGCTGCAGAAAGTGACACCACATGACACCACAACACAGACTTACCACTCAACACAGATATGCACACCGTATTTATAATATCTGTCTCTTTCACTGGCTAGCAAGTATCAGCATGATAATGATACTGTTTGGTCTTGTGTGTCACTGTTTTGTTAACAAGTCTTTTCCTGAAAGTCACATGCAGAGCCTTTAAATTCAAATAAATTAAGTTTTAATTTATTCTACCAACAGATTGGTAATATATATGTGTTATGTATATATATATGTGTATATATGTGTTTAGTTATGTTTTGTCAGTTTTGGTTAATAAGTGCCCTGAAAAGGTTTATTGGTTTCTCCAGACCTTCATGAATAATTCTCATGAAAAGTAACATTTACATATGGACGTTGAAAAGAGAGTTGAGCAGAATAGAGCACAAACCTGCGCAGTGAAATGTGTAGCACCTTGCTAGTGTCTGTACAAAAATGAACAGCTTGAGTAAATCCTAAAAGCTAAACTGTGTACTTTACTGGAAGTATCTTGGTAATGCTTGATTGTGGGAAGGCTTGAAATAAGAGAGTCTGCACATACAAGTTTAGCACCATATGAAATTTCCACACCCTCTCTGGGTCTGTTTCCCCCTAGTCTTACATAGCACTGGATGTGATAAAGACATATATCCTAGCAAGGAATGAGGTGAACACCCCCTGCCTCAGCAATTTCATTTCTACATCGATCAGGAAGTCTTTGGGATCACGGACCTGTCTCTGTAGGTAGACTGCACCCGTGAAGCTGTTGAGCTTCCTGGTGCTGAAGTAGCCCTCCTCATTGCCCCTGATGATGCTGATGAGAATGTGATCCCCAGAGAAGGCAGGGGATGGTCCGATTCGGAAGATTTGGGCGGGAATAATGATGTTGGTCTGGAAGCTGAGCTGGTAGTATGTGATGCGTATGGGTGAGTTTTGACAGTCTAAGGAGTTACTGGGACAGTTGTTGATCCGCTCACAGCGTCTGTGGAGGAATCCAGAGAGAGTAAGAGGGTCAAATGAATCCTGATCACAGTCCTGTACTGATGTGTAAGATGTGCCTCATTTTTTTTATATGCTTAACTTTATTATTAAAATTAGTTATTATAACTCTCTCTCATTTATACTTTCTATAATTCCTCTCTTTTTCAGTTTTTACTACTTTTATATTAACAAGGCTCTCCAATCGTATTTTAGAAATACTGCCAAAATCAATTCAATCTGAACTTTAGAGACACAGAAATAAACACATGTATTAGCATGATGAACCCAGACTTACAAAATCAGATTATCACTTTTGAAAAAGTATTTTTATCAAAATTGTATTTATTCTGAGTGATACATCTCCCATGTGTTATGTATATTCACTTATCCATTAAAATAATGATAAAACACATCAGTCAGAATAGATCATAACACGTGAACAGGATAAAAAGCTTAGAGGAATAAAGCAGCATCATGCAAAGTAGGGCATCTAAAATAAAGGCAATTAATAAAAAGCAGTGTTATGCAGACAATCATCACAGGCAATTAGAACATCACATAAACACATACAATTTTATCTTTTTAAAATATCTTATTATATCATAAAACCAGAAGAGAGATATATGTCACTAACACAAACAAAAGACTAAGCAAATGAGAACAAATGAGGGAGACATAGAGTGACCAGGTATGATGGCAAGTCTGGTTGCTTTTTAACCCAATATTAAGGTTAAACGCAAAGGAACAATATAAATTGCTATATTGTATGTTTAATGGAAGTATGTTTCCAAACTGGAAAGTTTTACTGTAAGGGCTGTCTGCCCAAAGGACGTTATCCTCCTTAGAACCACTATGTCTTGCCTTCTTCTTTTCTGGTTAAGCAAACCAACATTTTGTGCAGCATCTTTTGCAGCAAGCACCAACCAAAGCTTGTGGTGGGATGGAGAAGAGCTGGCCTGGTCTCTAGGTCTGGCCCCTAGCAAGACTCAGCATTCATCGAGGATGATGACAGCTAAATTAGCTGCATGACGTGACATGGGAGAGGTGGCATCAGACTCTCGGGCACACATTATCTTGGTGTTTACTGGGCTGAAAGTGATGGTGTCCATGAATTTCTCGACTTCCTGGATCTGCAAGATCCATGGTGATTCTCTGTTCCAGCTTTGATTTTAGAACCAAGGTGAATGCAGCTGACAAGGCCAGATGGAGAGGTGAGTGGACCCATGGTTTATATATGACGTGGCTAGGGAACATAATAAGAATGGAAGAATATATATATATATATATATATATATATATATATATATATATATATATATATACACAGTACAGACCAAAAGTTTGGACACACCTTCTCATTCAATGAGTTTCCTTTCTTTTCATGACTATGAAAATTGTATTGTACATTCACACTGAAGGCATCAAAACTATGAATTAACACATGTGGAATTATATACTTGACAAAAAAGTGTGAAACAACTGAAAATATGTCTTATATTCTAGGTTCTTCAAAGTAGCCACCTTTTGCTCTGATTACTGCTTCGCACACTCTTGGCATTCTCTTGATGAGCTTCAAGAGGTAGTCACCTGAAGATGGTTTTTTACTTCACAGGTGTGCCCTGTCAGGTTTAATAAGTGGGATTTCTTGCCTTATAAATGGGGTTGGGACCATCAGTTGTGTTGTGCAGAAGTCAGGTGGATACACAGCTGATAGTCCTACTGAATAGACTGTTAGAATTGTTATTATGGCAAGAGCAAAGCAGCTAAGTAAAGAAAAACGAGTGGCCATCATTACTTTAAGAAATGAAGGTCAGTCAGTCCAAAAAATTGGGAAAACTTTGAAAGTGTCCCCAAGTGCAGTTGCAAAAACCATCAAGCGCTACAAAGAAACTGGCTCACATGAGGACCGCTCCAGGAAAGGAAGACCAAGAGTCACCTCTGCCTCTGCTGCGGAGGATAAGTTCATCCAACTCACCAGCCTCAGAAATCGCAGGTTCACAGCAGCTCAGATTAGAGACCAGGTCAATGCCACACAGAGTTCTAGCAGCAGACACATCTCTACAACTGTTAGGAAACCACTGCTAAGGACAGGCAACAAGCAGAAGAGACTTGTTTGGGCTAAAGAACACAAGGAATGGACATTAGACCAGTGGAAATCTGTGCTTTGGTCTGATGAGTCCAAATTTGAGATCTTTGGTTCCAACCACACGTGTCTTTGTCATGTGCGATGCAGAAAAGGTGAACGGATGGACTGCTACATGCCTGGTTCCCACCGTGAAGCATGGAGGAGGAGGTGTGATGGTGTGGGGATGCTTTGCTGGTGACACTGTTGGGGATTTATTCAAAATTGAAGGCATACTGAACCAGCATGGCTACCACAGCATCTTGCAGAGGCACGCTATTCCATCCGGTTTGCGTTTAGTTGGACCATCATTTATTTTTCAACAGGACAATGACCCCAAACACACCTCCAGGCTGTGTAAGGGCTATTTGACCAAGAAGGAGAGTGATGGGGTGCTGCACCAGATGACCTGGCCTCCACAATCACCGGACCTGAACCCAATCGAGATGGTTTGGGGTGAGCTGGACCGCAGAGTGAAGGCAAAAGGGCCAACAAGTGCTAAGCATCTCTGGGAACTCCTTCAAGACTGTTGGAAGACCATTTCAGGTGACTACCTCTTGAAGCTCATCAAGAGAATGCCAAGAGTGTGCGAAGCAGTAATCAGAGCAAAAGGTGCCTACTTTGAAGAACCTAGAATATAAGACATATATATAGTTTTGATGCCTTCAGTGTGAATCTACAATTTTCATAGTCATGAAAAGAAAGGAAACTCATTGAATGAGAAGGTGTGTCCAAACTTTTGGTCTGTACTGTATATGTATAAGAATGGAATGGGGGAATGGAGGAAGATTACCAACCAGATTATGGAGCATGACAGTATCAGACAGGGATGGCTATGGCACTTAAATGCCAGCCACTGCAGTGGTCAAGAAAAAAAGGCTGTCCAAACACAGTCCTGGTCTTTTTCACCAGCTTGTTAAGTCTGCCTCAGCAGCCCTAATGCCACCACAATAGAACGGTGCACTGGGTACTGTAGACTAGCAGAGCATCATCAGTAGCCTGTTGCACATAGTCACAACCTGAGTCTCCTCAAGAACAGTATGATCAGTATGATCTGTCCCTTCATGAAGAAGACATTGTGTTGTGAGACCAGTCCAGTTTATTGTTGAATTAGACCCCAAAGTCCACCCTCTCCACTTACTCTACCTGGATGACAACAGGTGAAGTTGGCCACAATCTCTTTGGTCTACCAAGTCACAACAATAGACAAACACAGTCTGCTTAAACTAATACCATACAAACAATTATATGTTGTTGTGTTTTTATTGAACACACCATGTAAACATTCACAGTGCAAGTGGACAAAGTAACTGTATGTGCTCCCCTTTGTCTTCATGTTGATGCATCCAAAGAAGAACACATGGCTCACATGCTGCCATGCTGCTCCACATATGAAGGTGACTCGAGTCAAGAGGATCATGGCATCCTCCAGTCTGATGTTTGGTTGGTATGCAAACTGCAGGCTTAAACGGGGGTTTGGCAACATCCTTGGTGATTCCCATTGAGGGGAGGAGAGCAGAGTCCACAGCAGAGGTATAATTCAGATATGAGGTTGGAGATCCAGAGACACTATCTAAACATACAGGAGTGGAGGTTATGCTGAACTTATTGATGAATAGGTTCAGTTCAGTAGCCTAATTTAAGGTCCTTCTGTACTCTGGAGGCAGGTTTACTGCAGCTTCTCACGTTTTATCCCATTCCAAGTTAGCTTTGTACTGTGTTCTGTACAATTTTGGCCTACATCCTCTGCTTGTACTTACTCTTGGCCTCTCTCAGTTCTCTCCAACTCTTTTTGGACAGTTTGGGGTTTCCTGCTGAGAGGAAGTTTGGTACCCTTACGGATCCATGGTTTATTATTTGGGAGGCAGCAGACCTTTTTGGACGATGCTGTCCTCAAAGAAAATGTTGTTGCAGGTCTTGCAATGAGAGAGCCCCAACTCCCCCTGAAAGAGTTCTCAGTCTGTGACATGGAATCACTACTGGAAGAAGAGCTGTATGTCCCCTTCACATTGATATATAAAAGGCCAAGAAACTTTTTCTCTCTGGTTGCACAAGTCATAATGTGTTTGACATTAGACATTTGAGTGTAAATCCATTCTTCCACAGCATTGCAACATGCCCCGGATGACATCACTTAGATTAAAGACAGCAAGACCTCCTCCTCTCTTCTTAATACTCCATCTTCCACTGTCTGCTTGTACTATTGTGAAGCCAAAAAGGTCAAGCAGACTGCCTGGTTTATTCCCATGAGTCATGTTTCTGTGAAGCAAACTGCACTCCCTTTAGGGGTTGTTAGTTGGTTGTTGGTTGTTTACTAGAGCTATTAATTCATCCACCTTCTAAATTATACAGTAATAATACAGTCCATCAGTGAGCAGAGACTTTATTGGTCCTGTTTACTGATAAAATGTAGACAATGCTCTACAAAAGCTCAATTTGATCATAAACTGAGAAAAAGGCACTTTTTAACATTCCAAAGATGCAGAGAGAAATATGACTCACGTGTCTGACACTTTCTTGTAGTTATTAGGGCACTCAAAGGAGAGACATCTGAAGCTTCCCTGGAGGTTATAGCAGGTCTGTCCATATGAACAGTTGTGGGTGCCAGCTGTGCATTCGTCAATATCTGGCAAAATAATATATAAAAGAGGTAACCAGGTAGCTATTTCTTTTATATTCTCATCATATGTGATTGTCAACCCTGAAAGAGAAGATTATAGAAATGTGTGGTGCCTTTCCTCTTTATTCTTATAAATAAGATTCAATAGTGTTTTTAACTGTTTTACACACACATGAGAAAGACAAAGGACTGAAAATGTTCAGTTAGTCCCATGGCATACGGTGCAGCCACTTCCTGCATTTTAAGTTTTTCAGTTCTATTTGTATTGCCTTTAGAATATATTGCATACTGTAGAGCAATTCACATCATAAATGCACTAACTAATTTAACTATAGCAATACAGTTTTTACTTCATTTTCCATTTGGTTACAACCAATTTCTAAACAGCATGTCTCCTACGTCTGCTTGCAAATTGTGAAAAAATACATTAAGTTTTCACTGAGTTCTCACCTTTGCAAGTGCGGCCATTGGCAGACATAATGTATCCATGAACAGGACAGGCACACTGGTAGCTGCCAGCAACATTAACACACTGGAATGCACAAAGGTTACCGATACTCTGGGAGCACTCGTCAATATCTGTTAAAAAACACACATGTCTCATCAGCTAGATTAGAGCTCTGTAGGGAAGCCAAAGGAAGTTTCATACAAGGCATTAGTGCTTTTCCTCTTTGTCTTGGGTGACAAAAATAGAAAACACACCCACAAAGTCAGTGAAATCTGTTACTGACGACAACAGTTATGCTGCTCATGTCTGGTACACTGTGCATGTTATGAATATATCAAAACTTGGGGATAAGTGTCTTGCCCAGGGACACTGCCAATCCTGTGATTAGTGGATGACCCGTCTTTCAAAAGTCTTAAATAAATACTGACATTTCACTCTGTTTTTGCATATGAATATGGGAACTCTGATCCTGATTTGGTTGATACTGGTGCTTTATTAGTATGTCTCTTGTTAGTTTTCATGCAACACTCATCCTATGAAAAAAAAAACCAAAATTAAGCACTATTTGTGGGCTGTGGCAGAACAGCATCACAGCATGTAAAAAACACATACATTGCCTCTGACATATAATTACCTTATTTAGTTGTTGTTACTATCATGTAAGCTATCAAGTGTGTAATTCTACATCTAGTAACCTTGGAAAATACCTTCACAGGTGTGTCCATCCTCTTTCAGATAGTAGCCTTGGCGACAGTAGCACTGATAAGAGCCGTAGATGTTGGCGCACTCTTGGCTACAGGGATTTTTGTCGCATTCATTCACATCTAAGCACAGAAAAGATATGATTAAAATTCTTCTGCTTTCATATTCTTATTCTGCATTTCTCTTATTGTCCACAAATCCCATTAAAAGAATAAATTACCGTAAATTAAAAATGCATGAGCTTATTTTTCAATACTCTGACATCCCTACCCTGTCTGTGGCACTCACAAACAACACCCGGTCCTTCATCAGATGTAAATAGTTAAAAAATAGTCAAATATATATTTTTATTTCAAGTTGCCAATTTTTAAGAAGAGCTGGGCAATGTGGCTTTGCCAGACAATACTGAAACAGTATTATTTACAGGCATAGTCTGCCATTTTGGAGATGGCAGACTACTATACATCAGGCTTTAGATACACAGACGCAATACTAGGGTCAGTTTATTATTGGTTTCTGTCTTTTTATGGATTTGTTAATAGAAACCCTCTCCTTGAACCGCCACCTTACCGTGGAGGAGGGGTTTGTGTGCCCGAATGATCCTAGGAGCTATGTTGTCAGGGGCATTACGCCCTGGTGGCTGGTAGGGTCTCCCATGGCAAACAGGTCCTAGGTGACGGGACAGACTAAGAGCGGTTCAGAAGCTCATCATGGATAAAAGAACAACAAGACCATTACGTCGCCCCGGTTATTGGCGTTACCATTACGGGGCACCACCACCCTGGAGCCAGGCCTGGGGTTGTCTCTTGCTGTTGTTTGTGCCTACGGGTCTGGAACAGAACAGCAGTACAGAGTACCCAAGCCTTCTTGGAGTCCCTGGGAGGGGTACTTGATAGTAGATGACTGCCAAGTAGATGAGAGTACTTGGTAGGATTTCATCTCTGCTTTTTGCATGAGATGATGTTATCCTGTTGGCTTCATCAGGCCAGGACCTTCAGCATGTGTACTGGAGCAGGTTTGCAGCCGAGTGTGAAGCGCAGCTGGGATGAGAATCAGCACCTCCAAATCCGAGGCCATGGTTCTCAACCGGAAAAGGGTGGCATGACCTTTCCGGGTGGGTGGGTGGAGAGGTCCTGCCTCAAGTGGAGGAGTTCAAGTATCTCGGGGTCTTGTTCACAAGTTAGGGAAAAGATGGGAGCATGAGATTGACAGGCGGATTGGTGCAGCGTCCGCAGTTATGCAGGTCGGTCGGTGTACCGGACCGTCGTGGTGAAGAAGGAGCTGAGTCGAAAGGCGAAGCTCTTGATTTACCGGTCAATCTTCGCGCCTTAGCGCCTCAACCTCACCTATGTTCATGAACTTTGGGTAATGACCGAAAGGACAAGATCATGGTGTGGATACAAGCGGCGGCCGAAATGAGTTTCCTCCGCAGGGTGGTTGGGAGCTCCCTTAGAGATAGGGTGAGAAGCTCAGTCACTCGGGAGGAGCTCGGAGAAGAGCCGCTGCTCCTTCAGATCTAGAGGAGTCAGCTGAGGTGGCTCGGGATCTGTTTCAGCCCCCTGGACGCCTCCCTAGGGAGGTGTTCTAGGCATGTCCCACTCGGGAGGAGGCCCCTGGGGAAAGCCCAAGACATGCTGGAGGTCCCCCCGGAAGAGCTGGAGGAAGTGTTTGGGGTGAGGTAAGTCTGGGCATCTCTGCTCAGAATGCTGCCTCAACGACCCGGTCCCGGATCAAGCGGCTAAAGATGGATGGATGGATGTTAATAAAAACATAAAATCCTCTAAGTCACTCTCAGTTTGAAGTTAATGGACACCACAATTCAAACATAGAAATGGATATCACCTACATAAACATAATCAGAAGAAAAAATTAAAAAGGGAAGTACATTGTGGAATTACCATTTCAGTCATTTTGAGGGTGCAATGATTGTCTGGAAGGCCATTTGCTATCTTTTCCCACAAAAGACAAAATGTGTCTGGAACACAAAAATCCTTACTCAAAATTTCATTATGTCACTTAGACAAGCTTTTATAAAACACCCTGATGCAAAGTTTCTGATAAACCTGAACCTGGAAACGATTATGTATGCACAGTAAGTTGCCTCCATATCGCACAGATGGAGATTCAATTAAATTCCAACTGCAAATAAAGACTGACAAAAGAGGTTTTTTGTCAATAAAGTGTTAGCTGTGCCATTGCTCTTCCCAGAGGCTTACCTGCTTTAAGTTCTTCAAGGAACATAAGACAGTCCATCTAAGAAGGTGGTACTTGAATTCTTAATATGTTAGATAAAAATAACAGGCAGTAACTTACCTTCACAGTTCTTGCCATCAAAGCCAAGGGAGAAGCCGGCTGTACAGGAGCAGTGGTAGGAGCCTGGAGTATTCTCACAGGTCTGGGCACACAGCCTGCCAGGATAGAGCCAGCACTCATCTACATCTGTCAGTGCAAGAGAAGGAACTATTAGACATCAGACAGATATCTCAGGGGCACTAAGAACTCTGTCAGTTCTCTTTCGAGATGGTTTGATTGCAGCTGTGGAGGGGTGTTAGTTTACACTGCACAGAAATGCCAAGTAGCTACTGGCCTCTTTTTTCTAACAGCATCTATGAATTGGGTTGTAAGTACAACTTAACTAACTTTTTTGTTAAATTCTTATTTGTGACTTTAATAACATGATTAGCATGTTAGCATATCAATCATGATAGCATGATTTTAAGAGTAGGAGTGAAGCCTTGGAAACTTCTGAAAGGTATGGCTGCCCTTTTTGCTGCGGACGAGATGGCTATGCAGAAATCCCAGCAAATACACTATTTCCTCCTGTCTGTTTGAAAGCTACAGTGAGCAGCTGTTTTAAAGATGGAACTATGTTTGTAAGCTGTTTTTGGAGTTGCTCAAACGGTCAGAAGAAAAGCAAAGGTGGAGCAGAGAGGGAGAAAATAAGAACAAATAAGTGCATAATAAGTGACATGTTTGTCAGTAAGGGATAAAATCAGTCAAAAACAAGAGCTAAAACACACAAGACATACTCCACTCAGCTCAACTCTCATTTGGCAACTTTTGTGTAGTGAGGTTTGCTCTGGCTGAATTTGAGTTTCTTTAGGAGTTTACTAAAAGCTCCATCTCTGGAGCTTTTGCCCGCTCTCAGTGAAGTAGTGTCCTTGCAGCAGGGAGTGAAGCCTAGATAACGTGATGTAATGTTAGGTGAAACACTACCACTTTTGTCCACAGAGACCACCAAAATCAACACAACATGAACTCTTTATCATGCCACATAGATCTCATGTTTTTTTTTTTTAATCTTCACATTATTAGCCCTAATTATCAGCAAAAGGCTGATAAGAAGAGTTACCCCTTGCCCTGTAAGTGAAATCAATTATCATATTTCTCACCAAAACACATTTTCTTGGTTTTCAATAGTTTGACTGTGTTAGTGAAAACTTTTGTGAGTAGCTCTGGATTAAAAACTAACAAAAACTCCAATCTGCTTGTCATCATCTCACACACCTAACACAGAGATACATACCAGTGCAGACTTTGCGGAGGGTGTCATACTGGTAGCCTGTCTGACAGTCACAGCGGTAGCTGCCAGGGAGGTTGTGACAGATCTGGCCCACTCCACAGCGGTGTGTCCCCATCTGACACTCATCAATGTCTAGATAGGCAGAGAGAAATATAAAGTACCTCAGCAATGATCCACTCTGCACCCGACTGCGTCGAGCTAAAAACAGCCTCCAAACTCCAACTAACACCACCAGACACCATACAACTGCAAACACACACTCACAAATGCATACATAGTTCTGTATCATGTTCACTCTATTTTTCATTCATGTAACCAAAAAAACAAACAATAAAGGCAATTAAGTCTTAATCTTTTCCTTGAAACTCTTCAAACCTGGAGAAGTAGTGTGTGAAGACCAACAATTATTGAGATCTTTTATCAAGCAAAGCTGCAAAACTAATCCTGGATCCCATTTTTCCCCATTTCCCTATTCTTTATCAGTGTTAATTGTTATCTGAACTATTGTTCAGAATAAACAAGCAACTTGAAGATGTCAGCCTGGGTTCTGGTAAACTGTTTTTAAAAGCTGGTCACAGACTACATGATTGATCAATTTAAACAAGACTAAGGGTCTATAGCCATGCTAGTGGCTCTGTAAAGTTGTACCAAGGCAAAACAGTGCTTTGAGGTAAAGGCCAGTGTCAGTAAGCTAGCATACTCAGTGTTTCACATTGCTGACCATCTTAGTTTCACAATTAGCATGCCAAAATTAGCTAATTAGCACTAAACAAAATGTACAGATGAAGGTGATTTGAATGGCATTAGCTTTGCACGTAGTTGGTTATAAACCAATTGACAAATTGCAATTTTAAAAAATCACGGTAATTCATTTGTCAGAGGATCACCAAATATTTGAATTAATAACTGTCAATGTGAGTACACAAGTTGCAAGACTGTTAGTGAAACTTTGAATCTCAGTCAACAAACAACAACGCTACAGTTGCTACAGTTTTGTTTCATTATGTATTTTGAATCAACAAACAAGAAACTAATCTTGTGAATAAGCACAGTAAACATACTAACATCAAAGTGAAGAGACATTGAAATACAAATTATTTTGAATAAAATGTTAAAAATTAATTATTAAATAACATAATACGTGTAGTTTTAATTTCCCCCATTGCACAAATATAATTTACATATAATTTACTCATTTGAGTTTTTCTCTTACTGTCTTTGTTATTCATTTAACATTAAACACTTAAGGATTTTATAGTTGATGGGATTCAAATATTTTCTGAAAATTTTCAGTGTTCTCTTGCATCTGTGTGAACTCCAACCATTTTGAATAGGAGCCTGCACTGCCAGCAAGTGAGGTGATACAGCTTCCTGAAAACACAGAAGAATCACATTTTCTTAAGGGAGAAGCGTCATAGTTCACAATCTAAAGCTTTTAGCTGCAGCAGCATCAATTAAGGTTTAGAGCTCAAGTGTCACAACTCTTTTTTGTTTTGTTTTTTTTTAATTAATGGCTTACAGGTAACAGACAAGCAAGCAGGCACAAAAAACAGGGTCAGGTTGATGGAAAACTCCAAAGCAAAAGTGCCACATGGCAAGACATGGAGAGAGAACGTGACTGACCATATCTGACTGATATTAAAAGCCTTTCTGCCCTATTCTGGCAGGTATGACAATGCATACAAGGAATTTGTGTAAGTGCGAGTGCAAGCAGCCTGTGTGTAGAAACTGATCTTGCGTCTGACTGTTTTGTCATCCAGAGCTTTGTATCTACAAGAAGGGAGAAGTTGATACAGGTTGTGTCCAAGGTGTGACTACGCCACAGTGATGTTTCCTGTCTCCAGACACATAAGTCTTGAATGGAGGGTTGGTTGGCACCAGTGATTCTTTCTGTAGTCCTGACTGTAGTCTCTTTCTGTAGTCTGTTCCTGTCCCATTGGTGGTCGAGTTGATGGTTCTCCATCATGTTGGGGTATGGACTTTAGGCCTGCTTCCTGAACTGAAGAAGCTGCTTGAGTTAGTTTTAGTTAGTTTGTTCAGTCAGATGTTGTAACTGAGGCGCAATATAAGCACAGACCAGAACAGGCAATGAAAACTCCCACAGTGAATAAAGGGGTCCACAGTTTATGAAAAAACTCTCTGAGGACTATATGATTTTTTTTTCAACATTGCAACATCTGTACACCACCAATCTGTAAAAGCTGATTCAGTCTCACCTTGTTTCCCCCATAGCTCTGTTAAGCAATCTGTTTGAAAGAGTTGGAAGCCTGGTAGATGGAATGAGTTATCTAGGATGTGCTCACCAAATTAGGTTTCAGTGAGGCAGATCTGTAAAAATACATATTTGTTCTGTTAAGGAGCAGCAGCTCATCCATCCTGTTGGCCAGAGAGCTGACATTCAGCCGATGGATGGATGAGGGCTTATTAATAATTTTTTTTTCCAACTTTATTTATGAATTTTCAAATACAGAAACAAATTCACAAGAATTCACCACAAAATGTTTTCAGTACATTATGAATAATCAAAAACAAACAAACAAACCATGCCCCGGCACATATCTCTTTCAGATTAAAGAAAGGCACATAAGAATAAATATGAATACATAAATAAATAAAATAATATAGAGCCATAAGAAATAAAAATAAATCAATAGCAAAAGGAACATAAATTACAAAACAATCCAACCCAACACAACCCTCAGTCCAAAGTAAAGTATTACATTCTGTACACTTTACATGCAACAAAAAGGGGTTCGAGGTTTTCACAAACATGTTGGCAGTACCAGACAAAGTCAACCTAATTTTTTCCAGTTTAAGAAAGAAAAGCACATTCTTAACCAAGCATGTGTGAGTGGGTGGAACTGAGGATTTTACAACTCAACAATATCAACAATATCTCCTCGCCAGCAAAGTTGTGAATACTATCAAATCCTTATTAAAAAAAGGAAAAGTTAGACGGGAGGGGCAACACACCAAATAGGGCAGTGAAAGCATTAGGGATAAGGTTTTTCCCAGTCATCTTGGATAATGTGTCAAAGACCCCAGACCAAAAGCGGGTAATAGAGGGACACCGCCAAAACATGTGGGTATAGTTTGGTGGAGTTTGATGACACCAGTCACATAAAGGAGACACCATCCCATACATCTTTGTACATACATCTATCTTTGGTGTAATGAGCTTGGTGCAAAATCCTGCATTGAATAAAACTGTGTTTAGTGCAAATGGCTGACCTATGCACTCTGCATAAAATCTCTTCCCAGACATCACTAGAAATGAGATCACCCAAATCAGTTTCCTAAACACTCTTAAGGGTATCTGAGAAGCCTGAACAAAGGTTGTGAATGCTTAAATAAACATCAGAAACTGCCCTTTTAAGCGATGGGTGGGGTTCTAAAAAGGCATCAAGAGCCAAAAGGGTTGACAGGAAAATCTGGATATGAGCTACGAACAAAACTGTGAACTTGAAGGTACGTAAAAATGGCTTCTGGGAAGTGAGAACTTGTCCACCAATTGTTGATAAAATGTAAAAATAGCATCTGCATATAGGTCCTTCACAGTCTTTATACCCAACCTAGCCCAGGCAGAAAAGGCATTTCGAGAGAAGGGGAAAAGATAAGATTTGCCTCCAGTGGAGCCCTAACAGAAGGCGCTTGTAGGCCAAAATAATGTCTAAAACGAACCCAAATTTTAAGACAGGAGGCCACAATAACATTTTCAGTGTAGCTTGAGACAGAAGATAGAAGAGGCGAGTGCAGTAAAGCCTTCAATGTTACCAAATGAGTTGAGATGACCAGAGTTCGCCTCCATAACCAACCATGATGGAGGTACCTCTGTATCATCATCTCAAAGCCAATAGTTGCCAATAGTGAATATTTGTTGCTCATTAATAAAATAACATGGGAAGTATGCCAAGAGACCTTTGGTCTCTGTAAGATCTGATGTCGCACTCTATCGAATTCCAAATGAATTCTATGATAAGGCTATCAACTCTGCGAAAAAAGGATAGAGGAAGAAAGAGTAGTATACATTGAAACAGATACAAAAAGCGTGGAAAAGTATTTGTTTTGATAGTGTTGGTTTTAGCAGTCACAGACTGATTAAGGACCAACACTCAAAGTCTAGTTTAATTTGTGAAAGCAAATTCTTCATGTAAAGGTTCTTCAGTGTGTCAGCCACAAATACCCCCAGATAAACCAAGCCAGAACTAGAGGATTTAAATGGGAAGTTACCAAGTGGGTACTCCTTTGCAAGTCTATTAACAGGAAATAACTCACTTTTGCCAAGGTTAAGCTTGTACCCAGAAATCCTGCCAAATCTATCTAGAACTGAAAGCGCAGTGGGAATGGAGTGTGATAGGACACCTGCAGCAATAGATCATCCACATACAGAGCAACCCTCGACTTAACACCATTCGTAATTATGCTGCATAGATTGGGGTGGGACTGCAAGGCAATTGATGGAGGCTCCGTCACAATGGCAAAAAGGAGAGGGCTTAAAGGGAAGCCGTGCCTAGTGGAACAAGAAATCTGAAAGTATTCTGAATTTGTACTATTTGTCCTAACAGAGGCTACCAGTGATTCATATAGTAATTTAATCCAGGATATGAATTTTGCCCTGAAACCAAATTTACCCAAAGTAAAAAACAAATATTCCCATTCCACCCTGTCAAATGCCTTTTCAGCATCTAAAGCTACTAGGGCTTTAGAATGAGTAGTCGATGAAAAATTCTAAACCACATTAAATACCTTCCTGAGATTAAAAAAAGGAGTGTCTAGTGATATGATAACATCATATTCTGACTGCAAGGACACCCTGTTCCTTGTAGATGTCTGGTGACTTTGAGGTTGGATACAGAGCATCCAATTGAGCAATATGATGTGAAAGCTTAACAAGCTGCTAGATTTCTTCCTGTCATTACTTGTAGCTCAAACATACTACCAAGCGAAAGAAAGAAAAAGAGAATTTGCTACATAAGAAATGATCTCTCTATCTATTATGAAGGCCTTCATTGTTTCCCATAATAAAGAAACACCTGGAGTCTTGTTAACCTGAAAGAAAAAAATCTGAAAACACCTGTCTACAAAAGGATTCATCATCCCAGCTGGGAGCATAAATATTCACGAAGGCCACCTTAACATCATATACTTGCCCTAAAGCAATAAATCTACCTGTGCCCCAACAAAACAAACAGAAGCAAACACGCGCAGCCAAAAATGGTAGTCCTTAGCTGCAGTGCCACAAACTAACAGGATCCAACATGTTCAGGGATCAGTCTCCTCTGGGACCGTTGTCTTTTTAACTGTCTTGTTCACAAACTCCAACGCCTGGTCTGGAACCTCAAACCTACAGTTGATATAAAAAGTCTACACACCCCTGTTCAAATGCCAGGTTTTTGTGATGTAAAAAAATGACACCAAGATAAATAATTTCACAACTTTTTCCACCTTTAATGTGACCCATAACCTGTACAATGCAATTGAAAAACAAACTGAAATCTTTTAGGGAGGTAAAGTAAAAATAAACAACTGAGATAATGAGGTTGCACAAGTGTGCACACCCTCTTATAACTGGGGGTTATGGCTGTGTTCGGATTTAACCAATTACATTCAAACTCATGTTAAATGGGAGTCAGCAGCACACACCTGTCACCATTTAAAGTGCCTCTGATTAACCCCAAATAAAGTTCAGCTGTTCTAGTAGGCTTTTCTTCACATTTTTGTAGCCACATCTTCCAGCACAAGCCATGGTCCGCAGAGAGCTTCCAAAGCATCAGAGGGAAAAAGACATTTGAAATCTCCCAAATGCATGTGGGAAAATGTGTTGTGGTCCGATGAAACTAAGGTTGAACTTTTTGGCCATAATTCCAAAAGGTATATTTGGCGCAAAAACAACACTGCTCATCACCAAAAGAACACCATACCTACAGTGCAGCATGGTGGTGGCAGCATCATGCTTTGGGGCTGTTTTTCTTCAGCTGGAACTGGGGCCTTAGTCAGGGTGGAGGGAATTATGAACAGTTCCAAATACCAGTCAGTGTTGGCACAAAACCTTCCAACTTCTGTTAGAAAACTGAAGATGAAGAGGAACTTCATCTTTCAGCACGACAATGACCCAAAGCACACATCCAAATCAACAACTAAAGAATGGCTTCACCAGAATAAGATTGAGGTTTTGGAATGGCCCAGCCAAGAGTCCAGACCTGAATCCAGATCGAACATCTGTGGGGTGATCTGAAGAGGGCTGTGCATAGGAGATGCCCTCGCAATCTGATCAGATTTGGAGCAGTTTTGCAAAGAAGAGTGGGCAAATATTGCCACATCAAGATGTGCCATCACGCTGATAGACTCTTACCCAAAAAGACTGAGTGCTGTAATTAAAGCCAAAGGTGCTGCAACAAAGTAAGTATTAGTTTAAGGGTGTGCATATTTATGCAACCAGGCTATTTTATTTTTAAGTTTTTATTTTTCCCCTGTAAAGGTTTCAGTTTGTTTTTCAATTGCGTTGTACAGGTTATAGGTCACATTAAAGGTGGAAAAAGTTGTGAAATTATTTATCTTGGTGTCATTTTTTTACATCACAAAAACCTGGCATTTGAACAGGGGTGTGTAGACTTTTTATATCCACTGTATGTGTTTGCCCACTGGTCTTGGTGATGTGCAGTGTAGCTGGGTACCGGAGAACAAACTTGACGTTAGTGCATGCATGAAGTTCTTTCTTCACCTTGATGAAAGCTGCCCTCCACTTGGCGACAGCTGGCATGAAATCCAAGAATCCCCACCAAACCTTTCTTACTTTAAGTCTCCACCCTAGCAGAGAGTGCAGCAACATTGGCTTGAATTCTAATTAGCTGGTCGTCATGCTCATTAGCTGAGTGCTCCAGGTCAGAAATGGTGCCGCCTTGAGTAGCAACTATTTCTTCCAGTGGTCTCAGGGCAGCTGTCAGTTCTTTCTTCACAGTCTCCGATTTTACAGTCTTGAACTTCGTAACAATCTCAGCCCGTAGCTGGTCCATCATGACTTTAATGGAACGTAACATATTTTCATTAGCACCCAGCTTCACCAGGGACTCTGGGGAATCACGATGAAGCCTGTTAAGCTTAGCAGACTAAGCTTAGCAGACTCGTTTTTTCCCCCAAGAGCATGCCATTAATCTTCGTTTGGTCCCAAAAAAATGTGTGGTAAAGTAAAACTGCTCAAAATATATTATAATGGGAGTTGAGAGTGGACAGACACAAATAGTTAATAAAATATTTATCTAAACATGCCCAAGGAGCTGCAGTAAACACATCCTACATCGTCTGCAGCCCTGAAAATGTTTTTTGGATTGACAGGGGCTTAATTTGAAATCCCTGCTGCCTCAGTTTGACCAGAGCTCAACAATAAATCGTGTAGAGAGCTGTTCCTCTGACTATGGTGAGAGATTTGGTAAAACTTTCCAGTTCATTTAAAAACTGCTGGAAAGGTTTAACCAGTGGACAGTCTGAAGTTTAAGAGTTCCTCCCTGGTGAATGTGACCTGAGAGGGAGCAGATAACTAAACAAATCAACAAAAACACAAAGTACCAGAGAGCACATTATTGAGGCCCTCATCCACAGTGCCACCTTGCTCATAGTATCAGTGCTTTCATTCACACCCTTTGTCCAAGCTGTTATGTTTAAGAGCTAAATCTTACCGTCACACTTGGCTCCATCAAGGCTGGTGTGGTAGCCTTGGCTGCACATTATGCTTTTCATCTGGCAGATATAGGATCCCACTGTGTTGATACAGTTAAAGCCTGAGTTGCACGGCTCACTCAGGTTGCTGCACTCATTTATGTCTAAGGAAACACAGAGAGACAATCAAGCCTCCTGACAGCTAGAAAAAAAGCTTCACAGGAGAATGACAGCTAGGAGGTTTAATCCTGATTGACAGCCCTACCTAGGTCTACTTCCTTTCAGTAATTTTAACAAAGCAATTATGTGTTCAATTATTATTACATGTTGACATGTCCTCCTATCTATCTATCTATCTATCTATCTATCTATCTATCTATCTATCTATCTATCTATCTATCTATCTATCTATCTATCTATCTATCTATCTATCTATCTATCTATCTATCTATCTATCTATCTATCTATCTATCTATATCTACACACACACACATACACATAAATAGTCCAGTTATTAGCACATAACACCCAATATACCCAAAGTATTATACTTATTTGTGTATATATTTTTATTTATATTCTATTTTGTATTTTTATTTTATTTTAGCACGTTATATATTAATTTAAATATAATATATTATTTTCATTTTGAACTGTTGCACTATTTTATATCATGGGTTAAGTTCCCCTTTATTTGCCTGATTTTGTACTGATTTTTCTTATATGTTTTTCAGCACTATTAGAGGAAGCCTGAGATTTACGAATTTCATTGCAAACACTGTTTCCATGTAACTGCTGTGTATATGACAGTGAAGCTCTCAAACCTTGAATGAAACCACAACTTGTTGTTTTTACACGTTATGTCACTCGCCTCCAGTCTTTATGCTAAGCTAAACTACCTGCCTCCTGCCAGTAGCTTTTTATTTAACGGACAGATATGTTCACTATCCCTCTGCATTGAAGAAAGTAATTGTATTTCTAAAAATGTCTCTTTTTGGGGTAATTTTATACCTTTACTGGACAGGCAACAGGAGAGAGATGACGAGGGAAAGAAGGGAAAGAGATGAGAGATGACATTTACCAATTCTTAGCTTAATGCAATCTTGGTAAGCTGTGGTTGATGGCACCTTGACCCTTAGACCACCAGCTATTAAATAAAAGTTGATAATAATGATGCATTAAATGATAATTTGGAAACAATGTCACAATGTGAAAGGTGTTACTTGTAGAGATGAGATTTACCATTTAAATCTGCAGCACCCAGTGGCTTTACTTTAACTATCTGCACACAACTTTAGTGTTTGGTTTACTCTCACAGCATTGTTTTTGGCAGAAGAGGAATAAGGAGCTCTGAAGCTGCTATCACTAGATACGGTTTGGCCCTTCTCTCTATTAGCTTTTTAATGATCTTGTGTTATGAATCATGAGTGGTGTTATTAGCCAGCAGAGAGCAGCACTGACAGTCTCTTACCGATACAGTTGCCATGGGAGTCCTGCGTGAAGCCACTGATGCACTTGTGTTTGGCATTACACAAGAAAGAGCCCACTGTGTTCTCACACAAAAATCCCATACCACAGTTATCAGTCTGCAGAACACATTCATCAATATCTGGAAGAAAGAACAGACAAATATGAACTCAAAGAGTCACCTTATGGAGCCATATCCGAGCCAAACTTTTTGTAATTGAAAAAATGAAATCTGAAACTGAAAGTTCAAGTTATGATCTTGAGCTCTGAAAAATTCAACAAGCAAAAAAAAAAAAGAAGGAGTAGCAAATGTTTTTTTATTTTTTTAAACATAATTAAGATTAATTTTGGGATTTTTTGAAAAAATAAACAATTTAAATACCTGGAAAAAAATGCTGTATAAGAACAATAATCTATGCTCGATTGTGCAGTTTATATATACACATACACACTTATAGAAACGTTACTCTGGTAAGATACCCCAAATATTATCACTGATGTTTTTGCAACATAGGGACGTGCATAAAGTCCCTTTTCAGTTGCTTCTTAATAAAGAAACTTTGCTTTACATCATTGTACTGGCTTGATTATTTTAAGCTACATGCACTTAATAACAAACAGCATGCTAATTTTCATTAATTATGCAAAGTGCAAACTTGGGAGGTGTCTGCAAAAGCCTGACTTGTGTTGTTATAATACAACAACAAAGTGAACTGCAAATGTAATGTGATGCAAATGAACTCAAAGGTGAGACTAAAAACCTTTCCAAGCAATACTATGCCACTGATGACTATATCAAAAAGGTATTTTTGCTATTATCAACTAGTTTATTGCTCTTAACCTGTGACTGGTGCCCAGTACTGTCTAAAACAGCTTGCTAAATGTCACTGCCAATCATGTGAATATGGTGTATAGAAAATGTTGAGTCATGTTGAGTCGTCTTGCAGAACCTATGTTTCCTGATGCCAGATCACTGTGAAAATGAAAAAAAAAAATTATCTGAAAGTGAAAAAAATAATAATCTGAAGGTTTAAAAAAAAAAATCAGAACCCCAAAAAAAAAGAAATTATAAAAAAACAGATTTACAACTGAAAAAATATTATCTGAATCTGAAAACATAAGAAGAACAAGACTTCTGGAGCTTAATCAAAATTACATTTAAACTTAAAAGACTTCTCCTACACTTTTATTTAGTTAGAATACACTGTTGTATTTTTGTGCAAGATGCAAGATCAAAGGGAGCTTCAGTCCGAGTCTTGGCTTGTTAACATACAGTAGGTGGCACTGTGGCACTGAATAAACGTGTGCAGCATTCCAGACATTCAAACTTTCAGTCTGTCGGGAGAAATTCCCCTGCCTAAGTTGTTCCAACTCTGCAATTAACAGAAGTTAAATAAACGTACTGAGGCACACAGGCCTTTTTTCTACCAATCATCATCAGAGTGATACTTTTACAATGCATAGATCTCTCCTTTTTTCATGCAGCTAATTAGTTTTTCCCCTGTTGGATGGTTGACTAAATATTACGTTCATTATCTATCTATATCGTGTAGTCCTCCTTGGAGCCAAGTGCTGGTGACATAATCACAGAGCTTTAAAGTGCTTTACCACTGCTGTAACACTGTGTCTCTGGGTGATTACCTTGTCACATACTGAACCTTGGTATCTGGTGCAGCAAAAACACCAATACTGGGGCCAAAAAGCATTAGCTTTAATCTAATGACCTTGATTTAGCTGAGTTCATTTCATGACCACAGTCATACAATTGTCACAGTCTGGTAAGAGTCTTGGAATAAAAAATAGATAATTCATCTAATTATAATATATCTCAGACTTATTTACTTATTATTTAGATTACTCTAAGATGGGTGTAGATTTTTCTGTCACTGATGTTGACTGCATTCATTTAAATATGTCCAGTGCTTGTTTGAACCTCTTTGAGAACAACTGTCTCTCATCAATGGTGCCAGAACACTCTAGTAGCCATATTCACAATGTACTACACTGCAGTTGTACATCATGAATTTAGGGATTTGTGAGCACTCAATGGGGCTTTTTTTTCTTACCTTCAGCGATACAATGAGACAGCGAGAGAGTGGATGTGATGACAAACTTTAAGATCAGAATAGCCTGTGTTTGCATGCATGAGAATCTATACCACAGTGCCCTAGTTTGAGCTATGCGTGTTGGACATGTGTGCTGTTGGTTGCCTAATCCTCCTGGAAATCCTGAGAAACTGACAGCACTAAGTAGCCAGCTTAAGGGGCAAGTTGTGTTGAAGTGGAAGTATAATGATGGTAAAGTTTACAATGTCACAAAATGATACTCATATGAATGAGTGCTATGATTTTCAGCTGGATGTATCACAGCCCAGTATCCCTAGAAATCATGTCCATGTTGGACTGCTTTGCAGGTGCTCCACAATGAGCTGGGGACAATTTTTTCATTTCTATGTGGACCACACAAACAAGATAATGTCTTAATAAATGTTAATTAATGAGCTTAATATGTCCTGGTGGGTGGAGTTTGTTAGCTTTACAAGAGTCAAACTAGCTGCGTTCAGCCTTTGTGCTAAGCTAAGTTAGCCAGCTGCTGGTTCTGACTTCGTATGTACCAAACAGATTTGAGAATGGTATCAATGTCCTTATCTAACTCTTGGCACAACAGTGAATACGTATATTTCCAAACAGACAAGGTTGTGCTTTTGCTTTACTGTCCTTTCTTTCTTATTTCTGTACTTACCACACAAAGAAGTTAAAAATCCTGCTGGGTAAATTGGCTTAATGAAGTACATCAAGAATAATGAACTCACCCTCACAAACACTGTTCCTCGGCTGGTAGCCTGCTGGGGCAAGTGACCTGCAGCTCGCATATAAATGAACTCACTGTGTTCACACAGCGCTCACTGAGGCGACAACTGTGGGTGTTGGTCGCACACTCATCCACATCTGAAGAAGAAAAGAAGGGAGGGCTGTAAGGTGGAGATGAAGCAGAATCTAAGAGGTCACTAATGAACAGGACCTGTACGTAATATTTCCTCCCCCAACTGATGCTGATTGTGACAATGATGGGGCCCAATATTTCAGCAGTCATCATCAATAAAATGGCAACGAAGTTCCGTTATTCTTAACTCTGGTTTGGGACATATTGGGACATTATATATTCTTCTTTTAGATGCATGAAAATCATTAGCAGAGAAGCCTCAGACAGAAACGCATGCTTTATAACTCAACTGAAAACACAAACGTCATCCATTTTCATGTTAAATAGATTTTTTTAATTCATTGTTAATATTTTTATACTACTGAAAGGAAGAAGAAAATCATTATAATTGCTATAAATTCTCTTTTAGCCTCAAAACAATGAACTGATGAACAATGAACTGTTACCTAGCATACAAACAAGACAGCAGCTTTGTCTTTTTGTGGTATTGAAGATTTAAACTGCACTAATCAATACTTTTATGTTTTAGCACTCTGCTCAAGCTCTTATTCAGATTCAGCGGACAGCTGTTTTTTTTTAATAACTGACTGAGCACTGAGCACCAAAACAGAACCAGATATTTTTCTCAGGAGTTGGTGGAGATCAAAACTGAGCTAAAAAAAGCAAATAACAATCCTTTTTGTCTTCATAAAGATTATGACAGTTTTGTAGGAGCTTCAGTGGAAAGAAAGAAGAAAGAAGCCCTGAGCATGTTAGATAACTCAAGTGAGTTTGTTGGCTTGTCTTTTAATAATGGCTAAAGAAAATACAAATTTTTCTCATATGACAATAATAGACATCTGGCCCCTGACAATACAAACTGACTGTTGTGAGGCTTTTTTCAATTCATCCTACACATAAAATCATCAAAATAAAATGCAATCCATTCCAAATAAAATAATTTCTGATGATAGTGTAATATTCTACTTCTATTCTTTTGAAAACTTTTTCAATTTGATTTTTTTTTTTTAATCAAGGACTGTTAAGGTGTGGGAGCACGCGTTGTTAGCAACAAAGAAGGTGTGTTTTTTTGTCTACGCGAAATTATACATATTTATATCCTTTTTACTTTGATGTAACTTTATTGTAAAAAGATGGTGATAACTATACAACTAAAATGATGGCAGAGGAATTAGAAGAGATTAAAAATCTCTCAATCAATGTCTGAGGAGATCAACAAAGTTAACCTCATGGGTCTGATAGAGGAGGTCCATGTGCTGAGGGCCACAATCAACCAGAGGGACCAGAGGATTAAAATACTTGAACAAAGGATCGACAGCTTGGAACAGCTCTCCCGTGTGGATGACCTTATCATCACTGGGCTGGATACCAACAAGGTGAGGACATAACACCCTAGAGCAACAAGTTGTTCAGTTCCCCAGTAGTACGAACATAGAGACAGCAAATTTCAGCCTGTTAAACTCTTATGCCTGTTAAACTTGGTTTCTCATAATAAAACCAAGCAACATGGAAAAGCATGTTGACTATATTAAATGAAAATCTCAAAGTCAGTAGCAATCCTATATAAATCTATGGATGCGTTAAACTTTAAGGCTCTGTGTATAATATATTCATCACTGTGTTAAGGGTAGCCTAAATTGAAAGAATATAGGACAGATATATATATGTATAACCTTTTGCATTTGCCTGAGCCCTTTTCAGTCATTACTTAATATATAGACTATTGATAAGATTTTGATTTACACTGTTGATTTTGTTTACATAGTCTGTATTGTTTTTGTATTATTTGTGTTATTATGAGGTGACATTATTATGATTATGAGGTGACAAATAAATGCATTCATTCAGCATGCATTCATTTATTCATACAATTCTTTATCTAACCTTATCTGATATGAAATGTGTGCTATGAACATGAGCAGGTGTGACAGTTGCCTTAGTCAGTCCTTTTGTATACTGTGTTTAACCATAGTTGTCTTACATTTTTTGACTTCCAGAGGCACCTGGTTTGTGGTGTAATACAATTCACCAATTCTGGCACCCAACAACACAGCAGGACAACATTTTTCGGCTGGTTATGTAGCATACTACATGATTCAGGTTTTGCCATTAGCTAAGATTGTGACGTGATCATGACGTTGGCACAAAAAGGGTCTATTGGACCTACCTTTGTCACATGACCAAATACATATATCCAAATGAATGCTTATGTTGTTTGTGTTGCTTGATGTGTAATCAACATGAATATTTTAATCAATTAATACTCCTAAGGTGAGAGTGTATCCCTGCTGCAACTTTGGACAGAGTAAATCCCAAGCCAAATGTAAAATTCAGGTATTGACAAAAATGATATTTTGTTTTGCAAACCTTGAAATCTTTATCAATATAATGGCACAGAAGCTAGGGTATAGTTGATTTATCACACTGTTGGCCTCATGCCAAGACAGCGGATGATCATTCTGCTGTGGATCATGTTTATCAAACTACGGCATTCCCTTATCATGTGTCGTAGTGCATGGCCAATTAGCTGCATGAGCTGATAGGACTGGACTGGAATTATTGTGTGTGTATCTACCTGTTTGTGTGCATGCAGGAATGTGGTTGTCATCCTCATTTGAAGAAGGAGAGGATGAGGAAAAACACTGATCTGAGGTTTCAGCATGTGGATCTTATGAGAAAGATCCTCTAGCCATTTTTCCTACAACATTATTCACCTTCTAAAACTACACAAGTATCACATTATCTCAACACAGAACATAGTATTGTGCTATGTAAAGCCACTGTGATCTGTTACAAACACACTGAACTTACTGAACTTCTACAGGACTCATGCTGGACAAGCAGTGCAGTGGTGACATGCTCTTGTTTTGGGGGCTATTTTGGCAAACGTCCCCAGCCAAGAATCATTTGTTGTCCTTGTTGGGGCTATTTTGGCAAACGTCCCCAGCCAAGAATCATTTGTTGTCCTTGTTGAAGGAAAGTATTTTCAAAAGTAAATGACAAAAGCACTGACTCCACTGGGCCAACTCTCCATCAAACCTAGGGATGTATGAATGTTTCCAAAGTTTCTGTATTGCTATAGTGCAGAAAGTAGTGCAGAAAGTCACCTTTTCTTTCCACGCTGGTGGCCAACATTATTCCCAGTGTGCCAGTCAAGGAGGGGAAAAAATAAAAATAAAAGGAAAAATGCCTATATCCTTAATGTCCCTCAGGTGAAAAAGGTGAAAAAGAGAGAGAGGGGAGATAGCACTTTTAGAAGCATTTCATTAAGAGATCAGAGGAAGTCGTCTGACTGGACTGTTCTTTCACACTGGACCCAGCAGACTCAAAACTCAATGTAAACATTTGAGAAATATTTTTACAGGCTTTATACATGTTGAAAGATTTCAGACTCTGTTGTAATAACAGCAGTATACAGCACGCCGTGTTGCTTCACATACAGATGTGAGTGTAAAGTTTGTTTACGGTTCCTATACGATTTCATCAGTTCTGTACTTTGTGCTGTGTTCAGTACTTTTGATTTCAATCAAAAAATGTCTATTGTCTTTCTACTTGTGGAGAGAAGTTCCTGCACATCAATGGTCCACCCCAGCCAGTGTTTTCATTTAAATGGTTGATTAGACCTCTTCTCAGCACTGCGTGGGTGTGTAAAAACTGTTCTTTACTAACATCTTCTTTGTTTTCTTGTTAGCTTTGTTGCACCTGTAAGGCTGTTATAAATTGCAACTTTATCATTCTTATTATGTGCACTTCATCACAAGCTGCAGCAGCATATCCTCCTTCAGGTTATTAAATGTTACAGGGGAACACCACTGATTTTACGAATCAGAATCATAATGTACACTGTCATGCCATCTGGCAAGCGATACAGAAGTATCCACTGTGAGATTACTGCTTGAATCCATCCATCCATCCATTTTCCATACCGCTTATTGTGACAGGGCCGCGGGGTGCTGGTGTCAATCCCAGCTGTCATTGGGTGAGAGGCATGGTACACCCTGGACTGGACGCCAGTCAGTCACAGGGCACTACAACTCAAATGTTGTTATATAACCCTATGTTGTATGATGATGAATAAATGAACCCCTTGAACATTTGAACTCTTGATATGTAAAAATAGTTGTATAAAGCCTTTTATGGCTCCAGACGGAGCTGTGTGAAGTCTAGTAAATGTCCTCAGTGAATGCCAATTTGGTGTTGTTTGGGTGAAAGACTACAAATCTGTTATTTAACCATTTTGACCTTGGAGTCCTTTAGTAGTTAACTGCAGTTGGTGGATTCTTAACTGATGTGAGACACATATACACATGTACACTCCTTCAAAGGATAAACTAAGAAAGAACACATTTTACACTTGCCCCTTCTAACCATTTCCTATGATTCCAGCTCCACTCCTTCATATCAAGTAAAGCCAGCTATGCAGTTTAATAAATAACTGTTCATTAAGCAATACGGATTTCTTTCAGTAGTTACTCAGAGGAGCACATCATGAATAAATGAATGAATGCTGAATACTTAGAACAAACCAAGTAAGTGTAATGATATTATGAAAACTGACCTCATTTATTTACTTATCTCACATCAAAGACAAAAGTTTCACCCAGTTACCAGTAGCAGGTCTGAAAGCACCTCCTTTGTATCCTACTTACATCTCATTGTGCCCTTTCTTCCACCTTTGCAGACGGCTGAAGATGACAGCAGTGGGTAAGATAGAAAGTGGTCAAAAGCTTCAAGTTGGTAGAATAACAGCCAGTGAAAGAGACTATATCCCTGCTGTTCCACCACTTGTTAATTACCATGACACATACCCTTGATTTTTCAGTCGGTCCACACGGTTAATCGAGACGTCTCTAGTGGCTGGATAGCGTGATCTGATACTGAGGGAGTCAGCCATGTTTCCGTGAGGCACAGGATCTCACAGCCCTGTATGTCTCCCTGGTACTTTGTCTTAGCCGTCCATCTTGTTCTCTCAAGACCAGTCTATCTGTGGTCTGTTGGTGTTAATATCTTCCACAGGATTTGGCAGAGCAAAATAATATAGTAAACGTAAAGATAATGTTAACAATATGATCACTGAGAGGACAATGCCTGAATTTGGTCACTTTGCTTGTGTGTACGTGTGCTTACTTGGGAGAGTGAATACTCATTCACAGGCTGGTGTTGAACCAAAGTAATGTCAGAGGAGTGACTATCTAACCCACACACTTACTTTTCAGCCTGAGTATTAAGCACTCTTCACACACACACACACACACACACATCACATCCTGGCTGACACACTGGAGGGATCATTACCTATTCACACACACATCTCCATGGGAACAATTATGTGTTCAAATCTTACATTCATTGACATTTATGTGCAGCTGAATACACCATAGAGAGAGGAGTGGTGTATTTACCCTGTAAACCTGTGAATTAAAATAATATACATAGCATCCAAATCAGTCAAAAACAAAATGCAATTGCAGTAGCTGGGTTTCAACAGCGGAGGGCAGTCGCTACATTTTTATTTTTACCTCAAAAGGTAAGATTAAAATATATTGCAATACAACATATTTGGCTCTGGATCCACAACACTACTAAAAACCCATGTAGATTGTTTTTTAGCAGAGAAAATGCTTTGGGGGCTTAGTTACGCTTTTAAAAATGTCAGATTACTCAAGTGCAGTCGTCATCAATGTTAAGGCCTCACATGGTTCATCAGTACTCCACAGTGTACTTCACAGACTACTTATATGTCTGTTAAACCCTCCAATACCTCCTCACACTTCACACATCTTGTAGGGCTAATGTTTGTTTCATTCCAGTCTAAACCTAAAGTTGCCCACCCACATCTTCACATGTGGGAACACTTTTAAAGACAAAGTGCTCACTCTGCTCACTAAACGGAGTAACAGGAGAGAAAACACTAACTCTTGTGCAGTCCTTGTGCATCCAGATGTATTATCCTGTCTGGTGACTGACAGACAGATTAAATAAACTCAGCCAGAACTGCACTTGTAGTGTATACATTCACTGTCACAACTGCAGGGACAGGTTTTTCCACAGGAAGCCTCCATCATAAAATCATACAAGCAAACTATTTTCATGTTAATCACTTACTTCTTCACTTACTGTTCTTGTACTTCCAGTGACGACATCTCGTACATTCAAAAGTACAAGTGGTGTAAAAAGTGCTCAAGTAACACACAAGCTGGTGTGTGGACCACATTTTTCACAAAGAATTAATAGTTTTCATCCTGCTGCAAATTCAGTCAATCAAAATGCAATCAATTTTACACTGACTTCTCAGCGCCAACACCAACATCACTTAATTTGATAAGCAGTCGTATGACACATTTCTCTCAATATTATTCATCAAAACTGAAGAACAGCACAAACTACATATTAGAACCAATGTCCAAAAGTTGAGACTACACCTCTCTTTAACTAGCAGCTGACTGCATTAGTTTTATCTAGGTGTTTCTGTAAACTGCAAACTGAGTGTATTATCACCTTATAAAGCTGTAATGGCCAACACATTGGCAAACATTTGCCTATTTACTAACAAACTCAACAATACAGGAGTCAGAGCTGTTTCTCAGAGCTGCTGCTCCTGGAAATGAGTTTGCAACGTAGAAAACCAAAAACCTTCCGAACTGGATGATAATTCTGTGATAGTTTGTCATTATGAGCAGCCTTTTCACACTACACATGCAATTTAGACAATGTCTTTAAAGAAAAAAGAGTAGTAGCATTGCTTTTATTTTATGAATATTATACAATATAAATGTTGTGGAGTAAATTAAATTAAATATATTGACTTTCCTTTTGATGACTTAAATGTATTGAAGGAAGAACATACAGCAGTATAATACAGAAATACTTTTGATGGATGTACTGTCTGTTATACTGTGTGGGCTGAAGAAAACCCAACACTTTCTCACTATAGTACATATACTCTCTCTCTGTGTGTGTGTGTGTGTGTGTGTGTGTGTTTCCAAAGCCTGCTATATCTTGTTCCTCTGTGTAGTAGAGTTTCTCTGTTGTCCAAAAACACACACTATTGCACACACTGTGTCCAGCTGTCAGTTTCACTATATCACTAAATGTGCATTAATCCGCAGCTGAAAGTAGTGCCCAACAACTGCAGCATTTCCTCTTGTGTGATTAAAGTTAAAAACTCCAGTGACCACCTGTAGGAAAGTATTTAGTCATTTAGAAGCTATATAATTATATAACCCATTTTCAGTGACAGATGTTTTAAGTAGGAACAAACTGGCTCACGAGGTCTGGGGCTCTGTGGGGAAGCAGGAAAGTATATAGAAGTAAACTAATGTATTGTTAGCTTTGATCTTTCCATCAGATTAAAGATATAGTGATTATACAAAAAACATTTGTACAACAATTGTACAAAAAACTGCAGTTGTGAGTTCTGATTTTCACCTCTAACCCCTAACTAACAGATGCTATGTGTAGTGTTTGTTACTGAATCTATAATATAGTAATTGGCTATGGCTGACTAATGCCTCAAGCCATATTCTCCATAATTGGGAGGTGGGAGCCCAATGAGTCGATGCATTGTTTACTATTACAGACCTGCAATTCCTTCTTGAATCAGTGGATACATCCAATTAAAACGTGTCCCAATCTCTGGACAAACTGCTCCATTGCATGTTTGGCTGTATGGCTGTATGTATTTGCTGTTGTTCATTTATATAGCAGAGAGAGGTATTGTTGATGTTTGTTCTCTTGCAAGCTCTGCTTGAGGGAGGCAGCTTAAAGGATACAAGCTTTCTGAACTGTTCCAGTTGCTGTCAGTGGTACTGTGACAACCCTTACCTTCACACATGTGTCCATCTGTCATCAGCAAGAATCCTGGGAAACAGGAGCAGTGAGCCTGCCCTGCCACCACTGTGCACTGCTGACTGCAAGGACCATTTTCTGCCAAACACAAAATTGAGAGTAACATGACGGCACTGATCATCACTCACTACAGGAACAGGATCAGTTCTCACTGTTTAGCAGGTCGAAAGTCATGTCACAAAGAACAAGGAACTGTCTCCCTACAATTTTTCACCAAAACTTTCCCCACGAGAGCTAATAAACTAATCTGAACTAAAGTGATGCTTAAGTGCTGGAACACTATTCAGTACAATTAACAGGATGTTTTTATAACTTAGAATTAAAGACACGTTAGAGGGCTGGCTGAGAGGCAACGATCCTTGTTTTAACCTCTGTTACTTCTTAAGTGTTGCAGTCACACGGTACTTGGACACATCGTGTTGGCTTCTCTCAGCCCAGAGGGCTTTGTTTCGATAAAAGCTAAACTGATATGTTGAGCAGCCCACTATTCTAAATGTGGCATTAAAGGCTGGAGATACCAACATTGGGCTATATAACTTATAAAAACACTAAAGCCCCAAATACTCTCACCTTACATATAAAGCTGTAACACACAACTTTGCCAAAGGAGGGATCAATAAAGATGAGTCTCACAGGAGGAAGTGAATATCAGCCCAAAATCTACGAATCATGTTTTATATATCCCCCTAGTACCTTTATACAGCTGGTAATTGATATTTGGTGAATCATCTGAAAGTACCACAAGTCAGCAATTCTAATTTTATTTTGCAGTGATTTTTAAAAAACAAAAGAAAATCAATGACCACCCACCACCCCATAACAAACTGTTCTTCCTGCTGCCATCTGGCAGATGGTATCTGGGCCCATACCACCAGGCTCTGGGACAGCTCCATTAGGTAGGCCTGAGACTTTTAAACTCCTTTTAATTGCACCTTATTAATATTCTTTTACACCTCAAAATATTTGGACCATGGCTCTATAGTATATTTAGTATTTATCTAAACAGTAGTTCTATTTGTATTATATTTCTATCTATATTTTCTAACCATATTTATTTTACAGATGACATTCTATTCTTTTTTCCTCTCCTATTAATAAATTATAATTACAATATAATTTAAAATATACTTATATGGCTATATTTCAAAGCATTTTTTAGCATTGATAGAGGGAACCTGTGACTCTAACGACTGCTCCATCTAATTTTTGTGCACATGAGAAATAAAATTTTGAATGTTGAAATCTTGATGTCGCAAAAAAAGTCCAACCCAGTGGCAGGTATAAAACATACCTAAAGAAAGAGCACACTCGGAGAGTTGAGGCCATATCAGTCAATAACACAGAGAGGGTCCTGACATGTGTGTACCAAATTTTAGCACCAGAGAGATAATGCTGGAAAATAATCATGCTTTTTAAGTGGCAAAATCAAAATCATGATTAAATCAGATAGAGACAGTTTGAGTGTTCATTCAGGGAGGACACTGGTGACTCCTGCACACAGTGATGTCACATGCAATGGAGCATAATGTTGGAATTACCTGCACAAGGATTGAGGTGGGCCGGGTTTGTGGTAGTTGTAGAGTTTGTAGAAGTGGTAGTAGTTTCTGTTGGGACCACCGCAGGTCTGTCCTCTCTGACTCTGTTGTCCTCACCAGGAGTCACTGCACATTGACACACAACAACAGAGACCAGAAATAACGTGCCAGTTTATTAAGCTTCATATTCCACCGAATACTTACTTTCTCATGAAAAGACATAATACGATTTATGCTGGTTTTTTTATCATTAAACTCAAAGATCTTTCATCATTTTAATCGCTTAAGTCAACCGCTTCTTTGCCTTATAGTCTTCTGCTCTACATCAGTCAAATCCTCTTTTTGACATCTCATCAGAAACCATGGGGCCAGTCATCCTCTTAAGTTATCGGAGAAATTTCAATACATTAAACTGTTTAGATTATAAAGGCTGATCAAATTTTCTTAAGATAGGTCATTTTCAAAAAAAGTGCAATAACTCATTAAAGTGTGAAACAACAATCTGAAATTAAGAAACCTGAAATTAAGAAACCTGTATATATATACATATATATATACATATATACATATATATATATATATATATATATATATATATATATATATATATATATATTATAATAACAGTTTTACACTAATTGATGTCCATTAAGCTTAAGTAACCTGTCTAATCCCACAAAGCCAACTAGCATGCAACAACCAAATTTAGAATTTTAAAACCAAAACCAGGTAACTTAAGTCAGAGTGTTTGTGTGGATCAAGCTTCTGAGCTTACTGTACCTGGTGCACAGGTGTGTCCGTCTTGCTGCAGGATGTAGCCTTGGTGACAACCACAGTGGTAGGAGCCGAAGATGTTGGTGCATGTGTGCTGGCACAGCTGGCCGGGGTAGAGCTGACACTCATCTACATCCTTCTGTTCCTCCACCACATTGGCAGCTTTATCTCTGTCACTGATGGAGAAGGCCTCCTTGGGGAACTTGCTGCCTGAGACTGAAGGAAGTAAGTGAAAGAATGAAAACTGACAGAAGGCAAAAAACAACAATCTGCTCATACTTTACATTTACATTCAGAGTGTTTAACTGATGCTTTTATGCCCAGCTCCTAAATGGTTATCACTTCAAACAAACACCCGTTCAGACATCAGGGCCTTGGTGGCATTTATTGGACTCTCATGACCACAGGACACTAATGTCAGAGTGAAGTGCTGGGGAAGAAAGTACACTGAGTAGTGGCAGAGAGGGAATGGTATAAGGAACTTTCTGTAAATACAGCTTTAAGATTACTGCTTCTATTGCTGCACATATTCGTGTCTATCACAGTTGGATCATTTGAACTGTAGCTTGGGTACTGTCAGCATTCTGCATGGCCAAAACGTACAACTTGTTGTTACAAATTGCTCACACTGAATGTAACCAAAGAACCCCCAGCTGTTTTGTCCATTGACAATTCAAACAGCATCAAATGGCAGTTCAGAGTATTTGCCCTTCTTGGAGTCTCTAGGTGGCTTCCTGGGAGCAAAAACACGTGTGGGGGAGGAGTTTGACCTTAGGAATAGGGACATACATCCCGATGGGGCATGTCGAAAGGAGCCAGTTGAGGAGGTTTGGACATCTTATCGGGATGAGCCCTGGGCACCATCCTCTGATCCAAAACATGCTGGAGGATTTGCCTATCTCATACAGGGTTCTGAGAGAGTAATATTCAGCATACAATGAATTTGGAGAGTACTGTCTTTATTTAACCACATTTACAAAATCAAAAACAGAAGACAAATTGTGAAGACCGTGTGTTTATCTAACTTAGCATAATGTAACCTGGGGCTTGGTTAACTAGCTTACTAATTTGTGTGGTAAGATTAAAAAATGACTATTCAGGACTGGAACATCAGTAAACAACAGTTTACAGTAACAATAGCCGAGTATGTGTAATGACAGGGAACCACAGATGTCTCTGTCTCTGAGTCATGCGTTGAGTATAGGACTCAACGCATGACTCAGAGACAGGAGGTTAGAATTAAAAAACGAACCACCAGGCTCATGGGCAGCTTCATCCCGCTGGCCATAAGACTCTTGAACTCTGTCCATAGCATCACCACTTTTTAATAACACCATCACTTCTATTGTATATTTTATTGTATATCTCTGTTTAGTTGTATATTACTTAGTTTATATTTTAATTGTATAATTTATATTTTATAGTTTTTATTTATTTTATTACTCTAGCACTATCATTGATTATTTTTTTATTTTATATTTTTTATTCATTCATTTAATTTATTAAGTATTAAGTTTTTTTTGTTTTTTGTTGAGTGTTTCAATTCTTGTTAATAGCATTTTTTTAGCATTATTTATGGAGCCTGAGATTTAAGAATTTTATTACCAATGATTGCTGATTGTTGTGCAATGACAATGACAACGGTCACAGCTGGGGAATTATGCTTATTGGTCTGGTGTTTAACTGGGGGGGTGGGGAAGCCTTTTATTTTCCTTACTGAATTGTAATTAAAAAGGAGCCTGAATTGGCTGATTCTGTGAAAACGATCCCTTGTAATGCCACTTACACCTGGCAGGACATGAACACAGACGTACACTCAGCAGTGTGGCACCTGAGACTACAGTGGAGGAAGGGGACAAACTGTTGACTATGAAAGTAGATGGAAGCCATGACCCCACTGATTGTGAAAGTATATCGGTCTTCATTCAGTTTGTGAAGGAGTCATATGAGGATGCACAGTGGCACAAAGACATTAATAGAGAGCATTTTGGCAGAACTTAATGAAGTTGGACTGGATTGAGGCTGCTCTGATGTCTTGGAAGCAGAGGTAGGTGTCAAGAAGTTACTGTAAGAGAAAATATGTTGTGAGATACATTATGTACACTGTTTTAACCACGCGAATCTAATGGCCTCAACAAATTCTGTAAGAAGCCCACAGTTGCTGTGCACTATAAGGATGTGCATCTTAAACACCTTCTGGAACAGAGTTGGATGGATATTCGGTGTAACTTCCTCCTGTAATGGTGGCTGGACTGAGATCCCCACCTAATAATGAGTGAAGAGGAGGCAGAATACACTGTGGGGCAATGAAATGTTTAACTGTTTCAGTTAAAAGATAGACATTAAGATATTAAGACTGAAAACATGTCTCCCATGGAAATAATTAGAAGCATTTCATCCATATTTTGCTCCATAAAAGACTCACAAAGTAAAGACTTCCTCCATGCATCCTGAGAGACAGTGTGCGTGTAAGAATCATGCACACACTAACTGAGAACTCAAACAGTTTTTGCAGCTCCTAAATCTTTCGCAATTTCCAGCAGGTTAATTGATTCCTATTTAGAATGACATCATTTAAATTTCTTCTTTAAAGCTAAAGGAAATGAGCTGCAGTCAATGGTTGGAACAGAGCCTATTAAAGGGTCAAATTAGGAGGAATTCCTCTGATGTTGTGAATGAAATAACAGGCAGTGAGGCAGTGAGGAGACTGGCCTTACCTCGCCATCATACTTGGAAACAAGTACCCCCATAAAAGGATAATGACAAAGACTCAGTGATAATAAACTGCAATTCCATGCTGTGTACCTTATCCAAGTATATAGATTAACATCTGAGCAACCTTCTAATACATTCTAAATCAATGATTTAGACAAAAGGTCTCTTGAGTTGATACTTGATCTTGTGCTTTTCTGAGAGGGATTCAATGGTCATTTCAGTTGTAGAGGAAAGTGCCTACATACTGACACAGTAACAAATGCTATATACTATACTATACTATAATTTAATAAAGTCTTATTTCACCCATTACATCTCTGATGTCATTTATCAAAATCATGCAAATTACATCTCATGGAGTGGACAGTTGCAAAAAAAGAGTGATAGCAATGAAAGCAGAAGTGTTCACAGACACATTCAACAATGTTTTTGTAGAGGTGAAGCTGAACCTCAGCTGCTTGTGAAAACTCATTGATGTAAATGTCATTGGCATTAGGTACTTGATGAATAAGAGACAGGAAAACTCTGCTGGCACAAGTAGAGAGACAACAGCCTGAGCTACCATCTGTTCCTGATTCATCACAGCTTGCATACATGTTTTTCCATTACTCTGAAATGGTAACGTGACTCCTTAACAATAAACCGAGAGCATCTGTCTTTTGGAAGAAAGTGTGCATGTGCTGAAGAAAACTCAGCACATGCTCTCTGTCTATCCCTCTGACATAAACTGCAATGAAGACAAAATAGTGATGGCTGAACCCAAAACAAGCCTCTACTCCAGTACAGTGCAAATTTTGCTGAAAGAAGTTAGATTTGGATACATTTTGTAAGCAGTTGAGTGGGAAGAATCAATCAATCAATCAATTTGGTGCGAAAAGAAGTAATTGCTACATGTTAAAGAGAACTTCTCAAAAACTAACTATGACCTGGTTCAAAATCAACATGAACACAGCTTTCAAAATCTTACAAGCTCAGCAGCCTAGTTACCTACTTTACCTTTACATTAGTAGAATCGTGCAGCTAGGTGGAAGATTCCTGTGTTGTGTCCCAATCCAGACCACACTGAAACCTGAAGACTGAAAATTAAGTATACTCTAAATGTCTATTGTCTCTTTGTGCAATTCGTTAAGAGAATGGAGAAGCTCCTCACAGCTGCAAAATATTAAACAATACTGCCAATCTGAATGGTATGCTCGAGATGAGCCTGAACTCTGCAGAATCAATCACCGGCAGTCTCTGCACAACACTCTCCAGCCAGTGACTTGTATGACTGTGTTTGACTTTGACTTGTACCAAACATGACATCAGTAATGATAGCATCATAAGATCAAGGTTGCTACCTTGTGCGATTTAACAAATTCATCTAAAAAATTCAGGCTACAATGACAGAACCTCAACGGAATCTAATTCCTGTAAATATCATGAAGCAACTCAGAGCTTTTGTTAAGACATATGACATGAGGATTTTTAACTTCTGTACAAACTGATGTTAGGCGGTGCTGGCGGTCTAATTTTACCTGATGTAACAATGAAGGAAACATATATGTTGTATTCCCACTTTTTCTTTTTCTGTGTATGCATGTAATTGTAAGTGTATTTCTAGATTTCATTTTGATTTAAAATGTTTTTAATGTATTAATTTGTGAATTAGACTCAGCTGGACAATTTCTTTGTATATAACTGTAGAATAAACAATTTGATATGAAAGTTACTATTATTAGGTTGTATGGTATTTTAATATTGTATGGCACTATTTAAGTGACAACTACTAGTAAGTTGTATAAATTGGCAAATAAATAAATTATATGATAGGATCCTAAAAGATTTTCTGCTGGAAATTGCAGCAGTCAGTAGAAAGTGTCCAGATAAACTCAAATAAAGCGATTGAGTGAATAAAGCACCTGTTTTACACAATGTTGACACTGCGTCTCCTGACCATTCTTCAAAGGTAACGACTGACGAGCCAGAATAAAGCCACAAATTGGCCTGAAGGTCTAACCTCCAGAGGTCTCAGAGGTTCAGAGGACCGAAGCTGGAAAAGTAACACCCATGCACATTCATTTTTCTGTCTCCATCACGAGTAACCATGACTGTTTGTCGTTGTTTGAGTAGATGACACAAGGCAGACTGAGGAACACCAAGTTTCACTGCTGCATCTCGTTGGTTCTTTTCTGGCAGTTTGTCATAAGCTTTAAGGAGCCTACATTTTTCAGTGAGAGAAGATGACTTTGTTTTTCCCGTCATGATTTCACTGTGCAGGCCGCACTAACAACAGACAGCCAGCTGGAAGCAGACAGGTTACCATGGGGAAAAGTACAAGAGTAAAGTAAAAAAAAAGTCAAATAACTGTAGTTTTAAAAAAATTTTCCACGTCACGTATGAAAAGACCCAAAAATAACATGAAGTGAACTACTTGATGAGCGAATAATTTAACTCAGATTTTCAATAAAAAAGATTTTTTCCGAAGCTTTCAGATGTGGTTGATCACTGTAACAGTGACTATAAGCGATTCCCAGTGTATTTAGAGGTTAAAAGTTCATTATTGACTTTGGACAGCAGTTGTCGATGCAATCTTTAGTCAGTGTTCTGGCGCGTTTGATCATATCATATAATCTTCATCAGGACTCTCCCAGTTATTAGGGAATATGAGGTCTTTCTTGGAGCACTGTAAGGAGTTCTCATTCATTTGGGAAACACCACCTGTTTTTGAAGATCATTTGATATGACTGAAAGCTCCAGAGCACCTACTGAACAGACCATGAGTTATATAGTTTTTGTCTGAATCTGTAGTAGGCCTTTTAGCTTTCTCTCTGCTTAACTCTTGCCTTTTTCATTATTGCAGCTCTGTCTTCAAGGAGTGTTTGCAACAGTTTCTACACCTAAATGTGTGGGCACTATCATTGTCTTTTCCATGTTGAAAGCTCCATGGCAGTGAAACATTGCTGTGCTGTGGATAACAGATACCTTTTTTAGGCATAGTAGTGGATATGGGCTTCTGCTTCTTCCTCAGTGGGACCTGGCTCGGATCTTCCTGTTCCTCTTCCTCTTCCTCTTGCTCTTCCTTGCAGCAGGTGAGGAAGATGTGACCGCACGGATAGCCCAGGTACCGGTGGGCATCACAACCAGACGTTTTGCTGCGCATCCGTAGGCCAAGGGCACAGCAGCTGCAGCACACCTGCCCATCCAGAAAAAACAGCAGAGCCTATTAGGAGTGTATCGCTGGGGTGCCTTTCGCATGTCTAATCACCACCTCTCTTGGCTCCCTGGCTGTGAATGCACTGCATTTCAGCTGTTGCCTCAAGCTGAACCACGTCATGCAAAGAGGACCAGACTTTCACCTTTTTTTAATTCCCTCTAAAACAGTGACCTGGCCAAATAGTTTGGCTCAGCTGTCTCAACACATGAACAGGCATGAGAGCCAAACCACTGGTTTTTCCCTTGGATAAAAGGGGGTTGTTATTTTTAGCTGACTCTGAGCAAAGGCATGATTGCCATTTCTATACGGAAGTATTCACAAATTTAGGATACATACAGAAGTAGGAAACTTCAGCAGTTCTTTACCATTTGAAACAGTGAATCATGCCTTGACAAACAACAACAGTTCATATTATATTCTGAAGGAAGACATTATTACCTTTTATCAATTCACTGTTTACTTTATGGAAAACCTGATAGCTAGATTGATGATTATCATGTCATGTGCCACTGTGTGCTGTCTTATAATAACAATGTATGGTTGATGCCTTAAAATTTGCAAAATAAAGCATTGCTCTAAAAGGTGGTGGGAAAGTGATGTACCTGATAGGAGTCATCTGTACACTGGTCCTCCTTATCCACTTCACAGGTGCCGCCTCTTCTAGCTGAAGTCTTACCTAATTCACACTGGCTCTCCTTCACAGAGCTGAGACAGCACTGCCTCTCTGTAATACTGACATACACATCCTCATACACATATGTATATACCTCACTAAATGAAAATCATGTTGAGACAAAATTATGCACACAAAATGGCAGTGTTTGGCCTGTTTAGTCCTGTCCGACTGGTTGATCTAAACTCGGAAGGTGACTGATGAAGGCAAAAGTGACCTCAGAATAAGTCCTGTGATTGAAATATTCAACCACCAAGACTTCACAGTGAAGACCTTGCCTCTCTTTAGGTGACGTCACCTGCATTCTTAAAGCACAAAGGCCTGAAGACTGGCAATGGAAATGGCAACTACAAAATTGTTACAGCATGCTTTACAATACAAACACTACATCTACAGTGGATATAAAAAGTCTACACACCCCTGTTCAAATGCCAGGTTTTTGTGATGTAAAAAAATGACACCAAGATAAATAATTTCACAACTTTTTCCACCTTTAATGTGACCCATAACCTGTACAATGCAATTGAAAAACAAACTGAAATCTTTTAGGGAGGTAAAGTAAAAATAAACAACTGAGATAATGAATGAATGAATAAGTGTGCACACCCTCTTATAACTGGGGGTATGGCTGTGTTCGGATTTAACCAATTACATTCAAACTCATGTTAAATGGGAGTCAGCACACACCTGTCACCATTTAAAGTGCCTCTGATTAACCCCAAATAAAGTTCAGCTGTTCTAGTAGGCTTTTCTTCACATTTTTGTAGCCTGCATCTTCCAGCACAAGCCCGGCTTCATTTTGCATAAAGACATTTGGAAATCTCCCAAACGCATGTGGGAAAATGTGTTGTGGTCTGATGAAATTAAGGTTAAACTTTTTGGCCATAATTACAAAAGGTATATTTGGCGCAAAAACAACACTGCTCATCACCAAAAGAACACCATACCTACAGTGAAGCATGGTGGTGGCAGCATCATGCTTTGGGGCTGTTTTTCTTCAGCTGGAACTGGGGCTGGGGCCTTAGTCAGGGTGGAGGGAATTATGAACAGTTCCAAATACCAGTCAGTGTTGGCACAAAACCTTCTGACTTCTGTTAGAAAACTGAAGATGAAGAGGAACTTCATCTTTCAGCACGACAATGACCCAAAGCACACATCCAAATTCAAGCTAAAGAATGGCTTCACCAGAATAAGATTGAGGTTTTGGAATGGCCCAGCCAAAGTCCAGACCTGAATCCAATCAAACATCTGTGGGGTGATCTGAAGAGGGCTGTGCATAGGAGATGCCCTCGCAATCTGTCAGATTTGGAGCAGTTTTGCAAAGAAGAGTGGGCAAATATTGCCACATCAAGATGTGCCACGCTGATAGACTCTTACCCAAAAAGACTGAGTGCTGTAATTAAAGCCAAAGGTGCTGCAACAAAGTATTAGTTTAAGGGTGTGCATATTTATGCAACCAGGTTATTTTAAGTTTTTATTTTTCCCCCTGTAAAGGTTTCAGTTTGTTTTTCAACTGCATTGTACAGGTTATAGGTCACATTAAAGGTGGAAAAAGTTGTGAAATTATTTATCTTGGTGTCATTTTTTTACATCACAAAAACCTGGCATTTGAACAGGGGTGTGTAGACTTTTTATATCCACTGTACCTTACTGTGACATCAGATGTGGGAGTTTATAGGCTTGACAGATCTTGCCTTGCCTTCTCAGTGTCTGAGGTTGTTTAGTTCATAGTACAATGGATTGCACCATAACACTTGTCCAATAACTGAAATTGTGGTTGTTTGGCTTCATACGCTTACCCATCCAAGCAAAGCATTTTTTATACAAATGTATAACAAATGTATTTTTCCAAAGCATCTTCCAACATTTTTTTTTGTAAAAATAAAACTACAATCTGACACCTAAGGCTAATTCACTTACCTACATATGGAGTGCTTGTCATTGTTGAGCAGTAACATGTGGTTGCAGTGGTGATTTTCTCTGGCCCATTTCTGGCCAGAGGCACAGCAGCTCTGCAGCAGGTCTTCAGCGGAGACACCCTGACCTGCAGCGCAGAGACATGCAGGTATGCAAACATCAGCACATACAGACTGATGGAATAAAAACAGCTCTGCAGTAAATCCTCCATGCCTGCACAGTTACAGTGCATGGAACAGACAGAGGTCTGAAGAGTGAGTGAACACAGTGAGCAGTCACACAGAAACATATGGTAGACTACACCAGGCCTCAAAGGCGCCTTTAACATTTCTGCAGCTGACTAAAGACGTGCAGTCACATTATGAGAATACAGTAGCCCATTTTATTATTGGAAACTTTTTTTACTCAGGTCTGGTTAAAGTTACAGTTCATTTTATTAGCCAGCCCACAGATAGGGTTGTGACAGATTGACAGTCAGTGTTCATGGACACACAGTATACATACAGTAAACTGTCATGAGCTACAATGAAGCAGCAAGCCGAAAGGAGATATTTGGTGTTTTGGGGGTTTAGAGATTCCCATTTATTTTCTTCAAAGGTAATGTGGCGCAATGCAGCGGGAGCACTTGTAAGCCTTTGATGGACACAAAAACTATCCTGGTTGAATCATCAGTACAAAAGATAAACAACTGCATTGGTTACAGGTTAGCATGTTAGCATTAGAACATTTGCTTATTATTACTAAATACAGCTCAGACTGATGTGAATTTATTTAGTTATTATTTTCCATTATTTCCTCTTAATTATTATTTCTGCATTAATTTATTAATCAAAGCACACATGCATTTGAGGCAGGCATGAATATGTGTATTACTCTAACTAACCAAACTATGGAGTTAAGATGAGATGTCTAAGTAGGAGAATTTAAAATTCTAACCAAAGTAGGATTTGACTGCACCAAATGTCATTCAATTTTTATTTAAATTGAGCAGATTCACTGAGGCCATGCCCAAGAGCACAGTTTAGAACAGAGGCAATATGCAAAAAAACAAACAGACCACAACAGAACACAGTAGAAGACAGCTGTTTTCAAGAGTAAAATAGTTTGTTATCATGGTTTTAAATTGACCTATAGGTGGAACTGTAATAAATTCTAATGAGGTTGTAATATGTTTTAAGTGTGTGAAGCACAAAAACTAAAAGCAATTTTCCCAAATTCAGTGTTTGTATGTGGGATTTCTAGTATTAGCCAATAACTTTAATGGGTTGAATAATTACTCTGGGATCACTGTAACAAATAAGAGCTGAATGATGACAAGATAGATGTTCTCTCACACACACAAACAGACGCACACACACACACACTTTTTCTTCTCTTTTTGCCCTTTGAAGCTTTTGTTTTTCAGCTCAACAAACCTTTGTTGGTTTATATACGAGACAGAATATTTGCATACTCTTCATACTGACACTGCCAAGGCTGTGACATGAAGCTTTGTTTTCTAACTTTAAACATGAACCTAATTTATGTCTATATATATATATATATATATATATATATATATATATATATATATATTCATGTAATTAAGAACAGCTACAATCGATTTATTTCACTTGATGTCAAATAAGGCATTGTGATGATGTGCAGATTTAAACATTTCCTGCATGCATTATTTCCTTGACATAATATCCATTATATTCACCCCAAAGTATAATATGTCTTAACTATGCTAATCCCACTCTGCACAGTGTACAGTCAGATAAAAAAGAACCACAGGCAAAGAAATGCTGTAAATAGCTCTGCTTTGAGCTTCATTTTGAAACTCAACTCGCTTCATCCCAGTGCTGGCTCCCTTAAAGCTCAGTAAACAATCGTTTAAAGCAAAAACGGTCTGCAGCACTATCTTACTGTGCATAATTCATGACAGTGACTGACAGTACATGTATCCATTTCTTATTAATGAAATCTGTGAGATCTGTTTCTTATCCCAACGAGGACCAAGGTAAGGTTTATGGAATATTTCCGTTCTTTATGAAAGGAGCTCTGATGATATATCAGTATAGAAAAGATTGCTCAACCAACATCTCCACTGATTTGTTTTTCATAGATCTTGCAAAAAACATCATCCCTGTCTGATTCTGTAGGGAGGAATAATTAACTGTGGAACTGCATTTGAAGTCACAGCTGCACTGGTTCATTACTTCACACTGACACTAAATGGGAAAGTTTGAAGCAGTACATACTCACACTGTTGTGTGAAGTATGTTTCAGGACTGCTTGCCAAAGGTGAAACATAAGGTACAGCCAGAGGGTCAGATGCAGCTTAACACTCAGAATAGCTTACTAACTACCTGAGACACACATATTTTATAGCTCAGAAACATTTTTGTCAATATTGTCAGGATTTGCCCTCGTTAGACTCTAAACTATCTAACGTGCCTTCAGACTCAGGAAATTTAGGAGCAGATACATTAAAACCTGACAATTGCTTAGACAGTTTTATTCCAATTGGCCTTCCCGAATTATCCTCGTTAGTTTCATCATCGAAAGCAACAACTTACCTCCTAGACCCCATCCCAACTACGCTGCTTAAGGAAAGTTTTCCCATTTATTGGCACATCGCTGCTGCATATTAATAATCTGTCTCTGGTGTCAGGCTTTGTACCCAAGTCTTTTAAAGTAGCTGTAATTAAACCATTGATAAAAAAAACCTACACTTGATGCAGATGTGTTAGCCAATTACAGACCAATATCCGAACCTCCCATTTTTGTCTAAGATCCTAGAGAAAGCCTGTTGCCAGCCAGTTATGTAATTATCTCCACAGTAATAGTCTTTTTGAAGTTTTTCAGTCAGGATTTAGAGCTCACCATAGCACAGAAACAGCACTTGTGAAAGTCACCAATGACCTGTTGACAGCATCAGATAGAGGGCTTCTGTCTGTACTTGTCCTGTTAGACCTCAGTGCTGCCTTTGATACAGTTGACCATCACATTCTGTTGCTGAGAATGGAAAAACTGCTTGGCATTAAAGGGTCTGCATTAAACTGGTTCAGATCATACTTATCAGATCGGTCTCAGTTTGTCCATATTAATAATGAATCCTCTGTGCATACTAAAGTCTGTCATGGAGTTCCACAAGGTTCAGTGCTTGGTCCAATTCTGTTTATTTTGTATATGCTGCCCCTTGGCAATATCATCAGGAGGCACTCCATAGATTTCCATTGTTATGCTGATGACACCCAATTATATTTATCAATGGAGCCAGACAAAACTGATCAGCTCCTGAAACTCCAGGCCTGCCTTAAAGATATAAAGGACTTGGATGACCAGAAATTTCCTACTGTTGAACTCAGATAAAACTGAAGTGATCCTATTAGGTCCGAAACACCTGAGGAACACGCTTTTCTCCTAAGATAGCCTTTGCTGGATGGCATTAACTGGGCCTCCAGCACCACTGTAAGGAACCTCTGGGTTTTATTTGATCAGGATATGTCCTTTCGACACCCATATTAAGCATATTTCAAGGTCTGCCTTTTACCACCTGCGCAACATTCGCAAAAATTCAGCACTTTTTGTCCCAAAGCGATGCTGAAAAATTAGTCCATGCATTTGTCTCTTCCAGGCTGGATTATTGTAATTCACTTTTATCAGGCTGCCCGAACAAGTCGTTAAAGACTCTACAGCTGGTCCAGAATGCCGCTGCTCGGGTGCTGACTAAAACCAGGAAAAGAGACCATATTACTCCAGTACTGGCTTCTCTGCATTGGCTCTCCCTGTAAAATTTAGAGTGGATTTTAAAATCCTACTCCTCACATATAAGGCTCTACATGGTCTGGCACCATCATATCTTAATGAACTCCTTATCATCCGACTGGAGTGCTGCGCTCCCAAAACGCAGGCTTACTTGTAGTTCCCAGGGTTTCCAGAAGTAGTCTAGGGGGCAGAGCCCCCTGTTCTCTGGAACCAGCTCCCAGTCTGGGTCCGAGAGGCAGACACAGTGTCAGTGTTTAAGGATAGACTTAAAACCTTCCTTTTTGATAAAGCTTATAGTTAGGGCGGGCACAGGCTCGTCCTTAGTTATGCTGCTATAGGCTTAGACTGCCGGGGGGCTCCCATGATGCACCTCTCCCTCTTCCTCTGTCTCTGCTTCTCTGCTTCTCTGCTTCCTTTGCTTCCTCTACTCTCTTATTATGGTAGTAGTGCAAACTGGAGTCACCTTATAAACTGGGTAAAAGTGGTTAAATTGGTTAAATTGGTTAAAGTGTTCAAAGCGGTTAATGTGAATACTCTTATGTCCTGTAAAGTGCATGTTACTGCTTGCCCCGGAGCCCCTGGTCCTCTTTGTTCTCTCCAGTCTTGCAGGTTCCTCACTGATTCTGGTTGTGGTCCATCTGTCTGAGGTTCACTGGCCTGGTGGGGACATGATCTGTGTCTGTGTTGTGGAGAGAAGGTCGAGTGGCCCAGAGCTCCATATGAGGACATCTAGGAGATGCACCTGGACTCACGGACTCAATTTCCATTACTTGTGATACCTTCACACATGGACTAAACCCATGAACTCAGCATGTAGAATTCCCTATATGATTGATGATGATGTTCTCTGTACATGTGGCATCTATTGCACGTCTGTCCGTCCCAGGGAGAGGGATCCCTCATCTGTGGCTCTTCCTCAGGTTTCTTCTTTTTCCCATAAAGGGTTTTTTGAAGTTTTTCCTGACTCGGTTCGAGGGTCTAAGGACAGAGGGTGTCACAACTGTACAGATTGTAAAGCCCTCCGAGGCAAACAATGTTTGTGATTTTGGGCTCTAAATAAATAAATTTGAATTTGATTTGAATATTGTCAAAGAGTCAGGATGGCATGCATTCTCCTACTGTTACAAATAGACCAAAAAATAAGAGACATTATCTATTTAAGGACCTCCCATGTTTGTCTGGATGCCTGGATTAGCCTTGTCTCACACTGCTCATGCATCATTACTCTGTCTGGTCAACGTCAGACCTGTATCACACCACGCTGAGGCACATGTCAGACACATCTGCCCCACCACATTTTGTGTGACAACATCTGGACACCTGCTGCAGTATGTAATGTAATTAACAGTTGCAGCCATCAATATCTTTGTTGTATGGACACTCCTGGTGCCAATGAGGTGAGGATATATTCATTTATCATAGATACACACAGTATATACTGTAGTGTTCCCCACATTAAGTACATGGATTGAACAAATCAAGATATTATCAAGGAATCAAATGAGCATGTGTTTTGTAAATAGACTCATTTCCTCATCAAACCCTAATTTAACAACAAGCTGGTGACAAATATCTGATACTGCTGATGTTATTCCATGTTTGAATGTATATGTATTTCTATGTCTATATATTTCTTAAGGCTGTGAAGGAAATTTAAGGAGGCAAAATTTCAATGCCAAGAAAATATCCTGACTGGAAACATTACAAATTGGCATGCACAGCCCAGGACAGGTGGGCTCTGCAGCAGGTGAAACTACCCATCTACCGAGCGCAAGTGATATCAGTAAGGTGTCTGCATAGGGCCGAAGGATACTAAAAGACAATACCTACCTCGGCCACAATCTGTTCACCCTGCTGCTGCCTGGAAAGTGATACATTTGTATTTGTTATACCACCAGACTGCAGAGTAGCTTCTTTCCTCTGACTGTCAGATTTTCAATTCATCCTCCACCATAATTATTTTTTTGGAGTGTGTAGCATGAAGAGACTACAGCCTGCATTTTGACATAGTCTAGTCAAATCAAGTCAAGTCAGTTGAAATGAACAACTTTTAATACTTGTACAAAGGAGTTTTCATTGGGAAGCAGATTTTTGAAAAATATTCATAATTTTATCATATTCAGTTTCATTTGACCAAAATGCATACAGAGGATTGGGACTTAGGGGTGTAAAGTGAGGATGAATAACATATTCTTAAAACCCTGGAAAACAAACCAGCTGGACCAACACATTTTTTTTATTTTGAGAAGAACAACCTCCTTCTGGCTTCTAGCTTTCCTGCCTCTGAGTGCTTTCCCTGTGTTTATTTGTGCAGCCAGTATGAATGGACTAACGAAGCACTCAAGTCATTCAGGGACTGTCAGTTTTACGATGTAATAATACAAGCAGACCAGAGCCAGTAGTGGCTTTGAACAATAGAAGGATACTAATTGTCAGAGCTGCTCCTGTTCTGGCCCCGTCACAAGCTTTGGTCGCCTTGAAACACAATGACGGTCATTCATCAATATGCTTCTTAACCAAATAAACCAGGCAGAGTGGAGCTGGCTTCCTTCTCTACAACAATAGAAGTATACTATCAGAATGATATACTAGATACAATGCAGCAGAATGGCAGGTTGAATGTTCAGCATTCAGTGGCATATTAGATCTCAGGTCAATAAAATGCACAGTTCTAATAAGGAACAATTTAAAAGGATTAAGCATTTCCAGTCGTTTGGCACAATTTCGGTTTTGTTTTGTATTCTTCCTCTCCTCACAAGTCTACCACTTCACTTCCTGCCCTTGTGTGTTTCCCACCTCTTTGATTGTTCTACTCCACCCTGATTAGTGATATAGTGCATGTCACTAGATATAGTGACATGCAAGTATCATCTCAATGTCATCCTGCCTTTTCTTCTCACTTTTCATTTGTAAAGCAGATATGAATATAGTAGACTGTTTGCTTGAAAGGACTGTCCTTACACTCGGTCAGGACTGTCACTGAATATGGTTTCACCATAATAGAAAAAGGAGGGCCTGTACAGTACAGCACACAACCGACAGCAGCATGTCCACAGTGGCACCTTGAACCCAGCTCAATCTGCCTCCCAAGAAATGTGTAGACATGTGAAACAACAGGGTGCCTCAAACACAAAACTCATAGTTACAAATTTGGCCTCAACACTTTGTTCCAGTTTTAAATATACATGTGTCATAAAATGCAATCTTACCGGCATGCTTACGTGCTTAATAAACCGCTTAGAATGGTTTGGAAGCTGATTCTCACCAAAAGTGAGTAATTCTGTTTAGATTCTAGGACACCCTCTCTCTGTCAGAGGTCATTATGCTCAGTGCTGCCAGCATCAGGCAGGATCATTGTGGTAGGAGCAACAGCAGCAGGATGAGATCTAAGGTGTGGTCAGACAAGACCTTTAAAGAAGAGTTTGAAAGAGCTGACCTCATGGCAACAAAGATGCCAAACTCTCTTTCAAATCAACATCTCACATCTGTCCGTCCCACTGAGGAGAGTTTGGGTCCTAAAGATGAAATTGTGAAATAGATCCCGTTTGAATGCTTTTCCAACAGAAAAAGAAGCATTTCATCCTTCGGTAGACATTTATCCTGGCATATGAGAGAAATATACAGAATTCAAGTTCCTCATGCTATATTGTGACACAGGTAGTTGGAATTAGGTTTTTTTGAAGTTTTTCCTGACTCAGTTCGAGGGTCTAAGACTTAGACTTCACTTTATTGATCCCTTTGGGATGACTCCCTCAGGGAAATTTACGTTTCCAGCAGCATACAGGTATAGAAGCACACACACAGTTGAAAAATAAAACAGTAAGTACTTAAAATACAAAATATAAAGAATGGGAATAAAATACTATAAGTAAATAGAAAGAGCTGAGTATGGCGTCGTGTGAAATAAGTTATGGCTTTGTATAGTATAAGTATAAGTTAAGTGTTATAAATTAAAATTATTGCACATTATTGCATATGATGGGGTTATTGCACTAGGGGAAAAAGTGTCCAATGTGTATGTAATGTGTTGTACAAGTAAATGTACAATGGCTACCACCCCTACTCTATGTCCTCCTCCCCCCTTGTGAGGAGTTGTAGAGTGTGATGGCATGATGGACAAAGGAGTTCTTGAGCCTGTTGGTCCTGCACTTGGGAAGGAGCAGTCTTTCACTGAACAGGCTCCTCTGGTTGCTGATGACGGTGTGCAGAGGGTGGCTGGCATTGGACAGGACAAGGACAGAGAGTGTCACAACTGTACAGATTGTAAAGCCCTCCGAGGCAAACGATGTTTGTGATTTTGGGCTTTAAATAAATAAATTTGAATTTTTTGAATTTGAATAAGAAAAACAACAAAAACAAAACAACCAAGCTTTGCAACTATTCAGTAATGCAGCCATGAACTTGTTACAGCCTAGACTGTATATAAATACTCCAATCCAGACCAATATGCACTGGATTTAGGAGTGATAACTGAAAACAAATTAATTGGTGTCCATCTAGTATTATTCAGAGAAACTAGTAGGTGTTTGACTGCCTCATTTCAACTAGGAACAGGGGTTTGACTAGGTCACTCCATAAACATTTTTGTAGGAATAAAATCATGAATAATAAAAGAAATTGTACTCAAATTTATCTACACACTATAACATCCCTGCTCTTAGACTGCAAAAAAACAAAAAAAAAAACAAATGTGGAGACACACAGAATATTATTATTTACAATAGATTGGTGGAATCTGAAAAAGTCACTGTTGGGGGTGAGAAAACTAAACTAAAGCCACAAAACAGGCATGTGGCATGTCCAATTTCACTGATTAAGCTGCCAATATGCTGCAAAGAAGCAGCAGGGTGAATCAAACACAGGCGTTGTCACAATACACACATCTTTTCAGTGACAGTGATTCATCTTTTCTGGGGCATTAAAATATTGGTGTATAGGGCACCGGCACCGTGAGCCCAGTGGCTGTATAGCCAAGCCTACTGGGAACAATGAGTACTGTCAGGCACACACCCATTCACATTCACACACACACACACACAGTCATGTTTTAATGACTTTTGAGGACATTATATTGACTTAAATCCATTCCCTGTAGACTTACCCTAAATTAAACTGAACTTACTCTAACCTTTAACCCAAGTCTTCACTTTAAAATGCAATAATTTACATAGTGGGGACTTTAATCTGTCTCTATATGGAAAGTAATTCTGCACAATGTGACTGCATTAGAAGGTTCATTTCCCAATCCCAAACAGAACAGAAACAAATTTACTCGCAGCAGGTGGCTGAAAAAGGCAATACATCTGTAGCACATGCAGGACAGTGAAACTAGCATGGTGTAAGATAATTAATAATGACAAGCTATATTTGTAGATCCAAATGCTTACATCTCAGCAACAACTTAGAAAGGCTCTCTATACTACCTCTTACCAACATAACATCCATGCAAAAAGCTGTTAAAAGTGAGACGTGTCTTATCTGGGGATGTTGTACAAAAATCACTGCATTTAGAGATGTTTCTGATGGAGCAGCATGTCCGAATGCTGAGCCTCATTAATCAGTGACAAGTGAATTTTCAGTCCTTCATTACAAACCAGTTTGCAGTCTCATTTCCATGATGTGATGCTTGAATATTTTAAATAAAATATATTTAAAATACTCATACTTATGTAAATCACCTCATAACCTGGCAACTCAATCACCTATCAGCGACCCCAAGTAACCATGATCGCCACTGCAATATGAAAATGTTAAAGACCCTCTCTAGAGTCAGTTTGTCTGTTCTGGGCTACAGTGGATGGTGGTGCAACATGGTGGACTTCACAGAAAGAGACCTACTCCCTATGTTGATGTGAAGGACTCATTTTAAGCTATTGAAAACATGACAATTCTTCTTTCAGGTGATTATACACTGAAAACTAATAAACTAATAAATGTTATATTCCATTTCTGGTAGTAGATCCCGTTAATACTCCATACTGCTCCTTTAATAACCTTATTATGTTTTTTTTTGTTTTTTTACTTTGGAAAGGATCAGGCTAGCTGTTTCCCTTTGCTCACAGTCTGTAAAGCCATGTTTATCTGTAATATATCTATCACCTCTAAGGATCAGGGCTGGACAGCCAAACAATGTGCTGAAACTTACTATAAAGTTTCAATGGAGGGGAGCTACAGATTCAGGTCATAATTCTATGTATGTTCATCTTTGCAAGTGACCCCTTTCACACTATTTTTTGTGTGAAACTTACTTTCAGAGATAAGGAGAATGACCTTAGTAACAGATGAGGAGCCTACTCTACATCACCATCTGCATTTATTTAGACATTTTGTTTCCTGCTGACAAGCTACACAAGCAAATTGGTTTTGACAGTAGCTGAGAACGAAGCACGTGATTTCAGGTGATAGCTCACACAGATTCACTTACGATAAGTTAAAAAAAAAAAGGCCATCGAGCAGTTATTTGCAAGAAATGACAAGATGAGAATCAATATTCTCCATTATTCATGATATCTATGCCAGTTGCTTTCAATACCAACAGTTTGAGAGACGCTCTCTCCATTGTTGAGAATAACAATGGAGATGTTACACCCAGACAGCTAGTGAAGTGCTGACCTCTAAGCAGAGAAAATAAAGGAAGTACAAGTTCTTTTATGTTTCCTACATTCTGCTCAGACAGTTCAACACAGTCATACAAATGGAATCATTCCAAGTAAGTGTTTTTTTCTGGGCACACCCATTTGGCCCTTGCACCATGTGATACAATACCAGCATACTGCAATTGAGTCTGTAAGTGGAGCCCTATTCTTTGTCTTAGTGGCTAACACTGAAAACTGAAAACATAAAACTCATCACTTTCTGAGCACCAGAAGCTTATTCCCAGACAACTTACAGCACAAAAAACAAAAAAGCTTTCATACACCCAGCAGTAGTTGAATCACCATTGTATTACATGGCCTAATAACAGAAATGAGAAAACTGACTTTCAGTTGTTGTAAAATGTGACACTATTGCTTTAATTGCCTCTGAATGAAAACCATCAAAATATTGTACCTGTTCTCACTTATAACCTCCAACTCTAATTATTTTTCCATTTTGAGGCAGTCATAAATAATCAAATGAAAATGGCCTTCATCAACACTGGTGTTGGAGGACGCATTTGGCTGATAAACCAACCTTGGCTTAAATTGCAGGCAGCAGAGCCAAAGACACACTGCAAATGACTTTGATGACTTTAACTTCTCTATTTGTTGATGTTTGTAATGTTAAAATAGTCCTTGACAAATTTTTAAAAGGTGACCTTAGTGTGATAATTAGTAACTGGAGGCACACAGAGCCTAGCAGCAAGGCTGTGGGACAGATATGGACATGGTGAGTCGCTCTCAGACCTATCTCAGAGATTAACTGTGTGGTTTGTGTCACAAAGTAATATGTGTCTTTCACCGTGGCTTATTTGTAAGAAAACTGACATGAAAGACTGCTGAGCTGATGAAGCAGGTGATGAAGTCAGATGATGGAGATTTTACTTTGGGCCACATGACGTACAGTGTGTGAAATCACAGGTCTGTCAATAATAGTACTTTCTGTCTTGAGTGCTTAAAAGACAACAATGGTTTATTACAAATTGGGAATTTTGTGGCTCTTTAATAAGATATTCACAGCTAACTAAGGATTAACAAAGCAAAAGTCCCTACTAATTGGCTTCCTGGTTTAACTTTGGCCCACCATACTTGCCACGGTTCTGTAAACTAGTGATCCTATCTTTCAGCCTACTATAGTCTCATCAATAAGAATCTAAATCTTCCCTGAATTTCAAAACCTTTTTATGAATGCTGTTGTTGTACACTTTAGAGTTATGAATGGAGAGGACACAAAGGAGCACATTCTTCAACAAAAAACTTCAATAGCCAAATGAAAATATTCAGAACAAAAACAAGAATGAAGGACAAACAACAGGAATCAGAACTGCTGACAATAACAGTGAATATGTCACACTAGTAAGCACTTGATTTCTTGCAAATACTGCAAGTGTGTCTATTTGGACAGACCTATGTATGTCAATGACATGAAGATCAAGTAAATACTCTGCACTAAATCACCCTTTCCATGTGGTTTGAATCCCTTAATGCATGAGACAAGTGCTTCAATACGATACCACTGTAAGTGATGTGATGTAAGTAAGATTAATGTCCGTTTAGCCAGGAAATCCAATCGCAGTCACTTCAACCAACATCACGTTATCAATTCACTAATGTTATACATGGCTCAGTGTGAATAGTTAGTACTGTAATTCCTTTGAAGAGGTAAATCATTTCTTTTACTAATCCAGACTTATGGACATGTCTTTTAAGCTTTGTGTACACACCCGACTGCTTGGAAATTGTCCAGATTTTAGATTAAAGTTATGCTTTTTCAAAGTACATGAGTTCAGTGTTTGCTATTGTATATCCCAGAGGAAGCAGTGTAATTATACGTGATGGAACAGATGGAAACTTTTGTCTCGCATTCACTGAACATATGTAGACTACCTTGATGCGGGCCTGAGAGAGTCTGCTAGATGAGCTCTGTTCAAAGAGTTGAAAAAGATTCTGTGGAAATGATGTTGTGAAAACTCTTTTTGTTTTTCTTTGCTGTGTGGCATGGGCAGCCATGAGCAGTCCAGATGGTATGAAGTATATTCCATGACCATCCTATCTGTCAGGGCCTGGGAGCCTGACTGGTATTTTGAATGCAGTTTTTCTCAGGGGGACTGCCTAGGACCTTGATCTGGATCACAGAACGTGTGGAGGCACACAGGATCCAAGGGGACTTGACTTGAGGAAAAAACATGTTTTCTGTTATGGAGAGGTACAGTCAGTTATTTCCTTAGTTTTGTGTCTTCTTTTTAAAGGTGTAATGACTTTAATCAATCTGTGGACAGTTAACTGGGTTGTTTATCAATACCAGTGAATCAACAATTAGTTAACTTTAGTTAGTTCAGGCTTTTCAACACACTTCACAGGCTATACTGTGCATTGGAAGAAATATTCCCCAGCTATTAGTGTCAAGGCACTTCCAGTAGCCGTTGCACTGGCTGAACATAAAACATATTGTAAACTGTGTTAGGTCAACACTCACTGCTGTAATGAATTACTTTTTACAACCAGACTCCACTTGCAATGTAGATCATGATCACTTTGTCACTGGAAGTTACATTTCATCTAGTACGTCACTCATAGTATGGAAGAGACAGAACAATGAAAGATCTTTGAAAAAGTGAATGTAATATAAGTTATCTGGCAATCGGCAAACAAAGTGTCACCGCAGTGTTACCTCAGTAATAATTAAATCATTACTTATCACTATTTTCTTTTACTTATCACAGTTTTCTATTAAATGTTTTAAAAGTTGAAGAGAGGTGCATTACACAATAAAAACACCTTCACCTGGTGCCATAATTCCCGTTTCAAATTAATGCAGCAAAAAATCTGACTTCTGTCAGCAGTCCGTTCCTAATAAAAGAAAGTTTTCCTCTGGCTCTCATTAGGCCCTACCCCATTTTCTAACCATTCCACTATGACTGTTATAGTTACTCCTAGCTGCTTAAGGATAGCATATGTCATCACTCACTACATAGTTTTTTTTATCTCATAGTGTAACTCCTACACTATGATTAAACTCACACACAACCGGTGCAACAAGCTCTGCTGTGTAAAATGAACATCATCCTAAAATACTATGAGCGCAGCTGGCTCCGGACAACAATAACAAAACAGGGCATGGTCATGATCCCCCACACCTTGCCTCCTTAATTTGATGCATACAGGAAAGGAATCATTCAAAGTATGAACTGATATAGGGCTCCAACTAACAATTGGTTTCATTATTGATATATTTTATATCTGGAGAAAGTAGTTTGTCTGGAATAAGAGCACCCTGCCACCCTGACAAATAACTGCTCCTAAACTTATCCTTCAGCATACACTACAGCTATCAGGTCATGATCCATCATGAACTGCACACAAGTCCCTCCTTATAACTATGAATCAATGTGCAAATAGTCTGAGAATAAATGAAATGGCACACAGTGATCATGTAACTACATTACCTCATCAAAAGATGAACTGACTATAAAACAGTATAAAAATTAAATATGCAGAGTGCATACTATGTACATACTACATGTTACATGTTGGTTTCATCTTATATTTTTCTCATCTGTTTTTTAAGCACACAAAATGTTTTTCAGATATACTGGAATCTAAACATGCCATATGAGGCCTCCATGTCTCTCCCTCCGGCCACATTTTACCTTCTCCAGGTTCCTTGATTGCCATTTCTTTACCTGTCCACCAGATACCTCCAGACTTTTTCACTGGTCACTTGACCTACATGCACTTCCTCACTGTTCCTCATTCCCCAAATACATGACAGTATTTATAACAGCCCCTTTCCCATAGTCAGTTGTTGGTCAGTGTTGCTTATGCCTTTGTTCTCTAACCACCCAGTCCTGAGCCTGGCCCTGATCTGTTCCTGCCTTTATGTTACATGATCCTTATCACCTATCATGTCCCTTCTTGATTTCTTTGTTCAGACTGACATCCAGATGTCTACCTGTAAGCCTGTTCCAGACCAAACTTTAAGTAAATTTCTCTTTATCCTGTCTTGCTTGGAATATCGTTGTCTGTGCTGGTAGCTTCATCCCTTCATCCCATGTCAGAAAATCCTTTCAAACAATGTAGAAGGGGCTGCTTGTTCATTAGTCAGTTAACAGAAAATCACTCAACAGTTCCAGCCGTTCAGATGTGAGGATTTGCTGATTTGGTTTTATTTGCTGCTGCACTGGAGTCTTCATATCAGGAAAATTTACTCAATGAATTACATTTCATAGGCATCAGCAATACATAACATAGCTCATCTATCACTATATCTATAAAGTGCAATGATAAAAGTAGATGTCCATTAGGCTTCACTCCACCATCAGTACAATCAGTACAATCATGTAACACACTTGATGTTTCAATCTATAGCCAATTTACAAGAGGTTTTACATTTGTTGTGGAGAAAATCTACAGGATCAGTTGTTTTTCAATTTTCCACTTACTCTGTAGTAGACAGAAAAAACAAACATTTTGGCATGAGCAGTGATTTCCCCTATTCTGTGTGACTGAAAACAAAGAAAAAAGCAACACCTATTGTAAAACCTAGACTAAAAATACAATATCTTATGGTTTTTAAATCTTTCAAATGAAAACATTTACATCTAAGACACGCCTCTGAAAATTGGAAGACCTCTGTCTCCTGTGGGAGAGCTGAAGCAACATGCAGTAAAACAAAGTCGAGGCCGTGTGTGCTGGGTGAGGAAGGGTGGTGACTGGTATGAAACTGCTGTGGGAGGACGTTCACGATGGGAGGAGTGTTTGACTCCCTGCTCCAGACAGACCCTTCGTTCACTATGTTGCTGTTTTAGATACCTGGGGACCAGCAATAGTCTTCACTCCCTCCTAACAGTCATGACAAATGGCTTGGCTTGGTATTTAGTGCAAAACAGAGACAGGGAGTATATTTCAGTGAGAACAATTTTGCTGAGCCTTGTTGAGTTTGTAAAATCTGATAATGTACAATGATAACTACTGTCTAAAATCTAAAAACTTATATATCTTGTGCTTATTAGCTCAAATCCCCTGTCTACTTCTCCACCAGCAAAGTCAAGGACAAAGTAAGTGGAGGCTGGTGAACAGTGTTTTATAGTTTTATTAACAATGAATCAGATGAGATGTGTAGTCAAGGTTTGAAAGGGTGTTGTTCGTAGAAAATAGTTATCACACCTATGCAGTTCGTGTGTGTCATGTCTGTGAACATGTAACTTATTCTACTCTCCCCTTGTAGCCAAATATCAATGAAGATTACTTTAAATGACTTTTTATTTACTGTTCTCACTTGTGAAACTGCCAGTGACTCATATACCATGTGTTTCATTGCTGCTTACCACCAAAAATTGGTGTCTGATGTTGTACTCAGGGTGCAAACACCCACTGAGCAGAGCATTTCACAGCATAAAATTTAAACTTGTCAGTGCTGTCTGGTGGACAAGAACTATATAATAGTGACGCTACCTCTAAATCACCTCAAATCTAGTTAGGCATTTCTCACTTAGTTTAAATAAACACTGATATAGCTGGTCAATGTATTGGTCTATCGCTAATGAAAAGTGAATTAATTTATAGGCAGCAGATTACATTCTGAAACATGTTATGGCCCTCCAAAAGATATGAACAGCATTTCTAAACATGTTGGTTTGTGCGGTGAAAACATCTTTTGACTTACTTTCATCAGGTTTGACGGAGGGTGGGGTTGTCAGGTATTCAGGTGTCCTGGAGGACCTGGTGCTGGGGTCAGGTGTGGTCTTTTCATAGCTTCTGGTTGGGTAGCTAATATCAGACTCCTCGTGACTTCTTTCCCATTGCTCTGACTTCACCATGTAGGGCACATCCATTCCTTCAGACCCAGTTACACTCCGAAATGTTACTACTGCTTCCTCCTCCATCTCTTCTTCATCCGTCCCTTCCTCACTGTGCAGTGTGACTGTCCCTTGTATTTCTGTCTGACCATCTGAACTTGCCTGGGGATGGACTGGGCTCCCTGTGCTTGTCAGAATGTGCAACGGAAAATTGACTTTTTCGGATCGTCTCTGCTGATTGGTATGGCTGTCTGTACCTCTCACTGGATGACTAATGTTGATCTGACTCTTTAAATCTCTGATTGTTACACTGCCTGAAGAATTCTGGTCATGTGTCTGAGTCTCAGAGCTTCTCTGATAAACTTCACTCTCTGGACTCATATGTGGGTATTCTGGGTGTTTTTCACTCCCTAATCCTTGGGTTAGTGTAAATATGACACTATCCAAACTCTTAAGTGCATGCAGTGGTATCTCTAATTCTGTCTGTGTAGTCAGATCAGTGTCTGTGACACTATGCACTGAGGGCTGCTGAGGAGTAGTGGTGTTCTGGTACATATGTGGCCTGAGAGTACTCCTGCTCTACTTTCTGGGGACTTTCTGTTACTTTCTCTCTATCTGTAGGATGGTCATGAACTCTGTATTGTTCCCTCAGCTCCAGCTTGCTTTGTCTGTTGAAGCTCTGACGGGCAGATGTTAGGTCAGGTCCGTCAGAAACTTGGGACTCAGAGATGACCTTGTTGTGGGAGGAGGACTGAGTGGGGAATACCAGAGATTCAGGGTAGGTCTCAGAAAAGTCTGTGCGACCATAATCTTCTGGCTCTTCCTTATCCGGTGAAGGCAATTTGAAGATTGGGAGATTCCCATTAGGATTATATGGTGTGGATGATTGATCAATGTGCCCCTCAAACCTGTTGTGCCTGCTGGCTGTATCCTCTTCTGTTGGTGCAGCTAACATTGGTTTATAGACCTTTTGCAGGTCACAGTCTGGCACAGGGTAGCACATTAGCTTCCCTCCTTCGTTAGGGCAGTGGCAGACCTGGCAGGGGTCAATGTGGAAGGAGTGTCCAGCCTCATACTTTTGCATTTCATGGACACATCCAATATGTTCGCATTGCATGCAACCATCTACAGGCTCTGAAACCTTGATGCAGTTTGGCGGCATATCAGGACAGCTGATGAAGTGACAGCTGATCCAACCCCCTCCCACTGGGCAAGAGCACTCTGTACTGCCATAGTCAACAAAGTAAGAGTCTCCCTCAGGCACCTTGCCATTCTTGAATCCAGCAGTGATGCAATCATAGTATTGGTAACCCTCACATGTGCATCCTTTTTGCAGACATGAAGCACAACAGGAGCCACTGTCCAGCACTTCTTCGATACAACTGTCCAGCTGGGGACAGTCCACACCGGTGCAGTCACGCTGGCACAGGCAGATACTCAAGTAGACAAAAAGTAATGAACATCTCAGCAGCGTTACTTCAGTTATTATAAGACCAGTCATGGCATCAGGTGTACGTGCAACAATTTAAGAATATTGGGTATTGTCCACAGCCTTTAGTTTTTCTTCAGGGATTCTGGCATATTCTGCACACGTTAACAACCTCTAGTCTGCAAGAAATAAGAGAAAAAAGGACAGACATGGAGATAAAAGCAGACCAACATTTGACTTCATAGATGATCTCACAACAGTCTAATTTTTACTCTTTTTACTCATAGTTGTTGTAACACCACACACTACTCAGTGACATCAGCTGCAGTTCAGTGTTTTGAATCATTACTGTACACTGTCTCGATGAAATCTGTCCAAGTCTTACATATCTATCACTTCCCTATCTCTCTAAGAAGAATAGTGAAAATTGTGTCTTGTGATCAACTAACTGCTAACTAACAGCAGTTAGACAGCAGTCTGCTGAACATTATGAACTTCAAAATGCGTAGCAATTACGTTTGTTAGAAATGAATTACATATTAAACACTAAATAGAGACCAAAGTGCAAAGTGTCTTTTGACTAATGATTCTTGTTCTATATGATGTGTTTCATAAGAGTTGCAGTTTCAGACTCAAAGAGACTAGTGTCACACAGCTCCAGTATGGAGACAGTTCATTAGTTCATTTCATTCCAACCAGGAAGTAGAGGAAGTAGAGGAATGAAAGATATTTATTAACAAACAACATACTGAAGTCTTTTATTAATGGGACAGTCTAGAGGACATAGACCTCTCCAGTCTCCTTTCTGTTAGCTCCTCTAAATGTATGCTCTTTATGGTTGTTTCAACAAATATACCTTTTGTGAATAATACTGGACAGTGATGGCATGTGACTACAAGTTGCTCTTCAGGATAGGAAATCAACTCGCAGCTGGACTCTCCTCCTGACAACTTTGCTGCCTGACCAGTTGAGGTTTTCAGATCTAACATCTGTTATTGTTGGGCAGCACCTTTACCTAGTTTCTTATGTTCTCCTCTGCTTTCCCCTCCCTTGTGTTCTTTCTATGTCTCTTGTCTGTCTGTCTGTGTGTCCCTGGCACTCAATTCTCTCTGGCTGCAGATCCACACACACACCTGTGACCCATCCACTCCAGCATCTGCAGTATTTCTACCCTGCTTTTTGCTCTAGTCTTTGTCAGTTTGTTCAGTTCTTATCGCCAACTCAGCTCTAGTCTGATGGATTCCTCGTGTTTGTCTGAATCCTGCATGTGCTCTGAGTCCATTCCCTCCAGTGTATTCTGCCTGCTCAGTCTGGATCTGTCAGTCTGCCATTCCATCAGCCACGCTGCTTTCCCTGAATGCCCAGCTGGCCAACTCCTCACCACACAAGTACTACTTTGTTCAATAAATCAGCTTTTGTTGAACTCTTACCACAGCCTGCCCGTGCTCTGCTTGTTATGTCCACCTAACCTCAGTCCTCACAACATCAGAGTAAACATGGAAGAAAAGGTGGAGGGGATAAACATCAGCTATGACCCTACTGACATAGACAGGCAAGACCATCTCTGCTTCCATTAATGCATCACTGCCTGGTCTGTGCTTTGTCCTGCTGTGGTCCAAAAGAAGATACACCAGGCCGGCACCAAGAGGCTCAGGAAGAGTTTCTACCCTAAGGCCATTAGGATCCTAAAGGAGGATGCTGTCTAAGAACTGACATGAGAATTGAAAAGATGTAGTCTGCAGTTTTGGAGAAAGCTTGTTGATACACAACAGCCAAACAACTACACCCCTGTATACCCTGTAAAACCTGATTATGTGTGACAAGTAAACTTGAATTCCAACTCATTTTGCTAAATAAAATCAATAATACAATCAAAGCTTACAATTTCTTCTACTCCATACCTTTTTAATGTTCTGAACTACACAAAAACTATGCATTATTCTTTGCCAAGATATGGACGGATCTCATACATCATCAAAGACACAAACATATTTTTCCATGGCAGTTTGGCATCAAACACGCACCACCACATCTAACTCAAATTATCTGTTCCTTAAATAAAGGTTAAATTGGATTTCAACCAAAATGTGTGAAGCAGATAAAAGGAAGAGGAGTTGACTAATTGGTATTTCTTGCTCAGAGGTGGAGCTCCTCAGACAGCCTCCCTGGGTTGATAACTAGCCTCAGGGTTAAAGCCAAAGCCCTTCTGTCACTGAACAGGGCTTATTTGTTGCCTGTGCAGATAGCTGCAGTTTTGTAAGTGGAAGTGACACACAGGTGTTACTGTACTTGACATAATCGAAGTTGGTGAGGCAAGGAGACGAAAGAATGCTAACTGAGTAATCTATGTAACCTGGTGTTTCCCTGAGTAGATGGAGGATTGCTGTTTTCTCTCTGCCTGCACACACAATCAGCTCTTTCTTTAACAATCCCTGATCTCATGGAGCTCTGGCAGCATGGACAAAAATCTGACTGTTCTTTTAAAGCTTGTCTTGTGACTATAACAGGACAATTTCTCAGAAAGATGCCATACACTTTGCACTGTAGAAAAGACTCAACGACTTATTGGAAAATACCTACAGGGAGATTAATATGCACCTTACACTCTCTTTAATATACCAATCATGTAAAAAGGCTGTAAAGTTAAAAAAAAATCTGTAACAACATGGATATTACAAAAACTTGTCCAACATTCTTCATACTGGTATGCAATTACTCGCATAATAATTCTTTGGTCTTTAGATAAATAGTTGAAACAATTTACAATAGATGAGCCTAAGACTAAAGAATCACAAACTGCACTAACAGCAATCACTATTTTTCGATTCAGTCCTTACCACACTGTGTTAAACTGCTCGGAGCAGGCGGGCGGGGTGTTGGTAAAAAGCTGCGGACTCTTGGTGGTTGAAGAAAAGCTTCAGTTTGTAGACAGAGGTTAGTGTTCCCTTGTCAGCACGGACTGATGGTCATGAAGCTTTTGTCTCTCAGTGGGAGGAGGGGGAGGGGGAGGAGGAGGGGAGGGACGGAAAGTTTCCCCAGCTGGAGACTCCGGAGGAGATCTAGGACCAGCCCACAGAGCACAGGGGGAGATGAAGAGGTCTTTTTTTTACTTGTTGAGCTTTGATTCATGGAGAGAAACTGAAAAACTCGCTAACAGGGAACACATGATGGAAGAAAAAAATAATTGAGAGAAGAATCAGTCAGTGCAGACAGAACTGAATAGGCAGAGAAAACCTGCATTCACAGTGTCATTCACAACAGTGCATGCTGCTCAGATAGCATAAATAATAGTAAAAAGTCATACTGCATATTTTCTTTTGACCCTCCAGGGTAAACTTTAGTTTTTGTCCACTGCTGTGTTTTTAAGGATCTTGCATGGGAGGCTGTAACCTTGACTAAACAAAAGCCTTGTGCTCACCTCATTACTCATGCTGCTACATGTCTCCTGCCAGTTGAAGTCCATGAGAGACACAAGGCTACAGAACACATCTCCCCCAAAGTCAGGCTTGTTTTTAACTACCTGATCTCATGCTGAGCATGTCATTTAAGCAAGCGTGTCTTTGAATCCACATTTGATAAAAAATTATTTATCCTCAGTCATTTTTATATATTTATGCCTTTTGGGGGACAGAAAACTAAGTATGTTTATGAAGAATCATGTGTCTCACTGTCATGACAGACCTTCTTTTACCAGTTCAAAGAGGGTATGGAGAGTTTGAAACAAAATGTGGAGTGCTAGATTTTTGAATGGGCTCAGTCATCATGTTGGAGTGCAGTGACCTGATCAGCCTTGTCTGCATCTCTCCCAGCTGCCCATTCAAAGGTCCAAACGAGGAGCTGGCCTGGAGTGAAGTGGTGGTTTCTAATAAAAAGATCTGCTCTGGTCGTAGATAAGACCACTGCCAGGGAAGTGGGCCAGAGATATATCAAAACTGGCTCGTAGCATACATGTTTTCTTCATCCACTGTTCTACAGGCCAACTGCCTTTTTTCACATAAAAAATTGACTTAGCTGTGACAACAGGGCAAGGAGTTAAAGGTCATTTTGCCTGAAGTCGCACAGATGACAGTGTAAGATAACAAGATCAGAGCGGGGTTGTCGTAGTGAGCAAACTTGGATTTTGTATGTACATAACAGGATCAGGCTCAGCCCTCCAATAAAACACTGAGTGGGACTCAACAACGCATGGGTGAGATTTGTGGAATCCCAGTGTGATCTCGGGGGAAAGCCATCACATGCAGACAAGCTTTGAAATAGTCGGGGTGGGATCAGGCTTCATGATTACGGTCACAAGAGAGGTTCAAGAGTGGTTTACTGAAGAGAGGCCTGAGGCCATTTGAATTCCACTTGGAAAAAAGCTGCAAGTAATGTATCAATATTTCATCTATAAAATGTGGATGATACAAGGCTTTCTCAGGATGGATTCAAGTTCAGGACATTTATAAGGAAATTAGATGTTCAGGGAAATGGAACAATCTTAAAATATGTTTTTCCACTTGTGGCTGGGAATTTAAACCACTATCACTGTTTTCTCCAAAACAGCTGGAACTTATAAAAAGTGAGACCATGTTATATCGTATCTGCAAGATGTACTTAAAGATAATCTCCCAATATCATTTGATGAGTCACAGTTTCTGCACAGGTTATTGGTTAATGTGTCATGCCTCAAGGGCTTAAGAGAGATGAAAATGTATTTCATCAATTAAAAAATAAATAGATCACCTTTCAAAATTGCCAAATTATGGATTAAATCTTCAAGCTGCTCTGTTACTCCTTCATTGTTGTTTAACTGTGTTTCTGTTTCTTTCTTTCGGAAAGCAAGTAATAACAAATTAAAAGATATTTGCAAAAAAAGTGAAACTAATTCACTTCCAGCTTGAACAGATGCATAGCTTTCAAGCAACATACGTGTTTACTAAACCTTTGGTCTCGAGAGGGGACAATATAAGCTCCATTTACACTTGTTTTGCTTTTTAAAATGCCTTTGTTTCAATTCAGTCCTCCCTGACATGTTCTTATGACAGCAATGTCATACATGCTGACCTTTAACCTCTTTTGTTCAGCTGTGACATTTAAACCACAAATGTTTAGGGCTTATGGGAAATGTTGTTTGTTAAAGGACCCTAAAAATGGTGTCAATATTGAATACAGCAATAGTAGATCATTTTTAAAAAAACTACAGTCCTTCTATAAAGGAAGTGACACACCTTACTTTGAAGAAATGCTCTGCTCCAAGGCTGGATGTTTTGTTAGGAGTGTTGTTACAAATGTCAGTGGATCACTTACTTACAAAACAAGTTCTGCTTTCACAGTCCTCTTCAACAGTTTACACTTCAAATAGCAAGTGTTAATGAGGCCTTGTACACCAGATAGCTATCTGATCCACTCAAGATGAATGAATATATAGGTAAATTGTAATATAATATAAATAATGAAATAATGAAATGGGAATAAAAGCACACACTTTCAGCGTGACAGTCTCTTCTTAAAAGCATTCATACTGTTGTCAGTTGTACACATCTGATGGAAGTATTTTTGTGAAGAATGAAAAAAGAGAGCTTGAGAGAATGTTCTGCCTACTTTCTGACCTCAGTACACCCAGTCCCCAGTTCATACAGTCCAGTGATGGTATGAAAAGACAGTGATTGTCTGATCATCTGTTCAGTCACAAAAATGACTGTTAATGGCAGGTAATAGTAACTGTCCCACTTCACCAACAGCTGGCTGCTGCATCAAATAAGTCAACATGCCCTCACTGACTTCCCCACAGCTCTTGCCCTCAGGGGAATCCCAGCCGCCATGTTGTCATAATCATTATAATGTTATTCCCTTTGTCAAAAAAACTGAAGTGTACTTCAGGTGAGATCAACGCTCAGAGGACTGAGGGAGCAAGTCAACAATGATGGTCAGTTCAGAGGTGAAGATCACCCACAGTGCATTGCAGTTATGCATTTGCTACAAGAAAATGCATCCATGGTAAGGTGACAGTAATATACATCAATCTCCTGTTGCTCATCATCAATGCTCAAAAAATCTTACTATCTGGTTGCAGTGTGGTTTAATAAGTAAGTAATCAGTAAGTAATAAGTAATAATCTGCACCACTTATCCTGTCTCACAGGGTCACAGGGTGCTGGAGCCTATCACAGCTGTCATTGGACGAAAGGTGGGGCACACCACTGGAATGGTTGCCAGTCGGTCGCAGGGAGAAGGGATGAGGGGATGATATACAGCAAGGAGCCCTGGGTTGGGATCCGCTGCACGGGGGTTTGTCTCTACATCCATAGGCGTGTGCTCATCTAGTTGAGCTATGCAGTCGCCCTTAATAAGTAACTCCTTTTCTCATATTTGTTTATAGTAATCTTAAGTGTGTTTTGTCTTTTATTTTATCATTATCATAATTTTTTATACATTTATATAAATTCTGATGTTGGAAGGTGTAGTGGGAGGGAATTTCAGATGCTGTTTGATGATCTGACCAGCCATTTTGTTTGAAGTATAGTGAAGCCTTTATTGCAGTACACATGTGTTTGTGTGCCTCCTCTGACTAGGGGACTTTTGCCAGAACAATACACAAAAGACAGGATGGGCACATTAGCCACCCAAAGATGCAGGCCCCACACTACACAGGGCTAACCATTCACAAATATATCGCCTCCATTTATGCAACTGAAATGTTTATAATGCAAATCATCTGCCCACCTGTCTCTTACACGTATAAGACAATTGCTTTTTTATAACATAAGACTTTTATAATGATAGAGTTAGGTAGTTATATTATAATGCAATACACACCCTGCTCATTTATCAGCCTATGAATATTGGTTATTTACTGACACTATTTAATTGTGGATTTCTTCACTAAAGTGAAACACAATGTGGATATGTCATTTCTAGAATGTTCTTGATTCAGTCAGTGTGTTGCTGGCTAAACGTTTTGGTGAATAAATGCATGAAATTGCTTCCAGACTAACTACATTCAGATGTTAATGTGTATTGAAAGTATAAATAGAATACTCTGGGAATGTTTTTTTTCCCATCACGGACTGACTAAGAGACTAAATGGTTTGGAAATATGCCTCTCTGTGAACAACTATATATATATGTGCAGCATGTTGCAATTGGCTTCTGGCACCAGCTCAATGGCAATTTCTTGTTTCCTGCAAGACAATGAGATACTGAATATATATCTTCTGCTGTTTATAATACACAGGAGATGTGAATGCCTGGTCAAAGCATCAATGCAGAATCAGTGATTATTTCTATAACAGCAGAGAAATACCTGTGGCAAAAAGAGAAAATATTGACTCTAGTGCAAAGCTTAAAGAGAACTGACATTAACATGGGCCTCAGTCTGCAGGATTAACTGAAAGATACAGTGCAGTGATTTGCAGGACAAAACTCTGAATAAAAAGGAAGTGGGTGGTGTCCTGCTCTGGAATCTCCATTAGTCCAGCACTGTCAGGGACGGAGAAGCCCTGCCCCATGTGACTGATTCTCTTTACACTGGGTCAGGTCAGCAAGGACCCTTTTAAAAGCAAATGCAAAGCACACTGTCAGCAGAGTGTTTTATAAGAATAATATGTGCTGAAATCAAAACTTTAATAGACTCAGTTGAACCCTACACAAACCTAACCATGCTGTGTTCCATCTGTATTTGCCTCTCCAAACATGTTTCATCTCTGAGAATGGTGAAATATGCACAACATAAGTTAAATAAAACTGCTAAGGGTTGATGGTTTAAAGGGTCCATTTATTTATTATCATACAATCAGAAAACAACAGTCCCTTTATGTTCATTAGTTGAGTGCCAGTGATGTTTTGGCCAGTTTCAATTCCTCAAACCTGCTGCACAGCCCTCCTGTCCTGGGCCATACACAAACCATGTCAATTCGTAATGTTTCCTGTCAGGATGCTTTCTATTAATCCTTTGTAAAAACAAAAAACAAGCAAGCAAGCAAGAAACTGGCATGGGAAGTGTGGCTTCTGAAGTTTCCCCCTGAGCTATCTTAACCAGCATGGAGATGTTTGTTGTCCATGACCTCCACCTCGCCTCCACAGATGTAGACAGGTGTGGGTCTTCATCTAATTTTTTCTTAAATCAGCATCAGGTCCTTGGTTTTGTTGATACTGAGTAGTAGATTGTTCTTTGTACATCACTCTGCGTTACCTGGGTGGATAAACAAAAGCTTTATACCTTCATTATTACTTACCCTGAGTCTGATGTGTTCCACTTAGATGAATGAAAAAACAGTGACTCAAAAAACCAAATCAGAATGAATTTGGCTGAATTAAATTGAGGGAAACCAGGGTCACAGTGCCTTGTCTGAATTTGTCAGTGTGTCAGTTTCCCTTAGTAACTGGCAAACTGACAGTGTTTGGGCAGAACAGAGTGAACAAAGAGCTGGAAGTGGAAGTACACATATTGAGATTAGTAGCATGTTGCTGTTTAGGTGAGAAGCAAATTTAGCACTTAGGGCAAGATCAAAATTGTTGTTTGTCAGAGTGTATATAGCTGAGCAAAACAGTCAACCAAAAGGTATTCAAATTATTATTGAAGTTTACTCATCCAAATTAGAAAACAGGAACCTATACAGCATTCATATTTTATGAGGTGAATTATATGGAAATCATTAAGACAGGTAGCATATGGGCAAAGTGCTTAAGGCTGCGCTAATCAATAAAAAATACTGGTTAACACAAGCTGCTGTACAAACAATCGATCAAATTACTATATGTAATGTCAGAGATGCCACTGGTTTAATGAACACACAGTAAATTATCAACCAATACTGCAGTTCACTTCAACTGTGTTTTTTATTTTTATTTTATGGCTTGAAATTTCACTGATAATTTGAAACCACCTGGCAAACATAGTAGAGCATCATGCTGTTAAAACTGGGAGCTAAGGGAAATAAAAATAAAGCTAAAAGGAGAGCATTAATATTGGATTCACTCCAGTCAGGCTGATATAAACATGACAATGCTAATGTTGCTCCTTGTCTTTTGTATAAAAACTGTCTGTTAGGGTAGGTGCAAGGCAAAGTGGAGTTGGACCCAGGATGCAGACGAGGACAGGAGGCAGAGTAGATGGTATGACGCTTTATTGAAGGCAAAACGCAGGAACACATGGACAAGGCAGGAACCGAACACGGGTTGGCGACATAAAATAGCACAGGAAAGCACAGGTAAGCACGGGAAAGCACAGGAAAACACAGGAAAACACAGACGACACGACAAAGAACAAAAGGAGAAGGACTGACTTAAATACACAGTCGGAAAGGAAAGTGGAAACAGGTGAAACCAATGGGGACAGGTGGGGACAGGTGGCAATTGGAGCAGGGGCGGGCAATCAATTAAATGGGAGGGAAACACAAAAGGACAGGAAGTAAAGTGCTCAACAAGTGAGGAGAGGCAAGAACTACAAAATAAAACAGGAAATACACACCAGGTAATATGCACACATAACACTGTCAGTGCTAAGACAGTGTAACAAATTCTTTCATTAATTCTTTCATTAACTGATCTTTTTAGGCACTTAGGGGTAAAGAAAGCTAAAATGCAACATCCTAAGTTGAGTTACTTCAGCAGCAGAGGGTACCAGGCCTTTACTGGAAGAGTTTTTATATTTGAGACAAGCCTTTATTTCTAATTCCCTCTGTTTGGTATTATATTTGGCAGGGCTCAAAGTGCTTTGTCTGTGTGACACACTAATGTAGAGAGAAAGTGTCCAGGGATTTCCCCAGGAATACGGGTTTGGTAAAATTGGGAATATATCTACAGATTCAAGAACAAATTTAGTGTATAGGCTCTCTTTCTAAATTTTAATTTAGAGGTTAGAATAAAGTCAGCTGGTCTTGCTTGAAGTTCTTGAAGACGTTTCACCTCTCATTCAAGAGGCCTCTTCAGTTCTAACTGCCTGGTGGAGAGTCTGGAGATTTATAACCTCTAGTAGGGTAGTTAACCTTGAGCGCTGTGAGGGTCATATGTGGCTCTTCAGGTCAAGGTGTGCATGGATGTTGAGCTGTCTGGGGAGGAAGCTCGGGACTGCATTGTAAGTGACTGATAACTGGTGTAAGCCACCTCCTCTGTTCAGTGATAGTCATTCCATGTCTGACAAGTTGGCTTCTTTCACGCCTCTCTCAAACCATCTGTCTTCTCTAGCCAAAACATGTACTCTGACACAAGAGTGTCCCTCGTCTTTCAGATGTACACTACAGGCCAAAAGTTTGGAAGCAACTTCAAGTTTCTGTTCACAATGCCTTTCTTAAAAACCAGCATGAGTTATATGTATTTTGGGATGTATTTACTGCATGATCAGACTTTTCTTTCATTGATATGCACCATTTTCCTCAAGTTTACCTTTAGGTATACATTGATGTTAAACAAAAAAGAAGAGGAAGGTGTTCTTCAAAAGATGGTTTGGCCCCCTCAGTCTCCAGACCTTTCTCCAACTGAGCTTGTGTGGGATGAATTGGATCAATCAGTCAGAAAAGCGCACGTCCCACAAATCAGCAGTCTCTTATTGATGAACTTAAGAAAGCTTGGAATGCAATTCCTGGCACATACCTTAAAAAACTTGTGGAACGAACGCCTCGTATGCTGTTGTTAAAGCCAGAGGAGGCTACTTTGAAGAAAGCAAAGTCTAAGCAAGAAAAACTCAAATACCTGATAATTATAGTAAAAATGTCTTCTGATAAGTTACTCTTTTATATAATAATCATGTTTATTTTGTTGCAAAGTATACCAATGAAACTATGATCTTTTTTGTACAAATTTGATCTTGCTTCCAAACTTTTGGCCGGTAGTGTAGGTGGACTGCTGAATCCTGACCTGAGGAGTTGGCTCTCCTGTGTTGGGCCATACGCTTGTGGAGCAGTTGTATTGTTTCCCCAATGTTCAGGTCTGAACACTCCTCACGGCACTGAACAGCACACACCGCAAGCCCTTTAGCATTTCAGTTGACAGTATCCCTTCATTTCTTAGCATGACCTTAAAAGTCAAATTCATTTGCAGTACCTAGGTCTGTAAAATTCTGTGAAATTCAGTTTCCATACAGTATGTCAAATGTAGCCCCTGCCATCTTGTGGCACTTGTATGTTACTTCGAGCAGTTTGGCTGGGACATAAACACACACACACACACACACACACACACACCCCTATAGTTACTGAAATGAGACAATAATGCTATGGATGAGTAATCCAGAACAGCATGTTGGAAATAGCATGGTTATAACACTGGATATATTAAATTAAAGTGATGGAAATGTATATTATGTATACTCAGAAGGCACACTTTTATTTTTTCCCCAGCCTGTATCACGGACTACTGCTTTTATTTGAGTAAATTCTGTGTTCATGTAAAAGACACAGAGTAGCATTAGCATTCATTTGCAGCCATGTCTCTGTCCACCACCAGTCTAAGTCCAATATTCACTCTCTTAAGTAAAATATCTTACTTTTTAGGTGCTAAATGTTCACCAGATAGTTGCTAACTTTATCTGCCTTTTGACGCTGGGCAGATTATATTGTGGGTTTGTTGGAGCTTTTTTGGTGGAAAAAGCTACAGGGAACTTTGGAGGCCATTAAACTTTAACTATGAGAATAATGGTGCTAATATGCTTCATAAGCAGGCAAGGCTGGATTACCAGGTAGCCAGAAAAGCGTGCACTGCATGAGGACCCAGACCCTCAGGGGCCTCCAACACACCCTACGGCCTGTCATTACTGCTGTGACTATTACGACAATTACCACAATTACTTTGTGGTAATGTCATTAATCTTCATTTGTTTTTTGTTTTTTTTATTCGTAATGACTGGAATAATCTTAAGGTCTATCTTTGCCCAAAATATAGTTTAATGCCTGAAATAATTCAGATGATGTAATTCTAACAGTGTGCTTTTTACAAATACAGAAAATCCTAAAACAGGATTTTGGTTTCTGGGGCTTTAGGTAATAACTTATTTTTGTCCAGGGCCACATAGTGGTCTTGTAGAACTGAGGGACACTGCAGAGCAGGATGATAATTCAGTTTGTCATGTCCCTTTCACTTCATTCCTACAAAATGTTAATTAGTGCATCTTTAGAGAATTACTCATAGCTTATTTTATATACGTCTCAAGTTTTATGTTATCTTAAACTGTAGAACATGTTTTGAAATGTGCATTTCTGACATTGACATACAAGTTTTATCCTCAACAGCTGATATCATTACGTAATGAGTTTTTTCCAAGAGTTCAAAGTGATTTTCTTAGAATTCTGAATTTATTTGTGTACCATTTTAAAAAAGAAGTTTAAGAATGTTTTATGTCTAAAAAAAGAGGTGTAATGGAGTGTGTGGACATGTCTTATCCACCTGTAAAAGTTTCTTTTTTATTTTAACTGAAAATTTTTTATATCAGTGATTGTTTTGTTGAATGCAACTATTCACACCTATTCAGTTAATCAGCTTCTGATTTCATGAAATATGCATGGCCTACCAGCAGGTGCTCAGTAGGGAGCTTTGGTTTGCAGTGGAAGTTTCTCGATATGGAGGAGGAATCCAAATTATGCACTGCTCCGAATTGGCTCCCTGCGTCTCCAACCTTCTACACTGCAGCAAAAACTCAGTCAGAGCATCACAGCTCAAATGTTTCAGACTGTGAGGCTAAAAAAAAGAAAAGCTGCACATTACTTCAAATGTTCCTTCACCCTTTTGTTCTGAAGGCTGGCTGAAAAAGCATCTTGTGTTGACAGGGAGATGCATTCCTGTCATGAGCTCATGAATGGACCTTCAAGTAGAGTGAACATTCTTCTGCTGTCATCTCACTCTGTGGTGATGAAAGCCAATGCTAAGCCATAGGACAAAGCTAGACTTGGAAAAAAACAAAACCAACACCTGAAGTGGAGTCAGCTTTTTCCTCTCTCAGTGAGATGTATAGCTACAGAAAAATAACATTACAACAATATGGAACAATTCATCAAGTCACAATACTCTGACTTTACCTTGAATTATGGAGAGATCATTAAAACATTACTGCTGTTGGATAAGCTCTGTAGATGTCAGATATTATCCTGTTTGCCTTATAAAATGCCTCCCTATAGTTTTCAAAGTCCTCATCCAATTATTTTAATCTATACATGAAAGATATTACACATAATGGCACCAATAGTACTGAGTACTGTTATTTATTTGCTAAAAGATATTATAGCCCTCATGTCATCTTGTTCTGGAAAAATCCTATAGCTCTGTCATTTTGGCACATTTGTAAAAACTGTTTTTGCTGTTTTTGTTTTTTCCTGTGTATATTTTTCCCCCATTATTTCATTATAGCAGATATTTAAATGAGTAGCCCTTAAATCTGCAAATGTCAACCCAATCAACACTCACACTGAATGTTGACAGTACACTACTGTTTTATGTAGTCTGAACGGCTGTGAAAAAGCGGTGATTTTGCATAAAACAGAACATATTATCTCTTCCCTTTGAACAGCAGATCTGCATAAGCCTCAAAAGCTACACTTCTGTCTGTCAGAGCGAATCCAGCAAGAACTACTGGGAGAAACAACAATATATCTTTATAAAGCTACTGTTGTTCATGTCAAGAGTCTATTATTACACAAGCATGTGATAATCATGTTGCATCACACTTTCCAGCAGCACAACACCAAGTATTCTGCACGCCCCTGTTCTCAGACTGTTTAAGAAGGCATAGTGTAAGTTTGGAATCTCAGTGAGTGAGTGAGTTTAAGTTTACTTGTCACTTGTCATATAGAGCATAATCATAATGAATTGTATTTTAAGTGTAGAATAGAACAATAATAGAATAATAATATAAAAATAATAAACTACTATGCAATTTCGGCTGTTGATACGCTAATGCTAAACTGTACTGTTGGCTTTAAAAATTCAATAATGCCTGAAATATACGAAAGATAAGGAATACTTCTGAATGTTTTTTTTCTCTTGCAATTCCATAAACTTCAAACAAAGTTCAATATTTGGAAGTTTAATTTAATGAATGTATTAATATTTGGGACAGAGATAGAGGGTGCACACTATAGTGTAAGCTGGGAACTAAACTGCATTGCTGGCTGCTGTTTGCATGAAGAAGCAGTTGAAAGATTTAGAAACGCAGGGAAGTGTTCAATTAGTATGAACATGATTTGAAAATGGAGATACCCTGGGCTCATTTGCTTCTAGTTATATGCCTTTGAGAGAAACAAATTAGACTAAGGAGTAAAGTTTGTGGGCAGTGTCTTCATTTAGGATCCTAGTGGGCTGAGGGTAGAAGCTCCTCCTGAACCTTTTAGTGCTGGCCTGTTGTATCTGGCATGTTCTTCAGCTAGAGCAAGGAGAAAACGAAAAGGCAGTCGCTGTTCTTGTGACCTTGTGGATCAAACATGCCCTCACGCAGCACTGCCTGCTTTGATTATCCTTTGTCTTACTTCTATTGGAGAGTATTCATGTTCTATGTTTTGGAACTACAGGTTCGATAATGCTTTGTTCTTGAATTTTGGAGATATAAGGAACATGTTTCCTGAAATATTTCTTAACAGATTTGTGGATACTTATTTACGATCATGAAAGACAAACTGTCTTTTATGGCTATAGGACTCAAAGAAGGAGCTGAGGTATGTTTGTCTCCCCCTCAACATAATCGAATTATTATAATTTAGTCTGTGGTGGTGGTCAGAAAGCTACACTCGCATTTAATTGTTCTCATATGGGCAGAAGTTTTTTTTATGTTTGGTCAGACTTTGGTCTTCATCAAGACTAATTAGATTAAATGCCAGTTACACTATTACAGTCTGGATTACAAAAATAGTCATAAATAGCAAAAAGTTACCTGGAATTGATTTATATTTTAACTTTATATTACTCATAATGTCACTCTTGTTTGGCAAGGCTGAATATCTGAGACTTTTTAAAACATTATGGATTGGCTGTAAAACCATAAAAATGGCAGTATCCAAAGAAAAAACAGTAAAATTCAAGATTATCAAAGTCCAGTCTTGTTAAAAGCAAAGATACCTAAATACTTGCTTAAATCAAACCAACAGTCTCAGTGTCAATGTGTGCTTCAGCAGCAGATTATGAATTAACCTGTAGAGGACAACAATGCACCAATATTTTCAGTGAGAAAAAGTTAGTGTTTATCTATTTTTTATTACTTTACTAATTACATACATTGACATTATCATTATGGCGTTTCTTTGTATATATATGCAGTTTAAGAGTGTTTTTTCCCAATGGGTGCCAGGGAGTAGTAGTAGGGAGGGAAGAGTGAGATATGATGGTGGCAACAGTGATGAACGTTTATTGATAATACAACAAAAAAGAAACAGGGCAATGAATGGAAAACAAGCTTGCCACAAAAAGGCAGAGGCCGCGCTATCAGGACAAACAAAACTAAACAAAACTAACACCAGCTAATTCCAAAGAAAAAGCATCTTCCAGATAAACTGAAGGGGCTCCCAACAGATCACCTAACAGATACACAAAACACTCACAGCAGCACACACACCACATGGTCAGCTGTCCAAAGGCAGAGAGGGCCTCAAGCCTTCCTCTCTGCGCTTTTATTCAGGGGGAGGAGCTGAGCAGAGTGAGTACGCCTGTGCTCACTCAATCACAGGCATCAGCAACTGTTGCCTACTCTCTGACTCAATCAGCACATCTCTGATTTGTTCAGCCCAGTGCCGTTGCCAGATAATTCTTCTGGGGCTTTAGCCCCAAATGTTTTGAGCGTAGCCCTGATTCTGAATGTAATTTCAAACATTGATTGAAAATGTAAAACCTCAAAATCATGAGACTAGAATCATAAGTTGCTTATAAGCTATTTATCCATGTCCTTTGAGACCTATGTTTATTTGACAGACAGTGGAGGCGTGGCAGGAAGGAAAGGGGTCTAATCAGCGCAGTGTGACGTTAAAAAATAAAATTACAGCACCCCCAAAACAGAAATCAGTGAACATGAATACGATCTTTCTTAGCAGTGTTGCATGAAAATTTCATCTCTAAATGTTAACTACAGAAGCAGTTTCAGTATTTGTTAACCTTGCATAGCACTAATTTAAGCTTATATTATATATGTTATATTATTACTTGAAAACACATCTTTGTATCTGTGTCTGTAGTAGCAAATTTGTGCATTGAAGTTTGCATCAGTAAGCTTTGTTTTGGAGAACTTGAACAATCTGTGTGGCCAAAACACTTCTGCACTCACAGATTTTTTTACCAGTTTATTTTGGTGGGATACCCAGCCTCTGACCAATCACTGTCTTTGGAATCACTACGCACAACTCCATTGGCTAGTCAGCACTGTCAGTCAACCCTGATCAGCTATAGTCCAACCAGCCATCACGAGCACTTGTTAGGATCCCTGTCTGTCTCCCCTGTGTTTGTTCCCTTTTTTCCCGTTTGTGTGTTTGTCTCCCTCTGTCTGTGGTTGTCTGTCATGTCTGTTGGTTGCCTAGGAGGACGAGGTTACTCCAGGACACTCATCACTACACCTGGTTACGATTGCATCACCTGAGAGTCATTCTACAATCAACTACCAACTCTGCAGCAGTATTTAAGCCCTGGCTCATTCATCCATTCTTTGCCAGATTGTTCAGTTACTCATCTTGGTACTTTGTGGTCTCTTGTGATTTTTTTTTTTTTTTTTTTTTGCTCTGCATTTTTGCCCGCTTCTAATCAGATCTGTTTTTGTGCTTCAGATTCCTGGTTTTGTTGAATCTGTCTGCCTGGTTTCCCCTCGTCTTCTTCCTTGGCTCACCTCCCCCTGTGCAGTCCTGTCTGCACCACTCCAGCGCAGCTTGGCCCTCTGCTCTGTCCACACCACGCCGGTCAGCCACACGCCAAGCTGCGAATACCCACAGCCAACCAAACTCCTCACAGTGGTAATTGGACTCTTGGCTCAGAAAACAATACACTTTGGCCTTCTGTATGTAAATCTCATTCCCTCTGTTGTCTGGTCTGGTCTGGTCTGCATTTTGGGGTCTTAGCCTAGCTCTGCCTGAAATTGTAACAGCACTGAGTTTTCTGAGTGGGCTGCCTGATAACTGGGGCAGATGCAATGCAAAATAAATACTAACTTGTCAACAATTACAACTGTTCATGCATGCAGGGAGTGTCAGGCACTTAATTTCTTGCGTTCTGGTAAATTCTTAATAGTTACATTTGCAAAATGTAGTTATTGTTGACTAATGTGTTACTATTATCAAATTGTGCTTTGTACCATTCTACCAGATAGACAAATGGATGTGTATATGAAGAGAGAATTTTGGAGAAAGTAGAGATTAATCTCCCAAAGGCTCTGTGGAAGTCTGCCTTTGCGCGGGCTAGAGGTGGTAGTGTTGCTTCAAGTCAGAAAGTCGACCATATACTCATTCCCACTTAAAGGACTGACCAACTCACGGTCTGTCTGCAATTGGCCCTTCTGATTTTTTTTTTTTTTTTTTCTTCAGACAAATCAACACACTCTTAATAAACTTTACAAATGGACTTTGTGTTGCAGTTGTGTTATTTACATGTAAACAACCATTTCTAATGATAATCAAATAGAAGCTTTATCTGCTTAGTGGAAGAAACAGTCCTGTGGCTGGGGACGAAAAATCCCTCAAACTCAAGCAGCAAACAGATTTATCTATATGCCAGCAAGACGTAAATGTAGATAGATCAGGATACTCCAGGTTTAATGTGTCCTGCAGCAAAAAAAAGTTGTAGCATGATATGTCTGAGTAAATTTGGCCTTACTTGACATTACACATCCTGCAATATGACTGCTGTCATCATCCCAGTGTTGATGTTGATACGGTATATCATTCAGCCCTGTTCTGGATTATCTGCAGATGATCAAGAGCAGAATTACTAAGTGTGTTACAGTTGTCAATGTAAACTGAAACAAAAGAAGTTTAAATTTGGAGAGATGAATTTGATGCAAAACTGGATTAGACCCAGATGAATGAAGAGGAACTGGCAGGGGCAATTCCCCTGTCACCACCAGTCGTCATCAAGCTCTTCACCCAACTGTCTCTCTCCCAGGTGCATTTATTCTCCCTAAGTGTATGAGTTTTTAAAGATATAACATAGTTAGTGAAGGAATAAGTATTTATTGCAAATAGACCCCAGCAGGGAGAAATATTGAAATTGGTGTCTGGATGATGTAGCCCAAAGATAAGGTTTTTGTATGCTGCATGATAATAAAACAAAGTTTGGAAGAGCTCCCTTTTGACTTACCTCCAGAATTATTAATGTGGAGTACAGCAAATAAAGGTTGAGATGATGATGATGATGATGATTTTAAAGCTATGGAGAGGGTTTCAGTTACTATGAAATATTAAAAAGATGACAGGAGTAAGCCCTGATGTAAGCCCTAACCTTGCAAGGGAGTTCTTCTCAAGAGGGAGAAGTTTGGGGTACATAGGTTGTTGGTACAGAACCTGTGGAGAGAAAAGACAGGGCATCCATTGAGGTGAATTTTTTTCTCTAAAACCAATTTTTTTAAAGATGCAAATAAACATCCATCCAGGTTGTGGGGGCAGCAGGCTAAGCAAGGCAGCCCAGACATTTCTCTCTCTCTCTCCAGCAATGAATTATAGCTCCTCTGGGGGGATCCCAAGCCAGATGACATAATCCCAACAGCATGATCTGGGTCTGCCCCAAGGTCTCTTATCCAAAGGACATGCCCAGAAGACCTCCAAAAGAGGGCACCCAGGACGCATCCCAATCAGATGCCCAAACCTCAGCTGGCTCTTTTCGTTGCAAAGGAGCAACAACTCTACATTGAGCCCCCTCCAGATGTCTGAGATCCTCACCCTATCTCTGAGGCTGAGCCCAACCTCCCTACAGAGGAAATTCATTTCAGTCACTTGTATCTGACTTTGCCTTTGCCTCCTGCTCCACTTCACTCTTTATCAAAATCACACTTAATAGAGGCAGGGGAGCAGTGGGGCCTGGGTAAAGTTAGACTGTAGCAGTTGGAAAGTGATTGGCAGGGAGAGAGAGGCTGACAGATGTAAAGCTCATTTGCGTCAGTATGTGGAAGAGGCAGGAGTTTTTGTGTTACATTCGGCCACTTGTCAAGCATCCAGTCAAACTCCCGATGACCAGACTGAGTATCGTCGACTGACTAAGAGTCTACATCTCATAGCTGACTACTGCCATAATCACATTACTTGAGTTCTGGCCATTAAAGATCAGAACACTGAACTTCTCCTACTCATGTACCCTTAAAACTCTTTCAGACAAAGCAGATTCACAGATAACATTGTTAGAGGAAAAACACTAAATCATAACGCTCTCTACTCTGCTGCATGTCTTAGTGTGATAAGTCAACAGTTGATTGATTATTGTTCGGTTTAAATCCAGGCAGAGGGCCATGTCTCTGTGGCTGTTGGTGGATTGAGGGATATATAGCTTAGTCTGGATCCTTGTGTGGTCCTGCAGCTTTAGAGGCCCACGCTCTGGCAGCCTTCTCTTGCCTTGAACACAGTTACATCTTCCTGAAGCACAACTTTTATTATGAGAAAATAAAGGTGAGAATGCATAACTTCAGGACTTGTAACTGTGCACAAGGGGACAGCCTATATTTTGGAAATGGACTGAACTGCAAACAGGAAAGAAATCTTTTGCTGTACATTGTCTCTCCTTAATTTGTAGCCTTGTAAAACAGCCACTTACTGTGCAGCAGAGCCAATAATCACAGAAAGTCATTTTTACAGTATGATCATCTGAGCACTATGAAAAAACAGCAGATTTGACTCAAAGCAAGTAAAACAACATCTCATTAGCAGCTCTGTTTTTTTTCAATTTTTTTGAGAAATATTTGTTTATGTGAAATTAGACATAAATTTGTAAACCTTTTTATTGATGTAGATTTCTTTTACATTTATATACATGATATAACATATATGATTTTTTTTGGGCACTGAAAAATACATTTGTGGAGTTGATCATGTTAAATCCTAAAATACATGTGTGAATCCTTCTGTGTGCATTCATTAATACTGAGATTAATCTGACTCCATAGCAAACAATGTAACCTTATTAACAGCTAGATCTTTTTAAGAAAATTGATTCATTTTTAGTTGCAAGACTCTGGTGATGGTAAAGCTTGACAGTTGACTTTAGACTGAAATATGTCAACAACTATTTGATAGCTCACCATTTAATTTTTGATATATACACTGCTCAAAAAAATAAAGGGAACACTTAAACAACACAATGTAACTCCAAGTCAATCACACTTCTGTGAAATCAAACTGTCCACTTAGGAAGCAACACTGATTGACAATCAATTTCACATGCTGCTGTGCAAATGGAATAGACAACAGGTGGAAATTATAGGCAATTAGCAAGACACCCCCAATAAAGGAGTGGTTCTGCAGGTGGTGACCACAGACCACTTCTCAGTTCCTATGCTTTCTGGCTGATGTTTTGGTTCACTTTTGAATGCTGGCGGTGCTTTCACTCTAGTATGGTAGCATGAGACGGAGTCTACAACCCACACAAGTGGCTCAGGTAGTGCAGTTCATCCAGGCGCAGGCAGGCGCTACCAGGAGACAGGCCAGTACATCAGGAGACGTGGAGGAGGCCGTAGGAGGGCAACAACCCAGCAGCAGGACACGCTACCTCCGCCTTTGTGCAAGGAGGAACAGGAGGAGCACTGCCAGAGCCCTGCAAAATGACCTCCAGCAGGCCACAAATGTGCATGTGTCTGCTCAAACTGTCAGAAACAGACTCCATGAGGGTGGTATGAGGGCCCGATGTCCACAGGTGGGGGTTGTGCTTACAGCCCAACACCGTGCAGGACGTTTGGTATTTGCCAGGAGAACACCAAGATTGGCTAATTTGCCACTGGCGCCCTGTGCTCTTCACAGATGAAAGCAGGTTCACACTGAGCACATGTGACAGACGTGACAGAGTCTGGAGACGCCGTGGAGAACGCGTTCTGCTGCCTGCAACATCCTCCAGCATGACCAGTTTAGCAGTGGGTCAGTAATGGTGTGAGGTGGCATTTGGCATTTCTTTGGGGGGCCGCACAGCCCTCCATGTGCTCGCCAGAGGTAGCCTGACTGCCATTAGGTACCGAGATGAGATCCTCAGACCCCTTGTGAGACCATATGCTGGTGCGGTTGGCCCTGGGTTCCTCCTAATGCAAGACAATGCTAGACCTCATGTGGCTGGAGTGTGTCAGCAGTTCCTGCAAGACGAAGGCATTGATGCTATGGACTGGCCCGCCCGTTCCCCAGACCTGAATCCAATTGAGCACATCTGGGACATCATGTCTCGCTCCATCCACCAACGCCACGTTGCACCACAGACTGTCCAGGAGTTGGTGGATGCTTTAGTCCAGGTCTGGGAGGAGATCCCTCAGGAGACCATCCTGCCACCTCATCAGGAGCATGCCCAGGCGTTGTAGGGAGGTCATACAGGCACATGTGGAGGCCACACACACTACTGAGCCTCATTTTGACTTGTTTTAAGGACATTACATCAAAGTTGGATCAGCCTGTAGTGTGTTTTTCCACTTTAATTTTGAGTGTGACTCCAAATCCAGACCTCCATGGGTTAATAAATTTGATTTCCATTGATAATTTTTGTGTGATTTTGTTGTCAGCACATTCAACTATGTAAAGAACAAAGTATTTAATAAGAATATTTCATTCCTTCAGATCTAGGATGTGTTATTTTAGTGTTCCCTTTATTTTTTTGAGCAGTGTATTAATGGCCCCAAGAGGATGAATCTCTGACTTTTGTGATACCTTAAATTCTTTTCTAATGCCATGAGCAAAGTTGGGTCTCAACAACTATTGGATGGATTACCATATAATTTGATATAGATATTCATGGCCCTATTCCTCAGAATAAATTATCACTTAAACTATCCCAGATGTGTTTGCACGTCCAAGGAAAATTTGAATTTTTTTTCTTTGGTTTTACTTTTATATGAGAGCTGTCTCTGATGTTGAACCCATGCATGTTTTTTTATTTTAAATGTCAGAAGAATAAAAATTTATAGAAGACAATAATGTCACATTGGCTCTGGTCATTTGTCATTAATATTACACTGATTGTCATACAGGCTGTGCATGTCATGATGTCCACCTGTCAGGAGATCTAAAGTCCTAAAAGGCAAATCATAAGTAATCACAAGGACACACAGACATATTGCGCTGTTTTCAATTTAACTAACCAAGCTCATTTTCAGTTTTTATGAGACTGGCTTTAAAAGCAACAGTCAGTAAGAAAACGCACTTATTTTGAAAATTGAAGTGATACGTTCCAGCTCCCTCCCTGCACACCAACTCACCTCCAAAGCCCCCTTCCTGCAGAGTCAGTAATTCTATCTCTTTAGCTTGTGTTTCTTCCTTGGTTGTCTTCTTTCTGAACTAATGTTTTCATAGCTTATCTCAGTTTTATTTGACTGAAATAACATTATGGTGCAGTGAAGATGTGATTTAAAATGTAAATCTGCTTATGTATTTGTGAGGTTGAGGTTGTTGTCAGTCATCCATTAACCTAATAAATCTGGTTGCTATGCAGAGTCCTACTGATTTTTTTAAAAATCTTATAAAGATGGTCAAGAGCAGTCTAAAACCTTCCTCAGCCATATGGCGCACTCATCTACAAGAGGGGGTGCTCATGACAGTCTGACATCATCCAAAGTGCCAAAGACAACAGTGTTTTTCCTCTGTGCTCACATTTAGCTGCTGCATTTCTTACTTTTCATTCCAGTGCATGTTTTTGTTGTCCATTGAATTTTCTTCTGTCTCCACCACAGACATAATGGAGTCTTTTCACAGAAAGTGCATTTAAAGTTAGGAATTCTTAGTTAGGAGTCTCTTGCAGAATTTGACATATTGACATCCCAGCAAGTAGCATTAAGTCCATCCTCACCTCCTCCACCACATCTGGTATATGCTGCTACTATAGCCAAGAACAGACTGCGGTGTAACATCCCTCCTCCAGGATTTGTAGGTTAGGTCCTTGCACACCCCCCCCCACACACACACACACACACACACACATACACACACATATATAGAAAAAATTAGGACACCCCATTAAATAGTCAACACTTCATTAAAAAATCTTCACATAACAATGTCCAATCTTGTTTTTATTTATTTCTGGGAAAAGAAAGTGATTTAATTGTGAATTAAACAAAATAAATTAACATATTTTTACTCATCAAACAAAACATATGAACAACAATGTATATTTTATTGGAGGAAAAAATTAGAACACCCTACCCCCTTATGTGACCATTTTTTAATAAAGTGTTGACTATTTAATTGGGTATATATATATATATATATATATATATATATATATATATATATATATATATATATATATATATATATATATATATATATATGTATATATATATATATATATATATATATATATATATATATATATATATATATGTGTGTGTATATATATGTGTATATGTGTGTATATATATATATATATATGTGTGTATATATATATATATATATATATATATATACATATATATATATATATACATATTTGTGGAGTCATTCATATTTAAATCCCGAAATGCATTTGTGAAAAGGAACAGTTGATAAGATTAGGAGAAAGCCCCTCCCTACACAGTTGCTCATTGTGATTGTGATCTTTTTTGCTTGCTTTGATTGGAGTTCTTCTGTTAGGGTTAGGGTTACTACGTCTTAACTAAGCTTACTGTTATATTATTTGTATGACATAACATTATGGTTGTTAACATTATGTGCATGAATCACACAAGTATGGGGAACATGGAAGTATGGATGAGGCAAGTGAAAAGATTTGGTGCTAATCTGTCAAGTTCCTTTTTTTTTTTCATCATAGAAACAGATGGGAAAGAAAAAGTTTACTCAAGTCTGTCTGTGAAAGCCCCGAAAGACAGAGAAAAAAAGTGTCATTTTTGTCTTGTAATATTACTTTTGGCCACAAGAGGCTAAAGTACACCACTTTAGGTTTTTCCTAGGTGAGTTTAAAAACATTGACTTGACTTGATATAAACAAAAGTATAGCTGGAAAAGCTAGCAATCAGTGTGACACTACTACAAAAAGGGACAACAGTTCAATAAAATTAAAGATTGGCTGCTAATCATAGGTTAAGATTAACATTATTGTTGTTCTTCAGCGTAGTTAAAAAAAAAAGGTAGACTTTACCTTAATTTATCACTGATTTAAAGTAGAAGTAGGTAACTTATTTAAAAATACCTTTTAGTCACTCTGTCCTGACAGTAGAACATGAGACAGATAATCTGTGATAAAATCAGACTTCTCTGGCTCCACCTGTTGGCTCTTATCTCATTGGATGAGAATCCAACTTCACTTCACTCCATGCTGCATGGAGACTGCTTTGCTGGGAGGAGAGCGGGCAGCAGCTGCAGACATGGACCTTCAGTTAGCAGCTGAAGCAACTCATATTCAACCAGAGTAAACTCCAGTGCTGTATTGTCCGTCTACAGAAAAATCTGTCCTGGTGGCAGGCATTAAGAATAACTATTAGAAACTCATAGAAATAGTCAATCTTCATGTCACTGGTCCTGGATTTTTTTCACTGACCTTCACCAACTAACTGCAGTGCACTTCTTCACCAGATATAAGAATCTGTCTTTTAATAGACTACGTACCACAACCCTTTAGAGTTACTAAATTAAAAAGCTTCATCTTGCTTAAGAAGTTCAAGCCAACCATAGACCATTATCTAACCTCTCTTTGTTTCTGCGATCCTTGAGAAAGCATTTGCTCAGGTATGTTAATTTCTGCCAAACAATAGTTTATTTGAGGACAAGATGAGTCAAGATTTAGAGGGCATCATAGCACAGAGGCAACTCTGGAGAATCACTAATGTCTGATGAACCATATTAATCTTTCACCTAAGTGTTCTAAAAGGCCGCAAGGTAGACGGTGAGGCCAGATAATTTACAGGGCCTCTCCAGCTGATGACCAGTGGCCTCAGTGGTGGTGAACCAGGGGGCAGGATGAGAGAAGACAGTCTGGGTTGTGAGGAGACCATTTGAATGCGATGATATTTTTGTGAGCTGTCCAGCCACTGTAGATGGGAGGGAGTTGGGCTATTTATAACATATAGCCTGGGGTAGCGGCCTGACTGGAGTGTTGTAGAAATTTACTGACATTATCTTGTGAGCCATTATAGCACAGGTAAGTGCACGCCCCCTCACATGTTTTTTTTTTTCAGGCCTTTTTTCAGGTTTCAGGTTATTTGAGAATCCTTAAAAATATAGTGAAGAAATGATCTTGGTGTATCTAATGATAGCTACTGTATGCTGCTGCAAATAACATTTTATGTACTCATAGGACTCTGTCTGTTATGAAGGAAATGGAAATTATGATCCCCTTAATGTCTTTGAAGGTTGCGGATAAGTCCTTGTGATTATAGTAAAAAAAAAAGAATATCCAGTAGAGTGTAGGAAGTCATTTTAAAGACAACTTAATATTCCCATTGCAAGGAAAAATGTTGTATTATGTATATGTATGTACATTAAGTAGTAAATAAATTCCACAGTGAGGAATTTGTTGAACTGGAGGAAAACAGAGAGAAGAAAACCTCTGTTGGTCACCGCAGGAGGTCTGTGACAAAAATATCTCAGTGACACTGTGCTCAGTGAGCACAGACATCAGAATTATACAACATTAACAGCAAGAAGGGAGGGGTTCATTATGGTATACAAGATTTGGTGGTGAGAAAAGAAAAACTAAGCTTGAAAGATAACCAACTGAAAGCAAAAATATCAGCACGGGCACACACATTCTTCAGGTTGGTCCTGGGAATTTGCACTATCCCTTACACTGCACCTTCCCTGAATTACAGACTCACTTTGCTGTGACATTAGTACATTTCTGCTTCAACTTGACCCAATTATGAATTCAACTTGGAATATGACCAAAACACACTCAGTGTATACAAGCTTAGCTCAGAAAAGTTCAATGACAAATAGCTTTCACTCATTATTTTCAAAAACCCACTTTTTCAAAACATACAACTGTTGCACCATAAATGTGTCTGAAAGTGTCACAAGCAAATAAGTGAAAACATTTACCACTCACCACAACTTTTTACTTAGATTACTCAGAATATTTGGCAAACCTTAACAAGGCCATCTTCTTAGACCACTCTTGACTTATTAGTGTTCAAGTTCTTTTTGGCTTTGTCTTGAAAAGATGCTCTTTAAAACTGTGTGCGTCTTCTTACTTTGTGTGTTTTCAGCTCATCTGTCCTTTGCTGACAGCTCTGTGCCTGCAAACACATCGTCATGAGCCCACTCGTCTGAACTTGCCCCATTGTCACTTAATGTCCACTCACGTTAATGAACAAGTGGCTTTGTATAGCCACTTCTATAGCTTTCTTGCTACTGGTTTATTTGAAGGCTTCTCCCAATTCCACTGTGAAAACTCATTGGCTGCATGCAGTAATCCTTAAAACTTACATTGAAGTCCATTGTGACCAACTTTCACAGCACAGATATCCATGCTTGTTTTTTCTTGCTGGTCCTACTCACGAAAGAGCAATGATACGATTTTGAGCTGAGACTTCAAAATAATAGTACTATTTCTTACTAAATTAAATAATGTATGAATAACCAAGCAACTTAACAAAACAAAACAACAAAAATAGTTGTGGCAATGTGTAATTATGACAGAAAAGTTATATAAACCATGCAACAATTATATACATCATATAGAGTGTCTGGGGTGAAGTGACAAAGTGAAAAAAATCTTGAACAGCAACATGTGCACTGGAACCTGAAAATGTGGAGGAACATTATGTTCAGCAATGAGTCCAGATTCTGCCTACAGCAGTTGGATCATAGGTTCAAAGTATGGAGAAGATGCAGAGATGCTGATTGCTGGTGACTCATGTTTGTCCGCAGTTTTCCTTTGTTTTGTCTCAAGCTAACACTGTGACTTAATCATGATGGTCCAAAAAGTTCATTTGTTCATTTTGCGTCCTATACACACGCCAACATGTGAAAAATGGTACCAATACTTTCCACGCTGAGCAATGAGGGTGACATGTGGCATATTACCAATGTCAATTTTAATCAACACAGAAGCTGTGATGGCAGTTGGTAGTAGAAGTTAACGTTTTAACTAATTTTTAAATGTTTAAATCTTTAAATACAGTTATTAACAAAAACAACACTAGACCTATTTGAATCACTGAACAAATCAGAAATCTGGTGATTCTGAGGTCTGAACAGATTTAAAACTAGTGTGGGCATCTGACCACTTATCTTTCTTGCCCGTAATGTCCCTTTTTTTTTTTTTTTTTTTTTTAGCAATGTTACCATGTTCCCATATATCAGCAATTATCTTGGTAAATCATATTATTATTTGCAAAGAATGACAGCCAACAGACTACCACGGAAATACAACCCAGAATAACTCTTTAATGAAAATTTTCAAACTCTCATTTTGATCTTCCGACATGCACCCTTTTGAAGCTTTACATTAGTGTATTTCATGTATGAGTAAGCAAAGGATACATGGATACTTCATTCAACTGCAGATTTTAGGTAGAAAATTCAACAAAAATTACTCAGTTACCATAAAACACACACCTGCACAGAACTCAGTTAGTCTTCTGTGTGTTTGATTGAAGTCTTCAGTCTTAAGCTGTGATATTAACCCAATATTTTTAAACATCTATTTAGTCTCATTTTACCCAAATAGCTGTTTGCATAAAAGTTATGTATGTCTGAATACAACAAACCAATCCAAAAAAATCTATGGAAAGCTCTGAACAAGCATCTGCATTAATCACTGAGCGTTTTTCAGTTTTTGGACTTAGATGACAGAAACACTGTGCATCAGAATGTGTGTTAGTGAACTTTCTTTAACCATATACCAGTTAAAGTGTATGTGGAGTAAAACCACATTGGCCTCCTGGTAAACATTAACTGCAGATATAGAGTGGCTTTAAAGCACCCAATGCAATAAGTACAAATGTCATCAATGGCTAAACTTGATTCATGAAACACCAATGACTTCTTTGATAGCTACAGTTTCCATGTGAATCTGTTTCATTTCCACACCTATAAACCCAGATGGAGGATAATTTAATATTCCTTTTCATTTCATTGATTATTAATAGATGATATCTTTCACAAATGACATGATAACATTTCCTGAGATTCAGTGCTGAGCGTTTTAGAGGGGTACTCTTTCCTCTCTAAAATGCTGCCCCAAACATATATTACTTTACATACACACAAAGCCCATCACCCGCCAAATGATGAAAATTTAAACTATTCTTTTTGTGGCATATGAAGTGCTTATGAAAACAACACAAGTGCTATCATTTTAGTAGAATCTTTCTCTTTGAATGATTATTCCCTTTGGCAATGTAGACATACAAAATGTAATTTTAAAGCAATTTACAGAATTGCTTAGTGTTCATTTTTTTTGTTATATGTACATTAATAAGCATTGCCCTGTCATCAATGTCAAACACACGCATTGTGTGTGTGAAAGCAGGTACCTTACAATATCATCACTGCTGTCACACAGTTACAGCAAATCCTGAATTCACTTGAGTGCCTTTAAATGTCACACCCATGAGTGTTAACCACTGGATTAATGTATCTCACAAAGCAGTGAATTTTGATCCGACAAATCCAGAGCTGGACATCATGCTGGTCACCAGGGATGATGAGCCTTCCTTCTCCAGAGCCTCTGTTTCAATCAGGCCCTGCCGATGCAGGTTAAGGATGGAGTCAGCGATGATCCGAGCAGTTTTCTTCTGGTATCCCCCCGATGTCACCATGAGTATGGGGATGCCTCGTCGCTTTGCAGCCCTGAACACAATCTCATCTCTCTTTACAATGCCCTGGCAGAGACAAAGGAGAGAAAAGCCAGTCTTGTTAGTCTTATCGATGGCTGCAGTACTAGTGATTTCTGAATTTTGTCAAGCTGTTGGCTAACATTTCTATCTACACCCTCTTCCTCCTCTTAGGAGAAATGGGAGGCAGTCTGTTCCCATATCTCATTACTGCACTGTGAACACTCACAGGGCCAAACATGGGAGGAGAGAAACACACATCCCTGTTGCCTAGGTATTGAGAGTATAAACAGTTTGTATCAAAAATCAAATTTATTATGGGGAAATTTGTAGCACAAGGACAGATTTTAAACATTATTAGACATAACGGAAACATATGTTTAACCAGAAGTAATAACGAATGATTATTAAAGCTGCACTAACCAAGAGTTTCTTTTTTATTTTTAGGCCATTTACCAGCCCAAACTAGCTCTACAGCACACATCAGTGCACCATCCACACTCACATTTTCTACTGATTCACTTTATTTGCTGTAATTATTTTCTGGAATTTATAAGATCACTGGTAGGAAATCTCTGCACACGAGAAGATATATATCCAAATTTGTCTAATGTGGATAAGCTCTTTGGCTGCATCCCAAGTCTCTTGCATCCCTGTTTCCCTCACATCTGTGTTTTAGTCCCTCCTACCGAGGATGCATGAAGAGATGCAAGGAAACCAGGCGAGGAGAGAGGAAATTAGGAAATATGTTTTAAGAGAATTTAGACAAGACTGAGCAAGATTTATCAGGCTTACACTCAGGAATGATCAGTCTCACATGTGACAAAATGGAAATGAGGATAAACGATGTAAAGAGTTTCCTTAATTGCATCCATAAGAAAAGTTAATGGAGGAAATAGCAAATCATGAAAAGAAAAATCTTTTTTAATAAATGAAGAACGTTTTTTGTGGTCCTTTTTATTTTTTTAGGCCTAGAATTTAACACAGACTTTTAACTGCATGATGAATGAAAGATCAGTTGTTCCCATGCTTTAATGTCCATGTCCATGGTGGGGACATGAACTTTGGAAGCACCCCTGCCTTTCATATTTGATTCTACTCTGCAAATGAACAATGTAAAACCAAATTAGCCTAAATTGCTTTTTTTTATCAGATGCATGTGCACACGTGCACTTACACACACACACACAGCCTAATAGACTTCCTGATACTGTAGATTTGATTTACGCATTTGATCAAAAATCAGTTTTTTTTCTGTCCACCACATGTTTTGTTGACTTAATAACTCTTGATAACCTGAATGATAGCCTGTCAGCTTCAGAACACTCTTGTTTGTTTATTATAAGAAGAAGAAGCTAAAGATTATTCTTTTTTGTAGAACCCTGATAGAAATTTTTTATCTAGTCGTTGATTCAAGTAAATGTAAGTTTGTAACCATAGCAACAAGAATTGCATGGCAACTGACAGTTGTAGATGGTGCAACTGGTGTAAATATTTATCACAAGGCTGGACATCGCTAAGCCGTTTTTAATGCCCAGCTGCTGCACTCTGCTCCTGGATTTGCTTCAGCTTTGATATTAATTTTACTGGGTTCTTCCTGATGGCTCCAGCTGAGCTGAGGGATCTTCCAACAAGGGGACCACTCTATTGGGTGCTCTATAGCAATTCAATACAACAGCTGTGCCATAAATTCTACCTTTACAAAGTTTAGTTTTTGGTGACAATATCATACATGTGTAAGTTCAATATCTTTTCTATATATTCTATTCCACAGAATATGAGACACACCTTTAAATATGATGCAGTCCTGAATAACACAACACCAGCACCTGATAAAAATATTATTGAATTAACCTAATGTGTATGATAGTTTTGACATTTCAGGCATTGTAACGGAAAAAATGACTCTGTCACTAGGGGCTGTTCAGCACTCACTTCTGGTATATAGCCACACTGAGTGTCTGACAGGGTGGATACAGTACCTGTGGTGATATGGAGAGTCCTCCTAGGGGGTCCCCATCCAACACATCTGTCCCTGCGTTGTACACAATGATGTCAGGTTGTACCTCATTCAGGGCTCCATCAGAGTGAAGCTCTACCTTCTGAAGATACTCCAAATCTTCAGTGCCCCAATCCAGCTCTACCTTCCTCTTTATTGCTCCTGGAGATACAGAGACATGGAGATGGGAATGGTGCATTATGGTTATAAATACTGACTGGCATCAAAAGACACAGAAAATAGCTGCCATCAATAAGCCAAACAATATAAAATAGTAGTTATGTTGGACTGAATCAGTTACATACATGCACATCTTTTGTCTTGTAATTTCATGTAATTGGGTTTCTTTCAATGCAGGTAGAGTAAATGCTAACAAAACTAATTTCTAATAACTGAATTCTTATGAAATGGTCAAGAAGGTAATTGTGTTTCGCTATCAATAGAATACATTCCAAGGTAAATTTGCAGCAGCACTTTAATTAATTAGTGTGTGCATTTCCGATAACTAATGCAAATGATCAAAAAGGTTAATTAGGAGACCTTTATGTTTCAAAATTCAAACAGAATTAAGCTACAAAAGCAGGAAATAACATAGCATGTGAAATAGAGTTCTTTATATATTTTCAAGAGTAGTCCTGTAAGTTTTTCAAAAAAAGGAAGAAGAGAAAAAGTTTCCAAAAAAGTAAGCTTTGGTCTTTGACAGTAAAGAGAAACAAATGTGTCTTGGAAAAAAAATACGAAGCAGAGTTGGACTGAGTGGTTTTTATCTTAAACAAGCCAGAGTGTACGTTTATTTTACGTTCTTAAAGGAGAGACAGTGGTTAAATACCTTAAATTCAATTAATTGCAGAGAAGACATCTGAAGGATGGTGAGAATTTAAAAGGCAGGACTGTGAAGTTTTGTCCATAGAGTATTGCTAGAATTGGTTAAAGGGTAACATGTAGTCACTGTCGGATGTGCTTTCATGTATTGACAGATTCATTTGTGTGAACACCATGTTATAATGATGCACAGATGTGAGCAGTAGTGCAGAGGGCAATGACAGAAATTCAAATGGCACAGAGTGAAATCTAGGATCTGAAACTGGAGGTCACTCCATTTCAACCTCAGCCTCTAACCTTAGGAGCACTGTTGATCTTATTTTGTCACCAGACTGCATCATATTTAAGTCCTAAAAGTCAACTAGACTTGCTTTAAATTCTTGAAGATGTTTCAACTCTTATCTGAGAGGTTTCTTCAGTTCTGACTGACTGGTGGGGATTTTCAACTCTGTGAGAATCATTGACCTTTGAGAGTTGTTGGGGTCATATGTGGATCACTACCCTACCCAGCCATCATGTGAATTGTTCAGGTCCATCCATAATCTGGATGACTGAGAATTTTCACAGACACGTATTTAAGTACATGAGAACACTAGAACTGCAAAATTTATCTTTCTAATTTTCTATGAATTAAAAAGGTAAAAAAAAAGCATGTTTGAGAAGAAAGTTTTTGGTGCTTTCACTCACTTTTAGCATATCCATCCCCGGGATAGATGTGGCGATTATACATATCCATGATGAACACACGTTTGTCATCCAAGAAGTCACGCTCATGTCCATTTCCCTATAACAGAGTGAAACCACAGCTTTCAGAAAAAAAAACTTTGATGCTGACGCTGCTTTTTTAGCTGGTCTACAGAGGGCCATCCATACAAATGTGAATGTCTGTCACTGAGTGAGTGACTGGGTGAGTGATGAAGTTACAGGATTGGCCAGCCATATGATGGGATTTTTCCCATTGGCTGTTGCGCTTTCAGAGTAAATCAGCAGGAACATTAGCTACGTAGGCCAGTTTGGGATTTGGCTATTGGTCTGACAAACCAAGACATTTGATGAGGTTAAGGCATATTGTAATGGCCATTTTTTCTGTTTTCCAATGTTTTATAGTCCAAATAATCAGATAATTGAGACTATAATCTCAAGAGCCAATAACAAATTATCACAAGTTCAACCTTTTACAATGGACTTCAGTGTAAATCTTCCATTCCACTGACAGAGGAAACACATGTCCATGGGGTTTTCTACAGTGTTTTTCCCTGTTTCAAATTTGACTAGTGCTCATTTAGGTACCTATTTTAGGTCATGCCCTTGTCTTCTGCAATGGTTAAATGGCACCGGAGAAGAGAACTGACACTGTCTCCTGTTTATCTTGATAAACCAACTCCAATATTCACATAACAGTAGTGGATGAAAACAAGCAGTCATTTGGATTTTCATTTTCTTATTAAAATGTGCAATATATTTAGAAGGAAACCTAGCTAATGGTCTTAGTATCTGCAATCATGTCACATCAATTAAATGGTATAATTATGATAAATGTCACATTTCCTGATTCATCATTGCATTGGACTTAAATGTTTGGATACAAACCCAAACAAATATTGAAAAATGAAGTGTATACTGCAGTTCTGTTTCACTTTGCTAATTAACTAACATCAAATAAACTAAATACACCATAAATAAATAAATGTAAACTGTTTGTTTGAAGCTTAAGACAGTTGGCCGGGAATTACAATAAATGCAGCTTGGTGTCTGTGTCACTTAGATTCTACGAGGAAACCCATTGGAACATTATAGGGTTGGACCATGCAGAACACCAGCCTGGTTTGCTGGTCCTGCCGTGACTCCTGAGTCTCTGGTTGGCAAAAACGGTGCTCTTGTGGTAAATCAAAGTAAAACTGGTAATGAAGACTGCCTGCGCTGTGTTCACTGTGGTCCTGAAAACAGCATGAAACCCAGTAATGACAGTAATTTGACTGTGTTCTGGCCATCAGAATGCTTTAACGCAGTATATAGTAAAACCGGTACATCAGTACATCTCTAGCCTATGTTAAGTATATATAGTACAGAGTTTTTTGGTTTAAGTTTGTGCTGCATATTGCACTTAGGGCTTATATTTGCCTGAGACAATGACTAAATCATTGTGCAACTAAATGCTCTGTTCTGCCTCTAAAAGACAGATTGAGACTATAAATCACCTCATATGCTGCCTGAGCTCCAGCTGCCTGCGGTCTTATTAGTCTTATCCTCTCCCAACATACTGTATAATAAGATTAAGTATAAAAAGATTGCTGTTTCACTGTCATTTGTTACAGGTCTTTCCTTCAGTTCTTTGACTCAGATTTCCCCCTATACCAAGTTCAAACATCTGTATTAAATATTAGAACCATCTATCACAACATAACAAAAAAGGCAGGAAGACTGGAGCATACAAAAACACAGACTGCTGTCTTTTTTTTATCAAATAGAAACAGAAAGGATGTTGTTAGTAGTGAAAGTCCATTACCACATGACAGGTTGAAACTACAGTTTCTTCAAAATCCACTCCAATTTAGCATCAACACGTGCATCAATATACTGGTAAAAATATGTTTCTAGATAGACACATGGGATATATGGCATAAAAAAGATAATATACTTGATGTATATACAGATATAATGACTGATAATGATAATGAGTGAAAAGAAAGTTCAGAACTTCTACTTATCCAAGTTCATGATTTTTTTTTGGACTACAATTTGTTAGACTGCAATCAAATATAAGTGTTTTGTGTTTTGAATATGTTCCTTTTTGGTTGCATTTCTGTTCTGTTATCTTTTTATATTGCTGTGAATGTTTGATGGTATCTGTATATTTATAATTATTATTCAGATATATTCAAACAAAGGGGAAAAATATTAGAAACACAATGTAATTCTGTGTAATACCTCAGCACCACCTCAGGATGAAGCACAAAAATTAGTCACTATACAAACAGTTAAAGTGGTGTTTGTGATGTTCACCCAGTGCTGACAGAAAAGTCATGTGACATGTATTGCTGTGTGGACTGTAAAAATGTATTTGACTCATAAAAATCAGCCTCTGTGTGCCGTATTAGTCACACACAGCTCACACTGTATACATAGCTCATAACAGGCAGCCAGGAATATACCTTCACAGCAGGGCTCCAGTCGAGCTTGTTATAAACCAAACCTAAAACTGATCATTACTGTTTTGTTGTTCATTGTAAGTAGGCAATACTGCTCTCTGAGCCATAATGTCAATTGAAAGTCAAATGTGAGTACAAAATTTTAAGTGTCATAATTCAGGGGTGAATTACGATTTTACTGCATATCCTCAGTATTTTCCCCGTCCCAATTATCTGTAGACAGGGGCACTTCAGGCCCATCCCCAGGCCTTCATGCAGATTTGCCCTTTTGTTCCTCATGAATTATTTACTCAGCATCTGTATTGATCTCCTGTTTATGTCAAAAGGTAAAGCAACATCATTACCAATGAGGCATAGCTCAGAATAAATAAGGTTCTATTGCTGGAATACAACCATGGACCTCTGGAACCTTGAGACATCATCAATGTTAACACAGTTCTCAGGGTTAATATCCATCCATCCATCTTCTAAACCTGCTTATCCTTGAGCACACACAGGGTCGCAGGGGTGCTGGAGCCTGTCCCAGCTATCTTGGGCAAGAGGCGGGGTACACCCTGGACTGGACGCCAGTCAGTCATAGGGCTGACATTGAAGGACAGACAACCACTCACACTCACATTCACATAGGGGCAATTTAGAGTTGCCAATTAACCTGCATGTCTTTGGATTGTGGGAGGAAGCTGGAGTACCCAGAGAGAACCCACAGGCAGGCACATGCAAACTCCACACAGAAGGGTCTGTGAAGGGACTGAACCCAGAACCCAGAACCCCCTTGCTGTGAGGCGAACCACTACACCACTGTGCCACCAGGGTTAATATATGGGCGTGTATATCAAAAACATAAAGTAGGACTAAAATATGATAATCAGACTTCCAAAAATGTTCATTGTTCACTACAGCTGCAGTGAGCTCAGTCGTCTAACAGCCTGACAAGACATGTAACAAAGAGGAAGCTCATATTGTACTACATATGCACATAGTAAGCATGAGGGACAGTATAGATTCACACTGGTTTTAATCTCTTCTTAGGAAGATCTACCATTATGAGAATATATTTGGATCAACTGAAGATGAGCTGATTTGGCACACACGTTTTCTGTGTGCTGCTTGAACGGACACAAAGCTCCCATCTCATAAATAATACAGCAAGATCATACCTCACGCATACAAATATTGGGCAGTTAAGGTTTCCTTAGCTGGGCAGGACGTTTACTAAACCTTTAGCACATTACCATGAGGGGTGAAAAAACAGCATCTCTCTAGCTTTCTAAGACGATTGTGATGTCTCGTCATGTCTGTTAAGTTTCCATGTCTGTCATGTTTCTGTTTCTTGTTCTGGCTTGTCATGTTTTATTTTGAAATCCCTCAACTCTCCTCTCGTTCCAGGTCCCTTTACTTCCTGTCCTTGTGTGTTTCCCGCCTGTGTGATTGTCTGCCCCGCCCTGATTGTTTCCACCTGTTCCCCATTACCTCATGTGTACATATTGTCTGCATTTTTCCTGTCTTGTTGCCCAATCATTGACCTTATCCAAGCATTCATGTTCATGTGTGTCCTTGTCTTGTGTTCACATGTTCACGTGTTCATCGATCCAGGGATCTTATAAGGCCTGTACTGAGCAAAGCATATTGAGATCATAACTCATCTTCTACAACATCTAACTTGCTTACTATCACTAAGCAGTAGTTATCTTATTGAGGGAAAACTCTTAGTTAATGTCAAAAAATATGTTCATGCAGAATAAGAATTACTATTAAAGATTCCCAAGAGGAAATATTTAAACACAGTTGAAGATGGCTTGCATGTTGCTAGACAAGAGTCGAATGACTTACTGAGGAGATGAGCTGAATTCATTGTACATAGAACAAAACCAAATTATCGCAATATTGCAATTGCAGCAAACTGTGCAGGCTTCTAGCTCTTAAACTAAACTTTTGTGAATCCATGGGTCCTTTGACTCAATACAAAACCCAACTAAAGGGCTCTCATCCTAACTATTTCTGCTCTATTGGTACCTCTGTTCAGACTGCTATACAGAACAGTGCCTTCCATGAGCATACCAATCTCTAACACTAATCTCATTTTTACCATTGAAAGGTAAATTGTAACCACAGACCAGTATCTCTGAGATATAGCTGTAACTTGGATATAAAGATATACATAAACATATATAAAGATATTGCTATTAAATACTCTCTATGTAGAAATAAAGGGCCCGCTAAAACACGATGATTCTCAGTTTCAGGTGATTATATATCTATATTCCATTTCAAATTATATTTGTCACTTGCCAATAGATTCCAAACCCACAGGCCTCAAAATGTATCAATAAAAGTGTGAGGTGGAGTTAAGTGAAGTATGCTCAGATTTCAGGATTTGTGGCACCTCTTTGACCCATCAGCACGCTGTAGCCGCTGGATTAGGATGAGAGTGGACTTAGAGGAGGAAGGACCAGGAAGTTGAATAGTTTTTCAAATTTTCAAGCTCTCTCAGTTGTGCTCAAGCTCACCTTCAAAGCCTCTCCCCTTACACTTGCATAGTCTAAGTCTGTCTTTTTAACTTGATTTTCTCACTTGGTCTTCTACTGTTTACTTGTTTTTATCATGTAAGCCGTTGTTGACAAAGAGGGGTTGGGCAGTTTTCGCATGTTGATTGGGCATACAAAGCAGTTTTATGTCCTGTCTGCTACCTACAATCACTGTGGGTTGCTTTTAAATCATGGCAGTGATGGTTTTCATGACCAGACTGTTTTCCTATCATTAAAGCAACAGTCAGCAGGATTAGGAGAAAGTGCTCTTATTCTGAAAGTTATATTGAATACATGTTCCAGATCCCTTCCCCTCTTTCTATGGTGTATACCAGCTCATTATATTTTTTGTTTTGTTTTGTTTTATTACCTACTTCATCTTTAATCAAGTATTTCCCGTTACCAACATTAAGTAGACCACAGAAATGGCATACGAAAAAATGTATAGCTGTGTTTGCAATAGTCATATTAATCATGTTCGCACTAGAAAATGTCTGTCATTTATGTATAATTAAGATAGAGACAAATGTGATTATTGACTTGACTGACTGTCTAACAAACAAGACAATGAACTCAAAGGAGATGGCTTTGTGCTGCAGTGCCACAGCCCCTTTGATATGATTGTCCATCCCTTAAATCCCACTCAAATGATAATCTGCCACTCACCAAACACAGGCTTTCTGATGAGTCACAATTTGTAAAATAGATGCCATGAATGACCCATTCATAAATGCCCAGTTACCATTTTCAATCTAGGCTATAAAAAAATTCATCATACAATTCATCAATAAAACCTTATAATTGATTCTCAAATGGACAGAACAGTAATTAGAAAATAACTTACAATCCCCAGTGTAGCTCTAATTAAACCATTACTTCTAAGCTGCTGAGAAAGTCAAGACTACAGATTTTCTCTGGTCAATACAGGGAGAAAAACAGCCCAAATAACTAACAAAGGACAGAACTGATATTTTCTCAACTGGGAGCAACATGGCAGAAATGTTTTTGTATTTATCATTCAGATAATCATACAGATTTTCCTTTTTTGTGAAAGATTTGAATTCCTTTTAAAAGTTAGAAACTTCTGATTTGTCGTTTAATTTACCATTTGTGGGGAATCTTCAAAGACATCTTTTATTCTATCTTCACAATAATTAAAGTAGATGGGAGACAGTTGTATTGGGCAACAGACTGTTAAGAACAAAGATACAGATGGCAGCTCCACCTATTGATCTCTGCGCACTGAATGAGTTTGTGGCTTCTCGGCCAATGTCATTAAGTTTAATAATTCTTATTTCTTTAAAAATAAAAAAAATCTGCATGCTATATAAAAAATAAAAATGTATTTAAAATTGATAAAATGTGTTCCTGAAGCTTGAGTGTATCCCAATACTTTTTTAATAGTTCTAAGTAATAACCCGATGTGGATATGAATGTACCCTAACCATAACTACTGACCAAAAAACAGCTTTTTCAAGCCCTCTCCAATATCCTGGTCTGAAACGTGTCCTGGAAATTAGGTCAGACCTCCACCCACACACAACAGACACACACACGTAACACTTAATCACATACACTTCTTACCCTGCTTAACAACAACAAGATGGCTGACTTTAAAATATCTTAATGATATAAATAGCTTATGATATAAACATTATGCTGATGATGTGTTCACACAAAAGTCATTGCATGATTTCATACAAAGTCAAAGAAAGACGCAAACACATGTGAGTTCACACCAAGTGATGAGAAATACGCAACAGCAGTTCAAAAATGTCAACTTGTGTAATAAATTCATGTGATACTGTGTCCTGGAGGTGGGAATTGTAGCTGTTTGTGGGCACCCACACTTCTACTTATTACATATTTATACAGAGACCAAACAAAAAAGGAGACTGCTTGGATTTTTCATAACCTCTCAACACGAACAATGATGTCACCCACTCTAGGCCGACCTTTCTGTCCCATTCATTTAGATAGAGAAATCATTTGCTGATATGCACTTAGCTGTTGGCCAGTGGACATGTTTTTAGATACATCGCACTGAATATGACGGTAAGGGCCATTTCGGCCCACAGGGAGTTCTATTGATCGGTATGGTAGTAAAATGGGGGTTATTTGGTCATCACTGTCAGTCAGTTTCTAAGCAGCGATGCACATTGACACTGAGAGGTAATGGTGTCAGCTCACCTGATGAGCATCCAGATCAATGATGGTAGCCCTGGAGATGCCTTCCACTCTCTCAAACAGAAACTGAAAGATATATGAAAAAAGATAGTTGCTTTCTCTCTGAAGCTGACATATTCACAATTCAGATTCTCACTCAGGGGTTCCAAAGTAACTTGCTTGTAAATGGTTAAGCTCATATTCATATTTGTCTTTTAGTTAGAAGCATATGAATATTTTTCTTAATTTTATTTTTACTGAACAGGTTATATCTGCGTGTGTGTGAGTGTGTGTGGAGCAGCTTCTTTCCTCAGGCTATCAGACTCCTCAAATCTTTCTCCATAATAAATAAATAACATGGGACTTTTCATTGACATTGTACATACTGTACATTCTTTTTGGGTGTGTGTATATGCATATATATGTATAATTGTATATAGTGTTTTACTTTCTTGTATTCTAATTTAAACCTATGTATACACTATGGTCTGTACACTATGTATATGTAGCACAAAATGACAATAAATGAAGCCTGGTTAATTCAAACTGATATTATACTGACAGCAAGGTTCTGGGTTCAGACCCACTGGCTAGCTGGGGTCTTTGTGTGTGCAGTTTACGTGTTTTATCCGGGTACTCAGACTTACTCCAACAACCCAAACACATGCAGGTTAGGTCAACTGGTGATTTACATGTGAACATATCTGGTGTTGAATGTTGAATGTTGAATGAATGTTTCCAATGACATAATATTTTGCAACACCAGTTACCTTGATGGCCAGAGTAATGTCGGCATATGCGCAAAAGCCCCCTCCCCTGTCGCTAGAGCAGTGGTGGAAGCCTCCTCCTAGGAAACAGAAAACCCACTGGCTCAATGTCAGGGCCATTACACGAGCTGAGCAGGTCACATTCAAGAAAGTCTTATTCCAAATGCCATAATTGGTCATTGCTGTTATTGAGTTTACTGCAGCTTACAAAAATGCCTGCTGTCCCCTTGTGGTACAACAATGGGTGTATTGACACCAGAATGGAATTTTCAAATGCTCCTTAACTGCTCTACCTAATGTGCAGGGATGGAAAGTAAGACTCTATTAACATTAATAAATATTAACATATGTTATTACACTAGAAGGCAACAGGTGAAATATGATTATCATTTGTTGCTTGGCTTACAAAAATGGCCTTTCATAGAGCCTCTAACTTTTCATATTGTTGCAACACACAATATGCAGATGTCAGATGCATTGCAATAGCTTTTATATCTTCATTAAGATGTTGGTTATTAACACAGAACAGGCTTTTCCCCTGGTTCATCAAAGGAGTAAAACAGCTGAGTAAGCAGGAGGTGCAAAGTAAAAGTCTGATACAGCTTCCTTAGTTTAGTGATTTACACAAAGAGGGAGGAATAAAGGACACACCCACAAAAAATATCTTACAACCTTCTTAAGTTGCTAAGATTCAGTAGGAGTCTGAAATAGTCAGTATTGACAGTATCTAACCTAGTAAATCGCACTGACAATCCATTCTCGTTAAATGTCTGGAAGAGATACTGTACAGGTATAAGGTGGTCACACTGATTATATATTTTTATTTATTTATATACCACCGTTCATGCACATAACGCAGCTCAACATGCTTTACAATTCAGTAGCAACTACGTTAGCACCAACACAAGTTTAAAACCACACATACAAAAGCGGGAGGAAAAGAAAAGAAAGAACGTTACTATTTATAAAACAGAATTTCCTTAGAACAATTAAGATTATTAAACCTAACCTACAGCCGCTAGTAATTGCCTGTAAAAAGATACAGTGGGTACGGAAAGTATTCAGAACCCCTTTAAATTTTTCACTCTTTGTTTCATTGCAGCCATTTGCTAAAATCGAAAAAGTTCATTTTATTTCTCATTAATGTACACTCAGCACCCCATCTTGACAGAAAAAAACAGAAATGTAGAAATTTTTGCAAATTTATTAAAAAAGAAAAACTGAAATATCACATGGTCATAAGTATTCACCCTTTGCTGTGACACTCATATTAACTCACACCTTTGCTGTGACACTCATATTTAACTCACATGCTGTCTATTTCTTCTGATCCTCCTTGAGATGGTTCTACTCCTTCATTGGAGTCCAGCTGTGTTTAATTAAGCACACACCTGTCTATATAAGCTTGATTCACAGTGTTTAATTAAACTTCAGAGATTGACTTAGGAAAGGCACACACCTCGAAAGGTCTATATAAGACCTCACAGCTCTAGAACAGTGCAAGACAGATCTGTCACAGCTCACAGTGCATGTCAGAATCAAATGAGAATCATGTCGAAGGAACTGCCCAAGGAGCTTAGAGACAGAATTGTGGCAAGGCACAGATCTGGCCAAGGTTACAAAAGAATTTCTGCAGCACTCAAGGTTCCTAAGAGCACAGTGGCCTCCATAATCCTTAAATGGAAGAAGTTTGGGACAACCAGAACTCTTCCTAGACCTGGCCGTCCAGCCAAACTGAGCAATCGTGGGAGAAGAGCCTTGGTGAGAGGGGTAAAGAAGAACCCAAAGATCACTGTGGCTGAGCTCCAGAGATGCAGTAGGGAGATGGGAGAAAGTTCCACAAAGTCAACTATCACTGCAGCCCTCCACCACTCGGGGCTTTATGGCAGAGTGGCCCGACGGAAGCCTCTCCTCAGTGCAAGACATGAAAGCCCTGCATAGAGTTTGCCAAAAAACACATGGAAGGACTCCCAGACTATGAGAAATAAGATTATCTGGTCTGATGAGACCAAGATTGAACCTTTTGGCATTAATTCTAAGCAGTATGTGTGGAGAAAAACAGGCATTGCTCATCACCTGCCCAATACAATCCCAACACTGAAACATGGTGGTGGCAGCATCATGCTATGGGGGTGTTTTTCAGCTGCAGGGACAGGACGACTGGTTGCAATTGAAGGAAAGATGAATGCGGCCAAGTACAGAGATATCCTGGAAGAAAACCTCTTCCAGAGTGCTCAGGACCTCAGACTGGGCCGAAGGTTCACCTTCCAACAAGACAATGACCCTAAGCACACAGCTAAAATAACAAAGGAGTGGCTTCGGAAAAATTCTGTGACCATTCTTGACTGGCCCAGTCAGAGCCCTGACCTAAACCCAATTGAGCATCTCTGAGAGAGACCTGAAAATGGCTGTCCACCAACATTCACCATCCAACCTGACGGAACTGGAGAGGATCTGCATAGAAGAATGGCAGAGGATCCCCAAATCCAGGTGTGAAAAACTTGTTGCATCATTCCCAAGAAGACTCACATGGCTGTTCTAGCTCAAAAGGGTGCTTCTACTCAATACTGAGCAATGGGTCTGAATACTTACGACCATGTGATATTAATAAGAAATAAAATGAACTTTTTCGATTTTAGCAAATGGCTGCAATGAAACAAAGAGTGAAAAATTTAAAGGGGTCTGAATACTTTCCGTACCCACTGTATATGTTGTGTTGTTGTTTAAAACTCTGCACTGAGTCAGCAAGACTAATGTTTCAAGGCAGAATGTTCCATATTTTGGGGGCGTAGTGATACAAATAACAAAGGTACATCTCCAAAGGTTTTTGTGGTGACCTTGTTAAAAGAGCAGTTGTGGAGCGTCTTGATAGAAAGTCTGTGATACAAAAGTGTCTTCAAAACTTAACATGATACAAGCAGGCATAACAAGCTTTTCTGCATCTTGGTGGCTCAGTACAGCTTGGCTACATTGCACAAATAACAAAAGGCAGTTTTGGTCAATAAATTTAAATGGGCTGTAAAATTGAGGTCAGAATCTTAAATGACACCATGGTTTCTTACTTGATGTTGGGTCTACAAGGTCAGATACCCAAGTTTAGCAAGAACAGAGTCCCTCTTATTTTTTGGGCCAGCTAGGAGGGTCTCATTATCTTCACTGAGCTTTAGGAAACTTGCTCATCCACTCATTATTGGCTGAGAGTCAGTAAGTTCAGACAGAGCATTTGGGTCATCTAGCTACATGGACACAAACAGCTGTGTATGTGTCCTGTGTTACCCAGGGTGATTATTTCCTGATTGAGAAGAACTTAGCCAAAACTAACCAAACATGGGATAGAGGGCATAAACCCTGGTGTCCAGTGTTATGGTTCTGTGTTTTGGGAGTGAAACCACCAAGGTAGTAGTGACACCATATAAGTAACTCCAAATTCACATAAATAAAATGAAATGATCAAACCATCTCCGATGAGTCTGACATAAGTTGTGGAGGCTTCATCTAGCCATTGCCAGTACAGGGTTGGACGATAAAGTTTTGTATAACTGTAACTGTAACTTTATACAAGAGTATATGAAGAGTGATGAAGTTATACGATTATTTGGCTGAATGTTGGGGTTTCCTCACTGACAGAGCTCGTTCAAAATATATAAACAGAAACATTAGTTACTGCTAAAGTCAGAACAGCTGTGCAGCTTCTGTATTTCTATTTTTCTATTTTTCTATTTTTTATGAGCTCTTCTTTAAAGATAGCTGGACTTTTTCAGGCTAAACACTGTTGTGTTGTGTCTTCTCAGCTTCATACATTTTTACAGAACCTGTTTGGTACTTAGATTAAACAAAATATTGTATTTAAAATAAATCAAAATCAAATCAAATTTATTTATTTAAAGCCCAAAATCACAAACATAGTTTGCCTTGGAGGGCTTTACACTCTGTACAGTTGTGACACCCTCTGTCCTTAGACCCTCAAACTGCTATATTTACTGCTATATTGAAAAATATAGTTCAACAGACCTGTCAGTGGAGTTGGGAGTTACAACATGTCCCGAATGTGTTTTGAATTATGGTGTTGGGGCAAGTACTTGCTTGACATTTGGATTACAGACTGTTTGTGGGATTTTTTAAGACAGCAAATGTTAACCTCTTTCACAAAGCTGTATTGACTATCGTGACTGTCTCAAGTAGAACAAACTTGCTTTAAATTTCCTCAGAGTTCTGGGTAAATTATGAGTGTTTTCCAAACTCATAAACAGACTGACTTAATACAGTTACGAGTACATTTTACTTTTGTAAAAAGAAATTCAGTGAAGAGGACAGTAATAACACAAAACTTGCCAGTGCAGTGTTTGAATGTGGCTTACTTGCTAACTCATCTGTCAGGCTCAAGATAGTTTCACTGACCAAAACAAAATGGCAGATATTGTCCTCACTGGGGTTTTGCTTTAGTCTCAGGTCCTTCTTTGAAAGCCCTAAACACCTTTGAGTTAGCTCTCAGTGAATTAAGCTTTAACTGAATGATCAACACTTAAATGTATATGTGACCATTAGAAATGCATGGATGCAACTTTTCCTCTCCCAGTCTGGATTCTGGTACCTAACTTCAGGATATCTGCTGATACTGAATGTTTACCAGATACCATTTATTTTAAATTTTAATCAATTTAAAATCTGTACAACAGTACAAGACACTCACATCACAAATCATAACACAAGATGCACAGTAAGTTAGTCATATCAGGTTGATTCCCTATATCAGTAACAGGGCTGATACCACTTCTCAGTGGACAGCATGTGAACATCTGTCAAAGAGTATCTGTTCTACAAACTCACTTACCAACATTTATAGCCCATCCTCGGTCAACAGCCAGTTTTCCTGCCTGTGAAAGACACAACATATCAGTTCAAGTTTCAACCTCAATATAGAGGTTTGTATGAAAATGAGAAATTAACAAGCAGCAGCAACGAGTCTCAAGTGGCTCACAATAAACTGATTCATGTTTATTGAATGACAGAATAAAACATTACATTATACATTTTCTCTATAGTAATGTAGACCATAGTAGCCATTGTAGGGTTGAAGTCAACACAGACTATTAGATGTTGAAAACTTTTAATCTTGACCATGTGAGACTAGATGTGAAAAAGCATGAAAATCTCACTTCCTGTATTTTCACAAATAGAATATCGGTTTAATAAACCGATATTCTATTCAAGAGATTTAATCTGCAATATTTTTAAGAATATTTAACCTCTCTGGGATAATTTAGTCCAGATTTGACCTGTATAGTGTTTTTTTAATCAGAACCTGAGCCGATATCATCTAGATGTAAGAAAAGCAACTTTTTCACAAATATACAATTAACATTTAGACATCAATAAGTTTTGTGTTCCATAAACTGTATATAAATGTAGACAGCATGACAGCTCCCCAGAAGTAAAACCAAAACACCTTGTTTGCCCCCAGGTGACTGGGTCCAGTATTGGTTATGTTCAATGTTAGCACATGGAACATGTTAGCACATGGAAAATGGGCAAAACTTAAAAAATCTAAGTACATGTCAACTACATTGTTCCCAAAAATATTTTCTGTTATTTTAGGTAGTTCCTATCACATTAATGTTCATCTAGTTCATATTTCAGATTTTTGCTTCACTTTTGTTTTGTAGAAGATGAGTCATCTATTTACATATACTGTCCATGTCCACCTAAAATACCCAGCACTTTTATGCTAGTGGTTGGTGTTAGTATGCAATGCTAGCTAACTTTAGCTTTTGGATAGGGTAACAACACCATGATCTCAGCTAGTGTTATAGCTTTTAAGAAACATCATGTTTGCTGTATGTGATTTACCTTCAGACGGCTGCTCACCCTTCTCCATGTCATCCAATAAGTCCTTAATTGGCTGAATGCTTGACAAATCAGAAATGTTCAACACTGGAACGCCCACCCTCAAAGTTCCTGTACTTTGAAAAAGTACCATCCCCCCAAGCAGGGACTATTTTAGGGCGTAAAATAATGGCCCCAGAACTTAAATCCTGGTCCCAGGTCCATATGCAAGGGAACATGCTTGTTTGGTACAAAAACCAAAAAAAGTCACATAATCATCAGTTTTATGTCTTTTTCAGTCAAAATGAAATTTAAAAATTCCCACTAAAATCATGACTTGCAATATCTTATAATATCTGTCAAAATAATCACAACATTTTTAATTTTTTTTTTTTAATATTGGTCAGCCTTGTAGTCAATTCCTTTGTAAATATTTGAGAAATTAAACCTATTTTTAAAAATACTTTCTGTATTAGATGGTAAATCATTGTGGTGCTGGGGCTACATGCGTGCTTTGTAATGCACTTGAAAAGCTTGTATTATTTGACAAAGGTAACAGAGACAGTAGTGGATCAAAATCTCTTATTTCTTCTTCTGTCCAGGTAGGAGTAGGAAGATGGGTAAAATATATTACCACAGCAGCATTAATGAAGACACATGAAGAGGAAATGAGGATCTCAGATACTTACCATTATTGTTCCTCCAGTCTGTGTCCGCAAAGGCCTCAACACTTTACGCTGCACCAGGAAATTAGGCAGAAACAGGAGAGGCGGGATTTCTGTGATAGTTGCTACGACTAGAGACCACTAAAGTGAACACAAAAACACAATTTTTCTATGACTCAATAAGGAAACAGGGGTTGGATATAAAGGTGCAGACAAGACATAATAATAAAGAAAGATACACACATGGACAAAATTGTTGGTACCCCTCCTGTTAAAGAAAGAAAAACTCACCATCATTTTTGTCCTGGCCAGTTTGTTTTTTAAAATGATTTTGTTGAACCACAATTCAAAAGCAATGTCTGATTTTCATTAGTTAATTTTCAGTAGATTTTTATTTATTATTACTTTTGTCAGTGTCAAGTTATTTCAGTGACCTTTGTGGGTTTTTCTTTCTTTAACATAAGGGTACCAACAATTTTGTATAATTTAGTATAATTTTTTGTATAATAATGGTGCCAGTGGGCACTGAGGTCCACTTTCTTTTGGTTCAACATGCAGTAGAGGGAAGAGAGTATAAATACAGAGGCTTTGAAGATGAGAGAACTGCTGTTATCAGCTTTTACAATCACTTTTCAGTAATTCCACATCACCGACTGTATGACATAGCCACATACAACTGAATTAAAGCTTCACAACTCCCCTCTGGAGGGAAAGCCAACTAAATCAACTCCTGGAGTTGATAAATTAAAAGTGCAAACATCCGTGATTATTTAGTGGACTTAGAGACATGTTATCATTTAACAATGCTTGACATGATTAATTTAAATGAGGACTACAGGATTATCCGCTGCATTTTGACGAGGATTCTCTGCATTGTTGTGTTGCCTACTGCTTTGCAACAAATATGCAAAAATGCAATTTAGCAGAAAAAAATCCAGACAACAGTCTGTTTGGTTTGGATCACATTAATTATATTGTTAAATATGAGCACATAGTAACATTTCTTTTTCATGACAAATCACTTAATTTCAAATCCTGATGGATCTCTCAGCTCCTCAGTACTACTGATTGATGAATGTATTACACAGAGGAGATGTAGAAAGAAAAAAACAACCTGTGAAGAGATGAGAGACTGCAGTGAACATGTCATGCTGTCATAATAAAAGATCCAGTAAAAGTTAGAAGTGTTGAAGAAAAACAAAGCAACCTTTAATCTGTTGAGGTAGCGTTTGGTGTGAACCACCAGCAGATCATCTTCAGTAGCCTCACGAGCTTCAACGATGCTGCCATCAGAGATGAACTGCTCCTCTGAGACAAGGACATTTTGTGTTAAGTCAAAGAGATAAAAATATATATAGGTAAAATTGGCTGTAGAAATGTTAAAATATAATGCTATTCATACATAAAAAAACTATAAAATAATAACCTAAAATAAATAACCTTCATAACAGAGTTGATGTTTTTCTAACTTATGTACTAAACAATTTTCAAGACTTTCAAAACAAAAGCTTGAACATCTAAATTACCATTGCCCAATAGGGAAAAGCACTAAACTGTCCAGTCCTACAATGATCAACTACTTCACCAATCTATCTCATGTAGTTGAACACAGGCAACAATTCCATGTCCTTAGTTTGGTATTAAGTGTGTGTGTGTTTTACTGAAATAACACTGCTGAAGCAAGATGTAAATATTCATTTGAACTGTGATCAGTGACCAAACTAATTTGCATGCATGAACCATGAATAAAGAGAAGCACCAGCTTCTGCTTGACCAGTTCATTGGCATGGTCAGCATTATTCTAACTTTAAACTCATATTTTGGTATGTGTATACATATACATAAGCAAATAAGTAACAAGAAATTACAGTGCAGAAATGACAAAGATATGTTGGAGGTCATTTAGAAGTCAGAGTCTCCATTACATTGTTTATCCACCAGGGGGCACTGACAAGTCTATTTCTCAACTGTAAAGAACTTCACGTGCTCACAATGTTTTACTAGCCAAATTTCAGGTAGAAGGATGTAACTTGTGTAAAAATTATGTTTAGTAACATTTGTTAAAACTGTCACTGTGTCCTGGAGTAGTACATGGCACAGATAATCTGTGATAACTTAACATAACTAACATAAGTATTATGTCATTAATTGTACCCTCTAGCTACATTATATCTGACAACTCACTCATTGCAGTAACATGCAGTAAAAAATGTGATTCTTGCAAAACTTAGATGCACCCACAATAGTCTACACCCTGCATTTGCACATGCTTCATAGCAACATTATTTTTAACATGGCTATAATGATATAGTAAGTATAGTTTTGAATTTTAGTAACTTACTATAGTTAACATTAGCTACTCTATTGTATAAGTGTAACACAGAAATGTTTTAACACTGTACTATTTAAAAAAAAAAAAAACTTCTGCTGATGTTGGATGTAACACAGAGAGCTCTTTAACATCTTTTGTATAAGTTCCTTTATATGATTTTCTAAATATACTGGTCACCACTGCAATATCCTCTTTTTCTCCATTTCTTGCCAGGCTCAGTTCTTAATTCATACTCAAACATTTTTGTGAATTCACTAAGCTGTGAACTGCATTTTCTTGCAAAGACAATTCATGGTGCAACTTAACATTGTGCCAGTTATCCAGCAACTGTTTCCCCTTAGCCTTGAAACCTACACTGAGCCTCATCTACTGTACCTGCACAGACTACTACAGGGAGTTTTCTCTAATTATCTGTGCACTATTGCTCTGCATTTCCCCTCCCCAGAAACTACATCTCACCTCTCCACTCGCTGCTCTATTTTCTCTAGCTCTCTTTGCTGCTCTGAGCAAATCCATCAGCAGAAAGGGATGTCCTCCCCACCTGCCTCCGTTTCTCTTACCTTTCAAGAAGTGAATGACTTTCCCCCACTTCCCTGCATCAAATGGATGGAGTTTTTCAAGGCCCATGAAGGTGATGTTGTAGTCAGCGTGGTACACAATAGGCAGACATGCTTGAGGGATGCTGGTGTACAATTCAGTGCAGTGAGAACTGAAAGAGGGAGGTCCAAAAGGTCTTCAATACAACACTTCTCCACTGCATTTACATGATGTGATTACCCCATTGGAAACTATAATGCTGTTTGGTTTGTGCAGCTCACCTCCTTTTCCTTTCATTAACTACGTGGTGAGACATGTCTTTCAGGCATTGCTACTTTCATCTGGGAATAAAAATGAAAGTAAAGATTAGTAACTGACAATGGCAATCATTCATTAATAACTGTGTAAACATTTAGTAACTCTTAGAACATCAATAATTCTGATTTCACATTTCAGTGTGTAATAATTACTTTATATCCACATTACTGAACTAACAAGAATCAGGGATAATAAACAACAAGCATAAAAAGGCTCATGTCTGGCGCATGCGCAGTGTCATATATACATTTCCAAAGACGCAACGGCATCAGGAAACGTGTCTGTGGACACACACACTCCGATCCTGTGTGCGCAGGCCTTACATGATGTGGCTCAGCCTGTTTTAGTGCTCAAAATAAAAAAGACGTTACCACAGCTGCTGTATGAAACAACGTGGGACTGTTTGGGAGGACACAAACAGCCGATGTGTCTCACCTGCTGCTGTGAATAACGCTGTCACCGCTGCTGGACGGTGGAGACTGGACGGTGTGTGCCTGTGTGTGTGTGTGTGTGTGTGTGTGTCCGTGCTAGCAGGAATTGGCTGGAGTTAGTGGTGAGCAGTACGCTTCTAGAAAGAAAGCGTTTATTCTTGGTGTTGGTTTCCCACAGTCCCTATTCCCTCCTGTTCACGTAGAATACGTACGTAGAATGCGCATGACCTCCGTCACTTACGTTCTTGGCGCACACGTACATTTAAAGCAAAAGAAACGTACTCCAACAAGCTTTCACTTTCTTCATATCTTGTTCTGCTCTTCCTACGGTATACTAACAGTGTTGCTGATTTAACGGACATTACACATTTACATTTGCTTTTCTTTCAATGCAGAAAACATATCAAAAGATATTATAAAAAGTGTTATCTGTGTGTGTGTGTGTGTGTATATATATATATATATATATATATATATATATATATATACACACACACACACACACACATATATATAAAGCTCTTAAATGTTTTTTTATTATAATTATATGCTGTTTTTAAATGAAGAATGCTATGGCTACTGATGGAGCTGGAAAAACGTTTATTGTGGGGTTGTAGATCTGGTTTTACCTTTTGAAGAGACAATGGCCTGAATAATATATTGCAGCCTAGTAGAACTGGTGCCACTAGCTGCACTAGTAGAACTAGTAGCACTAGTAGAAGCAGTGGGCTGCATGCAAATGAAGCAGGTGGGACAAGGCTTTTGATTAGTCAGTGTTAAAACAGAGTGCTGTAATGTCTTTTAATGCCTGCTTTTTGTTTTGATGAGCTAAAGTATAGTAGCATCGTTTTTAGGCACAAGAGAGTTGTTTAAGCAGCATGCCGTCACTAAGTTATTATGTTTCATTAAATGTTGATTCAATTCTGACCTTGGCCTTTAAGAGAGGGTCATGAAACAGGAGTATGGGACTAAATCAGCCCGAACACAACTTTACTCTTTATTTTATGATGTTAATTTTAAAATAAAGATTTGTACACATTGTGTATATAAATATAAAAAATATATGCACTATATATGAATACGATATGAATAATGAGGCCAATCTATGGTTATAAATAAATGGTAAAATATGTACTAGTGTAACTAGTGGCTCTTACTAGTTTACCAGTGTGCATTTTTGGCTGTCACTGGTTTACTAGTAAGGAAAAATATAGCCTACTACTTAACTAGTGGGATGAGTTCATGCTCTACTAGTAAACATGTAAGCGTTTTTGCCATGTGATATCAGTGATATCTAATTAATACCCAAATGGCTTGCCATAGTACTTTGCCGGTTAGTCCTGGTACTGGCTGTGAGGGTGCCAGGTTTCCAGCTTATTAATGATGGTCAATTTTATGTCAGTCACCCTCATGTTATTAAAATCTCTGTCCTGGGGGCTTGTTGGGGCTTGGCACCATGTTCATTATACCTCAGCAGTCTCTAGTTGTAATAGCAGTTTATGGGTTAGGGATTAGGGGTTAGGGTTAGGGTTTGTGGCTTTAGGAGTTAAGGAGTATTTGGGTCAGGAATATTTGAAGACGAGCTACTATAGCCCTTATAGTAGCTCATCAGAAGAAAATGGATGAATGGATGGAATTTGATGAATACATTGTTAAGAGAGTTTTTTTATATAGCAGTATCAGCAGACAGACAATAATCATCAGTCTTCAGTGGGTAAAGGAGGTCAGACCAATTAAACTAGTGTTATGTTCAGATTCTGTAGTAAAACATCAGGACAAATTGAGATGATATTTTAATCAAGATTTATATGATCTTATATGATTTTACTGAATCTACAGCAACTACACTGAAAAAAAATTGGAGTACTATTTACTTAGACAAACATAGGTAAGTTTTTCCACGCAGAAATGTTGAGTAAATTCTACAAGTGTGATTTTCAAGTAAACTTTACTTGCAGATATGAGTTATTCTTACAAGAATACCTCAGGTAACCTTTACTCATAATTATCAATATTGTCATTGAATTTTACTCAGTCATTATTAGTAAGTTCTACTTAGACTCAGTTTGCATCAAACATTAAAACAAATGGTATTTCAGGATATTTTTTAAATAGCTTTTCTAACTTTTATTTACAGGCTATATTCAAGTAACATTTACACAACTTACATAATTTAATACTAATGTCTATGGTATAATGAGCCTTCACAAAAAAGTAAAGCAGCCCTGTTTACACAACACCACCTTTATTTTTCTTTTGCACACAAGAGTGGGTACTGTTTTGTATTCACAAACACATTCACAAACACTTAAAGGTGTTTTCAATGAAAGTTTTTTAAACATGCTGACAGAACATTTGCATGGCAAAATCTTTTTTGCCAAAAGGTTCAAGTTAAAGCACTTTGAAATACAACATGTCTTTCCTATCTGACAGATACCTGTTATTCATAATAAAAAAAATTAAACAATTCTCTTAACATGTACATCACAAGACCTTTTAGATCAATCAACTGTATCAAGAAAGGTCTAATGAGATATTTTAAGGTTTACCTTATTTTTCACAATTCTGACATCATTTTCTTTCTTTTGGCCAAAAATATGACAATTCTAAAATGGCCCTGAGTTGTTTTGTTGAGAGGCTAAAAACTAGCCCAGGAACAGTTTGAGCAGAACATACTTTGCCAATCTACTGTATCCTTTTTATCCTTGAAGTCCATACAAAAAACACTGAACACGTCCCGAGAACATTTGCACAAATTGACCTAGTACATCTCAAAAGAAATTACTATTACAGCAGCCAAATGTTTCATCTTAGAAGGACAGTATTTTAAGTTGAAAGGAGAAAATGCCAAGATAACTATTTTTCTTTGGGCCCCAAAACTTGGACATTCTACAGTGGCCCTAAAGGCTTAATACAGTGCAACAAGTATACTTTGCTTTGAGTGCTCTCTTTAGAAGACACAACATCTAGGAGTCTTTTTGGCCATCAACTGACCAAACGCTTATACATGAATCTGCATTTTAGAAGAACAAGTTTTAAACATGTCAAACGTGCACTCACACCACAAGTTTGTTTCGCAGTGACTGGACTTTAGGTGACATTTTAAGGACATGAACCTCAAGAAAGAGCTTCTGGAAAACTTCAAATATGTACTTCAATTTCGGTGGGTAACTCAGGTTGAGTGCACAGATGATGCCCATGAGCAGAAGCCTTTGCAACCACTTCCACATTTGTCAAGTACCTGAGTTCCTTTGACTACAATGGACACATCAACATGGGGTGATGCTTCACATTCTTCACTTACATGGAAGACACAAATCTTCAGGACTTGCTCAGCCTGGTCCTCTTGAACTGCTTCTCTGCTGACGTCCTGTAAAATATATGTGAATCCATGTTCAGGTGCATAGTACTGTGTACAGAGCAGATTTCTTGCAAGGTTAAAATGGCGACACAATTCAGTTTGCACATTTCATAAAAGCATAAATGAGATATTGACAGTTTTGAATGAGAATAGAAAACATGGTGGTGGATCAGTTGTCACTCTAAAAGAATTTTAAATTTGAGACAATAGTTGTAAATAAAATTATATCAATACCTGTTCTGACACCACAGCAACAACAAATAACCTCCTGGTCACCCAAAATAGCTCATTTATCTATTTAGTTTTGATTTCTAACCTGCGCATAAGAATGGATTGATGAATATGTTTAAATATGGTTAAACCATTATAGATTCTATCAGTTCCACTATTGACACCATTTTGGTGGGCAGAAAAGACTATATGTTCTTCATTGAACTTTTATCAATTTTATTTTGTATTTTGCATTGTCAGCCAACCAGCTTTTATCCTGCCAATTTCAACACATCTTTCAACTTTTAATCAATTTGTAGTTGGAGCCAATGTGAAAGTCGAAGGTGTTAAAGGTGTTGCCTTTTATTTCTAATTGTTGATGTGTCTGATGAATAGCAGTTCAATTTTTCAAGTTTTAATTAGACAGTTACTTTTACAGTACTTTTGCAGGGCCAACCATATGATCACAGATTCATACATGTTTTGTTATGCAATGGAAGCAGTATCAAACCGTACACGTCATCATAAAAAAACAACATACAAACAAAAGGTATGATATCCTGAATCTGATTTGATTGGTTCCTGAAGGCTTTATAGGGTTAAACCGTTAACAAAGTACATACACAGATACTTACACGAGTGTGCATAGAGGAATTTCTCTTGAAAATAAGCGGACTGCTTCTGCTCTTCGGATGATGTCCGACCGTTGCGCGCTTTTGAATGATGTCACTCGCCAGGTTTGAATGAGGTTGCAGGTTTGCAAAATAGTTTATAAGTTTAGTTTACTTGCTTTTTACAAGTTGATCATCTAATTTATAAATTGAATACAAATTACTTGGTAATTGTCAGTTACACTTACACTTTCAAATTAAGTTAAAAATATACAAAGCAAATGTCAAGTAGCATTTCATAAAATTATGCTATTTTTTTAAAGTAAAAACGGGGTAATACAAAACTCTTGTAGAATTTAGTTTTCACGTCAAAGTAATATTTACAAGGCCAAAAAATCATTTTTTTCAGTGTAGGAATAGATGTGACCTTGTATAAACCATTGTTACGGCCTCTGTAGTCGGGGAAGGGATGCATCACGGGTCCTCTTCCTCTTCTTACTAATGCGGTCTACAGGCGCTCCAGTCTCCTCTTCCCAGGATTGGTCGAGAACTATCGGGTGGACCCAATCCGGTTTCTTCCTCCTTTCCTTCGCTTGGACGTCACCGATCCAGTCAGCCAACCCGCCGGGAGCTGGGAGTTTTGAAAAGGACAGCTCCTGCCTGCACCACCCGGCGCGGCTGTGCGTTTAGTGCTCAGTAGTGCTCAGCTTGCCATCGAGGCGCCCGTGAATTGGCTTTGTGTGTGTTTTTTTTTTTTCTGAGATGAATTGTGATGTACCTGCAGAAGTGTACTAGATAGCTTTTCGGAGACTGGGAAAGGTGATCTGGTGGTTTTGTTACCACTCGTGTTCTCTGTTCGTTTTGTTTCGTTGTTATTGGGCTGTTGGCCACAGTTTTACTTATTTTGGTGATTTGCTGTTTTTGTTCTTATTTTTGTATACTTATGAAGTCTTACCAGCTTGTGCTGTGAGTTTTCTGTTAGAGTGGGATTTTCTTTTCATTTTGGGTGATTGTCCGGCATTCCCCTCCGCCACTTCTTGTGTTGTTTTTATGATCAGGTGAGCTACTAACAAATAAACAGCATTATATCTGCCCACTACACCAGCTTATGTTCCTCCCTTCACCCTAGACCTCTTAGGGACCATATAAAAGGCAACGGTCTATGTTGACTTGAACTCTAGAAATGCCACTTGCAGCTATGTTTATATTAATGTTTTAAGCTGCATAAATATTTCTTTTGGCCTGTAAGGTGTAATTTTGTTTTTCTTCTTCAGTAGAAGTGATTAACACTGCGAGGTCTGCATTCAACATGAACTAGATGGTCTGCTAGGGGCAATAAACACCTCACAGACAATACTGAGCATCTGTTGCCATAGCAACTGTCAAAGTAGATATGGCAGCAACCCATTCTCACCTATGTAACAGAACAAATAAAATAAAGGCCCTGCTGCTGAGGCAGAGAGGCTGATAGACCATCCATAAAACCTCTAAAGTAATATGTACAACTATAACCGAATTTCCCCATCTCTGGTGGGGATGAGCCTGCCCACAGGTGAGAGATTGACCACTGCAGCTGGCCCAATCAACAAGGTCCAGAACCCAAGTGACATTGACTACACTCCTTTTTGTTTTGACAACACAAGTAAGGTTCTCATTACAAAATTCCTACTTGTCATGCTTCGGGCAGAGCTGGCTAGGTTCTTTCCACTTTATACTAAGCAAAGTTATTCCCTAAACTGTTCAGGACAAATACATGTTTTGTTACACCCCTAGTTTTTACACTCATTTGGATTTGTTTGCTGATTGCTGCCCTACAGATCCTACAGAGATTTACATTACAAGTGTTACAGCACTAAAATTAGTTAATAGGGTTAACTGCACTAAAGAAACCTAAAGGTCAAAGATCAAAGGTCACATCATTCAGTCATAAATCTTAGCACATTCAGCATTAGCATCATTAAGAATGAGTAGAACTGAACATTTGCATCATCAGAACTTCATCATCCTGTGATTATTCCACATTACCAATAAATAATTCCCTGTGATTTAGTGTCTGATCAGCTAGATGGTGATGGAGGAGCTCAGACAATGACGGATCACTAGCATTCTGCATATTGCTGTTTGAATTTTACTTTAATGTGTGGACTTCATTGTCACCAGTGTTCATACAAAATCCCAGAATTTAGTGTGTGTAAGCATGATGAATTTGCATTGTTACAGTAGGAATGAGTAACTTTAGGTTCCTCTAAGAGTTCACAACAGCAAGGAACTGATCTGGATTCATCACACCAACATCATTATCAAGACAGGTCTTCTTTCTCTGCAAGCTTTGAGGCTCAACATTGACTCCAGAACACTCTGCAGCTTCAACAGGTGCACTAGGGAGAATATCCTCAGTGGCTCCTTCACTGCCTAGTATAGCTGCTGAACCGCCATTAACCTTAACTGTCTACAGAGGTGGTGCTTAGGCTGCTCAGCACATCACCAGCACAGAGCTGCCATCCATTGAGGACTACATCCAGAGTTGGCCCCTGCCTCGGCCTAGCCACCTGACCTTTTGGATTTTTTTATCCTCAACCTGCCCACTGTTCTGCTTTGGCCTTGTTCATTGTTTGTTTGACATATTTGTCATTAAAACTCTGTAAAGAGACTTCTGTGTGGTCTTAGTCCATTCCACAGTGCATGATGCCACCAGGCCCAGGGACAGCCTCAAACCTGAGGCCATAAGACTGTTAAAGATATTAAGCTCTCAAGCTTGCTGCTTTGACACTGTACTTTCACCGCACAGTTACACCTTTCCTGTACATTATATCTATGTACTACTTATATCAACCTAGTTGTGAATTGTTGAATGGATGAAATGGTATTGAAGGGAGCCTGAGAACAAGAATTTCATTGCCACCATCTCGCTCTAATTGTGACAAATAAATAACTTGAAGGACTTGAGTATATGGAGGTTATGATTCCACATGGTTCTATCATGACAAAAAAATCTGAAAAAATAGGAATAAAGAATAACATATAATCTTTTGTGAAGAAGCTGTCCATCATGAATAACATTTTTGACAACTGGCACACAAATTGAATTTCAAAATCAGTGTAATTGAATAAAATGTTTTTATAGACCCATAACATGCTGCTGAGTATGGCACATTGTCAGAATCCTGGGGTTTAAATTGTATGCCCAGCATGCTACTGTGCCTCCTGTGGGACCTTTAACCACATTCACAGCACAATGATCCTGACAGAGAATACACTGTGGAGCCATGACAGGGAGCGGTCGGTCCACAGCATGGACATCAATGGGTTGTCACAATGTGCACTCCTCTTATCCAGCCTTACATCTGAGAGCAGTTCCCATGCCTCCACAACACTCTCATACTTGACACTCGACTACAATAATCTATCTATCTATCTATACACACACATACACACACACAATTATTTAGGGTTTGATTTAGACACACTTTACAATGATAGTGTGCCAAGAATGTCATGTTTACCCCTCTGCTATCTTGTCAGGGATGAGCTAGATGCTTCCAATGGAAAAACAGACTAGTATTTATCAATAAGACTTGACTTAAAGCTACATGTTACCCTTAGCACTGAGTACTCACATATGGGACAGTGGAAATATTGCACGTGTTTGCTGTGAGGACAACCATTTCCTCTCCTCTTAAATATCGTTATACAAACGCACCATAGACATGTTTCTTTCCTTTCTTTCTGTGCTATTTAACAAAGCCGCTAACTGTGCAAAGTCATGGTTACATCCTAGTTGGAATCCAGCAAGGGAACTTTGTGGTCTCCAAACCAAAGTATCTATGTTACACAATAATTCACTCATAAAGTGCAACTGTTACCAGCCAAATACAAAAAGGTTGGTTTTTCACACAAGTCAACAAAACATGCTGTGGACCCATCTCCTGATCCTGCTGCCCCAGCTGACCTGTGTGTGACTAGAGAGCTATCTTCACTCATAAAGACATAGCTGTGATGGGGACATTTGAAAGTCGGGCTAAGAAGAGGGTATCTTGGCAACCTCCCTTACTCATTCTTCTTGCATCATCTGCTGGCACTTTAAAAAAGGTCAAGTTGAGATGTCCATCACATTCCATACACCTGTTTAGAGTGAGTGTAAAAAGCTAAAAACCACTGTATCGCAACAACTGCTGAGGATGTGTTTTACAAATTTATTGTCATTGCACAACAATATGCATCAAGCAATCATTGTCAGTGATATTCATAAATCTCACGCTCTCAAAATAATGCTCAAAAGCATTAACAAGAATAGAGACACTGAAACAAAAAAATAGATTAAAGAAATAAAAATATAAAAATAAATAATAGTACAAGAGCAATAATAGAGTAATAGTATAATAGAAAAATAGTATAATAATAATAATAATAATAATAATAATAATAGTAGACCTAAATTTAAATTATACAATTAAAATAGAAATTTTATAACTAAGTTAATATACAACTAGAAGATATAGTATAGAAGATAGAAGATATACAATAGAATATACAATACAATAAAAAATAATGGTGTTATTGTCTCATTATAAAGTGGTGGTGCTGTGAACAGAGTTGAAGAGTCTCATGGCCTGCAGGTATGAAGCTGTCCCTGAGCCTGGTGGTTCGGGCTCAAATGCTGCGGAACCGTCGGCCAGACGGCAGCAGGCAGAAGCAGTTTGTAGCTGGGGTGACTGGGGTCCTTAATGATTTTGGTGGCCTTCCTTCCTACACCGCTGGGTGTAGAGGTCCTCCATGGATGGCAGCTTTATCCTGGGATGATGTTCTGAGCAGCTTTCACCACCCTCTGTAGAGCCTTACGGTTGAGGGCGGTGCAGCTGCTGTACCAGGCGGTGATGCAGCCAGTCAGGATCCTCTCTATGGTGCACCTGTAGAAGCTGCAGAGGATCCTTGAGTCCATGTTGAACCTCTGCAGCCTGCAGAGGAAGAAGAGCCGCTGTCTGGCTGACTATGTGACGAAGTCAATGTGGTGAGTACTGGATATATCACAGGTGGGCAGTGGTCCTCCTGAGCTATTTTTCAGATAACCAACGACATACACACAACAGCATAAGCTCCAAACCTACATGGTGTGCTACACCTAGTTTTGGGGAGAAAATCATTCAAACCATATAAAACCATTAAAACTAAAACATTTCAGCAAAAGCTACAACAATAAGGCAGCATGGTGGATAAGTTATCAGACTTGAAACTATTGTACTCATGAAAAAATGTACTATATAATATTGCAATCAAATAGAGCTGCAAAATTCCATTGCTGAAGAATTGAAGGGAGTATAATGAGGGAAGAAAGAATAAAAAAAAGAGTTTCACAGGAGTAAACACCTTCCCAACCACAGCACAGACCTGTTTAGTTCCTAATGGTGATACCATCAACAAACACTGCTCACTGTTTTTTTTAGGAAGCCAGTGTGAGACCATGTCGTTTAGCTGCTTTAGCTGGTTGAATGAGGCATCTGTGCCACTGGCTGATGAAATATGGGAATGTGTTACAGCCTCCTGATGAAGCTCCCTGCTGTCTGATTAAAAGCAGCAGTTGATGACTCCATGTGTAACCAGAGAAACACGAGGTTGTCCCTCTCCTAGCCAAAAGTTAGTGAGCAGACCACAGACTAACAGGAACTGGCCAGTTGTGTCTTATAACTGTAGAATTGCAAGACACAACTGAAAACCAGAAATTAGATTAGTAGGATTAAAGATATATTATCTCAACACACTTGGGAAATACCATGTTTGAACTGTGTAGTATCTAGTAACAGTATGCTTCAGTGATTATCATCAATGTCACACTCCTCATAGAGACCCACAAAATATGTGTACAGTCCCTGATATTCAGATTTAGAACGAGTGCTTAGTTTCATAAAATCCTATTTCATTCTAGTAAAAGAGCGGTAAGTGCTAAAGACAGGGTTAATTAACATTGTCAAGAACAACTTGTCTGGTACACTTGAGGGGTAAAGGATTAGATAAAAAGCTGATAAGAGGAAATTACATAATATTGTGTGGAACTCCTCATAGACTGACACTGATTCCCACACCATGTCAGAAAAAGAGTGCAAAGTTAGCAGGGAGTTCAGTCAGGAGAGATGTCAGTTACATTGATCAGGTAGGTTTAGTGACATGGTGCACAGAGAGTTTTGATATGTTTGGCCATTAAACCTCATTGTGAAATCATCATTATTGAATTCAATTCAACTGAATTTTATTTATATACCACACAAAAAAAATCATCTCACAACACTTGACATATTGAACAGAAGACCTGTTTTGATCATATTATTTACAGAGATCTAGTTCAGTTAGATCAGTTCCAATTTTTGATGAGGTCAAAAGGTTATACAGGACTGTTCCCCCAAAAAGGAAAAATACAATGTTAATTACCTTACCAGCAGCAGCAAAAGTGAAATATGTAAAAGAAAATTAGTCAAAGGACTGCAGAGCTGACCATGATGGAATGAATATGACTAGCAATGACCAAACTAATAAGCATAAACTAATAATGATAACCCATAACTGAAAAGAGAGACACAGATAGAGAAAAAGAGAGAAGAGAGAGAGAGAGAGAGAGAGAGAGAGAGAGAATGTATTGGTAAACTTCTTTATTGGTAAAGATAGTCACTCTTCCTGATAAGCTTAGGAGACATTATTATTATTGTTGTTGTTGTTGTTGTTGTTGTTGTTGTTGTTGTTGTTGTTGTTGTTGTTGGCCTGAACCAAAGTTAGGTCAGCAGTAACATGGATGCTCTAACTAAGGTCTGCATTGACCAGCAAGTGCTTGAATGAGATAGCAGTTTGCAGAATGCAGTGAAATGTAACAATTAGCTGAATTAATTAATAATAGTGCATACTAGAGAGCGATGAACAGGACTTACTGGAAAAAATTATATCTAGCCAAAAATACTTAGTAAATGGATGAATGTAATAAAAATGCAACAGTTAGCAGAATACATGATATAAATTTTAGAGACTGAACCCCTTTCTGGGGACTGAAGGCCTGTGTAAACAGCTTGGCTGTCTTGGGTGTTCCCTGCAGCAGAGTATTCTGGAGTAAAAGATGATACTGTTTGAGCTTGCCATGGGTTGGAGAAGGGACGTATCTCTTCTTGAAACAAGATGTGAGCTTGCTTTTACCATTGGTAATCTGAACATGTGCCATATGCATCAGTTTCACACTGAATTGACAGCTGACAGCAGGAGAGAAAACAGTTTTTAAGTTTGACCACAAGAATATAATTGACACAGAAAGACTGTGGAAACATCTGGTTGGTTTAATGTGCATTGTCAGCTGATTGACTTAAATGTGGGACAGAGAGAGAGCGAAAGAAAATGTGAGCAATGACAATGAACAAAATGATAGTTTTTCTGACTGAACATCAGCTAACTTTCATGAGCAGATAGAGGTGCTTATATATGCATCTTCATTTTTCATCTGTGGAATGCCAGTTAGACTGCTCAACTGCACTAACTCTGTGTATAGGTCTTCTAAGGTTTTCCTGTGTCAACTGTGTCATGGTCCGTCTTTCTGTCCCTCATCTCCAGCCTTGTTTCTAGTTCCCCATACCCTGCTGCCACAGCTTTTGCAACGCTCCATCCCTCCACCAGACGTCCCAGAGCCTCCCTGTGGCCACTCCCATCACAACAATCACCTCAGCTGAGCTTCCCTGCCTATCTCCCCACCTGCACCTCAGAAATCAGAAAGACTCTATAGAGTTATTGAAAGGTGTATGCCAGTAATTAAGTATTTTGCCTTCATGGATAGGTTGAGAGACATTCTTTAGTCCTAGTGCAGGATGACTGGATTCTACACTTCTCTCGTGATTTGATATTGTCTTTTTAAGCAAACAGCTCTTGTGGCCGAACCAGGGATTACGTACCTTGGCCAACAGTGCCTTGGTAATGGCTGCTAGGACAAAGGAAAGTGATTCTTATTCTTATTTCCTGTGTAAACATAGATGAATTTAAAGAAAATATTCTGTGGTGGTGAGGAGCAATTTCTGTTCTAAGAGACACATTATGGGACACTATGAGAATTGGTTAATCCAATGAAGGTTTCCAGGGGAGAGCAGAAATGAGAGTGATTTGCCATTACATACACAGCTGATAGCACCACTCAAACACACAGGCTCATTTAAGGTATTACTAGAGCCTAAACATAGAACAGAGCCTGGCTCTTCATTTGTAAATTATGTTGAGAATAGTGTTTAATGGTGTTGAACTGAACCATGACCCAATGTACAAACAGTTAATGGCTAAAGCAGCATGTAGTCCTCTGAATTTTGGTCATATAAGAGATTTATTTATTTATATATTGCATTCTGATTGCAGGATGTTCATTTCCTTGCAGATCTATGTTGATGTGTTATATACTGTTAAAGCAATAAAATAGGTTTTTATATTTTCTCATGTTAATTCATATAAAAAGGATACTCAAGCATACTGATTTGCAGTGCAGTTGGCTACATACACAGAACCCCTTCAGTCATGACAATTGTAGTGTGGTATGAACATGCAGTGTACTGTAGCTGACCTGCTGGCATCCTGCAGACCATGACCTCCTGTCGTCTGCCTCTCCCTGCACTCATACATAGAGCACATTACTTCTCTGATGAGCTGTGAGCCACCACAAAACAAAGCAATACAATCAATTAAGAGCGGGCATGCATGGCAGGCTGCTTTTGCTGGGGGTTTCAGATTTGAGCTCCCATTTCACTCTCTAACCTATTGGTTTTACTCAGCACAGTAGACACTCTTCCCCTACTTATCAGAGGGCACAAGGATAATAATCTAAGAATGATGTTCACATTTACCAATGTGCTGAAAACAGTGATTGAGAGAGTTGAATCTAAGACACTATTTTAAGCAGTGTTTACATCTGGTGAAGAGGGTGGTCATTTTGTTTTGGCTGAATTACCACAGTGCCACCACAAGAGTCTTACCAGCTGGAACATACACTGCTCAAAAAAATAAAGGGAACACTTAAACAACACAATGTAACTCCAAGTCAATCACACTTCTGTGAAATCAAACTGTCCACTTAGGAAGCAACACTGATTGACAATCAATTTCACATGCTGTTGTATGCTGTTGTGCAAATGGAATAGACAACAGGTGGAAATTATAGGCAATTAGCAAGACACCCCCAATAAAGGAGTGGTTCTGCAGGTGGTGACCACAGACCACTTCTCAGTTCCTATGCTTTCTGGCTGATGTTTTGGTTCACTTTTGAATGCTGGCGGTGCTTTCACTCTAGTGGTAGCATGAGACGGAGTCTACAACCCACACAAGTGGCTCAGGTAGTGCAGCTCATCCAGGATGGCACATCAATGCGAGCTGTGGCAAGAAGGTTTGCTGTGTCTGTCAGTCAGCGTAGTGTCCAGAGCATGGAGGCGCTACCAGGAGACAGGCCAGTACATCAGGAGACGTGGAGGAGGCCTGTAGGAGGGCAACAACCCAGCAGCAGGACCACTACCTCCTCCTTTGTGCAAGGAGGAACAGGAGGAGCCCATTCCCGCCCATTCCCCAGACCTGAATCCAATTGAGCACACATCTGGGACATCATGTCTTCGCTCCATCCACCAACGCCATGTTGCACCACAGACTGTCCAGGAGTTGGTGGATGCTTTAGTCCAGGTCTGGGAGGAGATCCCTCAGGAGACCATCCTGCCACCTCATCAGGAGCATGCCCAGGCGTTGTAGGGAGGTCATACAGGCACGTGGAGGCCACACACACTACTGAGCCTCATTTTGACTTGTTTTAAGGACATTACATCAAAGTTGGATCAGCCTGTAGTGTGTTTTTCCACTTTAATTTTGAGTGTGGCTCCAAATCCAGGACCTCCCCATGGGTTAATACATTTTTTGATTTCCATTGATAATTTTTGTGTGATTTTGTTGTCAGCACATTCAACTATGTAAAGAACAAAGTATTTAATAAGAATATTTCATTCATTCAGATCTAGGATGTGTTATTTTAAGTGTTCCCTTTATTTTTTTGAGCAGTGTATAATCCAGTTCATACCATCCAACATGCAAACCACAAAAAAGTTTATTTCACTCTTAAAAACTCAGCACAACTCATGCACCCATTACACTCAAATAAATGCCATCAAATTATTTGGTACTTATTAGGACCAATCCCTGCAAACAATGTTATCTCTCTACCCAAGCTAAATGTTTTACATAGCTGAGAGAGAGAGCAGGTCAAATGGTTGATGACTTCCAAAACATATATATGCAAACATTTAAACCAAAACGTAATATTTTCGCACCTATAACTGATGTTTTATAATAGGAATTGATTAAATGACAGTGTAATGTATGCAGTTTGTTCGTAGTGCTGAACCTACAGTGAATTATTCCACAAGATCCATAAGCTTTACAGAATTTTATAGGGTGTTTCAGTTCACTGTTTAGTTGTCCTGGCACACAACTTCAGTGTTTTGGTTCACTCTTACCATTTCCGTAGGATCATTTTGGCTGCAGCAGGTAGTTGTTTCCAGAGAAAAAGCTCTAAAACCCATTGAACTCAGTGGGCACTTAGTTGGTGAACATGGTGGAGCATTTGGCTGATGAAGAGAGGTAGATTCTAAAAATCTTCTTTCATCATCTTGATTTAACATGGGTGGCTCAGGTTTGTTTTTTCCCCAGAAAGTTTTCCTGAGCCGATTTGAGGGTCTAAGGCACAGAGGGTGTCACAAGCTGTGTACAGACTGTAAAGCCCTCCAGAGGCAAACAATGTTTGTGATTTTGGGCTTTGAAATAAATAAATTTGATTTTTTGATTTGATAAAGTGTTTGAATGAATGATAGTTGTTAGCAACTGACAACAAATGTCATAAACATATAACCTATAAACCTGAGGATTGAGCTCATATGAACTCATTTGTCTCTCTCGTTGTATGTGTCGACTGTTATGTCTCCTTCCCTGCTCTAGTCTTGCCTTTGGCTGTTTTAAATTTAGTTATGCACATTTTACTGTTTTATTTTGTATACTTGCCTCTCTTCACATGTCACTTTATATCCCGCGGTGTTTCCCGCTTGTCCGATTGCCTGCTCTGCCCCAATTAGTTTCACCTGTCTCCACTTCTGTATCAGTCACACTAAGTTTAACAGTCTTCTTTCCTTTGTTCTTGGTCAGTTTGTCTATTTTGACATGTCTCTGTGTGCTCCTTCAAAGGTGATTATAGAATATATGACTGACTGCAGTGAAACAATGAACCAAAGTAAACTTACTAATTTAAACAGTTGTACATACGTCATTGAAATGTCATCACAAGATCAAGTAAATGTACTAGGAACGAGTGTCTGACTACTTCTCTCATAACACTGAGTGATTAATAAATGCTGGTGTACTCTGGCTGCAACTCTCTTTCTGAATCTTCAGTTCAGAAAGTTCTGAAACTCCTGCCCTCCCCTAATGAATTCTGTGTCTGTTGGCAGAGCCTGGCTGGTAAAGTTGTTATATGCTACTGCTTACCACCAATCCAGAAACACGACAAACATTACTTTGAATTAATTAGTTGTTAGCTCTCCTTCTAGCCCCAGGACTTCCGTGTGTAATTCACAACACAACTTCACCATCCTGTCACCGGAGTGGTCAGTCATCCAACTTCTGCCTGCCACAATACTGATTAGTACGAGCCCACCTGCTTGACCTATCTATGGCCTATCTTGATCTATCTGGTGTGGTCAGCCTCTCTGCTGGCTAGCACCACAGCAGGCTGCCCTCAAGCTTCTTCTGCCAGTAAAATGTCTGCTTCCACTGCTATCTGATAATCTTGCTGAGCTCGTCAGTGTTTATAATTACATACTCTCCTCCTGTTTTGATCAACTGGCTTCCATCAAAACCAAAACTCTTATTCACACACTTAGTTCCCGGTGTGAAACGAAGTTCCCTGAACTCCATCAAATGAAATCCTGCAGACTGGAAATACTTCACAAGAAAACCAGTTTAATCAGAATATTTATCCCAGGGGGTAATCTGGTAAATTTCGAGACTACAAGGACACTCTCATCACAGACAGGGTTGACCTACTACTCGCACCTCATTTATTCTGGGTCCAACAACCTCTATTTTCTAGAATTAAGAAACTTCTCAAACCCAAACCAAAGTTCCCCATTCACTCAAGCTGGCAGCCATCACGCCCATCCTCAAAAAACCTGGACTAAACCCTGACATCATGAGCAGTTTCCGGACCTTCCCTTCCTGTCAAAAATACAGGAACTTGCTGTCCCCACTCAACTCAAAGCCCTATTTGAACCGTTTCAATCTGGTCTCCACCAAATAACACAGCAACAGCCCTCCTCAAAATCACCAGTGACCTCTTCCTCAGACTCTAGTTGGACAGGGCAAAATCTGAATTTGTAAAGAAACGATTTAAAAGACAGGAAACAATGTGAAATGCAGGATAAAGGAGAACATATTTTGTTCTAGTCATTTTTGGGTTAATGTATTTATTCTTCCTGAAATAAATGTTTTACATCAAATTAAAATGTTTGTCTCTTAAATGTTCTAATCTAATTTACTAGATAACTATATATATATACTAAATATCCTTATATTCTATGCACAGTCATTGCTTCAACTGCTCATATCATGGCATCTCCGCCTGCAATGGTAAATTATTATTAGGGATTTGCTGCTGGAACCTTATTGTTTTTATTCTCAAGTTCATGTAGTAAAAGTGTGTTTAGGGCGTGTTTATATCTTTGAATGAATTCATTCAAAATTCCATTTGCACAATCTAGGTTTTGACTCTGATTGTGCATACATTTGGTAATGACTGATTGAAGCTGGCATGGTTTATTACAATGAATCTAAATTTCTAGACATTTTACTTTCCAGGACCTTTATGACTCGGGACCCTGAAGTGTGAAGGAAAGGTAGTCCTAAACTGAGATGTTTCAGATTTCAGATGTTTCTGTAAGGAGGCCCCAGGTGTCTTCTGTGATCCTTTTGCAGGATCTGCGGACATCTGGATATGACTAGTGGGCAGGTGCCCTGGGGTTTAGGTACCTCCTCAGTCAAGAAATTGTTCTGAAAGCATGCACAGAAGGTGTTCAGTTCATCTGCGAGGGATGCAGATTTTACACTCACTCATTTTACACAACCCACAGAGTTCAAGCTGACTTAACGGGTTACATATTTTAGAAACAATTTATTCTGAAAGAATAAAGGAAACACTACTGGGAGTCATCAGGCCTTCAGGGGCTTCACTGCCAACTGACAAAAAAAAAGTTTGCCATACCAAAATAATAGTAATATATTATTACGTTGGCACAAATGACAGGTAGACCCAAATGCAGGACAAACACGACAGGAGAGATTTTAAAGTTTTTAATAAAAGAAGTCTTACAAACAGACGTGGAATTTGGTGAAGTTCTTCTTGAGCAATGGCTAGATCTATGAGTTCCTCAGAGACTACACTAGCACTCTTGGTAGGCATATGACGATCTAGCAGGTGGAAACAGGTGGAGACAATCAGGGCGGGGCAGACAATCACAATGGCGGGAAAACACACAATGGAAGGAAGTCAAGGGACCTGAAACGAGAGGAGAGTTAGGGATTTCAAAATAAAAAGACACGCCAGAACAGGAAATGAACATGAGACAGACATGAAATTTAACAAACTTGACACGACATAGCCATCCACCATTTTGGGCTTGGGGGCTTGGTGGGTGGCACCAGATGACTCTCGCGGACCAGCTTGACCTTGCTGATGTGAAAAGTCGGGTGCACCCGAAGGGACCTGGGGAGTTTGAGTTGGATAGAAACTGAGTTAATAACTTTGGACACAGGGAAAGGACCAACAAACCTGGGGCCAAACTCTTTGGCCAGGTGTGTAGACAGGTGCAGGTCTGCGATGGCGATCCACTGCTGTCTTCACTCGTGCCTGCCCCCGCAGCCCAGACCTTCCTACACCTCATCGCCAAGGCATAGGCTGAGGGAACCGTCACTTCCTCTTCATTGGTGGGGAAGAGCGGCGGTTGGTATCCGTGGACGACCTGAAAAGTTAGCAAACCCCAGAAATTGCTGAACCTTTTTCCGGGATATAAGTGGCGGCCAGTTGGTGACAGCACTAACCTTCTCTGGGTTCATCTTGATGTGACTCGGGGACATTATGAAGGCCAGGAATGAAACTGAGGAGACATGGAATTCACATTTCTCCGCCTTCACAAACAGCTTATTCTCCAGCAGGCAAATCAGGACCTGACGGACGTGACGCTGGTGGGTGATAGGATCAGGGGAGAATATGAGAATGTCATCCAAATAAATGAAAACAAAGTCATTCAGGTACTCACAGACCTCATTTATGAAGCCCTGGAAGATGGCAGGTTTGTTGGTCAGTCCGAAGGGCATGACAAGGTATTCATAATATCCGGTAGGAGTGTTGAATCCGTTTTTCCACTCACCACCCTCCCTGATCCTCACCAGATGGTAGGCATTCCGCAGGTCCAGCTTGGTGAAGACTCGAGCCTGCTAGAGCAGCTCGAAGGCAGAGGAAATGAGTGGCAGTGGGTACCTGTTCACGGTTATGTTGTTCAGGGTGCTGTAGTCTATGCACGGCCGGAACGAGCCATCTTTCTTCCCCACAGAGAAGAAGCCCCCTCCATCCGGCGATGACGATTGACGAATGATGCTGGACCTCAGCGAAGCTTCAATGTAGCCACCCATGGCCTTCCTCTCAGGTCCAGAGATGGCGTACAATCGGGCTTTGGGAATGTCATTGGTATTGTCATGGTGAGAGGTTGAGTCCTGTGTGTGACTTTGCTTAAGAGTCTATTGTCCAAAGATCTTGCAGAGATGGGCTGATCGAGTGCTTCGGTTTTGATGCCTAAACTAACGGCCAGTGAATGGTCCATTAAGCTCTCGTCAGCCCCCGAGTCAATGAGAGCATGCAAGGGAGTAGTTTTACCATTAATTAGTAATGTGACGGTGGTCAATGTTCTGAGAGGAGAGTCTGTGGAATTTGTATGGCTCACCAGTGCCCTCCTCATGCCTGGTGAGCCGAGCCTTTTGCTGGACACAAACCCACACAGTGTCCGGTTTGTCCACAAGAGAAGCAAGCACCTTCCTTCAGGCGGCGTCGGCACTCTTCGGGATCCTGCTTGGTCCTCCCAGCCGGTAGATGGCACCCGCTCCACTCTGGTAGGTGATGGAACTGAATATTGATGAATCACCCTGCGGGACCATGGCGCCCCCTAGGGCTCGGAGGACCTCCTGACGGCTCTGCGACGTTCCTACTCCCTCTCCTGAAGCCGGTTATCGATCCGGACCGAACTCCGCTGGTGTTTCATGGGGGGCTAGCTGGTCTTTGATGTCCTCATTCAGTCCATTGATGAATGCATCCTTGATTGCCGGAGGATTCCAGTCGCTGTCCGCAGCAAGCGTGCAGAACTCAATGGCATAATCTACTACCAGTCTGGATCTCTGCCTCAGCCCAAGCAACACTCTTGATGCCTCGCGTGCTGGACAAGTGATTTGACATACCGCTGCTCCTTAAGCCCATTACGCCGTAGCCCACGCCGCCGCTCTTCCGGACAAGTGAGAAACCATAAATGCCACCTGAGCCTGTTCTGATGAGAAGGCAGCAGGATCATTCTTGAAGTGTAGATCACACTGAACTAAGAATGAGCGGCACTCACCGGAATCCACGGAATATTTCTCGAGTGGGGCTAGACGAACGGGTCGAGGAGAGCTCGTCACCCAGGGTGTGGACGAGGCTGGCTGTGGAGCCGCTGGTGTGGTAGGCTTGGGTGAGGCTATTTCTTCCAGACGGGCGGCCATACGCTGCAACTGAGCAGTCAGCTGGTTCACCTGAGCTACTACTGCCTGTTGCAGCTGCTCTGGCTGGCGCTCGGTGAGTTTTTTAACTCCAGTGGCAATGGTGCTGAGCTGGGTCTGGATCTTTTTTTCCTGTGATGTCCATGTCAAACTGACCGTGTTAATGTCCACTGGGTCTGGCCAGAACGTACACGCCAGAACAAGAAGGAAATGAACACGAGACAGACATGAAATTTAACAAACTTGATGCGACATAACATATATAAAAATATCCATATGGCAAAGTAAAGACAATAACTATATGATATTAAAATCACGATAAATGTGCTGTAATAAAAGTATGCTATTAATATAATCAATTTTATATATATTTTATATATATCGTTCTATTATTATTATTATTATTATTATTATTATTCTCTTAATTTCGTTATGTGAAAACATGATGACAATAAAGATTCTTGATTCTATTATGTAATGCTCTGTACTGTAATACCAGTATAAAACAAACATCTTATTCTCTCATACAATCAGTCATACAAGATTTCATGATACAGTTTCTGTCATTCAGCCTCTTTGTTTACAAGTGACGTATCACAGTCTGTGAGCTGCCTGGTTGCCTAGGCAACAGTCTACTACAGCACTGCTAATGGCCGCTAACTAGCTAGTTGAGCACTTTTTCTAACCAGCTGCAGTACGCCAAAGAGAAATCCTACATTCATCCACCTGAAAGAATAAATGAAAACACAACAGTGAGTTAGCAGCAGCAAGTGGCTTTATTTCTTATGATGAACACAGTGCCCGCCCATGTACCTGCAGGTGATCTCCTGCCTGTTATACTGAAAATGAAATATACAAATAGACTGCTTGAATGTAAAGATGCAAGATGATATATACTTACATACATATACATACATATAATTTAATACATTTAAGTAAGTGGGCAATTACACATAAATATCCTATAGGGCACATATACTGTAGGCTGTGGTAAAGTAAATGACAGCGTCTTAAATCTTCTTTTATTCAGACACATGAAATTTCCAGTATGGGGCACAAGAGTCTACCGCTTACAGTACCTTAAGCCTTTTGATGAGTAGTGTTGAGTCTGATTTGATTTTGATCAGAATCAGTACTGTCACACTGCGAGGGCTGAGGTAAAACGGGGTTTCTTTAAATCTTTCTGATTAATGTGATGAAGTTTCCTTCCACCTCACAATAAATGAACATTAATATGATAAATCTTGCTAAATTGGCCTCAAGGCACCCCAGGACACTGCAGCACCTGCTTTGGGAACCACTGGTCTAAAAAACGAACATAGAGCCCTCTTTTTCTCATTTATATTCATGTTTTATACATGTAAGTTGTATACGATGGAACGGTACATGGTAGACGAATTATTTAACTGTGCAAACTACCCTGACCTTGGCTGAGATCATTCCAGAGAATGGTAATTGTCTTCCTGAGGCTCCAGCCCTGTTAGACACTCATCTTACAGTAAACACACACACACACACACACACACACACACACAGTAGCACTGTCCTGTGCCACATGCAAGCTACATTCTGGGCTTTCCTTGGCAGGTTTTTAGTTTTCATGGTGATAATATGACTCTGCATTCAGCTTAAGTTCAGATGATAAGCGTGTGGAAGCTCTATAACAGAGGTTGGCAGTTCGTCTCTCAGGAAAAAGTGTCACTGTCACCTTCAGAAGTTGACTTGCTGCTTGAATTTTAACAGTATTTTTGTATCAGCCGTCACAGCCATCAGACTGGCCAGCCAAAATAAATTTAATGTGAAAATACACCATATGACATACATACAATGAAGGATGTCTATTTTTTTAATAATAATAATAATTATTATTATTAATAACATATTGTCTGTAAGTTGAAAAGTACTTTACATAAAGTCCCATAAAGCTTCTTTTTGATTCCTTTGGTGTTTCTTGGTGTGTAACTGAGAGCTCGGACAGGAGATATAGAACAACCTTATTTTTATTTGAAGTTGTGTGTCTGGCCAACTGGTCCTGGGAAAAATATGTGCTTCTTCAGTGAAGTTTAGTTTACTAGCTAGTCTATAACTCTGTCTGTGCACTGTTTGGTTCTACTGTGGATTTATAAGAGCTCTTCCACTGGAAACTGCTCCCTGCTGCTGCTAGAAAGGTTGGTGAGTTGTGTTTCCCCTTTAACTCCTCTTTTTATCCTTGAAATCCACTGACTTTCCTCCTTTAGCGAACACACTGATGTGTTTGAATGTTTGTGCTGAATCTGTGTACAGTGATGATCCATGGGGGACAATCTGTCAGGTTGATTTCACACATAAAATGAGTGTCTCTTATTCTGTCATTCTGACTGTTTTAATCGCAACGACTTATGTGCAGTGCTAGACAGAAGTTATCAAGGACAGATGCTAAACAGTGAGCTTCAACAGACTAATAGTCCACTCGGTTTCAGTGACAGCTCAGCTCTTCCAAAAAGTTTATGCTGGGGTCTCCAGGCCTGCTTCCCACAGGAGGCAATAAAAAGAAAAAAAAAGTTGATGGAGCTTTGATTTTTGTCCAACTGGTCATTCAACAGAAATACAGAATATGAAATGAACACGGAAGCTCAAAAAACTGTAACCATTAATGCTGTACTGCCAGTTCTAATCATTACACCTCACATGATTACTTTTATTTATCAGATTGTATAACCCTGTAGAATGTTCTAAGTCTAAATGTGTTTAACTCCAGCAGTTTATATATATATATATATATATATATATATATATATATATATATATATATATATATATAATCCGAATTCAATACAAAGACAGAGATAGTGATTGCAATATCATTGGAAGAGCCAAAATGTATGTTTTCCAGTGGATGAAAAGCAAGAACTTAGCATCTTGTTGCTGCACTAATTTGTGTGATCCTTTTGGAAATTATATTCATAAAACACATGGTAAACTCCTCTTGGTTATTCCAAAATGAATATACACCTTTAAAGCCGAGGTAATTGTAGTTTTTGTGTGAAATCTTGGTGGCTGGGTTAGGGGTTAGCTGAATTTTGTCACTTAAAAAGTTGAGTTGTTATGGGGAACCTGGTTAGGAACAATTGCATATTCACACATCCATCAGACCTTCTGCAACATTAGACATTTATTTAGAGTCATGTTCACCTGCCTACCTGATTAATAAAACAATATTTGTGCTCCTTTTAGCTCTAATTTGGTCTGAACCAATTTCTACAATAAATGTCTGGTTCTTTAGCTGTTTCCTCTAACATCCCTTGCATTACCTATGCAAAGATTTTGCTTTGTATTGTTAAAGAGTGATTCCATGCCAGTTATTGCAGTCACTCAAGGTAGTCGTCTTGGGCATCTTTATAGTTATACCCACTGACCAGACATCTGGTATGTTCCTCCCCTCCCACATGACTGAGAAGAGTGGCTGAAGTAGTTTGGCTAAAAGCTCTGGATGTACACTGAATAGCTCTGCATTCACATTGTCTTTTCTATTCTTGAGGGATCTGATGCCTGAGACTGTCTCTCATTTCAGCCTGCTGTTGGTGTGGGTCCATCTAGAACCTTGCTAGAGTGTTCTGCCCATCTTACCCTTACTTCTGCCTCTGAGTCTGCCCTTGTTTGTCTGTGGTCAGCATATCTGCTGTTCCATGATACCTCCTGCAGGAGTGATCTTGTACACATTTCCTTGTTCCTCTCTGTTAGCTGCTTCTTCTGTCTGGTTTGCAACATTATTTACACACACACCCCTGTTTGCCCTTGCTATTCTCTTTACTGTTCTATTAGCCTGACTATCCTGAGGTTGGTATTTAGTTTGCATCTTTTCTAACTTGGCCTCCACAAGCTTCTTCTTCAAGGCTCTTCTATCTTCTATGTCTTGACATGTGTGTGCTGTTCTGTTTTTTTTTGTTTTGTTCCTTTGTCTTGTTTACACTTGATGTTAGCAGGACCTGGGCCTATCTCTGTGAAGTCCAGAGTGTCTGCCAGAGTGAAGAATCTGTCCTTCAGGTGTAGAATAAAAGCATTCTTCACTCTGGGGTCAGAGTTTCACCACTTCACACTGTTGACATCCTGTTGTTTGCCCAGCACTCCTCACTTTCAACTTTGGTGCTGCTGTGACTAGATGATGTCACTGCCGACACTGATTGCTGAGTTCTGACATCCACAAGTGATTGTCTCCAGGTGATCATTAGATTTTTTTTCTGGTGTCTGTCCCTAACGCCCACTGGAGCGTGGTCAGGTGACCTTGTGGATGTTGTGATGTGGGATGTGGGTGCATCTCTCAGTTCATAGGTGGTACAGAGTTCTAAGAGCCTTTATCCATTTTCATTGATATCACAGCCCTCCCTCCCCATAGTCTTGTAGCTTTGTTGTAGTATATCCTCCATTATTATCTTAAGAGTACCTTGTAATTCCACTTGTCATTTGTTATTGCATAGCACTGAATGAGGTGTTGTGAATGGGTTATCCCCCGTAATTGGACATTTCCAATTCTGCTATTAACAGGTCCCTTTTCAGAATGATGGCTACTCCATTCATGGTGTTCAGGAATACAGTAGCTTCATTACAATGCTCAGCCAGCACAACCATGTCAACTCACTGCACACACACAGACACATACACCATTTTGCATAGACATGTTTTGCCTCAATTAGCACAATCTAAGGCGAATTTGTGTTCATGTCCACTGACATCTTTGCATTGACTTTCTGCTATATCAGAGGCAGACAATGAGGAGAGCTAATATTTTACTGGACACAGAAAAATATAACACACAGTTTGGTGATGACTGATGAATCTCAGTATTGAGCACCCAGACAAGCTGTTGAAATTCGATGCATTCAACCGCTGACACAGAGGTTTGTCATGCACACAAAGTCTTCAATGTGCATTGAATTCGCCAAGCCTGTTATCCATTAAATATCTAGATGACCAATAGTTTAAAAACCAATCTACCAATCCCACAGAGATTACTGTAATTAATCCTTCACGAGTCACGGGTATCCAGTGGATATGTGTTTGAATCACCACAAAAACTAAATAAATAAAAACAAAAAACCATACAGCTGTGGCAAACAGCTTTTTGACTTCCTGTTTTGAGCTAAAAATAGAGCAGTTAAATGCCCCGTCTCTTGTGTAATCAAGAGAGAAACATTAGTACAAGCAATTGCTCAAGGACAAAGCTGGGATACTGCTCAGCCCAGTCATTCCCAACAGAACATACAGTAGTGTTGCTCTAAAGTCCACCTCACCAATGGTCTGTATATTAACAGTTGCCTACTATGTGTTTCTATTCGTGGGTGAACATCCTCAACAAAGGCAGGGATGAGATGCTATAGCTTTTAAGTATAAGAAACCAAAAAGGATAAAGTTACAGCAGAAGTTTTAATGGTCACATTTAATCAGACAGGGTAGATAAATAGTGAAATGTGAGACTGTTACATCCTCCAACTATGCAACAAAAATAAGTGTAAAATATAGCCCCGAGCAGCAAACACAGCATATGCATAAACTGTCGGATTAATCGCAAGCAGGATTTTGCCTAACTGGTAATTTGAACCCTAGACCTCTGTATTCCCAGAGAAGAGAATTTCTTACTGTGCCACCAGGATAACAGACTTTGCACACACGTTTTATACTTACATTTATGTTTTTTAAATGTTTGTGCATACAAAAAAAAAAAAAACAAACAAAAAGAAAACGACAATGAAAACTCATGAAAATGGGGAAGTGGCCTGCAAATCTCACCCACTAGAGGTACTATAATAATTAAGTTTAATTTTTGCATGTATTTAAAAAATGACTGCCTACCATCAAAATTCTTCCTTAATTCTTAATCTCTTAATTCATCTGCATCTTTGGTCAATGGTTTAAAATACAGCAGCAATGATCTTCCTGAACCTCTCAGTGCTGGCATAGTGTATCTGGTATCTTGTCAATATGATGTCTGACCATTAGCCACTATTTTAATCATGTTTTTTTTTACTTACATTGCAACTATATTTCTATCATAACAATATTTTTAATTTTGTCTCTTTTATTCAAATCAGTTCTGAAGTGCTTAGGTATTTCTGTAGAAATGTTCACATTTAAAGTTTGATGTTTGCTTTTTTGTTTGAATTAGGTAACTGTTCATTTAAAGCAAGCTGCACGTGCATGTTTTTTTGTTTTTTTTTTATAATAATATGGCACAATATTAATATTATATTGTACCACAGGTACAGGCATGGTAAATTGCTCACTACCATGATGGTACAGTGCCATAGTGTAACTATGGGGCAGTATTACTGTCGAAATATATTGTTATGGTCATGGCCAAATTACATCTACAAATACAAATATAACTTTTTATGGTAAGTTTTTGTAAGGGTTGTCACTCATCACAGATATATAGGATTTCATTTTCATCCTCCCCTCCAAGACAAGACTTGACTCAAATGTATCTGCAGCATAACTCACAAAATAATAATCAGACTTAAAACCTTCTTAATTCCCCCAAATCATTATTGAGGTCCATAACTATATGTTGTTTTTCAGGAACAGTGGATAATACAAAAGCTGATGGGGTGGATATTAAATCCTAACTAGCCACTTGAGGTCAGAAAAATTAATCTGAGGCCATAAAAACCCTGAACAGAGCTAGTAGGGACATAAAACAGCCTCCTTTTCAACAGCAACTTTGTTGTTGTGGTGAGAGAAGGGAACGTTCCGCTGAGGTTTTGTAAAAAGGCCACCCCCACGTCTGAAGAAAGATAACATCTCACAGCAGTCAAATTGAATCACAAACTGGGAGCTGTAAGAATAAAACACAGTCCCGTGTGTGTTTTCCAATTTGCAACTTGGCCTAGGTCTTGCTTTATCATTGTCTGTGGTATGAAGTGAGCACCTCAGCCACTTCAGCCTGTCTTTCTTTCATCTTGGAGGCGGGACATATGGGATCTAGCATTACAGCTGCTACTGTCATTGTTACTCTAGCAACCCTTCATACGTTGGCCTTTTGGGAAATGAAACTCCAATTCTCACATAAAGCTGAAGATTCAACATGAACCAAAGGTCTAGAAAATACTGTCTGGGTAGATTGCACACAGCAGAGCGCTACATGCATTTTACATGTGTCTAAATAAATCTTTTCCCCTTTCTGAAAAAAACAGGCCCCCTTTTCTGCAATTCACTTGTCTCCTCCCCCATGCTTTGAAGATTTCTACACAAGATCACAGACCTATTTGGTGAATTATGCACATAACTTTCCACTCTCCCTCTCTGGAGATGTGGTAAAGTGCATCCAAGTGGTTGGCAGGTGATGGCAGTAAGGATTTAGCCTGCTGTGTTGTGTCTGTCAGTGGGCAATATAAGCCAGCCTGCTCCTCTCTTTAGCAGTTAGAGTCCTGCTTTCAACAGATGGGACTAGATTTACTGTATCTGCTCTGCTCTGCAAATCACCTCCTATCATCAGGTCAAATACTGAGCTAGAAAATTGATTGATTGAAATTGATTCAAAGTTGACAAACATCACCAGCCACATCACCGTTGACTCTGTGTGTGTGTGTGTGTGTGTGTGTTCACCACTAGAGGGCAAAAAACATGCAGCAGTGTTAGAGATAATGGTGGTTTCTTTTGTGGTTTGCCTGTCTGGTTGCTAGATTTGAGTTTATACAGGTGTGCAAGAACCTGGTCTTAGTTTGAAGTCAGCAAACCAAACACAATGAGAAGGGCATCATTTCTCCCTCTTTCTCTGAATAAAATAGAAAAAGTGTCTATGTCAGTAGACAGTCAGTATGTGTCCAAAGATTCATAGGCTATACAAACTAGATTTTTGTCATCATAATTGTATATTTATACAGACACAATCTTAAATCTATTTGCTGTCCGTCCATGTTTGGAGAGGGATCCCTGCACTGTTGCTTGAAGTTGGAGGAGTTTTTTTTATTTTTTCCTGTTCCATTTTTTTTCCTTATCTGTATCAAGGACTAAGGACTTGTGATACTGGGATATGTAAAATTCACTTAACTTGGTTATATCTGATGAATAGATAGTCATAATATTCCAAAGCATTTGCTGCACAGAGCTTGTGAGAAACCATGGTGTAAGGTACATTTCATCTAAATCCTATTCATAACACAGTGAGAGCAACCTGTCAGAATAAACCTGGGTCATCTTCATGTTCAGGAAAAAAAACCAAACATTTTCTCTCACGTAGGCAAAGGAGAGCATGTAGTGTTTCTCTTAGCTGGTGTAGCTTAAGAAAGACAGAAGATTCAAGTGCTACATTACGTCCATGATAAGATGTATGGAGGTATGGTATAAAAGTAAGCCTGGCTTTACACAGTGAAATTTTCATGCAACTAGTTGCAGGTTGCAAATAACATTAAATATAATTTCCAAAGTCTAATGCACCACACTAAAATTTAATAGTTTATTTCACCAATATTAGTCATTCTTTATCTGTCATATTGTTTTCTTGCTAGATTATGTCAAAGTGTCATTGTAAATCCATTTTTAACAACAAATTTTGTGTAATTTTTTTCCAAGACAAATCTTAGCCATTAAATTAAGAACCTGAATGTGAATATTAATAAAAGAAGAGAGAAAATTTTTTCTCAATCATTTTTTAATATCTTTTTTGATAAGAATATAGGAAAACCAATTGATACATTGATCAGACCACTGACCCACCTATCTGCCAATCATTATTTGTAAACTCAAGATTCAAGATTGAATTTATTATCATATGCACAGCAATTACATGGAGTAAATGCTGGCAATGAAATTCTTGAAAATCATATCCTGGTGGTCTAGGGTCATGGGCGTGCAATTCACACCTCTAAAAAAAAACTCAAAAATGAGTTATTCCTTTGCTCAAAGATATTTTTGCAGTAGTGAAACCAGACATCATAAAACGTCATGTAAAGCAATCGATTTAGTCTAAACAAGGTGTATCAGTTTCTACAGTTCCCATTGCTTTTATTTGAGGAGTTTAAAAAAAGGCCTTAAAATGGGAGCACTTTATTTTTTATGGTTTGATTATTGATGTTTTTAGCATTTATATAATCAGTCATTTAACTGACCAAAAATAAATAAAAAATAACTTTAGTGTTAAAGTTTACACCCTGTTGTAGCAATGTAGAAGTGTACTCAGCGTGTGGTCAGTAAATTCAGAGTGGCTTCATTTGTGGCTGTGGTGTAAGAGTAACAAGCCAAAAATCTGTGGATGCTCGGGCTGTTGGTCAATTTAAACAACTTTCACTTTAGAAAGTAAGATAATTATAGATAATTATATATATTTTATATATGAAATGCAGATTTGTTTTAGAGCTGCAGAAAATATATTTAAATACTCTGAATCTGTTGTTGTGCGATTAATCACTTTGTTCATAAAATGCCATAATATTGTGAAGAATTTGTTTCTGTGTCATTTTTTAACCAACTTTTTGGCAAAGACAAAGAAATGTCATGTTACATGCAAGGTCAAATACATTTTTATTTATATAGCCCAATATCACAAATCACACGGGGCTTCACAGTCTGTAGGGCATCCAAAACCTTCTGTCCTTGGACCCCCAATTTGGATAAGATAAAAACAAGAAACTCTTTTTAATAGCGGAAAAATGGAAGAAATCTCAGCAAGAGTATCATTGGAAGGATCCCTCTCGCTGACAGGACTGACATGCAGCAGATGTAGTGTGTAGATCCAATAGGATGTTTAAAAACTTCATGTGTCACCAAACAGAGAGTACCTGAGCAACAAGACCTCCCTCCACCATCGAACCTGGAAGAGGACAGAACAGGAACAGGAACACATAAGAGATTCATTGAGAGAGGCCGAGCCACTGGAAGGATACAGGTACACGGTAAGAGATAAGAAGTTTATTCAATGGTTAATGATTTAAATTTGGAATCAAAAACCCAAACAGTGTCTCACTGTCTAAATATGACAGTGTAGGTCGGAAGGAAGGAGGAGGGAGGCATAATTTGTGCACGACCCAGGACAGCAGGGCTCTGCAGTGGGTGATTAAAACTGCCCAGAACATCATAGGTTTTTCCATCTACCAAGCATCCATTATATCAGTGAGGTGAGGTTCCTACATAAGGATATTAAAAGACAATACTCACCCGCACTCACTCCAGAGCAGCTTTTTTTACTCAAATTGTGACTTATAACTGTATCCTCTGCACTTCACCAATATTAATAATTATTATATAATTATAGTAGTAGTTTTATTATTCATTCTATTCTATTTATTCTTGTAAACTCTGGGGACAAACAAGAGCCCTGCAGACAGCATTGCATTCCAAGAGTGGAGGGCACAGGATGGCAAATATACAGTGTAAGGATCAGACAGGTATGAAGGGGCAAGTCCATTTACAATTTTATAAGACCTCACAAACACCTTAAACTCTGATCTGACATGGACAGGGAGCCAGTGCAGGGAAGCAAAAATAGATGTGATATGATGATCTTTTCTAGTTTCAGTAAAGATTGTAGCTGCAGCATTCTGAACCATTTCGAGCCTTTCAGTACCAGCATTCCACAGACCAGACCACAAAACATTTTACTTCAAACTTAATATGATAATCCAGTCTAGATTAGGCATGTATGAGGACCTCTGCATTAGTCATGGACTGCTGCATAAGTAGAAAAGGGCACTCTTTGTCATTTGATCATCTGTGTCGAGCAGGACCAATGACCAGCATCTCAGTTTTATCAGAATTCAGCAGGAGAAAATGTTGTAACATCCAGTTTTTCACAGCAGACAAGCAGGCCCCTAATTTAATGTACAGCTGAGTATCTTAACATAGAGTAGAAAGTAGAAATCAATTTCATGACTGCAAATTATTTAAAATATATTAAAAGGGCAGGGGGCCAAGCACAGAAACCTGAGGTGTCTCGTTTTTTGGCAGAAAAGGTTGATCCAGTTCCTTGGAGGTTCATACATACTTAGCCAACATTTCTGATTCTGATTTTGAGAAGAAAAAATGTAGGATCCCAACACTGGTTTTGGCACTGAAGAGGTTATAAATGCACTGTATATTAATACACATCTGACGGACCACAGCCGTACAGTTATGAGGTTTCCAAGAGACAGGGAAGAGACCAGATCAGGAAAACTAGCAGCCAGAGGACAAAAATGATAATGCCAGAAGAACCAGCAGAGGACTGGACAAGTGAGCAGCTAACGATGGATGGCGATAGTTAATGCTCTGTTCATATTACAATAATGTAAAGTTTGCTATCATATATGAAGTTACAACCAAACTAGTATTGGTTGTCTAATACTGACAGGAGTATTGATACGTACAACACTAACTAAAGCCTCCATGTTTTATGGTCCAGTAGTGAGCGAACAAGAGGCAGGCTGAGAGAGGGGGAGGGGGAAAAGGGGGTGAATCTTTAAAAAAATGAAAAAATTTATTTATTTAAAGCCCAAAATCACAAACATCGTTTGCCTCGGAGAGGCTTTACAATCTGTCACAGTTGTGACACCCTCTGTCCTTAGACCCTCGAACCGGGTCAGGAAAAACTTCAAAAAACTGCCTTTATGGGAAAAAGAAGAAACCTGAGGAAGAGCCACAGATGAGGGATCCCTCTCCCTGGGACTGGGACAGACGTGCAATAGATGCCACATGTACAGAGAACATCATCATCAGTCATATATGGAGTTAAACATGGGTCGTAATCGTAATAAAATGCTGTAGATAAACTGAGTTCATGGGTTTAGTCCATGTGTGACGATATCACAGGAAATGGATTGGAAAGGAGCCCGTGAGTCCAGGTGGATCTCTAGATTTCCTTATAATTTTGTAGGATATCTAATGTTATCTATTTTTCTACAGAAAAAAAGAAAATGAGCCTGACAAAACAGCTGTTTTTGAGTACTTTTTGCAATTCTGATAGTGTCAAAAAGATATTTAAGAGTTATTGTTACTTATTAGGCCAGATGTGATGGAGGAAAGAATGGTCTGAAAAGCGTTATATGGATGATGAATTGATAACAGTGCAGTGTGTTCTGTGAGCAGCTACAGCTCCAAGTTAAGCTCAGCAGTTTCACCTGCTCTTTAGTGTTCTTAAATGTTGATGGGGCCAATTGTCAGACCTCAGGTGTGAAGTGCATTAGCACAGAAGAACAGTTAAAGTTGCGAAGACACAAGATCAACTGTAGGCTGTGGAACCAGAGATCCTCTGGGAGGAGAAAGGGCTTCATAAGTAACAAAGGTTATTCTTTGGTTTTTGCAGCACAGCAGCAACAGCAGTATGAACAAGCTGTATGCACTTTAGCTCTGTAAACCTTGGTGGCTTGTTCATATGTAGAAATGTTTTCCAACCTTTCTCTTCAAGAACAGAAGCTGTAGTGGTTAAGTTATCTGAAAACACCTTAATTCATACATTCCAGTTTTCACCCTTATACCAATATGGCATCTGGAAGATTTAAAAAAAAAGAGGAATATTCTTATCATTTTGCCAGATTAATGTACACATTGTAGTTTTCAGCTAATAAAGTCTAATGTAACATTAGCTTTAATGTAGCTGTGCACCCTAAAAGGAAGCTTCTTTTAACCCTGCACAGCTGCACCATTGGTTGAGGTGTACTTCCTCATATTCCTCCTCAGAGGTTAAGGCTGTATTATCGGTCGCACAAAGAATTGTTTGCTTGAGAATTGTTTGCGGTCATTTTATTAACTGTAATTTTGTCTGGGAAAATGGGAATATGCGCTCTAAAGGACCAAATCTACTGACATGATAAAGACACACTCGCTCATCTTTAGTCCTTGGCTTGAAAAGAGTGTGTGTGTGTCAAAATATAGTTTAAGCTCTTGAGCTTCATTATATTTGTGTTGAAGTAGCACTTATAAATATTTGTATATGAACAATGTGTCAAATGATGATGTGTAATGTGGATGAGTTACTCTGAGCAACTATTACTGTTTTTGTTAACTGCTGTCGTCATCCTCATTTCCAGGCAGCTGTTTCCTGAGAAAATGTCCTGATAAATCCACTGTGCCCTACCTGGCCAGCCCCAAACAGCACACAGACACAGTTAATAACAGCCAACAGAAGGCGAGGCTGAGCCTGAACCTCCTCTCTCTGACAATGAGACGATCTCATCTTCACATAGCAAAACTCATTTTAAATTCAAGTGTTCCTCATTCGTTTGGAAAGTTTTAAAAAGTTTAACAAGCAGTTTGAAATGGCCATGATTTGGTTTTTGAATCCACACTTGTTTTTGTGAAACATTTTAATTCATTTATTAAGCTTCTAAAAGGTTTGAGTGCCCCTAACCTATAACACCTATGATGTTAAAACAACAACAACTGTGCTGTGATCATTGGAGGGCTACGAGGGCCCCAGAGGGCAAAACTGCTTCCATATTGGATTGGTGTGGGTTTGCCTCTGGACACACTGGCCACTCTGCCCACAGCAGACCCACATGAGTGTGTGGAGACAAACAGCAGAGTGAGTGCTGGTTATGAGGTGGACAGGTCGTGATGCTGAAGTGTCATCGGGCTCTTTGTTAACATGTTCCACACATGATAAAACCACACATGATAAAAGCTCGTTCCGCTGCCCCCAAGTGGCCAAAAATCATCTCCAGCTCCTGTGCTCTCGTGGTGTGTTTTCTTTCATTAACTGTTTGCATTAATTAAGTCCCAGCAGCTCATGTTGCTCCTCCTGAGCAGTTTCACCCACATGTGCTTGAGGCTCCTGACAGCATCAATAAAATCATTTCAGCGTCAAGAATTTGGATAAAAGCTGCGTCCTCTTGAAGGATTTTTAAAAAGATCAGCTCAGCTCTTGATGTGAACTTCAAACAGGCCACAAGGTTAATCCAGCTGCTGTCGGGCACGCTGTGTGCGGAGGGAAGCTCTCTCTCCTCCTGCATGAGCACACACACGCGTCACACACACACACACACACACACAGCCACACACACAGGCGCTGCTGTCCGGGCGCTTTGGCCCTCACACTGGGACACACTGGGCGCGACAGGCACTGAGCCGGCCTACCTGTTGAGCGGATCACATGCTCTGTGAGCGGACTCAGTGCCACCTATGCCCCACAGCACACCGAGCCTCAGAGACCGGCGGAGGAGCGCCGCCCCCCCTTCCGGCCCCGATAGAGTTAAGAGCGCTCCCTGCACGGAGCGGCAGGCTGGAGGTTAGCCGGGCTGTCGGTGCAGCTCCGCGGTCTGAACACCAGCGAGCAGCCATGTCGGAGCGGAGGATGGTCTGTGGGTTAGACAGCGCTCAGCCCTACTACTACTGAACGTGAGTGTGTGTGTGTGTGAGAGAGAGAGGGGGGGCTGTTTGCCTGGCTGTGTGGATATCGCCTTCATGGACGGACAACGGAGCTTGTACGAGATGGAGAATCCGACAGAGAACCCGAGCAAAGCAGCGGAGTACCTGAAGGAGCTGAACAAGATCATCGAGACCCAGCAGGGGCTGCTGGAGAAGCAGAGGGACCGGATCGATGAGCTGGAGCTGCAGGTGACGGATCTGTGCAAGGAAAACGCCTGTCTGAAGGACCAGCACCAGCGGCACCTGGCCACCTGCAGACTCCAGCAGGGCAGCCTCTCCAGCCTGGGAGCCATCAGGGAGAATGTCATGCACGAAAAGTAAGTTGGCTGTCAGTGTGTGCCACATGGTGTGGGTGAACAGGGCTCTGTCAAAGTTTAGATCCCTCCTTCGTATCACCACCCGGGGCTGGAGGTGGGTGGCCGTGATTATCTGATCCGTGTACGCCAGGTGGATCCGGGCAGCCACATCAGACGCACACTTCTGTGCCGGTTAGTCACGGATCAGCTCTTTAATGGTCCGTGTAATGTCTACATTGTGAGGGCTTATATCAGGCGCACACAGGCTACGCACGCTTCACACGCCTATTGCGTAATATGGATCAGTGAGGCGCACTCTCAACTACATGTCCATCCATCCATTTTCCTAACCCGCTTTATCCTGAGAACACAGGGTCACGGGTCACGGGGTGTGCTGGAGCCTGTCCCAGCTATCTTCTTTGGGCGCGAGGCAGGGTACACCCTGGATTGGACGCCAGTCAATCGCAGGGCTAACACAGATGACATACAACCATTCACACTCACATACACACCTAGGGGCAATTTAGACTTATCAATTAACCTAACCTGCATGTCTTTGGATTGTGGGAGGAAGCTGGAGTACCCAGAGAGAACCCACGCAGGCACAGGGAGAACATGCAAACTCCACACAGAAGGGCCTGCCTCAACCAGGGATTGAACCCAGAACCCTCTTGCTGTGAGGCAACAGTGCTAACCACCACACCACTGTGCTGCCCTTCTTCAACTACATGTATCACTCTGAATTATAGATTCTGGAGAGGACTGACTGTGTGCGGTAAAAAGTCTGGAGCAGTGCGTGGCACTATTTTATCAGGACAGGTGAGGCATCCGCCTTGTTTGTCTGTCACAAAACAAGTTTAAGCATCTTTGGTCCTGCTGCTAGGTTTCATTTATTTTTCCGTAGGCAACAAGTAATCTATCTGCTGGATATTATCCGAGGATGTTGCCAAGGAATAATGATGTGATGTGCAGTTAGTGTGGACAGTATCAGTGAGGATGACTTATTTTCCTCAGGGCCATAAAATGCTTCTAATTTGAAACAACGCATTTGCTTTGGAGCTCTTCCCAGTGCTAGGAAACACCACAACACACCATCAGGATACACCACAACACACCATCAGGATACACCACAACACACCATCAGGATACACACAACACACCATCAGAACTGACTGAGAGATATTCCATCAAGGAAGTATCCCTGCAGGCTTTGCTCATCTCAGCAGGAAAATGCAGTTATTTTTACTGAATACAGCTTTTGAGTCAAATGATTCTCAAAAACAGGCACACTTCTTTAAAGCAGTTTTACACATTCTTAGGTCACTTAGCACTGTAAATACTACTTTGTTGATTTCTGATAAGGATATTACCTGTTTTAAATACTGTAAATGCACATGAGTTTATGTTTTGTTAGACTTTGTTTTACACTGTTGACCTGAAGGCATTAGAAACTTCATGACCTTGTGTTCTTGGGAAATTGGGTGGATATGAGCAGTGAAAAAACAATGCAACACATTTATTCAGATAGAAAAGGCTCTTTTCCATTAAAGTCAGTACAAACAATGAAAAAACAGCAACGGCAACACTGAACACCTGAGCTGCTGAGCAGCCCTCCGATTGGTCAGGGGGGGAAGTAGTCCTGTGTCATCTTTTTTAGGATTTTATTCATTTTAAAGGAAAACACTCTTTTGCTGTCAGAATAAATGTATTACTTTTCATCCATTTCCCCCCCCCAGATTATAGGTCATTGAGTTCATATTTTCAACATTCTTCTCTTAAGGTATTTTATAAATCATTATTTGACTGAAATGTCTGCAGCAGCAGAGGGAGAGATATTCTTGCTTTTAGTCTCTAGCATGGATTAGGCTCCAAAATGTTGGATCCATACAGTCACACAGCATCTTAATCAGACCCTCCTACTATCCTTCATGGTCACTTTGTCCTGACCCCACACCTTCAGTCTGAAATGCAGACTTTCCAAAAAAAACAGTTGCAAGCCAAAGCCAAGATAACCCTGATGACATCACTATGACATCATAATGGTTATTTTGTCAAAATTTTGAACACAAAGCCAGAGACAACACTGTTTCCATAGACTGAGTCGTACTATTCCTGATAAGTGCGCCTTTAGAAATGAAAAAGGATTTTTACCACATCTATATAAAAACCTATTACCTGCATTGGTCCAGTACAGCCAGAAATATTAGAGGTATAAATGAAATGGCTAAATCTCTGACGTTTTGCAGGCAGGAGTTCTAAGCCTCGTGGGCTCCCTTCCAGCTCCCACAGTCCAATAACATGCAGGTTGCTGCTGAAAATACTGCCTTTACAAAATGTATTTTTGCTTTGCAAATCTGCATCTACAGCAGTAACCTGGTATGGTTCATTTTGCTGAGTACAATGCTGTAAAGCCTTTTAACCTATGACATCATTATCATATTTGCTCACTCATCGGTTGTTTGGGGCTATAAATAGCTATCAGTGTGGAGCAGGGGATGGGAACTCATCTTTCAGGATTTTCCATCCTGCTGTGGCCTTTTAACACCTGAGTGACGAAGCACACAGATTTGTGTTTGAATTCTCCTGACATGGTTAATCTCTGTGGTTCAAAATCAAGCAATGTTTTATTTAAAATCACTTCCTCTATGCACACACACACACACAGAGCTGAGAGTCCTGTCATTTGTGTTTTGTCAACAGTTTGGCCACGTCAGCTGTTCTTTCTGTGTTGACTACAGTCAGCATAGAGTTCTGGCCTTGACTGGAGGGGCAATGAGGGAGCTCTGCTCTCCTAGGCCCTCTGACACACACTTGTACACACAGTATAATTTTAGTCTATCTGCACACAGCAAGACCAGTCACCTTGTTTCTCCAGGTAATCAGTGACGTGATTAAGAGAAGGCTGCTCACAGATTGGAAGTAGATTTGAAGTAGTTGTGATTGTGTTTTCTCTTTGTGTTCCCGCCACTGTCTGTTTGATGAGTTAATTGACTGTGTTACTATTCTGTGTTTTTCATTGTGCTTTACTTGGCAAACTCACACAGCTCCCATTATTTGTGTGTTGGTAAAAGAGTATATGACCTGGAAAAGATATGAAAGATTCCTATGGATGTTTGATTTGAAAACATGACTTAGATTTAAGATTTACAGAGTTAATATGTTGTAGGCCTGACCAAGTGAACATAGCTGATTGCACATGACAGACACCCAGAAAGCAGCTGCTGCACTTTGAATAATCTCACCAACCCCAGGTTACTGTGACATATAGACTGTGATCATTTGGCTAAACATTTTCCACAACATTTTTATTCAATATGGTTAATAAATAACACTATAAATGCAAAGAATCTCTTTCTCCCTCTGTCTCTCTCTCGATTATCAATCATAAAAATACCTTTTAGTCATATTCACTAAAACTGTTACTCTGTCCTGACAGTAGTACATGAGGCAGACAATCTGTGATAAATTCTCCACTTGCTGCCTCTAAGATCATTGGAAAAGAATCCACCATACATAAATCAAAACAACCAATCAGAGCAGAGTATCTGAGAGAGTTTCAATCACTGCTTCTGCACAGGCTGCTGAATTTCCCTCCCTCACTCATGAGCTACCTCAGTTTGGACACAATGGCAAACAACCACCAAACTACCAAGCAATGAGAAATTGCAACAAGTGATCTGGCACCCTGGAGCAATTGTCCGGTTTTCCTTGTCAATCGGCAGGAGCTGAGTCGATAGAAAGGATATCTTGTGATATACAATTGTTGTTTGACATCCCACCAAAAACAAAGATGAATCACTGTATCATACCTACAAGTGTTGTGTGTGTGTATTCAAAGCCACAGAGTGTCATTTTTGTCCAAAAACTGTTCAAAACACATCAGTGAGTCCCACTGTTACACTGGCTGACATTCTATTAGTATGCTGTCAGTGGTAGTTAAGTTACTTGAGTCTACCTTTAAGTGTCTATAGAAGCTCAGGTTACAGCGTAATAGTTACTGAAAGCCCCAGTTTTGTCTTCACTGCTGCAGAAGAGAAATCAAATGTCTCTGTTACTCCAGCGTCTTATGCATTTTTCACAACAGAGTTGATCTTCATAGTGAAAGCGAGTGAGCTATGACCCAGGTTAAAGTAAATCAAAATAACCTACAACCACATGTCTCCCCACTAGGTCCAGATCTGAAAGGCAATACTTTTATCATGGAATCAGGCTTCACAGCGAGTACATTTTATTCCTATGGCCCAGTCTTGCAAATCACAATTTGGCTCCAGGGGCTTTACACTCTCTACAGCATGCAACACCCTCTGTCCTTAGATCTTTCACCTGGTTGAGGACTCCTACCCCAACCCTTTACTTTAACAGGGATAAAATGGAAGATTCCTTCAGGAAGAGCAGCAGAGGAGGGACAGACAGACATGTAATTGATGTGCGCAATAGATACAAATACAAATTATTGACAGAAATGTAGAAGTAGAAGAAGTGAAGAGGATGTATCCAAGAGGACATTGAGCAGCTTCAAGCATTGCTTTTTGCTTATTGCTTACCCACCCCCCTACTGTACATTGCTGCTACAACTTTAAGTCTTTAGATATTTATGTACATATTACATATTTTTACATATATTTATGTTTAAAGCTGGAAGTCACCAATCTTAATTTTGTTATGTGAAAACATGATGACAATAAAGATTCTTGATTCTTCTTGATTCTTGATGCTTGGATAGTTCCTGAGACGTATCCAATGTATGTGTCCAAGCAATAGATATCTTAGTCTCAGGATACCCCCCCAGCATTAACACAGATAGACATGAAAACATGCAAAAAGTAAGAAACATTTTGTGCAACAACAACAACTGTGTATTGAGGAAGATGATGGGAAGATTGATTGTGTAATGTTTTGCTCTCCTGTGTGGTGTGTGTGTGTGTGTGTGTGTGTGTGTGTGTGTGTGTGTGCTGTGGAAACTCACACCTCAAGTGTTACAAGGAAAAACACAATGTGTGTTGTATTTCAGAGCACAGGTTTCCTGCGACACCCTATAATTAGTAAAATGAGCTGTGAAGCTGTCTGGAGCATATGAAAATTTTCACTAGGAAATATTTGACCATTTTTTGAAGATCTCCACCCTCCTTTGCATGCATGTGCACACACACATTGGGGAAAAATGTGCATTGATCTCAAGTAAGCCACAATGATACTGATGATGATATTTAACACGTCTAATTTCTCAACATTTCATCCCCAATTCGTCACATATGAACTCTTGGTTAGCTACGTTGAAAAGTGGAGCCAAAGGGGTCCTGACAAAGATGGGAAAACACCTGCTGTGGAAAACATCTCTGATGCCACAGACTTTGCAGGTGCACAAGAGTATGCCCTTGCTAATTTTGCCAGTCAGGATATTGTCCATGGGATCGATGTGGATAGATGGGCAATTCCAGGGCACTCTTGGCAGTACCAGTTTAGTAGTTGTGCCTGTTGTTTCCTGTTTTGTTTCCCGAGGGAAAATATATTTTTTGAGACAGGACATTTTTAGAGTTTAATGACCATTTGAAAATTTGATCCTCCTGAGCCATCCCATGTACAGTATATACAGTAGCTGTTAAGCTGAACACCTGGTTCAGCCAGTACTCTATCACATTGCATTCATCAACATTTGCTGTAGACTGAAAAAACCCCTTCACAATACCATGAGCTGTTCTTCTTACAATATTTAAGACATGGACTAAGGTCTTCATCAGTTCAGTGTGTTAAGGCATCTGTGTGTTTGTGTGTGATTGTGTGCTTGCATGTGTGCAGTGCTGCAAGAAATGGTCAGCAGCTCAGAATGTGCAGCAAATCAGGAGTCAAAAAAGTAAATGCTGCCAGAGGACATCTGAAAATTGGCTGGGAAAATAACAAAGTTTTGACTTTATGAGTAAGCACATATGCCACAGTTGCTTTGGGCAAGCTGTGAAATATGCACTGTTTGTGATGCATTTAAATCCAAAGCAGAAATAGATTTCACACAGAAAACACTGTAGATTTTGAAGCCCGAGGGTGGTCTTGACAGGCTGCCATTTGAATACAGAAGATGAGAGGAATAAATCAACTTTGAAAAGGAGAAAAGGAGAATACATTTTGGAATGAAATATTCATGGAGAATATTGGAGGTAAAAGAGATCTATTATGCCATATATATATCTATTATGCCATATATATATACGGGGACAAGTGGATCCAAACCATTGTGATGACCATTGGTCATTGGTCACCATTCAGGTCTGCACTGTTCTCTTGGTGGATGCCATGTACACTTGCTCACTTGTGGAGAATGTGGTGAAGGATGACTCATCTATTCATCATTATCAGATTTAAATGTAGATGTCACTTTAGTCACTGTTCCTGTTGAAACATGAGTCAGCTGACGTTGTGACTGAAGCTTCTGCCATCAGAGCTCCAACAATGAACCCTCTTTAAATTCACTTAGATCTTTTCTTCTTGCCAGAAATCAGACTTATCTGCACTTGCTCAACATTTTCATACATGCCACAGAGCATGACTGGATGTTAGTTGCTTAACTGGACTATGTAGTCTACCTGTATGGAAGCATCTATATTAGTCATGTTTCTCCACTCCACTCAGGTTTTTACTTTAATTTGTCACCCGTTGTGTATATATGGGGGCAGCTGTGGTGCAGGAGGAAGAGTGGGTCTTCCATTATTTGGATGTTATCCTATCACTGTATGAATTTATATGTGAATGGGGTGAATGGCATGTAGTGTAAAGCGCTTTGACTGGTTGGAAAACGAGAAAATTGTGATATATGGGAGGTCAATTTATGTGATTATGTCAAAGTTTATTATCAAGTTTACATTATGTAGTACACTGAAGACCATAAGTTGATTGTTGTTCATGTATTTTAGATTTCTTGTGGTTAAACACGCAAACATGCAACTACACATGAGAATGTGAAGAATCAGCAAATTTGTCACTTTTCACACAATCAGGATAGGTGTTGAAGGCAGATGTTAGGACTGGGCAATACATAGAATGTAGCTGATATATTTTTTTAATAATAATTTATTTTTTTACCAGGTTATTTATTGAACATTTTAGTAACTGATTTAAGGGTGTTCCTCAGAAAATTTGCTTGACACAGTGGCAAATCGTTTGAAAGGGGTCCACTGCGGGCCAGTGACAGACTGATGGCAGCATTAGGGTAGGGCCTTCTAAAAAAGTTAGAACATAGATGAGTAATTTATTCAATACTCATAAAAATAAATCAACAACTACAGGAGAGTCGTACGAAGAATCTGACAGAGTACAGTTTTGGATGCTGTGTTTTTATCAACAAAATAAATTAAAATAAACAAATAATATAAAATTCTTTGCACTCCTGAAACAAAAAAACAATTACAAAAATAAAAATACAAATTCTACAGTGCTTCACTGTGCTAGATCAACCAAGATCTGAATTGATCATTTAAAGGGAAAATTCTGCACTTGGTACATTGTATTTGCTTAGAATTGTGTCCTCCGACAATGATGAGACCCACTACAGAGAAGGAGATCCAGCACCTTACTAAATGGTGCTCAAACAACAACCTTGTTCTGAACACCAGCAAGACCAAGGAGGTCATAGTGGACTACAGGAGGTCCAGGAGGACAGAGCACGCTCCTCTCTCTCCACGGGGAAGCAGTTGAGCGTGTCAACAATATCAAGTTCCTGGGCATCCACATCACATCTGACCTGACCTGGTCCATGAACACAGATCACCTGGTAAAGAAGACTCTTCTTCCTCAGGAAGCTGAAACGTGCTGGACTCTCCCCTCAGCTCCTGACAAACTTCTACAGGGCCACAATAGAGAGCATCCTCTGCCTCAGTGCAACAGTGTGGTATGGCAGCTGCACTGCACAAGACCGAAAAGGACTTAGCCCGGGTGGTGAAAACAGCACAGGGGATTGTGGAGAAGTCCTCTTCCAGACCTGGAACTCATTATACGCTGGCCAGATGCAGAAGAAGGCCCGACATATTGCCACCACCAACCCTACCCACCCGGGAAATGGACTGTTCGTTACCACTTCCATCTGGAAAGCGGTAAAGAAACATAAAGACAACAATTACCAGACTGAAAAACAGCTTTTTCCCCAGAGCTGTTCAATGCATTTCCCCCTATTGAGAACTTGAGACATGCACTTGACTGCACTTGAACAACTGACCCACCCCCCTACTGTGCATTGCTGCTGCAACTTTGGACTTTGGATTTCTATATTTGTGTACATATTACATATTTTTACTATATATTTATTTTTAAAGCTGTAAGTCACAAATCACAAATCTCAATTTTGTCTTGTGAAAACATATAAAAAAACAAAAAAAAAACAAATGATTCTTGATTCTCGATTCTTGATCTTTGAGGCCTTGCAGTCAGTATGGATGTACTGACAACTCAGAGAGATGAGTTCCATTTCATTGCACATCATCCAGCAGACTGAAAACCTGAGCTGTTCTAGAGGCTAAGAATTTCCACTCAGCTTGTCTTGGGATCATGTGGGTTTTCAGTGGGTCTATCAGAGGTCGAGTATTTAGTAAAGCTGAAATGACACCAACTTCTTTGCGTTTCTGGGCATCAAATGAATAATATCATATTCAGAACTGTGTATTGTGTCCTACCAAATACCTAACAATACTACACTTGCTTAGGTTATTATGGTTCCTTAGTTATTTTTTAATCAGATATTGGCTGATTGGACTCAAATTCGTATCAGAGACAGGCCCATGATGCTGATTTACCATTTTCAAATGCTCCTGTTTTAATTTGCTGTTGATACTGTCAATGCAAGTGCTTCCTTTATGTTTACCTGCTGTCATGGTAAATACAGATTTATGTACAGAACTATTATGCAAAAGCATTATGTCACAAACTACAGTTTTGATAGCAGCTCAGTGAGGCAGTACTTAGGCATAGCAGAGCTTTGGCCAACATCTTCCCCCATCTACCACTTGAGACAAACCTTCCAAAGGAAGGAGTCCAGGTTATTCAAATTGTATGTGAAGAAGCGCAACACTAAGGTCCTCCTATATTGCTACTTTTCTTACCTAGTCATCCAGAGTTTCTGCCCAGGGTAATCTCATCTCCACTGGTTGTGTATTATTTATTTTTATTCTCTTGATACCTACCAAGAGGCAGTGCCCATAGGAGAGGGTTGGATTGAAGATTGACTACTAAATCAAGAGCCTGTTTTGGTCACTAAGCCCTCTCTTCACGGCCATACTTCAATACTTCAATGTTGTGGACACATAATTCCATACCTTTGACCTTGGGTTCACTGCTCTTACTAATACTTGTGTGGTTTTCAAAACATGAATGGCAAGAGTGGAGTTTTGCATAATTTCTCAGTATAAATTCAGTAAAAGTGAAATACCAGACTGCAGTAACAACAAGATTGAGTTTATTACATTGAATTACATGAAAATGTATATCTATTGTCAAGTCAGTGTTATTCATGGAGCCCAATGAGAAGCTTTTATGATCTGTACAGCCTCCCCTCTCCTCCCCCCCAAAAAACAAAAAAATAAACAAAAAAAACCCCTTGTGATTGATTGATTATGACATAGGAAAGCTTATTGATATTTGAACTCAGCAGACATACAAATACAGCAGTCCTCCCTTAGTGCTCCTTCAGAAGCCCCCCCAAAATTCATGGATGTGCATTGCCAAGGTAATAATCCCTGATCGATCCAAATTTAATGATTTCTGCATCCTTTTTAGCCATTTAATGCAGTTAAATCACAGCACAAACCTGTTTATTTTGGGATCAAACCACTGTAATAGGCCAGACAAATTCATTGATGAGTGCAGATGTGATGAGCTTCAATATAAACCTCCACCCCTAGAAACACCTGTAGTGCTTGTAACACCACAGCTGTGACTGGTAAAGAAAGTGAGGTACTTAATATAAGATACTTTAAATGTGTTTGAGTAGCAAAGTATGCATCTCTAATAAATCTTTGTTAATGCCTTTTTGTACCACAGGAAGACGTTTTTTCATGCTTAAAATCAAAGCCTTTGCCCAGTGCTGAAATGACCACTATTCAGCCTGTCAAAACAGTGAAACCTACTCACACACTATATTTGCTTGCATTCACTTTGATCTGGCAGGAAAGGGAACACTGAACTTTTTGAGACATTAACTTTGAAATGATCAGTAATCAGTGAATTCATAAGCTCATTGCAATTACGTTAAAGTGAAATTCGTAAATGTATACACATGACAGTACACATGATCAGTAGTTCCCAACTGCTCTAGCCTTAGGGTCACTGCATTTTAGTGAGATGGTCTGTCCTAATTTTCCTCTCCTTGAAGTGTTCAGTTCTTGCATCTCATGACAAAATATGGAAAACATAGTCATAGTCATAGTTTCTTTTGGAAATGTGACCTACTAAATTGGCTGCACCTTCCTAGTCTTCCAACCACTCAAAGTGCTTTACACTACCTGCCATTCACCCCATTCATATACTTGAGGCAGAGACTTCTGTGAAAGGTGCCAGTGTGTTCATTAGGATCTAATGTAATACTGATTCACAGACACACACATTTTGGGATCTAGGATTACTTTCTACTTCAGCATACAGACTGGGGGGAGCCAGTGGTTGAACTGCTTATCTTTCAATTAGTGGTCAACCTGCTCTACCTCTACCTTCCTGAGCCACAGCTGCCCACAGTGCAGTCTTCTTTTTGAAAGCTTACACTTTTTCAGTTCGTATAGTACTATTTACGGTACAGTACAATATAATATTGTATATACTATCTATACTAAGTCTTCACACAGCTTCCTTCAATATAAAGGTTATGTGCCAGACATTCAAAATAAAGGTTTTATTTATTTATTTATTTATTTATTTATTTATTTATTTATTTATTTATTTATTTATTTAATTAATTAATTAATTAATTAATTAATTAAACTTGAGGAGTTGCTCTCGGCTCTGTGACGTTATAGAATGGCTCTACAAGCCGAGCCATTTCCTGCTTATCAGGCCCCTAGTAGATCAGTAAATAAAACCCGTCTGGGTTTCTGAAATAGGGTTTCTGGGTTTCCCCTCAGATTTGTCTTGTGAGTCTTTGTAGCCTCCTTTGGGAACTACAGGACTAAACTAGCTAAATGTATATCTAGAAGTTAAAAGTAGCTTCACCTTAAGCAGCCACAACAGTAAAGTGCTGCTTATACATTGATGCATCAGTATAAAGCTCTAATAATGTCATATGATAGTCACATGAGCCATTTCTTTGGATACTTTAGGTACAGTTATCTGATAGTAATTTACTTAAAATGCTCTTGAATGCAGAATTTGTACTTGTAACAGAGTATTTCTACATTGTTGAATTTACGTTTTTACGTAAGGATTTGACTACTTCCACTGCTGGGTCTGAATGTAAGGCCATTAGGCATTACAACAACATGTAATGGAGCAAATAATGATGAGAGGAAATACTGTATATCACTTCTTGCTCTGAACTTTCGTAGCTGAAATGTCTTGAACCCCTGTTGCCTGACTGTTAGTGGGTTGTGAGTTAGGGTTATTTGTTGAGTCTGTGGAATTGATCAGCAACCCTATCAGCTCCCGACAGGTGAATTATGGTCACTCTGATGTGGATGCAACAGGGAAAACTAGCTCTCTGGTAGGCTACAGGAAACCAAAAAAATTGTGCTCCATGTATGTGAATTATGTCATGTGAACTTTTGAAGTTCTATTGGAGTTTTTTAGCACTTGCAGTTGCTAACAGTTGCTATGTTTCAAAAGCAACTGTTTCTTATGTCCAGTGATGAAATTTGGTACGGATGAGGAAATAAAAAGTGAAGACAGTTTGACTCAGTACTGGGTTATTGAATCAAATTTGAATTTTCTGTCTGAGATATATAACCCTGATATTACATGAGGTGGCTTTGTCATCTGATTTTCTTCCATGGTAAAGTGCACACACGACATTGTGTAATGTGTGCAAGTGTGTACATTAAATTTTTTTACTACTTTTTGGCTTATGTACTGTATAGCTACATTAAATCTACCATTCTAATATTGAAATCACAAATACAGGGAGAAATGTCATAAAAGGCAGAAAACAGATTTGAAATGGTAGTTGAACAGTTAAACTTATAATTTGTTTGGCAGAATCAATCAGTGCCAAGTTTTTGTCACTTTAACTTCCTGGAACTTTTGCAAAAAAAAAAAAGTATTCTTCCTCTCACCAATTGAAAACTTTAATTCATCAGCAATAAAATACAGCATTTCTCTGTTTATTATATAACTTCATACTTGGTCTGGTATGACCAGTAGCTTGTTTGCTAATGTTAAGCTGCTGTGTAACTGGCACTCTATAACAGATGAACACTGCAATAGTTTCATTGCTACTGTAGTAAAACTAGAAGTAAAAACATCATGTTGTATCATTCCACAGCCTCTCAGTCTAGTTACCTAATAATGTTGGCTTTAAAATCCACTCTCATTCTGCGATGAGTACTTATGGCCACAGATGCTGTTATCACCCTGCTATTGTCCAAAACCCAATTTACATGTCTTTGTACAGTATGACCGTGTACTCCAAATGTGAGTATCATCCAGGCTTTGTATTTGTCTTCCTGTGGCACCACATCCATTATGAGTCATTGTTAGGCCTCAAATGCAGCATGTGCTAATTAGGCTAACAGCAAAAGCTTCCCTGCAAACTAATTAGATAGAAAAGTGACCTGCTCTGTCCACGCATGAAGCTACTGTAATAGCCATCCATACCACTGAAATATGCAATCAGCCAGCCTAACATTTCAAACACTCTGCAAATCCAGTGAGTCTCTTACTGATTTATTGATTTAAGATCCCTGAAATATCTTTTTCTTTCTGAAGCTGCTCCCAAACAACGATTCTCATTTTAGAATTATCTGAAATAGATCAAGCAGTATCTATTTTTTTAACAAAGTCGAGCCATGTGGGGACGCATTTAAAGCATTTCTAAAAATTCTTCAGTCAAATGCTAAATAGCAACTGTCTGCATATTGCTTGTTTTTATCCTCTAAAGAGTTATATTTGGTATCTTCTGAAGCATTGAGTGACAAAGACTTTAATATTGCAATCATCTGCTCTTCACCAATTTGCTTCCGCCACTCTGTCTTTGCCAGCTGCACCCTTACCTCCCAGAGTGTCAAGAGCCCAGATTTCTTCAACTTCTTTGTTGGTGAAGAGGTCTTGAATATGTTCCCAGGATAATGAATGTATTGGCAACAAGCTCCTTGCAGTTTTCTGTGACAGATGAACCCTATTGGTTTTTTTCACTGGCTGCCAGATTGCTGTGAGTCATTTCCTCTTTGCTGCTCAGCCGCCTCCATCCCAATTAAATCTCAGTGATAAAAAGCTGTGGTTGATACCTGCACCTATAATAGGCGTACTTTCTTTCTAATGATCCACACTTACACCGAGATGATGTGTATTCCATGGAGAAGCTCTGCGTCCTTCAGCAGCGGGGCCATATTGTATGAAGAAACACAAGGGAAAGATGCAAGATGACAGGACAAAGTTAGTTCTGTGTCCTGTAAGAAATTAGACCACTGTAAAGTCCAAATGTGCTTTATCCAATCATTAAACTTACTTTTGTATACTGACAGTGTGTGGGGCAGTGAAGTGTGGATAAATATCCAAATACTCACATGAAGCTTACTTCAGGTATCATTACGTGACCAAGGTGTGGATTCCAGGTGGTTCTGTATGAGTGGAATATTTTAACCCCTGTTACCCTTACTTGTTTTCTTCACCTGCAGGCTCTTGGTATATGATCTTTGATCCGCTCCCCATTGATGTTAGTCGTTTTAGACACAATGTGGTTGTCTGTAGCCAGTGTTCATTCAGTCTTCTGTCCAGGATTCTTGTCATTTCACCATCCCTTTGATCCTGCCCTCATCGCTGAATCTGTCCTGCTTTGGTCCATCCTTAGTAGAGATTTTAGGTTGGTGAATGGTTTGTGGTATGTGCTGAGTTCTTGTGTCTTAACGACTGGTGAGATGTTCTGACAGGACAGTCGCCTAAGGTAATCCCAATGGGAAGCTTCTGGTCATTTCCCTCTCTTTAACTTCTTACTCGCTCGTGAGATGTAAAAGGTAACAGAATGCCATTTAGAATATTAGAAAGCTCGTAGGTAGACCTTTGAACTACATCAGTTTAGTTTGTTTAGTTTAGTTTGTTTAACATACTTCAAAAACTGCAGTGGCTCATTTTGTTGGCAAGTTTAATGTATGTGCAAAAAAGACCCAGTGAACAAAAAGTAATATTAAACACATAAAAAATACATGATTTGTGGACATGCAGAAGACGGCTGCGGAAAGGTTTATTAAACATAATGTTGTATACGTGTTTTAAAAAGTTTTTTTTAATATTTCTGTTCTCTTTGTTGTAGTGAGAAGACACTATTTTTTTTTTCTCGCTTCGCCCTTTGCCATTGTATTTATTTCAAAGAACACCTTAAATGGCAACTGTTTACAACGCACAGAAACTCTAAGGTTTTCACCCAATTTTCTGTTCAAAGTGAAGGGCTTTATTTGGAGGGTATTGCAGTGCTGCAGCAATGTATGAACAACTACATCAAAAGTACTGTCACGCTATAAAATGAGAGACAGTGGAGAATAAAGTATACTGCACGGAAACTTCTATACCCAAAAATATTACTGAAGGAGGAAACATTCTCTCTCTCTCTCTTTCTCTCCCTCTCTCTCATATTTGGTAATGATAATGCAGAAGAAGGCCTACTATATTGAATTAACAGTAACATTTAACTGGTCCACTTTAGAAGGACTGAGTGGGGTTCATTTAGAGGAGGAAAATGATTACAGAGCAGGATACATTACATCAAGTAGCATTACATTGAATCTGATATGAATGAAATTCCATTTCATGTGTAACAATTAAAAAGAAATTACTGAAGTTAAGTTTACCGTCCATCCATCCATCCATTTTCATCTGCTTGATCCGGGACCGGGTCGTCGGAGGCAGCAGTATGAGCAGAGATGCCCAGACCTCCCTCACCCCAGACACTTCCTCCAGCTCTTCCGGGGGGACCCCGAGGCGTTCCCAGGCCAGTCGAGAGACATAGTCTCTCCAGCGTGTCCTGGGTCTTCCCCGGAGGCCTCCTCCCGGTGGGACACGCCTGGAACACCTCCCTAGGGAGGCGTCCAGGGGGGCATCCGAAATAGATGCCCAAGCCACCTCAGCTGACTCCTCTCGATGCGAAGGAGCAGCGGCTCGGCTCTACTCCGAGCTCCTCCCGAGTGACCGAGCTTCTCACCCTATCTCTAAGGGAGCGCCCAGCCACCCTGCGGAGGAAACTCATTTCGGCCGCTTGTATCCGCGATCTTGTCCCTTTCGGTCATTACCCAAAGTTCATGACCATAGGTGAGGGTGGGAACGTAGATTGACCGGTAAATCGAGAGAGCTTCGCCTTTCGACTCAGCTCCTTCTTTACCCACGACGGTCCGGTACACCGACCGCAACATAACTGCGGACGCTGCACCAATCCGCCTGTCAATCTCACGCTCCATCTTTCCCTCACTCGTGAACAAGACAAGACCCCGAGATACTTGAACTCCTCCACTTGAGGCAGGACCTCTCCACCTCACCCGGAGAGGGCACACCACCCTTTTCCGGTCGAGTACCATGGCCTCGGATTTGGAGGTGCTGATTCTCATCCCAGCCGCTTCACACTCGGCTGCAAACCGCTCCAGCACACTGCTGAAGGTCCTGGCTGGCTTGAATGAAGCCAACAGGACAACATCATCTGCAAAAAGCAGAGATGAAATCCTGTGGTTCCCAAACCTGGACTCCCTCCGGCCCCTGGCTACGCCTAGAAATCCTGTCCATAAAGATTATGAACAGGACCGGTGACAAAGGGCAGCCCTGCCGGAGTCCAACATGTACTGGGAACAGGTCTGACTTACTGCCGGCAATGCGAACCAAGCTCCTGCTCCGGTCGTACAGAGACCGAACAGCCCTTAGCAAAGGCCCCTCGGACCCCATACTCGCGGAGCACTCCCCACAGAATACCACGAGGGACACGGTCGAATGCCTTCTCCAGATCCACAAAGCACATGTGGACTGGTTGGGCAAACTCCCATAAACCCTCAAGCACCCTGCATGGAGGGTATAGAGCTGGTCCACAGTGTTCCACGACCAGGACGAAAACCGCATTGTTCCTCCTGAATCCGAGGGTCGACTATCGGCCGAATTCTCCTCTCCAGTACCCTGGCGTGAGACCTTCCCGGGGGAGGCTGAGAAGTGTGATCCCCTCTGTAGTTGGAACACACTCTCCGGTCCCCCTTTTTAAAAAGAGGGACCACCACCCCAGTTTGCCACTCCAGAGGTACTGTCCCCAACCTCCATGCAATGTTGCAGAGGCGTGTCAGCCAAGACAGCCCCACAACATCCAGAGATTTGAGGTACTCAGGGCGGATCTCATCCACCCCCGGCGCCTTGCCACCGAGGAGCTTACGAACTACCTCAGTGACTTCGGCTTGGGTGATGGACGAGTCCACCTCAGAGTCCCCATCCTCTGCTTCCTCATTGGAAGGCAAGTCGGTGGGATTGAGGAGATCCTCGAAGTATTTCTTCCACCGTCCGACAATGTCCTCAGTTGAGGTCAACAGCTCCCCACCCGCACTGTAAACAGTGTTGGCAGAGTACTGCTTCCCCCTTCTGAGGCGCCGGACGGTTTGCCAGAATCTCTTCGAGGCCGACCGATAGTCCTCCTCCATGGCCTCACCGAACTCCTCCCAGACCCGAGTTTTTGCCTCCAGGACCGTCCGGGCTGCGGCTTGCTTGGCCTGCCGGTACCTGTCAACTGCGTCAGGAGTCCCACAGGCCAACATGGTCCGATAGGACTCCTTCTTCAGCTCTGACAGCATCCCTTACTTCCGGTGTCCACCACCGGGTTCGGGGATTGCCACCACGACAGGCACCAGAGACCTTGCGTCCACAACTTCGAACTGCTCGAAGCGTGCGTCGACAATGGAGGCAGAGAACATGGTCCACTCGGACTCAATGTCCTCCAGCCTCCCTCGGAATCTGTGAGAAGCTCTTCCGGAGGTGGGAGTTGAAGACCTCCCTGACAGAGGGCTCGGCCAGACGTTCCCAACAGACCCTCACAATACGTTTGGGTCTGCCAGGTCTGTCCAACTTCCTCCTCTGCCAGCGGAGCCAACTCACCACCAGGTGGTGATCGGTTGACAGCTCAGCCCCTCTCTTTACCCGAAAGTGTCCAAGACGCATACGGCCGGAGATCAGATGAAACGACAACAAAGTCGATCATCGACCTCCGGCCTAGGAAGTGTCCTGGTGCCATGTGCACTGATGGACACCCTTATGCTCGAACATGGTGTTCAACGTTATGGACAAACCGTGTGACTACTAGCACAGAAGTCCAATAACAGAACACCGCTCGGGTTCAGATCGGGGAGGCCGTTCCTCCTCCCGATCACGCCCCTCCAGGTATCACTGTTGTTGCCCACGTGAGCGTTGAAGTCCCCCAGTAGAACAATGGAGTCCCCAGCCGGAGCACTATCAAGTCAAGCACCCCTCCCAGGGACTCCAAGAAGGCCGGGTACTCTGTACTGCTGTTCGGCCCGTAGGCACAAACAATAGCAAGAGACCTATCCCCAACCCGAAGGCGCAGGGAAGCAACCCTCTCGTTCACCGGGGTGAACTCCAACACGTGGCGGCTGAGCTGGGGAGCTATGAGCAAGCCCACACCAGCTCGCCGCCGCTCACCCTGGGCAACTCCAGAGTAGTGGAGGGTCCAGCCCCTCTCAAGGAGCTGGGTTCCAGAGCCCAAGCTATGCGTGGAGGTGAGCCCGACTATCTCTAGCCGGTACCTCTCAACCTCCCTTGCACGAGCTCAGGCTCTTCCCCCCCAGTGAGGTGACATTCCATGTCCCTATTGCCAGAGTTTTGTTCCAGGGATTGGGTCGTCGAGGCTCCCTGCCACTGACTGCTACCCAAACCACATTGCACCGGCCCCTCATGGACCTTCCTGCATGGGTGGTGAGCCTACTGGAAGGCGGGCCCACGTCGCCATTTCGGGCTGAGCCCGGCTGGGTCCCGTGGGCAAAGACCCGGCCACCAGGCGCTCGCCTGCGAGCCCCAACCCCAGGCCTGGCTCCAGGATGGGGCCCCGGTAACGCCAATCCGGGCGACGTAACGGTCCTTGATATTCTTCTTTTCATGATGGGCTTCTGAACCGCTCTTAGTCTGGCCCGTCACCTAGGACCTGTTTGCCATGGGAGACCCTACCAGGGGCGTAATGCCCCCGACAACATAGCTCCTAGGATCATTCGGGCACACAAACCCCTCCACCACAGTAAGGTGGCGGTTCAAGGAGGGGTAAGTTTACCGTTTATTATCAAAAATCATTTTGCATATTCAAGAGCTTAATGTGAGAGAAATACAAAAGAAAAAAGTAGTGAAAAAGGTTGGACAGGAAGGTGGCAACTTTTCCCCTTTTTTTTTTTTTAACTTTCTGAAATTTACACTGTCCCACCGACTTTCTGAACCCAAGGATCAAGTTCTGAACATCTAGCTGGACACACTCAATGTCTATCTATCTTTTTATCTGAAGAAATATTAGTTGATTGTTATATAAATATAACAATCAAATGAATGTAATATTGGACCATTGTTCAGTATAATGGTTAGTGAAGTTTGCCAATTCCCTAGGCATGGAGTCACATTGACTATCAATTTCCTCTGGTTTGATCCTCACCAACTCCTCAGGAAAACATCAGGCTTTTTAGCTGCTAAATGCTCCAATCTGCTCACCAGTCTTGTCTGCTTTTTTATTTTGAGGTAGATAGCAAACAGTAAAGTTGCAGATCACAAAATCAATCAACAAACAGCTAAAAGACGCTAAAACGCTGAGCTAAGTCACATGTTTATTCTCATTATTACAAAATACCTTTTTTCACATTACAAGTTGCTCTGTAAAGTACTACCCACTGTAAAAGTAAAAAGGTGATTAATGCAGCATTAAACTTTCACAGTCCATATTAAACATACACCCGAGATGAGCCGCACTGTGTAGTGGATGTAAATATCATCAATTCTGTTATCCAGTCTGATTTATAATCCTAGCAGTTTTTGGAGTGCTAAATAATCTTGTCAAACTGTGTCAGGGAGATTTGTGCAACAAAATAAATCAAACTGTGAAGACATCAGAATTTATATTTTATTTTTTAACTCTGCTCAGTCACTGCTTATATTACAGCCACAGTAAGACTGTGAAAGGAAGCCCACGTGCTTGACATTACAGAGGAAATTAAATAACACCACGCCACTTCCTATGATCTTTTGTAATGTCCTGACATCAGGGTGAGGAGGCGTATTATTTAATCCTCAGCCTTTCTGTTGACCTGTGGTCACAGATGTGCAGTCCAGCCATTGTAGCTGGTTTGATTTCTGTGGCTTTAATCCCACAGGTTCTCACGCCACACCACGGACAGGCAGCTTGAGCCAGTCTGAACTGCAGTGAACTTCTAAGTCCAAGCTGCTGCACTAGATTTAGGCACTTGCTGTCAGAGGGTGGGGATTATGGCAGCACATACGGATACACTTACGTAATACTTTATTGTTGTTGTTACAATGCCAAGGCCATGACAGTTAGCTTTCCTTGAACTATATGGACATTATTTATTCAAATAGGGCATCAATTTTTATTCAGGTCTATTCCAGTACTTCCAGGGCAAGACAAAGGTCAACATTCAACAAATCAATAAACTCAAAACTGTAAAATGTAAGGCGTTAAATTTGCACTTAAACATTTTTTTTATATTCAAGTATTAAATGAATATACCTAATGTGACAGGCATCAATTGTAGTGATTAACCCACATGACATGATCACCCTGCAGCTCTCCTCAGCTCTACATTTTCTTTCAGCTCATTGGTTTGATTTTACAGCCTGAAACTTTACTGCTGTGATTCAATCTCACTGCTCTCATCTAACCTAATTTTCCAGTCTGAGCTACTAGCTGTTTTAAATGAAAACAATATTGATAAACCCTCTGTGCTACCTGTGCAGTTAAACAAAGTTAAAAGAATAGCCGATAACCAAATATATTTCCTAGGAGTCAAAGTCAAACCTAAAAGGAGGGTGAATAATGGACTTGGAATCATTTGGTGATGATTCCAAGACATGACTCAAAATGCTGAGTGAAAATTGGTCTCATCTGCATATATATCGCAACAATTTTTGCTATTATAATTTACAATCTCAGCTTGATACAGATACCTTTATATACACTACATGAGGAAAGGAGACCAACACGGAGGACTCTAGTTTCTGTTTCTAAAAACTAATAGAGATAGGCAAACAGTGCTGGGGTTTGCTCTGGCTGAATTCATGTTGCTTCAGCTGCTAACTGAAGGTCATCTCAGATCATCAGCTTTCACCTGCTCTCCTCTTGGTGAAGTAGTCTTCTCGCAATGGGGAGTGAAGCGATGGTAACTTAACGTTATGGAAACACTACTGCCTTTGTCTACAGAGACTGTCAGAATCATCACAACATGAAAAGTTCCATAGAGAGGCTTTAATAATGTTTGTTTTTACAGGTTATACCACTGCTCCCTTGTGGTCAAAACATAAAGAAAACTTTTTATGCTTATTTTTGCAATAATAAGAAGACAGAAAAAGCTTTAAAATTCCAACCAACAGTTAACTCAGAGGAGCAGAGCTAACTCCGTATAAGAGTTTTCTGGCATTCTGGCTTTGATTGACAGGTGTGGGGCTTGAAAATATAAATTTCAAACCCCTTAAATAAACTTTGGTAGTGGAAAATCAAATATTGACAGAATGACAGTCAGGCTGTCTTATGTAGACAAAAAGACGAAGACCATGTCTTCTGTCTTGAGAGTGGTTTGGACCTGTATATTCACTTGAAGCTGCTGCAGTCCATCACAAGGAATGACACCTCTCCTACTCCTGTATGTCAGCCTCATTCTTAGTAACTGCCTCAGACCACTGACAGACATTTCAGACTCTGTGTCTCCTGGATTTCCACACTTGTAACTTTGAAATAAAAAGATGAATATAGAGGGATGTTTTGATGCAGTATGCTGTTCTCTTTGGCTTTGGGTATTTATTGTTTTATTGTTTGATATATCACTTCTAAATAAAAACTATACTATAAACTACTAAATATTGACAAGTGCAACTACACAATCCTCGTATTTCAGCATGTTTTGTTAACTTCATTACATTCTCACCCTCATTTCTTTCTTAATCATGATGGTGGGACATTTGTTCCTGTAACATTGACCTTTTCCTACTTTTTTTTTCTACTCTGGACAGAACACAGTATGGTTGCAGTACTCTGATTCTGTCAGTCTGCAGCCGTGAGCTGAGTGAAGTGCTTATCGCATAATAATAATCATTTCTACTAAGTAGTTACTGATATGCATCAATATACTAAGGCAAATTCCTTGTATGTGAAAACTTGGTAATCAACCTGATTCTGATCTCTGGGCTCCACGCTGAGGCAACTGTGCCTTTCCTCTGCTCCACTCTTTGCCGCAGGCAGTGAGTGCGTGTGTGTTTATGCATGTGGTGTGCATGTGCGTGTGTGTGTGTGTTACATACACACTGAACCAGATGCCCCCTGCCTGTGATTGATAATGTGCCTCATTATTTGTGCCATTTCATCTGAGGCTTCCAGGGAAAGCTTCAAGCTGGGACTGTTTGTCTGCTTGGAATACCTGCTAACGACAGTGCACTACAACCCTACCCCCAGCGCTGGGCAGCCACACAGCAGTCACAGTGCCAGAAAGCCTAACCATGGCATTGGAAGCAGCATATAAACACACACATACATTTGTGTGTATGCGTGTCACTTCGTTCCCCTCCTGTGTCTATCTAGTAACAATGTCAAGCTCATCAATCAATATGTTTTATATTAGCAGTTGTTTACTACCTATGCTCACTGCATTTACTCTCTGAGAAATGTGACTCTCAAAAAAGTGTCAGTGTATGGTCTTCAAAATTGTCACAATGGAACTATCCTACTAATCAATGCATCATTTAGGACCCCTCAAGACAAGATGGCTCATCAAAGAGGGGTTTATTCTCATGAGTAAATTTGGATACATTTGTTTGTTGCAAAAATTACTTCATGCTGCTTTTGCCAAATAATGAAGATTAATATGTTTCTCAAATCTCCATTCAGTGCTAACTGTTCATCCATTATAGAGGGAAATGTAAACAAGTGAATCAGATCCACAGAAAAAGAACTGAACAGCCTGCCTATACAGGACTCATTTGATTTTTAGTCATCCATCTCACGCACATCTGATGAAGATACGCTTCTAATCAATAGCTGTCTACTCAGCAATGTCTACTCCAAATTAAATTACAAAATGTCATTTGTAAACTTCTCTCACACATGGAAGTATTTTATTTATTTATTTATTTTTTTGCATGACCTCATCTGTAGATCATCTGTTACTTGTCATTACTAAAAATTAAGTCAATAAAGTAAAGAAATAAGATGATTTATGATCTATATTGCTATGACAGTTTGGGTAAGGTTGATGAAAAATCATGGTTTGGGATACAATTACTTTGTGACGGGACCTTTGTTGGTCGTGGTTACAGAAATAAACATGTAGTTCAAGTTGGGGAACCATCATGGTTAAAGTTAAAAGAAAGCCGCATTGATTGACTGTTGGTAACGACAAATGAACAGCAGTCTCCTGTCTTTGCTGTATTTGAGGTCCATTCACCTCCGTGGACATGGACTGTGACAGTCTGTAACATCACACAACTTTCACCTGTCACAATTACTGTGGCTGTCAGGGGGCTACCACAACTCAGTTTTCTTGGAAGACCAGTCCTGCTGTGTAAAGGCTGATGTGTAACTTGTGTTTGTGCACATCAGTGCAACCTGAGGTGCCTTTTTCAGGTTTCTGTTCTCTTTTATTTTGTACTAACTAAAGGAATGGTTTATTTGGCCCTTACAAATCGAGACTGACCACAAAGCTGTTTTGTGGTTAACTCTGCCACTGACCAAGGAGTTCTGCTTTTGCGATTGTGTGGTCAGCCTCTTTTTAGTAAATGTATTATTATATTTACATAGACTTTCAGCCCCGGTTTAGGCAGTCATCAACAGATATTCCACATCACAATATTTGCTGCTTTTATGCCATATAATATGTAAGGTTATACTTTTCAGTTGTAATTTACAATGGGAGTTACAAAGAATGTACTCAATTTCATGTCTATTTGTGAGTCTGACACTGAAGAAACTGAGAACCTCATTACAACATCAAGCTGATATAATGTTACATAGATGGACATAGCCAGCGAACATATTGGTCTCTTGCAGTTTTCATCACCCATCTGAGTCAAGTTTTTGTACAGTGATGTACAACAGCAGCATCACCTGTGATAGAGCAGGGTTCAAGCAGAAGGCAGGAAATGGCAGAGGAAGTGAGGTCATAGCTGCAGCATGGCTTTGGAAGGGGTTGTGAATGACAGGAAGAGAGAGGAGATGGAGATAAGGCAACAGGAAGACACTGCTTTGAAAATCCTGCCTCAGCTCTGCCTTGTGTCGCCGTTATGAGGAAGCAATAAAATAAGACCCTTCATACAGTTCTGTGCTTTCTAATAACACAACTATATTTACTGAAGGTCTCTCACAGCAGCACGCAGCAGGACACATCACGAAAGAGACCTGTGGTATACTGAGGAGATGTAGCTGCAAAATATATACCTGGAGAAATGGTTTGTGTTTTTGGAAATGTGTGTATTTATGTAACTTTTAGTATTCAAAATTACCTTCTGTCTGATTTTTATCCTTTACTTTTATTCTTTGCATTCTTAAATTACAATTTTGTGTTTTGGTGGACGTTGTGAAGGGGAGTGACAAAATTATCAGAATTCTCCCTAGGTCGATGAGCTCATCTACAAACCCTGACTTCTTAGGCACATCGGAAATATCAAAATACACTTAAACGCAGCACTCTTTTGTTCAGATTTCTGGCATTATATTCAGTACATCAGTCCTTTGATTTTAACCAGTGTTTTTATTTGGACAGAGAACTGCAGAGCTGGATTGAAATGAAGCCAGAGCTGTCAAGTGAGTGTGAAGGGGTGGAGCCATCTCTCCTCTTTGGATCAGTTTAGGTTTTAGTCCTACTTTCCTCATCCATCATGTTCATAATTACATTCATGTGAAAACCAATAAACAAGACACTGAGGATCATTGTTGTTTTATCCACTGCTGCCAAATATCAAAGTGTTTTTGTTGCTATATTGCCCCCAAATATCCAAAGAAATTAGCTCAGTCCTTGACCAGTTTAGCATTTCTTCTGATTCCCAGTGGCAAAGAAATGCATTTTATTGGTATATTCCTTAAAGGTCAGCTGCTAGTCAGTTAGTTTATTGTCTTAAATATTGCAATACAAATGTAATAAATAATTTACCATGATCAGATAAAAACATTAGGTCCAAACACTATTCCATGTTATGATTCTGTCAGGGCAAAAAGAAAATACTATAAGACATGATTAAGAGTTTTAACATTTTCAGGCAAGTATGCAACATGATTGAGACTCTCTTGCTTGCGTGCTTTGAAATAGTAACAATGTAAGATGTAAAATGTATTTTACCCACTTTGTGAGGTTGACAATGGCTTGTGGATCAACATGAAGATATGCTTTTACATCTTGTGTACATTCTAGTGTTTCAAGTAAACACATTCTGACTGGACCAGACTCGACTGATTTTGAAGCCAAGCATTCCCAGTGATATGCTACTGCAAACTGGTGTTTATTTGCATGTGATACAGTCAAATTTTTAAAGTTCTTCACACAATCTTTAAAAAATTTGTGTTTCATAGTCCAAATATGAATGAGTGGTCCAATCTTTCTGATGCACCTTGGGTAGTGCACCATGAAATGATGTTTTGGAAGCAAGTTTTTTGATGGGTACAACTCTTTGAAGAGTTGATGATGTTCAACAATAAGGTGCTTCAAATACACAGTCATTCCCTCAGTGATTGAGTATGAAAACACAATGTTTATACTATTCAGCAACAAGAGCAACAAGCGCCAGTTCAAATCAGCCTCCGGTACCAGGTCGCCAAATATCAAAGGTATGTTTGTGAGTAAACACAGTGTTTGTGAGGCATTTAATCCTAATCCACGTCCTCCACAGTCAAGGTTAATATGTGTTGGCTTGTTTTTACTTTCCAAATAGCCATAGTTAAAAGCATATATCCTGTTTAACAAGCTTTCTCTAGAGATAAAATGTTCAATCAAATATTCAAAAAGAAGTTTGCCCTCATATTGACCAACCCCTTCCAAAATGTCATGCATGATGTCCACAGCATAGTTCTCAGCAGTATTGAAATACTAAAGTATTAAGTATGCTTTTTCTCTTGATGCCAAAAAAGACGTTGGATCATCTACCAAACTGGCATAGTGTTGTTCCTTCAAGTCAGATGACCCTAAAGTCAAACTTAGGTCATCCTCTGAGAAAATTGACTCTGCTGAACATTTGTCAATTAAACAAAATCAACAGAAATAATTTGCACTAAATGACTCTAAGAACCCAAGAATGGCATGTATACCTAAGTTATCTCCTGTAATCTGCGCAAGCGGACCACATATAGGTTGTTCAGCAAATGGAACAGGAACCCCATCAGTTTCAAGTATTTTCAAGTCCCTTGTTAAAGGTTTCAGTATTTCATCAATACCATATTTCTTAGCATCTTGTGCATGAAACAATGATACCAAATGGATGTTCATCAGAGCAGAATTCAGCTTTGGAGGAAGGTTTCTGTAAATATAGTAAAGGCAGCCAACTTTATGTATACCTTTTTTTGACCCAAGAGGATTTCCACGTTCAAATTCATCGTAGTGTATTTGTATTTGAAGAGCAAATCTATGAACTGAAAACAAAGGATGACTTTTAAGTAGCTTTTAAGTAGCTTCTGTCACAAAAGTCTTCATAAACGTCAGATTGAGTGAATGTTTGCATCATCTCACAAATGTTTTCATTTCTGAAAATGAACTGGAATGTTTTTAGAATGGGAACATAGATGAATTTATCATTGACAGGAACTTGTTCGTAAGTCCCAGTTGTATTATTTCGTCTGGTATCATACCTAACACCAAGGTGCAGTTCAACTGGCTGCACTATACCCCATTTGTACTTGAAATACTTCCATTTGGTATCAGACTTCAACTGGCTAAAAGGGTTTACCAAACTTTTAAATCCCTGCATGAGTTGTTCTCTGGGATTAAGTTCAATATTTGGTCCTGAATATTAGATTGCAGATCTTCCACAAATTCCTTTAAATTATCAATAGTAGAAAGAACTACAGTATTTGGTACACCGCTTCCCAAATGCTTGGCTACAGTGGAAGCACTCATATCTGTCTTGTGACTGGACATTGGAGTGACTGTTACAGCATTTTGGCACTGAGATGAAGTTGAGGGTAATTCACTTATGGACTGAGAATTGTTGCATTCTTCTGTGTTATAGTTGGAAAGGGTTTCATGAGGCATGTATCTTAATAAGATGTCTCCTAAACCCAGAATAACTAGAGAACTGCAAACAACAACCTGTCTGACTGTATTTTAGTCTTAGACTTTTCCCTGGATACATTCCATGAATTAGTTTTAGGTGCCTGAACAAAAGCAAAACTGTACCAAAGGATGAAGTGCAGAGGAAACAACTCAACATTTTGGCTGAATAAACTAGTTACTGCTTGTTCAACAGCCTTGCTCTGAGCTCTTTGACTCTTGGAGTTTCTTCAGTTCTACCTATGTCAATATTGTACAAAAATGTGTACAGGCTGGACAGAGAATCATCATACTTCACACTGAAGACAAAATGAGACTTAAATAGCTCATCAAAAGTCCCCAAGGACGTGCATGACTGACATGGTACAAGCTTTTTGTCCAAGACAACATAAAAGGTGAAAACCTGTGCTTTTGAAGTCCCTGTGGCAAGAAGATACGGTTGAGAGCATCCTTCGGTGGTCATCAGATGATCCTCAAGATTTTGACATGACTGAAACAAAATGAAAACATCACCTTATAAATAATTTGCTTAAAAAATGTTAAATTCGCTGCAGTATTTTGAATGAAATAGTGTTATTCCCAAACCTTTTGAAATTTCCCCAGATGATCTGTTGCCTCTTCAATGCTGATTTTCTTGGGCCATTTTCTTCCAGTCGGTTGAGGTGTGAGAAGATGCAGCAGGACAAGAAGAGACGACATATCACTGTCCCACTCTGGAAATAGAGTAAATAACAATGTAACAAATGTTTGTTAGAGGCCAGAACATTATTTATGTTAAATGTTAAATAATGAACTTTTATACAAACAGATTTGTATAGTTATTTAACAAAACAGTTTGTTCTTCTGGAAAGTAATCAATAAGTAATCAATAAAATCCTTCTGCAGATTTTATTTGATTTTGATGATGTACCTGGATCATCAGTGGTGTCAGATCCTTCATTCAGAGCAGATGTCAGATGTCGTTTTAGAAGTGAGGTCTCCTTTAGGTTCTTGGCCTCCTGGATGACTTTTTGGAACTGGTGTTCCATTTTTGCAGGAACCTTGATGTGGCCTCTTCTCCAAACATCAGTGAGAAGTCTTGCAAAATCTAATTAAAAAGGAAAGGACAACTATTTTAGCCACCTCCTTTAAGCACCGCTTTCTTCAGGGATGGAGAGGCTGTTCTGGACCAACGTTGCACAGTCACACTCAAGAAAGCCTTTGTTGCTCTGGCTGTCGTAAAAGTGTTCCTAGGTAAAGGAAAAAAAATCACTGTGTGTTGTAAACAATGTTATGCACATTTGTGATGCTTTTAGTGTGTATAAAAAATAAGGAATCAGCAGCTGTCATTATTTTACACATGGACTGCAGTGCAAACTTACATATCCCATGTTTGAGTATGGGTCCCTCAAAGCTGGAAACCGTCACACAATCCCAAGGGCATGGAACTCCTTTGTTGCTTTACTAACATGACTCCTGCAAAAGGAAAAACATCATTCCTAACAATTGTTGTGTTCTTTAAAAAATTAGAAAGTCAAGTTCCTATCTAGTCTTATCTTATCTAGTGTTCTTACCCTTCTTTTTTACGCATGTGTGCTACAATGATGTTCACCATTATTCGCCTGGTGGAATCTTTCAAACTCCCAGTTTCTTCATACTCTATAATTACAGTCATTCCTGCTGGCTTTGAGGTCAGAATTTGCTGCACAGTCTAAAAAAATCACTTATGAAGGGAAAAAATTACAACTAAAATTAAACATTTTTTAATTAATAACATTATTATTTGCAAAAGGCATTTGTTTTCCAGGAATCATGCAAACATTTTATGTATGTACTGTAAGTTATAATTACATTTCTTGCATGGTTGCTGTCCAAAGGTTGACTCCCTTTACATCCTGAATCACTGTCACTGCTAAGACTGCTTAAGACAGACACAGTATCTGTCAGACTTGGAGAAGATGGTCCTTCACCCCCTTGCTGCAGAACAGACAGATCTGAAGATCACAAAACAGAGTAATGATTATAAAGGCTAAGATCAGATAACACAAAACTACCACAATTGCAGTCCCGGGTTTAAGACAAAACATGAATATCACCTCATACTACATTACTTACCAAGAGTCACATATTCTGTCTTGTCTGAGCAGTCACCACAGTTCCTGGAGGATTCAGCCAATGGATGTTCTAAAATGCAAACCATACTTAATTAATGAGGAAAACATTCTGTATTTATAAAGATTCTTGTTATCCGCTAGCACATAAGTAGACATTCAGCAGACAGCTGTCTCTGTGTTAAGATGCAAATCCCATAATTGTTCTCTGCAAACACATAAATGATTTAATGCCCTACCATCATCAGTGTAGATGACAAAACATATTTCTTTGGCTGCAAGTTCTGGAAAGACATCCTCATCCACTTCTACCTTCACCTACTTCTACTTCATCCTCTGGTATGGGAAACTTCTCCTGGACTGTAGCAAGACAATCAGCACTTCATTTACAAAATACTGTTACTTGCTCTTCCATAGCTTTATACAAAAGAGATACCTTACCAGCACTAAGAAAATCAGAGAAGCTTCCTCTAATTTCACATATTTCTTCTTTGCCCCTCGTTGTACCTTTATCAATGTCTTGGCCATCTAACATTAAAAGGATCGAGAACAATATTGTTTAGCTGTTAGGGTTACAATAATTTTAACCATGGGTTTTCATGAATTACTGTGAAATTGTTGTTGAGTTGTTAACTAATGTAAGTTAGCGGTTACTTACGCTAGCGCCAAATACTGCCGTCCCAAGTGTGGAAAATACCTTGTCATTTTCAGTTTCTGGTATATATAGCTCGTATATGTAGTCATAGCGTCTGCGTTCTTTTTAGTTATAATGTTCCTCAGAATAAAACCCCTTTCCCTTTAAACACTGTTGCTCAGTCAAAGGTCTTTCTCTGTGGCTCCAGTAAAGATGATAAATATGTTGGAAGTCATTTTACCATTTGCCTTTCAGTCCTTTCACCATCTGCCACTGGCAGAAACCCTGGCAGCTTTAGCTCCATCTGCACTGGCACAAATGAAGACCCTCATCCTGTTTTTCTGTGGTAAAGCAATCCAACAGATTTCCAGCCAAATTTGACATCATGGAACACAAATGTAAAAATGCAGAGCATGTTTGAGAAGCTGCCAGGCCCTATCTCAGAGGTGGTCTCATTTGGTTCTGCTAATTATACTAATTTCTCCAAATGATTTATTGATGTGAAAATTCTCCACATGTAGTTTGTTAGAACTATTGTTCCTTTTGAAAAGATTGAATTGATTACAAACTGTCAGTGAACATTAGATTTTTGTGGCACAAGGGTATGCATTATCCAGGAATTAGACAAATGTAATATCCCCCTTTTATATTTTCAGGAGGACAGGAGTTGTATATTGACCTTACTATTTCCACAGGAGAAAATGCTGATTGCACAGATACAATAAACTCTCATCTGATGAGATGCTGCAGTCTGTTAGGGCTGTTTTAGTCTTCAGTAAAGTGATCCTGGGAATACAGTTTGGCGTGTGTATAATGGCCACTAAATATCATCTTCTCTCAGATTAACATTTTGGTTTTGAATAATTACTGCTGACATACAATGGGACAGAGAGAAAACAAGCATGCACAATGTCACGCATGGAAAAAAAATGGCAAAAAACAAAATCCAATGGCTGCAAATATTACATCACTGGCCTTTTTGTGCAAAGCGCCTTTAAATAGACCCAGAAGATTACTGATGTCTCTGGCACATTCCTCTTTGTAAAACTGCTGCCATTACAGTGGCAGACTGCTTTTGATATGTTTGATGCTGTCATCTGTGGCCTACAGTGATGATAGATTTAGATCAGTTGTCCTCTTTTATTATCCTTGTTCTTAAATGTAGCAGCTGTTAGCAGTGCACATCTTTTTTCTTTCATGTGGTTATGACTTCCCTGTGGTCACAGATATAATGAGGAATCTGTGCAGTATGCTGGCACATATTAAATACTCTCCTAGGCGCTTCAAGGCTTTAGTATTCACACCTTGAATCATGGTCACAATACAATATACTGTAGAAATTCTGCCAAAGACTTTTATTATACCATAATAAATGAAAATACTATTGTCATTAATATCATTCTAACAAGTGACTTTATCAGACTTCTAGCCATATATATATATATATATATATATATATATATATATATATATATATATATATATATATATATATATATATATATATATGTGTATGTATATGTATGTATGTATGTATGTATGTATGTATGTATATGTATATATGTATATATATATATATATATATATATGTATATGTATGTGTGTATGTATGTATATGTATGTATGTATATGTATGTGTGTGTATATATGTATATGTATGTATATGTATGTATGTATATATGTGTATGTATATATATATATGTATATATATATATATATATATATGTATATATATATATATATATATATGTATATGTATATATATGTATATATATGTATATATATATATATATATGTATATATATATATATGTATATATATATATATATATATATATGTATATGTATATGTATATGTATGTATATATGTATGTATATGTATATGTATATATATGTATATATATATATATATATATATATATATGTGTATGTATGTATATGTATGTATATATATGTATATGTATATATATGTATGTATGTGTATATGTATATATATATGTATGTGTATGTATATGTGTGTATATATGTATATGTATATATGTATATATGTATGTATATATGTGCATATATGTGTGTATATTAGCATATTATACTGTACTATTGTACACATCCAGTAACAACAGTAGCATTCATTTGAAGTCTGGTTTCTGTTCACCTGACCAATGTAAATCCATTATTTACCCTCCCTTTAGGTCTTTATCAACTCCTGTATTCACTTAGTTAAATGTACCACTATCTTTGTCAATATTTTTGTGTCTGGTTTGGTGCTAAGCATGTAGCATAGTGAGGGCTAGTATTATTTTTGCAAACAGCTGTTTGTGGTATTGTTATAACTTGGATCAGGGCTATCAGTTGTAAACCGCTGAAATCAACTGTATGGCACTGTTAAAAACATGGTTGAGCTTGGTTGGGCCAGAAAACAGAAACAAAGCTAAACAGTGAAGGTTCAGTAGAGCTAAAGGGAAGTGCAGTGTTGGGTGATAAGTTCATCAGCTACCAATGACACAGACAACAACTGGCCTCCAAGATTTATGTGCTACTCCTAGGACCTAAACATGGGTATTCTGTATTTTTAATCTAAAACATTCAGAGACAGACAACCCACAAGAAAAAACAAACAAAAAAAATACCCCATGTTAGTGTGACTATGATTAAATCTTAACCTTGTTATTATTTGTTGGGAATATGTCTGATTGAAGTTGCAACTGGCACTTGAAAGTGTGGGTTGGCACATACTCTATGAGGTCTATGTGGTCCTAATTATGGAAGAACAAAAACATGTGGAGGTTGAAAGGCTAGGCTGAACATGCAGACAGATCTGTCTAAATCATTGCTTTCAAAGCCAATTCAGGGTCAACATCCTGATGTGGTTGAATGACTGATAAGAGGCGACTCCTGGACTGTAGTAACCACCCCACAAAACCTGACTATGAAAACAAAATGGTGGCCAAGCTTGGTTTGTCAGGGCTCTACTTGAACTCAGGTCATCCAGCATACATGGAAACACTCCAAGATCCAAGATTGAATATAGCCTACTATGTCTCACTTTATGAGGGTTTTTTCAGTTTACCAGTGGCAAAATGGCAAACAATAAAGGCAAAAGTGAAGCAAATTATGCCTATACAAAGTATAAAACCACCATAATCATATCAGAGAATATTTGTTTTTATTAAAGAAAAGTTGGTGTCCGTGCTGCTTTAAAATATTAAGTTTCTGAGACACCCCATGACATGGTGTTCAATAGCACTTGTTGAAAATTGTTGTTAACACCATGTTTTGAGATGTATCAGAAGTAATGGGACACTGTTTATGGAAATAAATATTTTCTGTTGAAATTTCAGGCTTTATTTGGAAATATTGAATGATGTGAACAAGTAAAACCAAACCTTGTATATGGTTAAGTACTGTTAGTGGTAAGCATAAGCAAGGTAAGCAAAAATATGCTGAAAAGATAAATGGAAATCCAAGGGAAGGAAAAATAAAAATAATACAATAAATACAAAAAGTAAAGATAAATATGTTTGAGAAAATATTTACATCTGCCTGAACATCTTTGCTACTATCAGAAGTGTTTAAACATGAACTATACATACACAGAGAGATGGGACTGGGAGAGCCAATAAGATCTGCAGAATTGCACCTGAAGTAGTCTCTACTTTACACATGCACCAGAGTGCATAAGTCATTGACTCTGTGCACATATTTGTCTGGCCAGGCTAACCCTCAGAGGTCAGCCTGAGTGCAGCCCCTTCAGGTAACTCCACATCTCTGGCTTGCACTCCCCCCCCCCCATACACACACACACATACACAAATCTACACTACACTCTAAATCTGCTGTCAGACTGCCCACTTTGCTATTGGTACTCTGCTCACAGGGAAAATTGTAGTATCTTCTAATAAAACTTTTTTATTCCATCATGCAGATAGCAAAATTGAGGCTAGTGTGGGGTTAATATTTTACACTACCTGCCTACAAATGTACTGTTTACTTTTGCTCTGGATCAGTCTTCCTTCACCAGCAGTCATTGTGTTTAGCAAGCAATTTAATTTTAGGTTAATTTCATATGTCATTTTGGAAATGGTCTAAAGAACGAATATTTTTTATGGGTAAGAGTCTGGTGTGTCTTTTCTCTCTAGAACAGATATTGTTTATTCATAGACTGCGAAGGATTATTGTTTTTCTTTATAGAAGACCTCTTGTTTGTATTTATATACTATGAAAGGAAAAAACACTGAAATTCAATTATGTTGTCTGTGGTCGGGCTGTTTGGCTCAGGTACCTAAGTTATGTGTATGTTTGTGATGTACAGTACTGTATGTATTGTTGAAAAATGTGAAAAGCAGAACAAACATTTCTTGTTTGCTTTCATGTTCTGCATTCATAATACAAAATGCCATGGAGGTTACATTCATAATACACAGCCAATAAAATTCCGTCTAGAGACAGGTTCAGTTGTTCTTAGGCATAATGTAATTACATTCCCCTCAGTGTATGAACACACTGATGGCACCACTAAAACTCTATTTGAAGGCTCCTTCAGCTTAGCTACATTAAGAAGAATTTGCAATTGGTGTGAATGGTAAGCCAGTGAGGGATCATGTCCTTGAAGCTGAGCAAGAAACAGCCAACCTTTGGTTCGTTATAGTGTTTTGCAATAATGTATCTTTCTCCTTAGAAGCAGTTGGAAAGCAGCAATGGTTGTGTATCAAACAGGCGATAATGATCTAAACCACAAGGCCAAATTTGACCATAAAAAGTCCAGAACACATTTTCAGACTGACCGAAATTCCACTTTTTAAAATCAGGAGTCCTATCCTATACTATTCCTAGTAGGAAAGTTTGCTATTGGTGACCAGTAGGTGTTACACTAACATGAACAGGCAGGTTGGTGAGCATACAGTGGCTGAGCATACAGTGGCTGTATTTGGATATTTGACTCTATTTTGGTCAATTAGACATAAGTCATATATCTCACTGAAGCACAACTGAAGTAGAGACATGGTTGTGAAGAAGTATTAAGCTACTCCTTCCAAATGTGCTTGTCTCCTTTGGCTGTGGTGTATTGCCACAGGTATTGTCCTGTGGTAATGAAAGCTTCATTTCATTAGTCTGTTTGGCTAAACTACAGATGTAACTGACACAGGGAGAGAGTAGAAAATAAGAAATTGTTTCACAGTAACTTATACAGCCGTCTGGAGAGGCATCTTTTCTCCACCCAAAACAAACAATAAACCACATTTTTTGGCTTTTCACACTTTTTCAAGCTAAACTGCATTTTCACAGTTGCTTAAAGCAACCAAGAAATTGAGAAGGCTTTCGAAACTTTGAAAGGATCCTTAGTTCTTGCACCTTAGCCCTTTATAGAAATATTTGAAATTGTAAGTTGAAACTTGTAACGGATATGTAATATAGTTTTAAAAAAGTGTAGAGGCATGAAGGTTTCTTGTAACCAGTGTATTGTGAGATGATTACATTTGGTTGCAGTGGGTTCCTAGAAGTCATGTGATGACAGCCACTTATTGTCAGGCTCATATCATTTAATTGGTTTGGCTACAGCCCCCAGCCAGTTCATTATAGCATGCCTGGATTGTGTTTGCCCACACTGCAATACAAGATTCCTGCCATTCCCTTTGCAGCTACTGGGGAAATCTTCACGTTTGCTCCGAGTGTGTGATTATGCCTGCTTGGCCCAGAATCAAGTCAATGCAAAACTGTATTTTTAACTTATTTTCACTAGCTTTTGGTCTGAGTTTTCTTTTTACTGTAGCCTGAAATCAACAGAGAAATGACTAGGTAATTTTCACCCACATGAAGTGTCTTTCCAGATGGAAGGTTAAAGTGCTGTGGAAAAGTGCTTGAACAACTGCAATGTATAATTCCCTGCAGCCCCATTCATCTGTGATTATTAAAACTTTATACTTGATTGAGAAACTCTGTGGATCTTGAGAAAATGTTAATTATAATAATCATTGCTATGATAGAACTGACAACTGCTGGAGCCCAGTTGATTATCACGGAGGCATATATTATAGAAACATTTGCCAATGCAACATATTTAATAATCATAGGGGATTACACAGAAAATATTGTCTGCAGACCATAATGGATTATTCTCGTATATCGCAACTGTGGTCATATTTTTGTAGTTTTGACTATAATTCCCATTGCTTATAATGCTGTACTAGCAAACATCTTTCACACCTCACCTCTCTGGATCAACCTGCTTGAAAACGTCCACCTTTATTCCTGTTCCCAAAAAAACAAGGACCACAGAACTTCATGATGATAGACCTGTTGAACTGAGCATCTTGGTGAAAGGATTTCAGGAAGAACCCAGCTCCACCCAGACCCATTACCACCTGTGACTCTGCAGTTGACACTGTGGAGTCCTTACATTTCCTTAGCACCATCATCACCCAGGACCTCAAATGGGATCTGAACATTGGCTCCGTTGCCAAAGAAAGCTCAGCAGATTATGTACTTTGATTTTCAACCTCTCGATGTGATGTGCACATCTGCACTATCCTCATCAAGTCCATCCTCACTTTCTCCACCACCGTCTGGTATGCCTCTGCTAAGGATAAGGGCAGACCACAGCACATCAGTCGCTTGCTGAGAAGATGATTGGCTGTCTCCTCCAGGACCTGTACATCTCCAGGACACTGAAGAATTCAGAACTGATTGTGGCTGACCCATCCCAACTTTCTGCCTGCAGTTAGCCTCATCAACCCCACTGATACAGATTCTTAACCTGCTGGACAGACACTAGATATTCCACTTACATAAACTCTACACGTGACTCAATGTGTTAAAATAACACACCTCTTTTGGACTATTATCTGTGTACATTGCACTCATTGTTTTTACCTCTGTCAATATTTTGAATGTTCCTGCACAAACTAGACACCACTGTCATTTTAAAAACAGATTTATTTCACGTTTTAAAATATTTTTTTTGTAACTTGTCTTTTACTCTTATTTTCACTGTATTTATTGCTATGCCCCAATATCAACGCATATTAATTTTGATTTCCTCCCATTAAAAATCATCTACACTGGCAACATGGCTTGATTACTCATCTTCCTTTCAATTAGGCAGGCACTGTGGGCATTGTCTGTTACAGTCTGTGCTTATATGCTCGCTTACAGTTTTTATTGTCATGGTCTTTCCCTCAGTTTGAACAAAAAGGGTCATGCTATGAGGATCCATTTGTTAGGAAGGAGGAAAAAGCAGGAGTGTTATTGTTATATACTGGTTGTATTTCCATTTTAGTCACTTAATCTGAAAACATAGAACACAGAGATTTTGGCAAGATTTGGTTCAGAGCAAATTTTTTTTAAGCCTTTTAACCTTTTTCCTTTAAGGGTTTGCTCACCCAAATACCAAAAAGATATGTTATATGGCAGAAACACATTTTTTTCCATAACCTACAGGTATCGCTGTTTAGTTTACACTTGCCTTTTTACCAAACCAAAAGTCCCTACAAAAACTGAGACTGAGACTGCTTATGTGTTTCAATTAACTGGTTTTATGCAAGTTTTCAATTTGCCAATAAAAAATGGATATACCTGTAGGGTGTCTGGGTTCAACATCACAGACAGGGTGAGGAGCTCAGATATATGGAGGGAGCTCAGAGTACAGTTGCTGCTCCTTCACAGCAAAAGGAGCCAGTTGAAGTGGTTGGGGCGTCTGATCAGGACGCCTCCTGGTCGCCTTCCTTTTCTGGACATGTCCAAGTAATAGTGGAATACCCAGAACATGTTGAAGGGATTACATATCTCATCTCGCCTGGGAATTATTATGGATTATGGAACACTGCTGGAGAGAGAGAGGCGTGTGGAATACTTGGGTAACTAGAAAAGAATTGATGGAGCAAAACCTTCGGCTTCACAATGAAAACATTTACATATTTGCAATCTAAACATTTGGATTACATTAGTAAAAAAACATCTGTCTTTGTACCGTATTGCTGAAAAACCTGTTTTTAGCTGGATAATAAAGACATCAACTTACATCCTTAGGACCTGTATGAATTAGCATTTTGGGAAAATGTGTTGAGAATAAATGAAAATGTCAACAAATCCTAACAATTAAACCATGAATAAACTACTCATAGCACTTCCCTCATTGTATTTGCGTTGTGTGTCATCTGAAACAGTAGTGACCAAGTACAGGTGAAGTTCATAAGTGTCTTATCAAAGCTTTGTACAGACAGGATACCATTACATCATTAGTATAGAATTTGTTACACTTCAACAGCTTTGTGTGGAAATACACAGCATGGCTGAAGGTGTTATAGCACTATCTCTGCCAGCACTTAATTAGCTCTGTAGTGAGCACAGGGAGCCAAAAAGCTGACACTTTTGTCTAAGGAAAGACAAGAGCATTATTACACCACAGAGGAGGCACATGCACTGCGAATCACCTCAGTATGACAATGCTCAGGCAAGCAGCAGCCTGGCTGTTCACACCAGAGGTGCATTTGTCCATGCTGGTCAACAAGCGATTTTCCCCCCTTCTCTTTTGTAATCATTGAGCTGATCTCTAATTAATAACTAAAGCTGTCAATTATTTTTGTGGCACATGAAGAAAGCATTGACTTAACACACTATTTACATGCACAACTAACTGTGCGATGCCCGTGTCAGAGAAGTCCATTTGTAAATTCACTCTAGTGGATTCACTCCGTGGCAAGCTGAGTGCTCTCTTGTCATTTAGAAATTGTGAGTGCTGCTCAGAGCCACAGCGAGCGCTCCAGCTCATGTCTTGAAGTTGAAGAGAGTCACTGTCTCTCTGTCCTTTGATTATCTCAACAATCATTCATCTGAATGACTTCACACGTGACAGGTGTATTGCTGAGAACCTAAGGAAGTGCACTGTCAGGTGTGAAGTTTGGATGAGCGATTCTCCAGAAAGCTGACCAAACAGGCATGTGTTGTAGTGGCACTGCACAAGTGTTTACAAAGCTAGTGGACAGTTGTATGTTCAGTTATGTGTGGGCTCAAGGAGCATCACAGAGAGCGATTAATCTGCGTTCATTTTGTTGATGCATTATTTTTACTCTGATTATTTGATTGAAATTAACATCAAGAATTTTAAAATGAAAAGCTTTTCATGTGTTGGATGATACTGTTCATGGAACACCTATAGTTCTGACTTTTTATTGGTGTAAATGAATGGCCACAGTAAGTATAAATTGTTTGTTACCCTTGTTGTTTAGTTTTTCTGTAGATATGCAGTTGACATATAACAACGATAATCTCATGTGTGTTTATACTTTATATTGTTTAAAAGATATTATCAGTGGACACACAGGAGGCGTATATGGATATGAAAGCAGCAGCCTCTCTGTCCAAGCCAGAGGTGCAGGTCAACAAGCGAGTCTGTTTCTGGCAAGTTTCGCTTCCAGCAAGCACAGAAAATATACAGTAAAACCACTGCTGCTTCTGCCTCCTGTGTTTTCCCAGCTTTAGCTGTGGGTGCAGGAATGGTTATGGTTATGGTTATAGGATGCAAAGAAAGACACCCTTGGTCTAATGAGGCAGTCTCTCAGACCTGTTTGATGGTTACACTCTCTCAGCTGGTCCAACACCAGTTAAATTGTGTGTCCCTTTCATTTTCCTAAGTGAAGTTGACAGACATCACAAACAATTTGCCCTCCTTATGTTTCAGCTGTGCCCTTTGAAGGATGAAATTTTCCACCATCATCTTTCCAGTGAATTGAAAGAACCTCTTGGCTCTGACATGACGTTCTTACGGTTTATGCGTCAGTTTCCCACAAATTGCCTTGCATTGACACACAATGCAAAAAATGGCATATGTCAGCTCTTCTCATATCAATCCTCTCAGCCAGGTTAAAAACTAGACAAAAATGTGGAGCTAAGAAACAGGTTCCCTGTAATATTTTGTTTTGATGTAGGTTAAAACAGCTCTGAGATACCCAAGCATATTTTGACAGTTCCAGCTAAGGTAAACCTTATTAATAATGCATAATTCAGAGGCTTTATAAATGAGAGTTAAGCAGAGTTATAAAATAAATGTGTGGGTGTATGAACTTGTGTGTTGAATTTCTGATGATGTGCCTCTAATAGTCGGCTTTTCTGTGTGCTGGCTGCTGGGATTTAACTGTCCTAGACCTGCTGGCCTGGAAAAGCAAAGAAGGCACATTCACTAGTTTAATTGGCAGCTTAGCTTTTCACTGAACTGCCCTCAGTTATGGATGAGACAGTTACTTAGCTAAACATAAGTCTTTGTGCAGCTTCGTGTCCAATTTTGATATACTCAGAAGTGTAGCATCATGATTTTCATTTTCGGATGCAACTGGACTTAGAGCAAAGTATACAGTAGTATGAAGTACATTAGCACTTCATTTTTAGTTCCTTACCTGTCCTGATTATGGCAGTCATTTACAAATCTGTAGTTTCAGAGGTGTCAGGTATGTGCTGCTTATATTTCTTAGCATAACCTTACAGTGCCTCCTGCAGTGTCTCGCCTCTGATTCTCATGTTTGAATGATAAATTATTCCTACAAGACCGTGAACCAGGGAGTTGTCTTATTTTGTCGTCACAATATGCTTACTGCGCAGCCATAGGTGCATCTCTTCTCTTGTTAAACTATATTATATATTATATTCTATATTATTTACTGACTTAGATTATGAGAGACAGGCATGATCAGGTTGGATAGAGCTGTGCTGTATGAGGTCATTAAAGCCTGAAGTTTAGCCCATTACCTGCCATTTTTATTCTTGCCTTTAAGTTGTTGGCTCTAAATTTTCAAAACAGAATTCTGAAGTTGTTATCTGTTCATTAAATTAAAACAAACATGTTGAAAATAAACAGAATAAAAGCTATAATACAATGACGTGTATTTCAAAGAAAGAAACCAGGGTTTGGACCATGATGCATATCACCACAGTTGTATTTCTGGTTATTTTGCTGTTATATCATGATGAAAAATTCACCATCAAAAATGCACCATCAGCCGTTTCCACAGATAGTTTGCATAATCGACTCCTTGATGCATCTCGGGTACACTGACACCTTGCTTTGATGTGTTTTTGCTTTGTATGATTAAAATCCAATCACCCAGGTGTGGATGGAAAGCAAATCTTCATAATGACTATCAACACTGTGATCTAAATCTCCAAATCCATTTCAGTTAGCAAACTGTGGCATAGGCACAGGTGCACTACAGTGTCCAAAGGGGGGATCCAAATGTTTGCAAATCCACAGGTTTTGTTTGCCAAACTAAACATTTTGTGAATCCAATATGTTGAGCTCAAGTCTCTTGGGAGGGACCTACAAAGGATGCCTTTCTATTTGCCAGTTAGATCAGAGTTAAAGCTTGGCAACATCCACAAATAGTAAACAATAGTAAAGGCAAGTCCATGAAGTCCATGGAAAAGACAGAATGGAAGAAAATCAATGTCAACTGCAGAAAGAAAGCTGTGCGTGAACTGCCCCTCACTTATTGAGGTGTTAGACTCTATGACAAGGATGTCTTTCCTAAAGTAAACACTTTACATTACATTTTGTTAATATTATCAGTGACTGCTGTTATTTGAGAGAGAGCTTACAAAAATTTTGAACTAAATAATAGCATTGTTAATTGTTAATCTACATCGTCTGTCTCTGTAAATACAAGGCCCAGTGGAGTTTATGTCGTAGCCTACTGAAGTGCTTATGATTATTAAATAGCACCAGCTAAATTGTGAGCAAAAGTCATTTGTATAGGGCCTAAATATTAGAGTTGTAATAGGTAACCTGTATAAAAATTTTTTTTTGTCATTTTTGTTAAATTGTCACTATGTCCTGACAGTACGTTAGACAGATAATCTCCTCTGGCTCCACCTGCTGCCTTTAAGGACATTTTTGCAATAATCTACCACACCTGAATTAAAAACAACCAGAGGGCGAGCTACCTAGAAGTTTTTCTTTTCAAGCTAACATCTTCTCATCCATATGGACTTCAGCTTTAAGACTAGTACTATTATATTCCAATTTTGTGCCAAATCTTGTTGAATTAATGTTTAATTTCTTTAGGCCAATTGTTAAATAACAGCAACCAACCAAAGTGTTATATAGGTTATATAGGACCTGTTTATTAATATAGGCTCATACAGTCAATATAGTCATAATGTAATATGTCCCTTCCATTGATATTTTAATTGTTTTTTAAGTCTGTACTGTCACTATTTTTTGCCAACTAAAGCATTACATAAATTGGACTGCATGATGGCTTCAGATAATTTCAGTCCCTGTGGTCAGCAATGGCAAGATGTTCACACTTGGATGAGATATAGAGGTTGTTATTCAGAATTGTTCATGACGTTACATTCAACCAGCAAAAACTTGTACATAGACCATAATTCTGTGAAGACAGGCATTGTGAAACCACAGAGAAAAAAAGATTTCACCAGCCTATGAAATGGGAAAGAATTACAGAATTGAATTGTTGACAGAGTAAAGCCTCTCTCTCTTTATCAGGTCAAGGATAAACTCTCTTGAGCTTATGCTTTGGAAGGATATTGAAGCTGTGTAACAGCCTTCAGTGCAATAACAGACAGAATTTCATACTACTGGAGAAATGGAATTACCTCTAAACAGTAGCCCCACTTTAGCAGGAGACAGGGATGTTGAGGAGGGCTGTGGCAGCTTTTAGTAATCACCATCAACTCCAGAGAGATGATTGTTAGCTGTTCCACCTCATGTCTCCACACCTGACCCCTGTGTGAGACTCCCAGATTTATTTGTGTCAGCAGTGTCTTACTTTATTGTAGTGCTGTGTGGCATGCATATTATTTATCAGATATTAAAATATGACAGTTATGATCATTCATAATTGTATGAAATTGACAAAAGTCTCAACTTGGGCATCACAAATCGCCAGAGTTAATATTAAATGACATAATTTGACCTAAATTAAATCAATCAATCAAGTCATCAATTTATTTAGTCTTGATCCAAAGGATGCTACAGAGCTCTTGACTCATGTATAATGAATAATTTATGTCATACACACAAAACCATGTGATTAAGTTCTTTATAAATACAATATTTATGAAACTGCCAACTACACACAGAACTAACCACTACTAGGCATTGAAATGCAATATATAAACCTGAAACAAATACACATAAAACAATGATGAAAAATTAATAAATGATGAGGACCACTGTATACCTGTTGATGCAGAGAATAAATATTTCATAGTATATTGTTATTATTATTGTTATTAATCTATTAGTTAATAACAATAACAAATCTAGTTTTGGTGGACTAATGATAGCATATTAAATTGTGGAAACACAGAATATCTCTAAAAAGATAAAATCTGTAAAAAGATCAGTGAAAATCACCTTAATGTGTTGTTCAATGGCTGAGAGAGTATTTGGAAGCATCATGTCTGTAAAGATTCTCAGTCCTCCAGGTCATGGTAATTCTTAAGAGTTTGAAAAAAGTCACCTGGACTTAAAGTTCTTGAAGATGTTTCACCCCCGGGTGGGAAAACGATCTATATATCACCTTAATGACTCTTAGGGTCAAGGTAGATTTTATAAACTCCAGTTTGGAGGCGAAACGCCTTCAAGGCGTTTACCCTCACTGACATGCTGCAGCACATTTTGGGATGAACACCCTTCGACTTGTGTGGGAGTATGAAAGGACCTCCAGAAAATTAAGCTTAAGCTTGAAATGCAGGCAACACAAGATCATTCCTGACAGCTTACGAATGGGCTCTACAGTGAAAGGCCACAGATCTGAATAAATATTTCAGAAGGCTCAGAACCAACTGCCCAGTGAGAGAATAAGGCAGTTTCCTTTCACCATTGACACTTTGAATGATAAGACTTATCAGATACAGAAGGACCAGCAATATCTTTTATCTAGTGAGGTCTAAGACCATCACTAAACAGAGCAGGTGGCCTGAGACAACAACTATCAGCCACCTACAATGCAGGCCTGAGGTCCCTCCACAGACATCTCAACACCTGACCTGAGCAACTCACAAGATGGCCAGGTGGAGTAAGGATCCACATGTCACCTGCCTCTGAGGGTCAATGACCCTACTAGATTTTAAACTAAAGGTTAAAATCCCTAGACTCTCCACCAGTCAGCCAGAACTGAAGAAGCCTCTCTTCAAGAACTTCAGACAAGTCCAATTAACTTTCTTCAAACTTTTAAGAATTTGGAAGCACCAGTGAAAAAAATCAAATCTCTTCTTCCCATATTTTTACAGATTTATTTTCTGCTGGTTATATTTTATTGTCTGTATAAGTCTATGTACCAACATAGAACAATCAACAACAACATCCTACTTCAGTAGAGCTCAGTATGGTCGTCTACATCTCTCAGCAGGCAGCAGGATCAATTAGCATCTTCAAGCACACCCTCTTTATGATGGTAGGTTTAAGCTTTGACTCTCCTAACTTTTTGTCATGTCGAGAATGCAGCAGGCATCAGAGAAAAAGACTGTTGAATGATTTCACATACTTGACTAATAAGGAGTAATAACTGTTTTGTAAACCTCAAAAAGAAAATTAGACCCAGCAACGCTGTGGGGAGGGCTTTTGGAGGTCAGCCGTTCGCACCGTAGAGAGAGGGTCTGGAAGTTATACTTACTCTAATTTTTAAAATAAGAGTACTTTCTCTCAATCTTAATGTCTGCCACTTTAATTTAGCCTGTAATTTCATAGTAGCTTATTTTCTTTTGGTCTTGAAAAATTATAATTATTGTTTTTATATATTTCACACATAATTTAATACAGCTAAACCCTGCCAAACAGATGTTTTTATGTCTGCCCCAGCTGGCTATGTCCCAAAGGTGATACAAAGTCTTGGCTTTCTCTCTTTGTCTGTGAAATCTGCACACTGAATTCCAATTTTTCTGTGAACCAGACTTTGAGTCCTGGACAACATGTAAATAGTTTGGTTAGCTCCAGTTTCTACCAGCTGAGGAACATTGCTAAACTCAGGTGCTTTGTTACCCAGCTGAGATTGAGACAATTATTTGTGCATTTATTTCCATCTGCAATTGCCTTTTACCCACCTTAGCAAGACATCCCTGAACTGCTCACAAAGGTATTATGTAACAAAACTTTTGATTTCTTTCTTAGACTTAGACTAGACTTAGACTTAGACTTGACTTTATTGATCCCTTTGAGATGGCTCCCTCAGGGAAATTTAAGTTTCCAGCAGCATATATATACAGAAGAAGCACACAGGTGAAAAATAAACAGTAAGTACTTAAAAAAATACAAAAAATAAGAAATGAGAATAAAATAATATAAGTAAATATATAGAGCTGAGTATGGCTTGTAGAAATAAGTTATGGCTTGTATGGAATAAGTTACGGATTATAAATTATAAATTAAAGTTATTGCACCATATGATGAGGTTAGTTATTGCACCAGAGGAAAAAGTGTCCAAAGTGTTTGTATGTGTTGTACAGGTAAAGTGTACAATGGCTGCCACCCCTACTCTATGTCCTCCTCCCCCCTTGTGAGGAGTTGTAGAGTGTGATGGCATGATGGACAAAGGAGTTCTTGAGCCTGTTGGTCCTGCACTTGGGAAGGAGCAGTCTTTCACTGAACAGGCTCCTCTGGTTGCTGATGACGGTGTGCAGAGGGTGGCTGGCATTGTCCATAATATCCAGCAGTTTGTCCAGAGTCCTCGACTCTGCCACCGTCACCAGAGAGTCCAGCTTCATGCCTGACCACAGAGCCGGCCCGCCTGATCAGTTTATCCAGTCTGGATGTGTCCTTCTTGGATATGCTGCCCCCCCAGCATACCACAGTGTAAAAGAGGACACTGGCAACCACAGACTGGTAAAACATCTGCAGAAGTTTGCTGCAGGTGGTGTTAAAGCAGTCTCTCAAGGCACTTTCCTTCTCAGGGGACCATCTCCTGACTGATCGTGTTGTCACCGGTTGCTTTTGGACCAGGGGGGGGGGTAGGTGGACCAGGTTGTGATCAGACTTCCCCAGTGGGGGGAGTAATCTCTTCGCAAGAAGAGTAAAGAAGGTAGGGGGAAAGAGGTAAAAAAAGGTTAAAAGAGCTGAAACTGGGAGAGCTACTGGAGAGGCAGCCGTCTCACACAGTGCCAACAGCCAACAGATTAGCCTGACTTTGCATTAAATTCTGAATGTAGTTCACAGAAATCGCTGACTGTCTAATGCTTCTTTCAAAGTAATAGCACTATACTTCTCCTTGAGTAGGGTGATGGCCAAATGAACATTAGACTTTCTCATTAATTTCAGTGTGACAACTGTGATGGCACAAATTACCCCAGTAAAAAAAGCAGGTCAATTACCCTGGCTCAACTCTCAGAGCCCTTTCATTCCTACCTCATTTGGTCTGGACACTCTGCCTTTTAGTTTGATCCAACCCAAAATTATATGTGTGGAATCTCACTTGGACCCTGGTCCAGACCAAACAGCCAAACTTTGGTTCAGATGGGAAAGAGGTAGTCTCGGTCCGAATAAAATTTAACCATGGTTTACTTTATTTCTGGTGATTGGATGGTTTAGATTTTTGAAGGAATTACAGAAATTAAGCTAAATGTTTAATTCATGATGATGACTTTATAAATAGTCAGTTGAAAAAAAAAAGGTCTGACATTTTTCAATTATTTCCAAGATAATATGTGAGGATAGGAGAACTGGCAACATGCCAATGTCAGATGCACGTCTGTCTTTTATCCAGCTATTTGTGTGCATAATTGTTTTCATAATTTGAATGTGAAACTCAGACTACCTGTATAAAATACAGTGGACCAAAAATGAAAAATGATTTTGGCAGGATGCTGCTTATCCCAATCAAATATTTGTTTGTATTTGGATTCTGCTATTGACCTCACAATTGTCAAGTCAAAGGATCACTTAAATAAACTTCGCATAGTATAATATTTAGCATCTGTTAATCCTCAAGTCTCTCCTACAACTCCCTCAAGGGGAGACAATCTCCTCCCATGGGAAAAAATAACAATAACCTTAAATTCCTCAAAACTTGGTACCTGTACTACCTCTATCCCACCAGTGTACCCCTGTAAAATTCTTTTGGCTTTTTTTTTTTTTTTTTTTTTTTTTTTTTGAATAGTGACACTAAAGGCGACTTGCAACAAAGATCACCAGTCAGAACTGAACCAGAAACAGTTGTAACCATGTGGCATGAGATGTAACCATTTGGCTACCAAAGCACTTCACCCCTTAAGTTAATTACCTGTTACCAAGTATTTCAGTACTCTTTCCAACACTTCTTGTTGTGTTTTCACCACATTGCTTTCTTTTCCATGCAAAGTCTCTGGTCTGCAAAGCAGATTTCTGTTTTGATCGAGACAAATAGTTTAACATCTGAAATGCACTTATTCTGAAATGTACCTTGTTCCTCCATTTTACCGTTGACATTTTGCTGTTGCTTCTTTTTCATTATTTTCATGGGAGGCTCTCCAAGGCCTTCATTTATTGTCTTTGTTGGAAGGTAAAATGGTGATGCTCTCTAATGATGCATGTAAATATGTGAAATACTTATTCTAGTATCCTAAAACCTTGATGCTCAAGTTTGGAATAACAATAATGATATACTTTATGGCAGCTTTTTAGCCCCAGTTTGCTGCTCCTCAGGGGTATCACAACACTATCAGAGAAGCAGTTTTGTCTTTTGTCTTCAAAGTATCTGCATAGTGTGATGGAGCTATTTTTTATGATTGTGCCACTCAGCTCAAGCTCATGCAAGCCACAGAAAGTTGTGTGTGTGTGTATATATATATATGTGTATATGTGTATATGTATATGTATGTATATGTATATATGTATATGTATGTATATGTATATATGTATGTATATATACCCCCAATAAAGGAGTGGTTCTGCAGGTGGTGACCACAGACCACTTCTCAGTTCCTATGCTTTCTGGCTGATGTTTTGGTTACTTTTGAATGCTGGCGGTATGGCGGTGCATTAATTGCCTATAATTTCCACCTGTTGTTGTCTATTCCATTTGCACAGCAGCATGTGAAATTGATTGTCAATCAGTGTTGCTTCCTAAGTGGACAGTTTGATTGACTTGGAGTTACATTGTGTTGTTTAAGTGTTCCCTTTATTTTTTTGAGCAGTGTATATATACACACTCTCTATGAGCAGCATATAATGTTTTTTTTTTTTTTTTTGCTGCCCATATTTACTAAACCGGTGTTCTGGTAGCTCTAAGGAAGAGTTCATTTTAACACTCATGTAATGAGTGAAGACTAATACACTATATAAACCTAAATGATTGTTGTTTAATTCATTAATTAACATAATGAAGAACGACATCAAGGCTGTTGTTTCTGTTAATCATGATGATTATGGAAGAATATTTTGTAGCAACAATTACACATGTATGATTAACATATCTTCAAACTCAAAATATTGAGATACATAATAGAAATACCCAGATATTGCCAATGTATTTTATTATCTGCTCCTGGCATCTAAAGCAGGTAACATTTTTATGTTTTTTTTTTTTTGTGTTACAACATAACAACTTATTGCACAGTTGAGGACACGGAAATTGAGTTGGGGAGATTGTGTCCTAGGTTATTATTTATAATAATAATTATTATCATATAAAGTTAGTGAGACAGTTCTATTGAGACAAATTGACACAGAAGATTTAACATGACATCTGATTATGTACTTTCAGCTGATAACTGGATAGAAAATTAAAGGTGGCCTCTGGAAACAAACAAACACTCACCAAAACCCACTGTGTATATCCTTAGGGTCTGTTAAAAATGAATTCACCAATCATCATGATTACACTGATATAAAGCTAATTTTGGTAAGAAACGCATAAAGCATTTACCCTTGCAGAAGCAAATTAGTAGTTTATATTAGACATATATTATGAGGGGGACTACCACTAACTTTAATGTTCTTACGACAGCCAATGAAACAAAAACCTTTAGTTCTGCAAACATGCTTGACAGAGACAGTACAATTAGCAGTTGAGATTTTGTTGAACACAAAGCCTTCCATATACCATAGGTCCCAGCACTCAGCACTAAAAAGTATAATTTATTGTAAGGTGAAGATCCTTCATTTTTGTAGGCTTGTCTTGTTATATGGTATACACTGAACAGAGGCACCATAAATAAATATCTCTCCCTCTCGACTTCACTGACTTGATGCTGATGAGAGAAATAAGATGGAGAGAATAATAGAGGGAAGGGTACTATAGCAATGTTGATTTCCAAAGGCCTCATACTAAAGCAGGTTAATTGGATTCTGTCAACATGATGCTGTCGGGCATAGTTTAATAATCTCAGATCACCAGTTGTACGCCCTTGTTTAATTTTCTCCTTTGAAGAAAATAATGGCTCCATTTTGTCATATAATGAATGCACGACAACTCTATGAACTGTTGACTTGGCAATGCCCTCTAAAACTGTTTGAGCCAACGCAAGAGTTTGTTGTTTTTTTCCTCAAACAGTAGAAGAAAATAACATAATTCATAGAGCACTAGGGAAAAAAATACCTCAGGATATCCGACATTAGAGAATGATGACCCTCTCTTTGTTGAGTAATACTATGAGCAGGCATGCTTAGAGTCTGGGACATGACGTATCCTATCTAGTAAAAAGGGAGATTTGGATTTCCACATTATGTAAAGCAAAGGGCTTAAACCAGCTTTTTGGGAAGCACAGTACACCGCAGACTCTATGTTACATAACCAACAGAAATACACACTACTCATTCATCAGGAGGAAGTAAATTGGTGGGAGGTTTTGTCCCTGGGATTTGTGTCAACAGAAAAAAGTTCTCACACTCACTAGCTTAGTGCTGTGTGTTGTAGCTGGGTTCAGACACTCCCCGTGGGTGTGTTTATCTCTTTCTTGTCTGGAAGCTGCTTTTGCTTTGCACTGAGCCCTGATGCATGATGCTGGAGTGGCCGAGGTGCAGCAGCACAGGACTGTTTCCGGATGAATTGACCTTGTTGTACTGTGCTGATTAAGAGAGCGTGTGTACAGTAGTGACTCTCCAACACCATAACCCTTGAAACCTGACCCTCCTCCCTCAGGAAACCAAATGCAGATGATTGTTTTTGTTTACAGTCAGTGTGGCTGCACTGATACATGAGCCTGTGTTCACCTCGCTGAGCCTGCAGAGTGAGATCGGGCAGGTTACTTTCAACGTGTGTGTACTGTAGCTGCAATGTGTAAGGCTAAACATAGAATACTGCTCTAACATGGACAGGTCCAACAGCATTTTTGTTCACTGTTTCCAGAAGTTTCACTGTTCCAGAGGTATCACACAGTGTTACAATGTTAAGTTTTGATCCATGACATTTTCAAGTAAATGTTCATTGTGCTATTCCCTGTCGGTGACTGATATGAAAAAACAATGACTGGGCAGCAGCAAAGATCTTATAGAACTTCCCCAAAACATAGCACCGTTTGATTTATAGATGATCTCTGAGAAAAGCAGTGCAGGAACACCAGAGCAATATGTGCTTTGTGCCAGAGAAACCTGTGTAATGTTGATCTAGATAGGATTGTATGAAAACCTGAAGTGATTTGATGAAATAAATAACATTATGATATAAGATATGTAAAAGGGCCAGCATTTTTCTCATATACAGCATCAGTTTATTCAGAATTACTTTGACATTATTTTTGCTCCAGCTAACAGGAGTTAACTGGGTAGTTGTCAGCAGTTGTGGGATTGGCTGAAAGGTGAGTGGATGGTGACTGCTGAAAACACCACAGTCATGAAAAATGACCAATAAGATGTAATAAAATGAATTAATAATACTCTTTTGAAAAATAGAATTAGAATTAGAATAGGCTCTGTTATTCTGAAAATAATGCTGAAATATTATTTTACAATAACAAGAAAGAGTTTTATTAATTTTAATTCACTATTTAATTTACATATTTCACATAAATTATTCATTTAACTATTTCTTTCAAATAACTGGGGAAGTTCAACTTTGGTGGTTAATGAACCAGATATATTTCTCAGAAGATGGTTAACATAAAAAAAGTTAACAGAGCATGAGCATTGGAGCTACATTAATGAGGGGGCAGAAACACAACCCCAAATCAATACTATCATTACTTTACATTAGATTTATTTAGCTGATGTATTTATCCAAAGTGCATCCAACCATGTGGAGACAAACAACAAAACATCAAGAATCATGCAAGTGCATCAAACTTCAAATGATGCAAGTAAAACAACTTCATAGTGCTACTTTAGAAAAGTTTTTCTATACATTGTCCAAGTGGTCAAAATGAACTACTAACTAAAATAAGCAATTTCAACTACTATGCAAAATCTGGCTGCAAATCAGTTTCCCTCTAAGGGACAATAAAAATACATTTTTTTTTATTAGGTATTGAATAGCTTTCTCATGTATTTCCATGTACATTTCTTCAGGGCATTCTAAAATCTATAATACCAAATTGCAGAATATTATGTAGTTGTGGCTTGTTTTAAACATTGTTTCAGTTAAGGTCTTGGTGAGCAGCGGACCAAAAATGCAGAACACAGACTCGTGGAGAAAGAAAGGTTTATTGAGCGAATAGGATGGAGGTGGTGGAATGACGGCATGGAAGACGGGCTGGTGGAGGTGGCTTGCCTGATCCATGGGCTCAAGAGGCAGAGAGGGCAGGAATGGCTATGAGGAGTGAGCAGGCAGGGACGCTGGCTGCTCTGGGAAAAAAAGGCTGGCTGGGTGATTGGAGCTGGGTGTGTCAGCCAGCAGTGCTCAGGAGCAGGGAGAATGGGCTATGTCCACACGGAGAGACAAAGACACAGGGAGATCACAGGGAGGGCAGGGGAAATAGAGGAACAGGGGAAATGGAAGAGGAAAACATTTGGGTATGGTGAAACTGTAACAGTTTCCTTTGTAAGTCAGTTTTTTCTTGTTTGGAAAATGTGGATACCACCTTGGTGGGCTTCACTGGACTAAAAGATCATTTGATCAAACACACATATGAAAATATTTTCTGTCGGGACACAGTATTGGAACTCCAACGATTATATCAACCAATTTACTGTTACCAAGAGCTACTAAAATGATTGTAATCGTAGCAGTGGGAATTTTCAGAACCCACAGCAGATACAGTGTGTCAATACTGACCATGTGTGTTTTTCAGCATAAACAACATTATTAAACTCAATCAGTCCTTGAAACCACTTTGCCAGACAGTTGAGAAGTTTTGGGAGCCAGAGTGTTTAGAGACTGGCATTATATAAGCAGAGAACCTGCACTCCAGTGATAACAGGAAGCTTATAGCAGTCACTGGGAAATCTCCATCCAGCACTTAACTTCCATGGATAAGAGATTATTACTGGCAGCTCTGGGTCGCAATAGAGCAAAACCCATTTGTCCTTGGGGCACGTTTATCCATATGGCACCCTGCTGTTAGATTTACATTTTACACACAAGGTCTTCCTATCACAAGCTGCATCACACTAGTTCAAAAGTACATTTTATAGGGAAATTACTGGGTTTTATTTGAGGCTTCGGTCGAGATGACATCAAATAATTTCAAACATACTTATTGTTAACTAACACTGATATTTAGCATTGCTTGTATATATGATGGTCCCTGATTACTGTAGTAATGTAAAAGCAACAGCAATTTGAATGTACTGTGATCTGAAAGAGCAGTTAATTAAAGTGTAGCTGTTGTAGTTAACACCAGTGCAAGTTCATTTCAGAAGAACCGTGATCATTCATTTCATGCCACTCTCAAACATCCTCATTCCTTTAAACTATATACATGAACACAATCAATGTCAAAAGTAAAAATTAATTGATTAACTCCTTCCAAGACAACATAATAATAAACCAGGAATTCAGAAAGGAATTGTTGTTAATATTTTATTCGCTAACTTATCCCCTCTCTTTATACACACTGCCGCAGTGTCCCTATTTTACTGTATAGCTGTTTACAATCTTTCAAAAATTTTGATTAAATGTATACCTAAATGTATTCAAAATATACTTAAAATGAAAGAGTATATAAGACATGTGAAACAACATGAAATGTGATGTGAGTTTCCTGAAAAATGTTGTATAGAAGAAAAAATACATAACAAACATAATCCAATCTCAGTCATCACTTATGTCCAACTAAAGGTGTGTGGTGGGGTCTGCATCTGCAGAGACTCTGCCCTCTGCCTGAATTTTATTATTTGGCAGTTTGGGGCATTTCTGGGCATGGAGCTTTGGAAATAGACCCCAACAAATGCCTTTTGTCTTCCTGCTTGAGTAACATTTGTAAAAAGCTATAATGACCAGCTGTTTTTCAGTGAAGCTATATATTTGTGACTTGCTATGGATTTACTGTATATTTTTAGTCAACAAACTGGCTTGAGTGCAATAAACAGTAATCATAGCATGTAACTATCTGCACAGTGATGTTAATTAATGTACATCAATTAATGAACATGTAGATTTATTAAATGTTTATAATTGACAACTTTTTGTTTTGGATTTATAGATAATATTTATTCTGCAAAGAAGTTGGCAAAGTGTGTATATATGAATAATTGCTGCATGATAAACAAGTAGATAACAGAAAAAAAATGAATAGAATATAAAAAATGTCATGTAAATGAAACATTGATATTTATTAAATTAATCTCTATGGTAGTAAAGGAAACATTATCCTCTTTTTGACCTATCCTCATAAATCAAAGGTAAAATAACTGGAGCCTCTTAGAGGGTTGGCTAAAGTGCCAGTGCTTATCGACAAGAGTGTATGATCAAACTAAACCCACAGTTTTCTTCCCCAAAGTCATCATCCCTTCAAGGCTGAACCATCGTTGTTATTCCCCACATACAGTCCTACCTTGTTCTTTCTCAGGCTAATCAGAGCGATCCTTTTAATGCTTGTTTTTTCCTCTGCTTTTTCCAGCCTTCTTGAAGTTAATGCTCCCTCAGCTGTCCATCATGAAGTTTTCTGAGTTCATTTAGTCCAACTAAATGCCAACCTTCATGACAGACATGACAGATGTGAGCATCTGGGTTTCAGTTTTGCACATGTGTGATTCTTTTGCTACTTGTGTGCTTGTAAACACAGGTTCTGTTGTTGCTGTTTACAGAAGAGAATGAAAAAAAGTGAGTTTGTTTTCATGGACCATTTCCCTATGAAACAGCAAACTTTCATTCAAAAATCAGTGTGTTTGCTGAAGTTAGAAGTTGGGATATTTTGTGGACATACAGTGAAACTGGCCTCAGAAGTGTCAGCTGACTGTGCCATTCAGCAGCAGAGAGCAGGCTGAACTCATCCATACACAGCACATTATCCAGTGTACCAATGGGCATCAGTCCTCACTGGGGGATGCTTCAATGACAAGTGAATGCTTCTTCTATTATTCAGCCAGCTGCAGCTTTGGCACCAAAATAAGATGTATAGGTGGTTTATTTATGGCAAATTCTCCTGGCCTCCCTCCCCTCTGCTCCTCGTGACTCATGCTGTTTTTGTCCAGCAAAAGTTTGTGTCGACTTTGCACCCTGCTCATGGCATAATTTGAACTTAGTATTTACCCAAACAAGTTGACAAAAAGTTGACTCTCCTCACCAGAAAATGACAGCAATCATTCAAATGCTTACATTGACTTTGTCTGTGTAGAGCCTGACATTAACAGACAATATCCATCCCAGCCACAGTTCACACTCCATCCATCTGCCAAGCCATATACTGTAGATGTGTGAGACACAGAAATCTGCTCCAGAGACTCCAGAGCAGATTTCCTCAGGCTATGAGACCCGCACTCCACCATAATTTATTGTTTTTTGTAAGTTCTATCTTGTTTTATTTGTGTGTGTAGCATAAAGGGACTACAACTTCAATTTTGTTTATACAGCCTTGTGTTTTCTCTAACCCTAACCCTAATGTTCCTTTCATGCAAGTACTGACTGTATATTCTCAGAGGCAAAGGCAATAGTAGTGGGATATTTTTCTACCCCCACAAAGCTCTCAGGAAGGAGCTTGGGGTGAATGGTTGGTTGTACAAGATGCCTGACTTGACTCCGTTCTAGTTGTGATAGTAAACATTTGTTCATGTAATCATGACCATGACCTTTCTTTTGTCTTAACCAAGTAATTTTAGCTAAGCTGAAGAAAGCCTTATCCACAGAGGTGGCAAATCATAAAACACTCATTTAAGTCAGCCGTTTGTAACAGTTTCAGGAAAAGATTTACATTTCTTCACTTTGTTTGTTTACTTACAGAAATGTCAGAAATGTGGTTGTCCAGAAGGACAGCCATCTCTGCAGGAATCCACCAATCAGGCCTGTATGGTAGAGTGGCCAGACAGAAGCCACTCCTGAGTAAAAGGCACATGGCAGCCCGCCTGGAGTTTGTCAAAATGCACCTGAAGGACTCTCAGACCATGAGAAACAAAATTCTCTGGTCTGATGAGACAAAGATTGAACTCTCTGGCGTTAATGCCAGGCCAATATGTTTGGAGGAAACCAGGCACCGCTCATCACCAGGCCAATACCATCCCTACAGTGAAGCATGGTGGTGGCAGCATCATGCTGTGGGGATGTTTTTCAGTGGCAGGAACTGGGAGACTAGTCAGGATAGAGGGAAAGATGAATGCAGCAATGTACAGAGACATCCTGGATGAAAACCTGCTCCAGAGAGCTCTTGACCTCAGACTGGGGCGTGACGGTTCATCTTTCAGCAGGACAACGACCCTAAGCACAAAGCCAAGATAACTTCAGGCTTCAGGACAACTCTGTGAATGTCCCTTGAGTGGTCCCAGCCAGAGCCCAGACTTGAATCCGATTGAACATCTCTGGAGAGATCTGAAAATGGCTGTGCACCGACGCTTCCCATCCAACCTGATGGAGCTTGAGAGGTGCTGCAAAGAGGAATGGGCGAAACTGCCCAAAGATAGGTGTGCCAAGCTTGTGGCATCATATTCAAAAAGACTTGAGGCTGAAATTGCTGCCAAAGGTGCATCAACAAAGTATTGAGCAAAGGCTGTAAATACTTATGTACATATGATTTCTTAGTTTTTTATTTTTAATAAATTTGCAAAAATCTCAAAAAAAAACTTTTTTCACATTGTCATTATGTGGTGTTGTGTGTAGAATTTTGAGGAAGAAAATGAATTTAATCCATTTTGGAAGTAAGACTGTACATAACAAAATGTGGAAAAAGTGAAGCATTGTGAATACTTTCCAGATGCACTGTATATCAAATAATTAAAAATGAACTGTTCATTGTGTGACAGAGTTTATCCTCAGGTGTGGAGAGTATACAGCAGATTTCTGAGTATACGGCTCAGAAATCATCACTATTCTTCTGATTAAAATATGTACTTAAATATCTACACTTTGGATGACTTTTACCATTTTTTTTCTGTCTTATGTGCAATACTGTAAGTTACCTGTTAAAAAATGATAACATGTATTGCTTGCTATTTCTCCTCTGGAACTTCAGAGATGTGACCTGGGAAGGTCATTCTGCTAACAATTAGATAACAGAATGTCATTGTAATCTGCTTCCTTTTGTCGTATGCTTCCTTCCTGTTCATATCTGTGCTCCACAGCCTCTGTTGTTGTGTCATATTATTCTCAGGCTGGTACATTCTGATCATGTCTCATCTCCTGCTTCTCTCTCTCTCCTCCTTCTCTCTGCTCCCTACCTGGCACCGAGCTGTTTGTGCTGATTAAGCCCATTGTGATAATGCATATATGAGAGTTCCTGGCCCTGATTTAAAGGCATTAAAGCGCTGCGGGCAATGGACAGAAGTAATCTCTCTTTCTGCCAAATGCAACCCTCAGCTCAGTAGGAGTTAGCATGTTGATGGAGCCCCTCTCAGCTAAAGTACACTGTTCATGCTGCAACAGAAACATGCCATTGGTCCCCATTGGTTACCATTGTCCATGCATTACCTGCTGTCTGATTATGATCAAAAACATACAATTATATTTTGTTGAACTTGATGAAATGTGCATTGTGAACCGCTTCAATGTGCCTCTCTCTTTTTATGTTACAGGCGACACGCCTCATTGCCAGTAGAAGTCTCAGAGATCCCTCTAAACCTTATTGCCCCTCCGTGTAGAAGAAGTTACCCCTGTCGCAAATGGAAGTCTGCATCTTTTGGGTAAATCAAAAATAAAATTATTTTGGTTACCCTTTTTTCATCAGATCCCACCTGTCTAAGTGAATTTGCTGAAACTATTTCTTATTACAACAGTTTGTGTCCTGCTGCTAGTTTACAGTATTACTCTGTTTATCAGCCTGATAAAACATCTCATTTCTGAGCCTGTCATTCCCCATGTTGCTGTTAAGTGTTTCTGTGTTTGTCAGTCTTTTCCTTTTCCTTGTGAAGATTTCCACCACATACTGTGCACAAGATGGTGGGTGGCCTCCTCAGCCTCCAAATCCACTCAGATAGAAAATGAACAGCACCCATCACAACCACCAATGTGAAATAGTGGCGCAGTAGGGGAACAGGCTACTTTCAGGGATAGAGCTGGCAGAACAGACCCCTGTGATGACACATCTCTTCCTTCAAATTACCTCTATCTTTCAGGATTACTACACAAGTGGTGAAAGAGTTGAAAGATATTTTAGAAAATAAGTGAGCCTTTCTGCACTGCTGCAACTTTGTAGATCATTGCGAGCGGCATGTTTGCATAAAGCATCTTCCGGCACATACTGTACAGTATTGCCCTGCCTGGCTGGCCATGCAGTCATCCCTCTCACTGTGGATGCTGTTCCTTGGAGTTCATTACAGATACTGAGGGAGGCCCTGAGTGCTCCTCAGCAAACGAGGAGAGATGGGGGAGAAATAAAAAAACCTTGAGAGCGCTGAGCAGTGAGACATAGGCTTCAAAAGCTTCATGGCAATTTCAAAGGGTTTTTATTCTTGATGCTGCACTTGCTATATCTATCATGTAACCAGCACTGAGCTTGAGTGCAGTTCTAAAAGCAGGTTTTTTTGCCTGGGGAGGAAGGAGATAGTGGAAGTCCTAATGAGTCCTGTTTTTTCCACCATGTTTATTGGTTCTAATTAGCCTTGGAGATGAAGAGAGCACAAAGAACGGGTGCTAAACACTGGTGATTACAGTGAGGTCTTGAGCTGTCCTGCTCTATTAAGAAGTATTTGGCAGAGAATGAAGAGAAAGTGTGCATCAGTTACAATGGAACTTACAATAGGAGGTGGGTGTGTACATTGCTTGATGAATGCAATTATGTTAAAACACCAAAAGGCATGGAGGAAGGGACACATTGCCACAGGTAAAATCACACTGTGAAACAATATACTGCAGTACAGTGGAGCAGCTTTAGAGACAGATTATTGTGCTTTTATGGAAACATGTAAGTACATATTAAATGTGTCAGTGGTGGTTAAAGGTTGCAACAAGAGACAAGAATACTTTTCTGTATATATGTATGATTTATAGCAATCCTGCACTATTCAAACATCTAGACATTATTACTTTCTAAGTCCAGATTTATGGTGATTCACACTGTGAGAACAAGCAGAGAATTGATTTCCTTAATGTATAGCACTTCACTGGAACGTATAAAATTGGAACTTAACTGTCCGACAAGCGCTAAACACAACATTGACATATTATCATCTTACAAGTTGTTATAGATGGTAGTAGTGGTGGTAGTAAAGAGTTGCTTATTGACACACTCAGCAAACATGGAGCAACATTCGCTTTCATTTGGCTTCCTAACAAACCAGCATTTCCACTTTTTTTGCTCAGTTCTGGTTTAGAGCATCCACTGAGATGTTTCTAGCTTATTAGCTGCTCCACTACCTCCAGCAGATGGGTGCTAACATTGTCTAGTAAAACCAAAATGTGCCAAAAGACACACAAACACTTCACTGATGAGAACGAAAGAGCCGAGCTATATTCTCTTTGGGTTTGTTACTGGAAGCAACATCTGTAATATTACACATACTCATTTTAATTGTTATTGAAAAAGAATCAATTGGTGCATCTTTAAAATGACCAATTAATGTATTTGTTGTTTATAATAATAAAGCAAAATATGTGTTTATGAATGTCTTCATAGTCACCATGACGGTGAACAAAAATTGTGAACAATTTTCAAGTTTAACTACGTTTCCCAGAAGTGGCCTGTAGCCACCCATGTAACCCATGTCTTTTAACTCAGGAAATAATCACGTGGGCTGACTGACGGGACGGATCAGAGAGAGGTTGTCTCTTCAGAGAGAGCAGCAGACCTGTCCCTGGTTTGTTGCCAATTCCGCTCATATTCTCAGTTCTATCAATCCCCTACAGCTGGAGTGGCAGTTAGACACTTCAGAGTCAAAAGACTACAGCTCCAGAAACACTACTCAATGGACCATGTGGTGAGTTTTCTCAACCGTTATTACAACAGTAAAGAATGAGCTTTCTACCTCAGCTATAGTTTGGTCACAGTGAGAAACCTCATCCTGTGGTATAACTTTGTCAGACTATCCATTATTACAGGAAATGTTCATTTTGAATCTTTGAAGCAGTACACGTACTATGTTCTCTGATTAATGTGAAGTGTTGACTGTGAGTTCTGTTAGCTCTATTCTGCATTTTTTCTTTGTGGATGTGCTGTTTAGACTCACTAATGTACAGGTGTGCACCACCGCCAAAGTGGTCCCTCAGATAAACCAGATTTTGTCTCACTCAGCAACCCCACACAATCCCAGCCACATATGGGAAGACAATATGTTTGTTTTTATGTTGTGATCTGTTTTTGCTTTTGATGTTGTGATCTGTTTTTGCATCAATTGCTTTTGTAAAGGAAGTCAGTGAGGGTGACTGCAGGCTTTCAAATGATTCCAGCGTCTGATGTGAGTGTGCTTGTTTTCGGCTGTTGTATTGGTCAATATCGTTCCTGCGCAGTGGTGTGAGGTCTGTCTTACATCATTAGATGGTGCAAATCAGAAAGCAGCAATGATCTCTGTAAATGGCTTTTCTATAAACCTCAATATCAAGTTCATCTCTTTCTTCTTTAGTCTACACAGGCCAGAGAGGTTTGTTGTTGAAGCTGATGTTACAATCTCCCTCTATTTATCCATGTACACCTGCTTTACAGTGGTGGATACCAGTGAACCTGTGGTGCTGTCACCTTTCTCCTTGTACTTGAAATATCTTTATATCTAACGTCAAGCAACGAGCCAATAAAGAGACCACCTGGTCTGGGTTCAATTTCACTCTGTTCTGTTCTGATGAGCTCTCTTTCTGTCTGCACTGCTGATGTCACAGGCACAGTGCTGTCATCAGCTTCCATTTTGACTTCTTGAAACTTGGAAGAAAGAAGAAAAAGTCCCCAAAGTCTTATACAGTGGTGTGAAAAAGAGTTTGCCCCCTTCCTGATTTCTTATGTTTTTTGCATGTTTGTCACACTTAAATGTTTCAGATCATCAAACAAATTTAAATATTAGTCAAAGGACAACACAAGTAAACACAAAATGCAGTTTTTAAATGAAGGTTTTTATTATTAAGGGAGAAAAAAATCCAAACCTACATGGCCCTGTGTGAAAAAGTGATTGCCCCCTTGTTAAAACATAACTGTGGTTTATCACACAGTTATGGCAAAAACATGGAACAGTGGTGAACCTTCCCAGGAGTGGCCGGCCAACCAAAATTACCCCAAGAACGCAGCAACGACTCATCCAAGAGGTCACAAAAGACCCCACAACAACATCCAAAGAACTGCAGGCCTCACTTGCCTCAGTTAAGGTCAGTGTTCATGACTCCACCATAAGAAAGAGACTGGGCAAAAATGGCCTGCATGGCAGAGTTCCAAGACGAAAACCACTGCTGAGCAAAAAGAACATTAAGGCTCGTCTCAATTTTGCCAGAAAACATCTTGATGATCCCCAAGACTTTTGGGAAAATACTCTGTGGACTGACGAGACAAAAGTTGAACTTTTTGGAAGGTGTGTGTCCCATTACATCTGGCGTAAAAGTAACACGGCATTTCAGAAAAAGAACATCATACCAACAGTAAAATATGTGGATGGTAGTGTGAGTGATGGTCTGGGGCTGTTTTGCTGCTTCAGGACCTGGAAGACTTGCTGTGATAAATGGAACCATGAATTCTCTGTCTACCAAAAAATCCTGAAAGGAGAATGTCTGGCCATCTGTTCGTGACCTCAAGCTGAAACGAACTTGGGTTCCTGCAGCAGGACAATGATCCAAAACACACCAGCAAGTCCACCTCTGAATGGCTGAAGAGAAACAAAATGAAGACTTTGGAGTGGCCTAGTCAAAGTCCTTGACCTGAATCCTATTGAGATGCTGTGGCATGACCTTAAAAAGGCAGTTCATGCTCAAACCCTCCAATGTGGCTGAATTACAACAATTCTGCAAAGATGAGTGGGCCAAAATTCCTCCAGTTGTCATTGCAAGTTATCGCAAACGCTTGATTGCAGTTATTTGCTGCTAAACACTTTTTCACACAGGGCCATGTAGGTTTGTATTTTTTTTTCTCCCTTAATAATAAAAACCTTCATTTCAAAACTGCATTTTTGTGATTACTTGTGTTGTTTTTGACTAATTAAGTTTGTTTGATCAAATCAGGAAGGGGCAAACACTTTCACACCACTGTATTTTAATTATAGTGTTTGTAGTGTTTTCTAACATCTTTCATCAGCTTGTGGGGCTTGCAAGGATTGACACCCAGTTCTGATCTCAGAAAGCTGCAGATTGAAGGGGAGGGGGATCTAACTGTGGCCCTCTCAGAAACATTGTGTCTCAGTATTGCTGGCTTAGGAAAACAAAGATGATCATTTGTCTAATTTTGCTCTTCACTTGTGGAGTAAGCTGAGCGTTTTTAATGAAGTTTTACCACATCGGTGGTATTTCCCCAGGTAGTCACAACACCACCTCTAATGCAGCTGTCAGTCTTTTACAATTAGGACATAGGTGGTGAAATTTAATTGTCTCCTCTGTTCGTTCTGTTTTTCTTCAGGCCTTTGCAATAACGTTTTGAAAACTGAATGGGTGTAGAAAAGGGATTAGCTGCTTATTGTTTTCCAGTCTGCAAGGTTATTGATTCCTTTTTGCGTGTTGACAATGCATATAGCTGTGTTTCCATTATATCTGTGGTAAACAGGTCTCAGATATCTTTTATAAGATTGTAAAATATGCACAGTCTTGGATGAGGGACCCTAAGGATTAAGGATTGTGACTTTGCTTTACTATGTTCAGTAGGGAGTAAGCCATTTTAATGACTTGCAATCGTAAGTCCTAAAATTCAAGTTGTGCTGTCAGTTTATGACTTAATCAGGATAAATTAAGAAATAATCAGCAGGTTCTCCACCTAACCTCTCACGGCTTTTGAAGGTGTGAGTTTTCAGCCAAACATCCCTCTGTCATTCAGATGTTGCTTAATTCAGTCCATGGACAACCAGATCCTCAAAATATTCATTTGCCTCTGGCTCACATTGGTATGATTTTGTCCTGAGATGTATCATGAATGTTTGCTTTACTCAACCCACAATACCATTGACAAATGTCTGAGCTGCTTTGCTTCTGAACTGGGATGGGAGTGTAGCCTGTGTAAGGCCAAATCACATCACTTAGTCCACCGTGCTTTCATTTCATCTAGGCAGACTGTTCCTGCTCAGGAGGCTGAGGTCTTTTGGAGTGCAGGGACCACTCCTCAGGACCTTTTATGACTCTGTGGTGGCATCAGCCATCTTTTATGGGATAGTCTGCTGGGCCAGCAGCATCATAGACAGGGACAGGAGGAGAATAGACAGACTGGTGAGGAGGGCCAGCTCTGTCCTGGGATGCCCCCTGGACTCAGTGGAGGTGGTGGGAAACGGGAGGATGATGGCTAAGCTGTCGTCCCTGTTAAACAACACGTCCCACCCTCTACAGGACACTCTGACAGCTCTGGGCAGCTCCTTCGGTGAGCGGCTGCTCCATCCACGCTGTGTGAAGGAGAGGTACCGCAGGTCCTTCCTGCCTGCTGCTGTCAGACTGTACACAACAAACAAAATGCCCGCTAGTCTGCAGATAGTAGATAATAGACAATAAACAATAAAAAAAAAAAACTGACTGGTCTCTGTGCAACAACAACAATACACTTCTGTTCATTATTCATCACTATTTCACTGTTTTTTGCACTCCCTGAGATATTATATATTTCTCATATGTATATTCTCAGGCACACTCCCTCTGTACTATGTACAGGTTTACTTAGAGTTACAGTTATAATTATAATTATTTATCTTGGATTATTTTACCTTTTATTCATTTTCATTTTATTTTATTTCATGTCTTACATTTCTTTTTACTGACTATTTCCCACTGTGTGTCTTCGCTGCTGTTGCGCTGTAAATTTCCCCCGCTGTGAGACTAATAAAGGAAATCTGAATCTGTTCAGATCTGAATCTGAACACTTGGATATGCTCACTGATGTATCTGTCCCTCCCAAATTGTAGCCCCACATCATTTAACTTGTCAGTGGCTTATGTCTCTATTTTGTACTCTGTCTATCTCTGTTGCACAACACTTGCTATCCGTGCATTTAAAAAACTTGTGATTACCAGCCTCCTCTGAGTTTGAATTGAAGGTATTAACATTAACAAAGCGTGATTGGGATTTAGTTGTCTCCGCCCCCACACGCCTGATTGTGAAGCCACTGTCTCCTTTCCATCTTGGAAGTATCTATTGTTTTGTTTGTAATTAAAAACATGTTCAGTTTTCTGCATGGTGCTGGAGCGAGAAAAAAGTTGCACATCTGTTTGTTTGGGATTGTGACACAGCATTCAGCACATTCAGCTGGATAGGATTCATAAATAAGCACAATGTCTATCATTGACGCTGGGGGAATATTTATAGATTTTCCGTGAATACTCTGCCCCAATTGCATTCATCTGAACACAAGCAGGCATTGGCAGAAATAAATTCTTTCACCAGAGTAGGCGGCCTTTACTGAGCACATCTTTAGCACTGCTAAATGCTAATTACAGCAATTATGTTTTGTTTCACACTGTTACTTTCTTCTTACTTGTTTTAAGTCAAAACACTTTTTTCTAATTTGAGTATTGTGGAAATTGCTCTTCTGTTGTGTTCAACGTTATGTGACCAGACATTTTTTTTTAAGACAGCCTGCACAACCTCACAAGACACCACATTTTTAATGTGAGACTGGAAATGCGTAGTTTGAAGGATGCGCTGAGAGAGTGTGTGAAACCGTGTGAATAGGCTCACCCAAAGAACAGGAATATGAGTCCCAGTGACTCCAAAGTAGTTATATTTACAATTTGTGTTTGGTTTGCTGATGGTAGTTACTGCTAAACCACAATCTGTAACACTGGGATTTGTTCACAGTTGGAAACTGTCAAAACCCTGTTTCTTCACTATAATGTGAGGACTTCTGAGGTGCTGAATTATATGCTAGTTCATCTTAAAAAGTTTCCCTGCTGCATTAAAAAAGAGTTAACCAGACTTAAGTAAATAATTAGTCCAAAGTTGTTGGGTTAGGGTTAGGGTAAAAGTAAAACCTATTTCATTTGAACCAATTAAGGAACAGTTGTATTTATTTAATTAGTGTCCATTAAAGAGAGGATTCTTGTCTCTCAGTCAGGGGGGATGACTATGTGATAAATCCGACTATTCAGGTCTGTTCCTGCTAAAGACGTCACAGTGAGGCAAGCCAGTTGTCAAGATCTCACTGCATAAGCAGTGTGTGTAGGTTTCACCCTCTAAACCATGAAGAGTTATTCTTCTGACACAACAGAGGTTATTACCCAGCATTTAATTATTATTTGTAGGATCTTTTTTATTGCTAGAATCCTGGTTTCTTTCCCTCAGAATAAAACATAAAGAATGCAGTTGGATAATAGATAATTGCTCTATTGCAGCTGCATCATCATTATCTCCTCACATCCTAACTAGCAGTTGTTTGGGCTTTTAAAGTAAGAGAAACTAACAAGCTTCCTTGATTTCCTCTAATGGGTTTGTTTGTATTATCTCAATTATTGGCTCCTCGTCTGTTTTCTCACAAAAGTGTACTGTCCTGTCTGTAAAGAAGCAAGTTGATGTATGATGTACAGGGACCAAGCAGTCTACAGAGCTCCTGGGCTAAGGCCGCCAGTGATGGGAGGAAGGCAGTAGGGAACGAGTGCTAATTCATCACTGTTAAAGGCTGGTAATAGGGCCACGCTAGTGGCCGGGCTATCACAAACCTACCACCTCCAAAAGGCAGTCAATTAACTTTCCATCGGCTGCGAGAGGACGCATGAGCATGTGCCTGCTTGGCCGCCAGCCCCATGATGTAGCCTGTGGAGCGTGGATATGTGAGGCCCAACCTCAGCCCTGCTGAGAGGCTGAACTTACTGGCAGGAACCACACTGGGAGTTTCCAGAGGACATATTGCTGCTTTGTCAGTTTAGAGCTGGATCCACACAGAAGAACGCCCAGATTATTTACATAATGGTTCCTTAAGCTTCCTTAAACAGCATTTTTTGTTTGCTCACACCGTAACCATTACATAACTTTGTTAAAATCACAAGGGTTTCAATATTCATTAGCAAGTGCTGTAGTGGATGTGGATTGTTCTTATATACTTCATATTTATGAAGTAAATATGCAGCTGGGTCCTAGCATTGATACAGAGTTTTCATCTCCAGCTATAATCAGCAGCATCTTTTATCATTCCTACATTAACATAAAGTTTAAAAAGCAATTTAACAGTAAAAAAAACAATAGGACCAATGAAACCAATAATGATAAAATCAGGGAAACAAGGACAAGACAGATTGAAAGCGTTGCTGTCAGCAGGTCTTGGAAAGTCTTAATGCAGACTTTGGACTTTAAACAGACCTGCCAGGCCAGTTGGAGTTGTCATTGCATGCTGTGCAGATGCTGTGCCATGACAGATGGTGCTGTCATAACCATTTCTGCATTTTTCTTCCAGCAGGGCATTGTAGAATCTCAGATGAACTGCATAAGTCTTATTGGTTGTTAGTTTGTGAAGTCAAACACCTTGTTTAAAACTTTTGGTCAAACTCTGTTAAAATATTTTCACTGAGTTTCAACATCTGATGTAGTCTGGTGAATGCTCATGTGGATTATTAGATTTGGGCTTTCTTATGTCTCTTGCTCATTTTTTACATTCCCCTCAACAAAAAATGTCAAATCTCAACGGAAGTATTGTTCCATAGTTCCAAGATTTACATGCTCCACTGAATAACCTATAAGTTAGCCACTAACTTTGCATGTGCATTGAAAGTGAGTGGAGGTTTGAGTATGTTTTTCCCCTGAAATAACCCTCCTGTCTGTCCATGTATGTGCTTTATGGAATCAGTCACTTTTCACTTCATCATTGTGATGAAGATGGAGATGTGTATCTCTTTTTCAGTTAAGCCCACCAGGCAGATCCCTACTCCTATGGCCTCCTCCTCCTCCCTCTGTCATGTACACAAGCCAATCGATTATGACTTTGGCTTTGCCGGTAAGTTTTTCTGCGTTCCTCCTGGAAGTTCTCAGCGTTAAAATAGGCTGAAATAGTGCTGGAGCTTGGCACTACTGTGAAATGTGAGGATATTTATTGAGTGAGCTGCACTACTGGCCAGCAGCGGCATTGATCCCCCTGCTTTCTCTTCATTAGCCTCGAACAGATGACATACAAACTGTTCCACATGAAAAGAACGATATGAAATCAAACACCAAAATGTGTTGCTTGCTGGACTTTTAAGTAACGCCCAGTTGGTGCTACTGACACAATATCTTCACCACCCACGTTTAATTAGTGTTGTTGCATAGATAAGTCACTTCTGATCACATTATAGTGGGTCTAAAAAAACGTTTTAAAAGTTTTTCCCTTGCAATACTGCATATTGCACAAACGCTGTATAGTTATTGTCTCAATTGTATTGTTGACAATATAAGTATTAACTAACTGAGGAGATTATTTGGTAGATATATTAACTTTCTTGTGAACATTTTTTCAGTTTTTTACATGGGTGCAATAGAAAAAGCCATTTTCTCTTTTCTGTCTGCAACTTCAATTCACTCTCTCCTTTTTTGACTGGGGAAGCCTCTTTCACCACCGCTATGTATTTAGTCTTGTACTGATAAGGAGTAAAAACAAAAATTCATCTTTATATGTCTTATTTAACAAGCCAGCCTAGACTGATAGTCCATTTAAATTGTGCTGTGTTCATGCTTTAATTGATCTCTGTTTACTTGTGCATTCATGTGTTTTTCTTGGCAATGGTTATTCCTGGAAGTGGGCACAGAGAACTACCCTCAGCATCACTCTAAGATCTGGGACTTTTAATCTCTCTGGCTGTCTCAAAGCAGTTTGTAAATTAAGATTAGGGGCCCTCTGTAAGGGGAGAGGACAAAACAACATATTGAATTTTTTTGCAGACATGGTGGGTTATTTTCTGTGAGGCAGGGGGAAGGCCAGAAATTGTCCAAGTGCATGGTGCCATTTGCTGCTGTTGAATGCAGTTAATATGAACAACAGAGCCCCTGTCCTTCTCTAACATTAGCTTGTAAAATGTATGATTTCGAACAGCATGAGCTGTTGGGTCAGCATGATATACAGAGTTAAGTCTCCTTTCCTCACACTGGTGATACTTGGATTCAACATTGGAACAATGTTGTTGCGCTCATTAGAAGCTCTGTTTTTCTTTATAGCAGTCATTAGCTGCATCCCTGCAGCTCTTCCCATGAGCGGGATTAGCTGGAGATCATGTTATCCTAAACTCTGGTGAGTTCCATGCCTTTTATGATACAGTCTGTTGATACATTTGGACTAAACTTATCATGAACAAAACTATACTTCTACTACTACTATACTATTTTATAAACAGTGAAGCAAGGAAGTCATTAACTTGTTTCCACAGTGGCACCCGCTTGTCATCGCCAGCATCAGCTGTGAGCGCTGCTTTGAAGTCATTCATTAAAATACGACGTGTCACATATCAGCATCAACAAATCATTACATGTTAATTGGGACTCATTAGTTTAATTATTGTAAACAAACAAGACTATTGCCAAGAAAACAGCTTTAGTTCTTTTGGAGTGGGATTTTACTTCTTTACTGCTTTTTTTTTTTTACTTTGCAGGCAATCTACGATTTCTTTGAACTTTTTTTAAATGCAGCATTTTAGCTTCACATTCCTTAGAGTTGGATGTAACATTTGGAAAATGCTTGTTATTAATGACACATCTGGTCATCAAGTCAACTGCAGTCAGCCTTCTGTTGCTTATACTCGCATAATGTGCCAGCACAGCGTGAGCCAGCATCCCGGGAATTGGCCAAAACAGTCACATGACACACAAGAGACTGAATGTGTTTGAAAAGCATTGTGTTGATAGTTTGCTTTTTTAATAAAGTTGCTTAAAAGATGTTGATAGCTTGCTAGCCAGCTTTATCGGTGGCTGTTTGTCTAGCTTTGACTGAGAGGCTCAGCAGAGTCAGCAGAGCTTTGTTATCTGGATGAAAACACTAACGCTGAGTGACCTCGACAAATACTATCAGTAAGATGTGTTGCCACACTTCATTACCGATGTGAGAGTTTCCATCACAACTCTCATTTCTGTGAATCGATGTGTTCATGTTTCACCATATTATGTTGACCCGAGTTTTTCGTCGGTCACATTCATGATTTGCCAGACGAGCTTCACCAGATAAAACTTTAGTTAAGGACCTTTGCCTCAAGAGGTAAAACAACCTGGGCACTTGACCTTAAACACAATATTAACTATTTCTGATCAATTCAGTGAAGGAAAACATTTCAACCTGCAGACCTTTGAGGAGAATTGATCATATTACCTCTGTCCTTTTTGATGGCCAATCATTTGTTTCATCTGGCCTCATCATTTGACATGAGGGAATATATATTTTTTTGTATGAAGATAATATGACATCTGGTTATGCCTACAACTACAGTGCATAAAAAGTGTGATAAGCCTGTTCCGTAGGGAGCTATGGTTTTTAAGGAGTTGAAAATTATACAAGAAATTGTGGAGCTGTGAAGTTAAAATTCATCACCAGAATAAGGGGCTGTCCTGTATTAAATTATATTAAAATAAATGAAATAAAAAAACATGACCTGAGAACCTGAGCATGCTCAGTAGAGAGATGTGGAGATGGAGTGGAGATGTGTTTACATCTGATTCTCAGTAATAAGAGATCTAATATTTAATGGCATCTGAAAGTATAAGAGTGCTCCTTGAAAAATATACTCTTCTACTTGTTCTTATCTGGGCTTTGAGGACTCAGCTGTTAGTCACAGATCGCCCAAAAGCACAATATTTAGCTATTATTCATCTTAATGTTGTTTTCAAGGATTTCTGAGTATGTGTGGGTACGTGTGGCATCCGACAAGGGAATAATAATTATTTCAAGATCCTCTGTGTGATCACAAGACCACAGTGCATTTCAGTTCACATGATTAAGACAGCCGCTGAGTATTTGTCTTCTGTGTAATCACCATGAAAGAACTGAGCTGTGGAGGAACTACAGCTGGACCTTAAGGCTTTCTACCCTCACTTCTGATTTTCACAGGAGAAAGAACTTAGTATTATATTTAGCTTCCTTGATATCAGTATTACTTTTGCTTTGTCAATACAATAACTACAGTAAGAGTCAGAAATCCTTCAGGACATGGTTGAATACGTTGTAATGACCTTTTCCCTGCTTCGAAATACTGTCTGAACCAGTGATTGAGATTTCCCTTTACATTAATCATTGCTTCCAGCCTGAGGCAGAAGAGACCTACATTTATTGCACTGTAAATTAAACTGTAGCCTCTCCCCTGAGTTTTCCATATCATGTGTAAGGTAATCATGTACAACAAAATGTTGGACATGGAAATATGGCACAGCTGTATAGATGTGATATCTAACTGAATTATTTACAAAAATCTGAGTCCTGGAGTGTCTTTGCAGTCTGTGTTAATTTGACCTAAACAGCCGAAGTGCAGACTGCACAGACTTTAGTAAAATAAGATTATATGCTGCATGAAAACAAACACCTCACCCAAACCGCTCTCTGGGGTGTCTGAAAAACTGTTTGTTTGTGAAGAAATTGTGTTAGAGACCATTTGACGCACTTATTTATCATAGAGGATTCCTCAGTCACTCAGTGGTTTTGCTACATACTTTGATCAGGGCTGAAGCTGCTGATTGTCTTCTTAAATTAAATGATGAATTATTATATCTATGTCATTTTCAAATCTGATGGGCTATTAAAAATGTTACATACTTTGTCTGTTCAGTGGTGCATGGGAATGTAAATATATGTATATATGTAAATATGTATTTTATACTGGATTGCTCATTTTACATAATCATGTGACTGTGGATTAGAAGTCCACAGGCTACTTAATGTTGCCAAGGAAAAGAAAACTACATATTCTGCTTCATTCTTGCTGTTCAGACAATTAGACAATTAGAAGCTTGATAGTTGCCCTGGGGCAGCCAAAGGAAACAGCAGACATGAAGGTAAATCACTGTGGTTATGTTCATCACTTAATCCAGTGTTAATGGTATTACTGATGCTGCTCTGCTGTCTGCCCTTTGTGACATAAGGTCAGCCTCTGCCTATTAAAACACTAGCAAGGTCTGCTTGGCTGGCCACAGCAATATGCTGTAATGTAATGAAGCCATATGAAGTGAAATCTGTCGCAGCTACAGTTGTATGTTGGTGCCACAGAGCTTGATCATATCTGTGTTGTTGCTGTCATCTGCTTTGTGTTGAAAGTAATTAGCAATGGATTGCTTATTAGAGGGAGGGAAGAGTGCAATAGTTCCTGAAACAGTTTGACTCCCAACCCCACACCCACACAAATCCACACACACGTCTCTTCTGCTGATGGAAAAAGCCAGGGTCCAGTACAAGCTTCCCCTAATGACAAGGGCATGTGTTGCAGTGTGAAGGGCTGTTATTTTCTGACAAGGGAGTAATTTAACACATCACGGCACATTGTGAATTAAAGTAAAGCAACCAATTCTTTTTCTGCTGCCGAAATAGATTCCGAATATGAAATGTGACATTAGACCCACCTGCTGCTACAATGACCTTTTCCACAAGGCCCAACCTCTTTATCGACCTCTGTCTTTGGGCACAGTTTTTGTCTTTTGGGTATTGTTTTATTTATTTATTTTTTTACACAGCCTCAGACCTTCTGTACTTTCAGTCTGTCTTTCTGCCTCCCTGTGATGCGAGGTCACTGAAAAAACATGAACTACCTTAGCTGAGAATTATCATTCAGATGCTTGCCTCTGGTGGTCTCAACACTCCATTTTGAGAAGAACAGAAAATATTAATGAAGCTCGATCTGAATGAAAGATTTTTTTATGGAGCCACTGAACCCTGAATTGTATTAGCTTATTAAAACAACACCTTGTTCCCCAACAAAAGATGTGGGGATTTCAGAGGGAGGAGAGAATGAACAAGTGTGTATGTTTTGGCTACAGGGCTAATATCTTTGTAATTGGTGTTAAGCATCTGCTTGGGCTTTACATATTGATGTGCTGTAGCTGCAGCAGATGGCGCTCCACCCAGCTCCTGTTCACAGGAGCCATTACTAGGTAGCAGCTCTGTGTGGTGTCTACACCGAAAATATATGGGAGAGGCTTGTTGATCTCACTAAAGTGTGCCTCACTATGCCCACAGGGAGGAGAGAAGGGGCTGAGCCAAGCTGTAATTGATAGATTGATGGTTCACCCTCTGGTGCCTAAGGGAAAACAGCATACAACCTAGAACCCTGCTACACACACACTTTAAGCCTATACAGCCATATGCACACATAGAAAGATGCTGATACTGGTGGACCTGGATTGACTCTAGTGACATCTTGAACAAATTCACAACATTACACATTATATGTTTTTTTAATAGGCGTCCTTGAAATCAATGTGATTATGTGTGCAAGATCTGATTGATCTGTGCCTGTGCCACCACACTGGCTATTTGTTAATGCCAAAGGGGGTAGTGGCCTAGCATGGCATCAATCTGATTATCTGGTGCAGTTGTAATCAGCTAATCACTGACCACCACCATGCAGCATCACTGTCCACACTGTCCATCATTAGTTTGAAGGACTCTTTAATGAATGAACAGTACATTAAAAAAAAAAAAATACAGACACAGAACTCCATACTAATTAATAAATAACTATAAACAAATTAACTTTATGCCACCTCATTGTTTTGTAAATTTAATGTGTTGAATTGTATTGTATACCTTAGAAGCTAAATATATTAATCTCTGCTCACATTAAGAAATCAAACAGCAAAGTCCCAGTGAAACAGGTTGTGCTGTAAGCCTGGTGACATAGTGTGAATTACTGTAGCTGCCAAGCTAATAACTAACATACTAATCAGTCACAGTAGCTCTCAATACTAACCTTCCCTCCTGAGGTTATAAAGAATTGACACTGAAATTAGTGAAATGTGTTGTTGCCTCTGTAAATAACAATATTAACTGTGTTGACCTGCTTACAACAAGTCAAAGGCTAAGTGACTTTAACTCAGCAACAGGCCTCAATGTGTCATTCTACCAGGTGACAGAAGCTACCTGACCATGTAGTCACAGGGTCACAGGTGAGGCCTGGGCTTCTAACAACAACTCTAACTCAACTACATTGAGGTTTCACTGTTATACTAAGACACAAGCATGAATATACAATAATAACTTAATCAAAATAGTGTAATTATTGCCTCAGAACATATGAACAGGAAAACAACTGCCTGCACTGAGTGTGTTGGCTATTATCTACTATTAAAGGCTCTTGACATGAAATTGTAATCAGAAGTTTATCATAAATAGAGCCTTAGTTTCCTGGGGGGCCCTGTGGACTGCTTTTATGTCCCAGTGTCAAAATCAAACCTATGTCATTGACTACACCTATTCACATTGAATGTTTCTTTATTTTTAAGTGGCCCTTGTTATCTTGAAAAGACAAATATGCAGTAGATCTATATTTGAAGCTTATGATCAGAGGCAAACAAATGGAAGCAGGGCTGAAGTGAAAGGAGTGAACACTTCTTTTGTATATTATTTAATAAGAGGGTTAGGTTATATTCTCTGTGTTTGTGAGAGGCATATAAGTTAAAGATACATGGCTACCATCAGATAGCAGTAATACTCATCCATCCTGTGAACATGCTGCTGAACAGTCAGGTCAAGGTCAAACTCTCTCTGAAAGGATATATAAACATTTTCTTTTGCATTCCAGGCAGGGGCAGATTTTGGCTATTGTTCTGCTGAAGTAGGGCATATATAACTGCAGTTGCAGTATGCAATAGACAGGTCTTTTTTCCCTCTTTGTCAATACATTTTGCTTATTTGAGCAGGCCAGCATGGTAATGAGGCTGCAGGCTACAACAAAGCAACAGTGAGTAGTGTGTGTAATGGATGTTTCCTCTGCTTTCTGGCTGTTGGTGGTTTGCATTATGTCTCTCAAACGTTTAACCCATTTCTTCTGCCTGTCTAAACATATTCATTTTATCTCCAGCCTATATTCTTCCTGGTTGCTGATATAATAAACACAATCATTTTGATTCAAATGAAAAAGGGTGTTGATTCATATCTTACTGATATGGCCCAGCAAAGCATAAGATTAGATTTTGGAGATGCATGGTTTTAGAATAAATGTTATTATTTGATAATTGCCTTCATTTGAAGGTGTCCCAAAACTGAAAGTTTTTTACATAAGCTGGTGTAAAGACCAATTTCTTTTTTCTGCTATAAGCAAGCTTCACAGAAGCCTGACTTCAATTTATTTATTTAGCTTGTAAGTTACATGGATGTGTAAACACATACCTCACCCAACCTCTGCAATACAAACACAATCTGATCTCAATTTACAGTGAGAGTCTGTTAAAAGATTTAAAATCTAAATGTAGCCTGAATCTGGGCTATAACATGAACTGGAAATGTCTTCTCTGTCTTCTATTTCATGCAAAGACTGCATGAATGCCTTAAGCAATAGTGCTGAGGGTGATTTAAAACCCCCATCACTGGCCTTTTGGGATATTTGATCAGCTGTAGCCATGGTTACAGAAGAGAAGTGTTTAAGACAGTTTGAAAGCTCAAGTATGGGGACGGAAAATAAAGTCAAGGAAAGACAATGAGATAATGATGAACCGTGTTCAATAAGGCGGCAGAAAATATAAAGAATAAAACTATATTAAACTATGTAAAAGTGAAAACAAATGAATGAGTTATTTATGAAGTGAAGAACATTGTTTTATTGCTGTGTATCATTCCCACATGCAGCCAGAGGTCAACTCACACCAAACAGTGTAGCAAAGCCTTCATTTTCATTTTCATTTCATGCTATCCACACTGAAAGAATGGATGTTCATCTTTATTTCACATTTTCTCCAGACTCAGATAAGTGACAAATTAAGTCTTTTGTCATGCCTGCAGCTGTGGGTGTGAATGTCCCTGTAATGTTTTAACAATCTCAAATGATTTGTTTTAATTTTAGATATTTTAGTTAGGTATACTAAAGTTTTGACTTTTGTCAGGTTCTGTGTACTTGGATTTCGTCTTACAGAAAGCTTCCAATCAACCACTGGCAACTGATCTACCTACAAAACATCCTTCCTCCACCTGCCTCGGTCTCAGTCAGCAGACTCTGCAGGAGCAGATTTTTCTCCACAACACTTTCACTGTTCACTGTTCACTCATTGTTTTCTTTCAGTTGCGTCAGCTGCTTTTAGTTGGTTTGTCCAAATTTGTTTCTTCCTTCATGTTTCTTCCCTGCTCATTGGACAAGAATCCACCACAGCTGAATCAAAATAACCAATCAGAACAGAGACTGACTGATGGCTTCAAGCTTCAGTCAGTGCTCCTGCACAGGCTGCACTCCACTGTGCATGTATTAACTCAGAGCGGACACAGTAGAGCAGTGGTCTCAAACTCAAATTACCCAGGGGCTGCTGGAGGTAGAATCAGGGTAAGGCTGGGCCGCATCAAGTATTCCACAAAAAAAAAGGTTTCGAGTATTCAGAAAAAAAGTACAACTGATCCAATCTTCTCAATCTTTATTAATATCAGTTCAGAACATGAACGGTTCTTCAGAACATAGGCTTCTCTTACCTACTCCTTGCTGCCAGGGGCCTGGCAGTGCTTCCTCTTACACAGCTGAGCCACATTTGGCTTGAGGGAGGAAGCAATTAAGACCCTCAGTATGGCTTGAAGATGCTCATCAGTAAGTTTGGACCTGTACTTATTAAAGTTCATGGTAGAGAAGAGCTTTTCACACAGATATGTGCTCCCAACAAAACATGGTCCACTTGAACATCCTGGAAAGCTCAGGGAAGGTGGGGCGCAATTCTCTCAAAAATTGTCCAAGCTTATCTGCTTTTCCACTCACCTCCCTGAACATGGCTTTAAGTTCAGAATTGCACTGCAGGTCATTTAGCTCCTCTTGAAAAGTGGCTCTGTTTGTCTTGAAGTCTGCAAACCTGTGATCAAATTCCTCCTGTAGCTTTACAATAGCATCAGCATACTTCTCAATACTGAATGGTGTGCCCGCATCCATGAGTGCCTTGAATGCTGGGAAATGGCAGAGATTTGTCTGAGAGAGCTGGGCTTTCCATAACACAAGTTTTATGGAGAATGCTCTGACTTTGTCATATGCAGCACTGACAAACTGCCCCTGGCCTTGTAAATTGTTGTTCAGTACATTCGGCTCCTGTGTGATGTCAACAAGAAAAGCTAAGTCCATGAGCCATTTAGGATCACTTAGCACAGGAACAGCCATCCCATCCTTCTCCATGAAGGCTTTCACTTTTGCTCTCAACTCAAAAAACCTCGTTTCCCCTGCTGAACCAACATACCTCAGTGAAGTAGAGCACATCTTCATATGCTGACTCTATTTCCTCCAAAAAGGCGTGGAGCTGTCGGTGCTTTAAGCCCCCTGATCTGATATGGTTGATGCATTTCATAACGACAGACATCACACTGTCAAACTTAAGGCATTTGCTGCAAAAGGCCTACTGATGGATAATGCAGTGCAGAGCAGTGGCCTCCTCAACACCCTCCTCTTCCAGTTTTCTTTGAACAAGTGCCACCAGTCCATTTCTCCTCCCCGTCATTGATGGCGCTCCGTCGGTTGTCTTCCATGGTAAACCAGCATCCACAATGGCATCACACAGCTGGTGGAATATCTCCTGAGCGGTAGTCTGGCCATACATTGGAATCACTGTGAGCAACTCCTCCATCACTTCAAAATTGCCGTCAACACCACGGACATACATTGCGAGCTGCGCAGTGTCAGTGATGTCTGTGGTCTCATCAAGAGCGACTAAGTATGCACAGAACTGTTTGGCTTTCTCAAGCAGTTGATCGTATATGTTACCTGACAGGTCAGAAATGCGCTCTGCCACTGTGTTGGCTGAAAGGCTGATGTTGCTAAACTGACCCTTCTTTTCCAGACAAACTGTACTTGCAGCCTGTAACATGCACATTTTGATGAACTCACGTCTTTGAATGGCTTTCCCGCCTTAGCAATCATCTCACTCACCACGTAGCTAGCTTCGACTGCTGCATCACTCTCTTTGCTTGCTTCCTTGAAAAAATCTTGTTGCCTCAGTAGACATGTTTTAGGATTGGCGACCCGGTCCTCTCTCTCATGGTATTTTGCATACTCCTCAGCATGTCTAGTTGAGTAATGACATCTGATGTTGTATTCCTTGTGCACTGCAACCTTCTCTGTGCATATAAGACACATCGGGGTGCCCCTGTGCTCAGCAAAAAAATATTCTGTCTCCCACTTTTCATGAAATTGTCTGTGCTCGTCGCCAACCTTTCTCTTCATGGCAGGTTTTGAGAAAGACATGACTGGGGATGGGTGACAAAAAACGCATTTAATAAAAATAGAAAAAAAATAACTACTATCGGTGCTTTGGCTTCTGCCTATCATACACTTTTACAGCACTTTGATCACCCTTAAGGTGGGAATCACATTTCAACCAAGTGACTGGCGTTGCTACTTTGCTAATTGGCTAACTTGTCAACAAACACTACCGGAAGCTGTCACAAGCCTGAGCTATGGTAGCCCATAAGTGATAAAAAATAAAAAAAAAAACACCCAGGGTCTCGGCAAAAAGTTGCGCGTGAGAAGGCTCACTAACACTAAACTTTGATGTCAAGTAGGGGGCCGCAAAATATTGTCTCGCGGGCCGCGTGTTTGAGACCCCTGCATTAGAGAATAAACAACAACCAAACAAGCCATGAAAAACAACAGTTTACACAACAAAGACAAGGAAACAGAAAAAGATCAATGAAGAAAATGTGGTTAAAAAGAAAGAATTACATTGAGTGATGCTTCTGGGAGGACTGGGAGAGCTGGTGCAGGCTGTAGAGAGAGGGGAAGGGAGCTGGAAGTTGTTTTCGCTTTCTCAGCAGAATCAAGGTTTTGGTATACGCCACGGAAAAATAGATAAAGGGCAAGCACACAGACTCACCATATTGGAAGTTGAAACTCAGTCGACACCTTTGAATCTCTATAGTGAATAAGTTGTGTTACATTGTTTTTTAAATATATGTGTGTGTGTGTGTGTGTGTTTGTGTTAAGTGCAACATTTTAACACAACTTGATGTTGAATCGAGGTGTCACTGCTTACTGATGAGTTCAGACAAAAAGGTCTCGCTAGCAGTTTTACAGATGGTTTCCATGTTCAGTGCAAATTAAAACTGAGAAGGAAAGCAATCAGTTCTGCTCTGCTGCTGTACTGTTGCTTCATGCTCTTTATCTGCTGTCTTCTTCCTTCAGGGCTCTCATTTGCTCTGCTCTTACACACTGAATTCAGGGAATGTCGTGATAGAGTGAGAGAGTCATTTGCACAGCAAGGGCATAAAGCAGATCCATTCATTGCTAAAACCAAAAATTGGATTGCTATGTCACTCTAATTCTATAACAACATGTGTAATCCTGTCTTATGAAAGAGGGAAGAAATGTCAGCATTAAGATGTTGTCATGCACTGCTATAATAAACAGAAAGACAAGCTTTAAACATGCTCGGCTTTGACATCTTCTACTTAAAAGAAAAAACACATTTTAAGTTTCGTTAACCATCTCCTGACGTGAGTTTTGTGTGAGCGATGTAAGCTTGAGTATTGCAGACTTGGTTCAGCAGCATTAAATGTGAAGCATCCAGCACTCAGAGGCATGGCTGTGGAGCTGTGTGTGTGTGTGTGTATGTATAAGTGTGTGTGTGTGAGTGCGCATGTGTACATTATGTATTTGTGTAAGGGTAATATTAACATAGTCATATTTCCATTTCAATCTTATAGTCTTCAGCCTCAACATATATTGACTCAAGTGACATCAGTTGAGGCAATGTATCACACTTCACACAGCCCCCTGAAGCCAAATATAGGAATGTTATCTTCTTCAGAAAAACAGCGACATCCATGAGAAATGGCCAAATGGCTGCAAACATGGAAAAGATCAGCTTTGCAATGCATGCATCCTATCTTGCTCAAATTACAACTGTTACATCTGCAAATTGCTTCAAAAAGTCATGATAAACAGTAAAGGTGTTTTCAGATTACCTGCAGGGCTCAACTCCATCATAGGTTAAACCCCATTAACATTCGTAAAGGGAATGGTTAGAAATAGTCACAATATCCTCACAACAGTCTGTTTGTTTTTATTGTAACCATGACCACAAATCTTTTCCATAACCTTAAACAAGACATTAGCTGAACTAATGCCCCTTTTCCACTAGTACCCACTCAAACATTTCGGCTCGCGCCTTGACTCGGACTTTCGACCTCGACTCGACCGACTCAGTTTAGATGGTTTTCCATTACAATACAGAGTACCACCTTAAGCGTGGGTGGGGTCACCGTGTGGCAACGCGGCCGAAACTCCAGCGACGTCATTTGTTATGCGACACAAACACGAAAACGACTACGGAGCAATGGAGGCCACCAGACAAAGAAATGTCTGCACCTCATCGTTGCTCCATGCGGGGCTTGATTTCTGTGCAGCCATCTCTGATCGTGTTCGTTTGTTGTTATTATGCGTTTTAAAAATGGTGCGGTTGACTCTTACGAATGAACGAGTCGCTCTCCCGACGCATCATCTAGTGACGTGACGTCAGGCCCTGGCCAATCAGTGGCCTGCCGTCTGCCGGACGTCACATTTTCGGCTCGACTCAGCTCGCTTGGAACCCCGGCCGAGTAGGTATTACTGAAAGTACCTGGTACCAGGTACTAACTGCACGTAATGGAAACGCATGTACAAACTGAAGCGAGTCGAGAAATTTCGAGCCGAGAATAGGTACCAGTGGAAAAGGGGCATTAGTAAACTTAACCAAACCATTAACCATAGAGGTGACAGATTAGAAAATGCTGATAATTGACCAAGCATTTCTTAACCCATGGTCCAACTTGTTTTTGAAGGTGTAAATCCCATCTGGGGCCTTCTTCAAGTTGCTCATTTGTCACAGGGATGGTTTTGTTGTTACCACATTATTGACCATGTATGGGAGGAGCCATCGGCTGACTACTGGTTGACTGCATGACTTTTGACCTCTTCCAAGATGGTGCTGCAAGCAGTTTTGGTCTGGTGTTTAAATACAGCTGACATTGTATGAATCATTTTTGTCAAGGTAAATGGTCATTATATTTGGAATGCACTGACTTATTGTATTGTGTGTGAATATGTGTCTCCCCTCCCATTTCTGACTGCATTACCCCTTCACCGTATGTCTTAGAGTAGCTACTTTGCATGATTATTGGAGCTGCAATAATATTCAACAAGGATGCATTAATTACCCACATTTTTTAAAAAATGTTTATTGTCTGGTTTAGCAGTGAATAAAAATAATAACAACTCTAAGCAGATAAATAAATGAGTGTGTTTCTTCTTTGAGTAGAGCAGCATTTTGTTCATTCTGAGCAGAGCTCCATAGTAATACTCTGAGAGGAAAACATTTCTAAGTTGTGCATTCATTAGCCTATTTTCAAATCACTTGTATGAATACACAAGTGCATACATGGTGACCTCTTTGTTTCATTAAATATTCAGACCACATGGAAAGAAACTCAAGTTGTCTATGGATTCTGTATTTGGGAGACAGATTTAAAATACTTTCTTCCCTCCGCTTTCTTTCTTTAATACATTGTTACATAGAAATGCTGTTCTTATCTAAAATCTTAGTGTCTTACAGCTGCACTGTATTAATTGAAACAAAGTCCTTGGTTTCAGATAGAAGTTAACAAAAGTAGGCTTCTCATTACTAGCAAACGATAACATGGATTTTGTTTGCTTAATAGCGACTGTCACCAGCAGATATTTATCAGCTGTACCTTGCAAGCAGAAGCTAATAATTCAGCTAAGTCTCTGTGACTTGATTGAATTCTCGCTAACTGACTTTTAAATGCTTCCAAATGATTCTTGAAGAATCTTGTAAAAGGAGCCTAACATGTAATCAGAAGATGAGGCTAGAGATGACTGATGTATCTCAAGCTTTTCCTGAGCTTTGCTATTTTCCTTTATTTTTAAATTTATTTTCATAACAAGCATACTGGCCAAGTGAGCTCTATCATATGGTGGGTATAGTGGGTAAACTAGCCTCTTCTACTAGGTATTCTTCTAGTCACTGGACAATGGGATGGATGAACTTGAGCACAGGATGACTTTTCAGTGAGATGCTCAGAACTGTAACATTATAGTTTGCTCAACTCTGCAATCCTTGACTCAGAAATAAAACCGAGGAAGAGCAAGTGGGAGGTGTCGGCTTCATGATCAACAAGATGTAGTCAGATGGTCAGATGTGTTTAGATGGAGATAAATTCCTCAGGCTGTGCTTCATGCATTTCATGAGAGGAGGCTGTCCGTATTACCTCCCGGGGAGTTTACATCTGTCATTCTCACAGTGGTGTACATTCTATCACATGCCAAGCACCAACCAAGCCTTAGACAAGTGTCAGTAGTTATTGAGACCACCAGAGCCTCAAGGCCAGAGGCTGCTTTTATTATGGCTAGGGATTTTAACAATGCTAAACTGAGGAAAGTTGTGCCGAGATACCAACACATCAGCTACTTTTACACCTTCTGCGAGGGTTATATGACCCTACCTTCAGCAAATGAGATTATGTCTCAGTTCTGCTTCTGCCTGCTCATAGGCAGGAACTAAACAGGACAGAGTGATGATACAGACCATTCAGCAGTGGTCCACACAATCAGATCTGCCCCTACATTACTGCTTCAGCACAGATTCACAGATTTGTATGAGTTTAAAGATAGCAACATAAACACAAAGACACACTACATCAGCAAATGCATTAATGGCGTTGTACCCACGCTGTCACTGGACATTTTGTATACAGATTAAATTGATCACTGGACAACACCATCATCCAATTCTCCCACACTGCCTTCTCCCTTTTGGACCAGAGAAATACATATATACAAGAATGCTGTTCATTGACTATAGCTAAGTGTGAAATAGAATAAGAATAAAGGATAAAATAAATAAATAATGTTCACTATAGTGGTAGTAAGTTACAAATATGTAATTAAAAATTGTCTTGAGGCAATTCTTAGGCAGTGTCCTTATTTAGGGCCCAACTGGCCTTTGGGTAGAAGCTCTTCCTCAGCCTCTCAGTGCTGGCCTTCTAAGCCACAGCTGGGAGAAAATGTTGTTTTGTATGAACGCTTAATGATTTTTCTAGCCCTAGTCTTACAAAACCTGGTGAAAATGTCTTTCAGGCAAGATAGAGCACTATCTATGATATGTTAAGCCATGTTGTTCCCATGTCAGGCAGTGATGTTCCCCTCCAGGACACTCTTGATGGTGCCCGAGTAGAAATTCCTTAGTAATGTATATCCATTAGCTCCTTAAATTGTGTGGTGGGTACACCACCTGGTGTATACATCAAACGGTATAGCAGTTGTAGAAACCAGGGATGTACCCAGTTCCAAATATGTTATTCAGGAAAGTACAATAATGCAGTGAAAACAATATTTTTTTTCACTGAAGTTGTTTGTTTTTATTTATGGAAAAAGGCCATTATTGACATGCCTATGCATCGGTTATTATGTTCCTTCAAACTGATTCATATCATTCTGCATTGTCACAAAATGAAAATTCTGATTCTGTTTGCAACATAGGAGTTATCATGTACTAAAGATTGTTGATAGTAATCACTATATTCTGTAGTTGCTCCCATCACACAATGCAAGGCAGACAAAGGGCGGAGGGCTCACCATTCCTGGTGAAATGCATGCCATTAAGTCTGAGTGCTTATTACAGTAACTCTGGGTTCAATTCCAACCCTAGACTCGACTTGCTGTTTAGGGTGACATATGAAGCTTAACTTTCTAAGTTAAAACTGACTGGTCAGTTTCCTCGGCTAGTTTAGGGGTGGTGGCGGCGTTAAAATGGTTTGCAGTCTATTCAAACATATTTAAAGATGAAAAGATAAATAAATACTAATAAATAAATTCACACAGAATTTGACATTCAGATAGTCAATAAAACTTTCAGTTCCTAAAAAAAGAAGGGAGAAAAATTAAAGGATAGTATGAGGATGTGGAGATACATTTCATAATTACTTCTAATCCAATATTAAACTTAAATGCTCTTGTATAGTTTCTATTTTTTATTTTACTCTTATTTTAGTTTCTGTGCTTATTACTATTTATTATTTTTACTATGTTTATCTTCATTATTCTTGTTCTTATGCTGTTGCAACAACCACATATCCTCATTGGATATCAGTCTTATCTTATATATTATTTTTTATTCCTATACTTTAACTTTGGGACTATTTTATGTCTCAGCTTCTCATTTTGCCTTTAAGTCTACATTTTGTATGACCAATGTTGGAAGGTTATGATGTTCATAAAAGTAGAATTCATAGCAGAGCTGTTGAATTGGATCACACAAGATGTTACAGCTCTATTTAATGAGCTGGCCAGTCAGTGTTAAGGTCATATCTGGGCATTCCAGCCTCAGTGGCTTACATTAGATAAACACAGAGTTTAAGCCCTTCCTTAATATTTACACTTTTACTCGTGCATTTTTGATTTTGAAAAATAAAAAAAGAACAAAAAAAAAACACCACCAAACTATGTGTAAACAGTATTGCTCTTTCTATAGCTTCACACAGGCCTTTCACAGGAGGACATGAAGGGGACAGAGTACATCACAGGTCCAAGGTCAGATTGATAGTTTAACTTGATTACTGGGTGAGTAATGATGCATTCCATCTCTCACCAAGACAGGATGAGTGCCAGAGGGTGGGGGTGAAGACCAAATTGGATTAGATCCTTTCAAAATCAAGTTGTTTTTGCTATTTACCTTGGTAATTGTTCAACTGTGATTCAATTTGAAGCCTGTACAATATAGCTTCAAACACATTTGTTGTCTTCTCTTGTCACACTAGTAAAGGATATGCAACCCCAGCTTCCATTGTGAACATTACCCCTTCAAATCTGAGTGTCGAACACATCTGTTTTTATATGGCAAAATCTTAAGTAAACCAATCTCACTGGTTTACAGCCCCAATGAGATTGGTTTATTTAAGCACCTCTACTTCACACATTCTGGAACTCTAAGGAACCCTGAGATGATGAGGTTGAGTCAGATCACTGGCACATAATTATAAGCATATACAGACATTAACAAATCATTAGAAAACCTGTCTTAGTAAGGTGTTAGCCCACCACGCACTTCCAGAACAGCTTCAGGTGTCATTGATTCTCCAAGTGTGTGAACTCTCCTGGAGGGATGAACACCATTCTTCTAAAGATATTCATCATTTGGTGTTTTGATGATGATGGTGGTGGAGAGCTCTGTCTAACACGTCGCTCAAAAAAATTCCCATAGCTGTTAAACAGAGTTGAGATGTGGTGACTGTGAAGGCCATAGCATCAGATTCACATCCTTTTCATCCTCATCAAACCATTCAGTGAGCCCTGGTGACCTATGGATGGGGAAGTACGGTTATCACTGCAGAAGAGACCACTCCCATCAGGATAGAAATGTTTCACGTAAGTATCAAGGTGATCAGTTTTCTGTTGATTTGCATCAGCCCTTCCCCTTTTCTAGACAAATGGGCCCAAACCATGCCAAAATGCCTCTCAGCTATATGGAAGCATCTGCAGTTGTTATATATTTCCCCTTCATTTATTTGGGTTTTTCCTTTAATTTTTTTCCTCATCTGTATGCATTATCATGAATCTCCCATTGATTCAATAACTTAGTAATAAAATACAACTAAATAAAATATATAACTAAAGATGATATACAACAGAATATGGAAATACTGTTTTATTTACATGGTAAATATACTAGTGCAATTATGTGGAATTTAACAGTCTTATTGTCTGGGGGATGAAGCTGTCTCTGAGGATGCTGCAGTACCGTCGGCCACATGGCAGCCGGCAGGACAGTGTGGGATTCAGAAGAAAAGATTAAGATTTGCTTCGCAGACTTACAGCCATCATTGTTTTGACCCAGGTTATTACACCACTGTTTGCTCACATGGCTGCAAGAGCTCCCTGTCACACTTTGTGTGCAGTGGAATGGGAGATAACAAACTGTAATTATAATGACCACCATTTGCATTTGCTTTTTGTGATTAGTATAATTTTAATGATAATTACATTGTTGTCTGGCTATGACATTCATGGGATGTGGTGATAGTATATACATAGCAGGGGTAATGGCATGCCATGTGCATCCATGAGAGCCCAAACAAACCAAGATAATTCATTCTGTGCTTTCCACATAGATTTTATTCTACTTTTGTTTAATTCTCACATTTAGATTTGTACGGCACACTGTAACACTTAAATAGTATGTATTAATTTAGAACAGTTCAGTACTGGACGTTTGGTTTTGTGAGTTTATTTGGTTTGATATGCCCTGTAAAACAGATAATTACTGTTGAACTCCTAACACACTATAAATAGATCAACACCTGGAAAGTTTTGCCCGTGATACAGAAGTTGTTTGTTCGCTAAATCATGTTTGTCAGGTTAGCCCCGATGTATAGAAAATGTAACAAGTGCTGACAGAAATGTCATCCTCCGCCTTTCTTCTGTTTTCCCTGCCCTGCTGAAAATATATTGAAACATGACCCAATTAGTATCAAATGGTACAAACCAAATGTGAATTTAATTTACTGTTGAACTTTTATATACATGATTACTCTGCTCACACAAATATAGTCATTCTCACATATGGATATACTTTACTGACATTTGTACTTTTACCTTAATCTTTTTTTAAAATTTTAATGACTTAGTTTGTATAGCTCTTTGTTTATACTGAAAAGCCACCCCAAGCATTTAAAAGTCAGTAATGGCACAATCTGTGATGTTCCCCTCCAGGACACTCTTGATGGTGCCCGAGTAGAAATTCCTTAGTAATGTATATCCATTAGCTCCTTAAATTGTGTGGTGGGTACACCACCTGGTGTATACATCAGACGGTATCGCAGTTGTAGAAACCAGGGATGTACCCAGTTCCAAATATGTTACTCAGGAAAGCATGATAATGCAGTGAAAACAAATATTTTTTTCCCTGAAGTTGTTTGTTTTTATTTAGGGAAAAAGGCCATTATTGACATGCATGCCCATGCATACAATCTCTTTACCTTGGTCAGTAGGTGTATGAAATTATTTTGTATACTGGTGCACACAAATAAATCCCCCCCTGTGCTGTGCTGTGGACACAACCAGGTACAATAAATGCTTTTTACACATTATACTGACATATTAGTCCTGTGGGTTTTGATTGCAGGTATCTCAGATTTCTTTATGTAGTTATTGAGTTCACACCTACAACTATTCTTGTTCATTTAATCCTTCACATTTCAATGACGTTTACTTATTTATAATTTAATTTACTAGCAAGGGTGTATTTCAGCACACATTTTGAAGGGCATCTCAAGCAGTAATTTACATTATGTTATGTAATTAGCAGCTTGGTAATTAGCAGCAAACCTTTTTGATTTCACCATTTTTATGTGACAAGCCAAACACCACACCCTTTTATCTGATGTAGTGTGGAAACAAGAAACCTCCCTGCTGTTTACACCCTTTTCCCAGACTGACTCATTCTCACTCACACTCACACTGTATAATGTAATGTATATACAGCATACCTTGAAATTTCCAATATTACTGATATTTCCCTAATTTTAAGTTTCTGTTGTGTCTGAATTTCATGCATATTTCAAACAACATGGCACAGAGCAGTGACCCATAAACAAAGCTGCACGTTTAAATATTCAGTTTTTCCACAGAGAACCACTGATTGTCAATTAATTTGCCTCTGAAGGAAGAGAAGATATTTCTTATCTTGAGGATGGGTCTACTGTTGAGCAGAAACATATGCCCCATGCTCAGTTTCACACATCACACATAGTCAGGAGCCTCCAAAAATGTAGGTCATGCAGCAGTCTGAACACATGCCATGGATGAAACATAGAAATGACATATAATATCAACCAGGTTTTAGATCTGTATGGTAAGACTGGAGATGAGTGCAGCAGTTTAGCTATATACTGTAGACAGCGTTGTCTTTATATGGAAGCCAGTTTCTGCCAATGTGATGAAAAAAAAAATCCACTAAGTTATCAAAACAACGAGTTATCGCAGAAATAGTAAGTTTGTATCTTGTAATTATTATGGTTTATCTTCTGTATCTATCAAAATAATGACTTATCTTGAAATAATGACTTTATATCTGAGAATATTTTGAGTTATTCTTTAAAGAATAATAAGTAATTACATTGAGAAGTTTTCTCATAATTTGGAGATAGTAACAATTTTTTTTAGATGCTAAGTCCTTACTTAGAGATAATAATTCATTATTTTATTTTGAGAGACTAAGTCGTTATTATCAATAAAATATCAACCACATTTAAGATCTGTAAGTAACACTGGAGATGAGTAGAGCAGTTTTGTAGCACTATACCATAGTCAGGATTTTTCTTCATACAGACGCCCATTTTAGCCAATGTGCTAAAAAAATATACTCTTTAATAAACAATATTTTAAGATGCTAACTCATTATCCCATTATAATCACTTACAGTATCTTTTTTGTTATATTGGTGGAAATGGGTCACCATATCTTCATACATAGAGACTAAAAATGAATCATTCAGGTGTGCCTCTGGCCTAATGTGAACTACAATGAAAGTAGATTTAAGATTAACAATGTGTTGACGCTTCTCTTGCTCTGAAACAGAGGTCCAGTGGTACATGTAGGACAGGTGTCATTGGATGAAAACACACTGCCCTCTGTTGGCTCAAATACATTTGGCTCTGGAATGTGACCCCACACACAAACACATATCCACACACACTCACCAGGACACACAAGAGATTCACAATTCAGTTTTATCTATAGTCTTAAAATAATGTAGTTCACTCACAGTAAATGGTTAAATTAATCATCTTCAAGGTAGAAGCATTTGCTTGTTCAGTCACATGTTTTTGTGGACAAGTGCACACTGTACATTTCAGTCTTGTTCTGGCTGGACTTTCTTATAAAATGTGTCCTGCAGGGTCTTACACAGGCTCAAATAGCAGACAAAGGATGCAATAACAGCATTTTTGTTTTGTCCATTATCAACTGTACACTTTTTACACTGTATTTGAGTCCTGGTCCGGTGGATCAGACTGCCAGTGAGGTGGACTTTACATGACAGTAACATGTAATTCTCGCTAGAGAAGATTTGTTGAGGGTCTGTTGCAGATGGGATGCAGGACAGCCGGAGGAGGGAGACAGTGGCCACAGAGATGAGAGTGGCTTTTAGACTTTCTTTCTAATCACTCACACACAGTTCATTAATGCTGCTCACTCACTCCTGTTCTTACTGCCGCTGCTGCATAAAAGTGATTAGCAAAGCAATAAGACAATCTGCAAATAGCTTTCATCACACAGAACCCATGCTCATCATGTACTGTACTGAACAATCTTGGGACTGAATTGCCACTTCATAGCTTCTTTTCTGTCCTGCTCCTTGTGTTAGTGGAGTTATTGGAGTGGTGACTGAGTGTGTTGTTTTTGTGAGTCCGATCTGGAATCTGGGATCAATAGCACAATATTTTCATTGTACCCAATAGAAATATCCATTATTATTTACTCTGCCAACTGACCGGAAGCAGACCTGACTTACATTATCCCAACAGACATGTCCAGCAGTACTCATCATAAACTCGTCTCCTCCCTGAAAGCCTGTTACATAATGAGCTATTAGGCTCATTCTGCCCAAGGATTAGAGGCAGTGAGGAAATCTCTCAGAGAGAGACAGAGGGACATCTCTCACTTCCAGACTGTGTTGCCTGATGATGTTGTTTCGCCACTGAATTAAAGTTTGCTGGATCAAACTATTTTTTTCCTCACGGTCTTCCTGTTCAACCTTAGCAGTTGTTGCTGACGCCTGACATGTCTAACAGCTGGTAGGATCTTGCACATTCTCACATCTGCTTGACTTCTGACCAGGCCAAATTGATGATGTCCTGCTGCACTGTCAGCCGTAGGCACTTAATGTACACACCAGGACAAAGTTGCTAAAGCTAGTTCAGTCCCCCAGAGACCAGATGAATCAGATCAAATATGTGGCTGTCAATATCACTCCAGTCTGTATATCTCAAAAGCTGCATGTTGTTTGTACTGTAAAAGCAAGATGGTGGCCCTGAGGGGTTTTACTCATCCCCTGCTGTCAAGGAAGGAGTTTAGCATATCTAATGTACACCATGTATTGAGACCAGCAATTGATCCAGCACTATTAATCAAACTGTCTCATCTCCCGTACATTTTCTCCCTTACTTTGAGCAGACTGAAAATATCTCGCTCCTGGTTCAGTCACATTGACTTGGACTAGATAGAGCACTAAGGGGGAGAGACTTGTAGACCTGCAGCCATGCCCGTCATCTCTCCATTTTGTGTCTAAGTAGAGTGGGACTGGATGTCAGTAAGTCTCTGGATAGGGGAAGAAAAGACTTTTTCACCCATCGCTATTGTCATGACAACTGCTGTAAAGGCCACGTCTGTGATTGATGTTTCAGTGCTTCCTTCTGCCTTGCCTCTTGTCATGTCACAGAGGTTCTGCCATTTCTGCACAGTGTGTATTCCTGTGAGGAATGTTCAGCCAAGTGTGATACATGCAAAGCATATTCGTTATCTGCAGAGTGATGGTGCAGCTTTTTTTGTTGTTAAGCAATTTGCCCGCCGCTTCCCTATTTCCAGCCTTCTTTTGTATCACACAATAGCATGATTGGCTACACACTCCCCTCCCACTCACTGATTAGGGCATACATCTTCCAGGAGGCTACACAACTTCAATGTGTTGCAGTTAAATGGAAGGTATGGCTGAAATACAGTCAGTGCATCCTTAAATGTTTTGAGTAATTTCACTACAAACTCAAAAATTGTGAGACCCTTTCCATACTCTGTAACATCATTCAGCTGAATTGTCCCTCATTAGTCTAACAGTCCATTTCTACATGTGGCAAGGTGGCCCTAGTTTCTTTCACTTCTGACAGGTCCTTTAACAGGTGCTGAGCCACTTCACTGCTTAGTATTAGGAGGCTGGCCTATGTGTTGCTGATAATAATTTACAGGGAACTGATTGAATCTGATAATTGATCACCTCCTTTTAAATAAAACAACTGTCTATCACTGAAGACCTACTGAGCTAAATCTCTGCAGAAAAACATCCATGTAGTCCATGTTGCACCTAGTAGCTGATCCAAATGACTGCTGATGATTGAATGATTGAATGAACAGACAACATTGGCAGTGTTCATGGGTGGGAAGCCAGTGAGGGTTAGCTGGGCAACCTGAAAGTAGATATAGTGAACTAGTTAATCAGTGGCTTTCAACCCGGCTGTTGTGATCCTTCAAGGGTTTCTAAGACAATTAAAAGAATGACAAAGAAACAAGACCCAGCAGCCACGCCAGCAGCTCCTGGAGGCTATATTCAGGCACAGTGGAGCTATGAGCTAAATACTAATGTCAGCATGCTAATGCTGAGGTTTAGTTGGTATAATGTTTAGTGTGTTCATCTCCTTAACTCATCATTTGCCAATTAGCACTGAACACAAAGAACAGTTGAGGATGATGGAAAGTTAAATTCTGCAGGTATTTGGTCATAAATCTAAGTGTTGGACAAACTAAAATTTAGGACTGATTATAACGCTAGATGGAAAGTCAGGGTTCCATGTCAATCCATTCAGAAGTTGCCAAGACGTTTCTCTGCAAACTAAAACCTTCTACCCCACAGTGGTGCTACAGCATATGTGAGGGAATCAGCAAAGTCAGTGCAGCACCTCTTCCTAGGATCTCATCCATATAGCAACATGGCCAAAACGATACACAAAATAAGTTATTAAATTTAGTGATTTTACCCCTCAGTTAAGCCCTTTTCTTTTTTCTCAAAACTCATGTACAGTAGTAGTGAGCTGTTGCATGGTATGTTACATAGATCCCATTACAGCGGGATAATCCTTGCTTTGTCAGCATCTTTGCTGTGCACATACAGATACATGAGAGCAGACATACAGCTGATGGTGTCGGCATGACACGCACAAGATACACAAGAGATTCTTTTGAAATGTAACTTGTTGTTGATCTGTATAGTTGCAGTTACAGAGTATGATACAAAACTATGATTATGTACCCTCTTGTATAATGACAGTTGAATAATTAAATTGTATTGTAAAACTGTGTTTCTTATAGGATTATAATGATTAAAAATCAGTGCAATAAAATAAATTCCAACACATTTTAAAGCTCAAATGTCACTCATTTCAAAACAACCAATTTCTCTAATTGAACAGTCTGATTAACAGAAAAAAATATGCAGTAGACAGTGTGTGTCATTTCATTGCCTGAACATCACAGCCATGCAAGCTCTAAAGGATATTAAGCATAAGTCTATATACATGAATATAGATTAAGCAGGTTAATCACAGTGGAGAGTGTGTGCTCTGGCTGCTGCTAATAAGATGTATGTTGTGCTGGTTACATCACCAGCCTGCTGTATGTGAGCCATCATCCCCACTGTGACCAAGCTTTAATGAGCAGCACACCAAGTAACGGTGTGTATGTGTGTGGCTGTGTGGCTGTGTGTGTGAGTGGGTGGGTGACTGAGGGCTTAACTGCAGGCTAGTCAGTGTGTGCCTCACTTTTCTGCTTTCCTGCTCCCCCAACCTAGACACAGAGGCTTCCAGCTCTGCCATGACTTACAGACACCGTCATTACTTGTGAGTACTTGTGTAATGTTGCATGCTAGGGGATTTTGAGTGATGAGGTGGTAGTTGGGAAAATCTAAGCATTAGGACTTAGGAGTTAGCAAAAACTTGCTGTAAGAGTGGAAAATGCTTACTTGACAGTTTTCTTGCAGTGCAGGGAATCAGATATTTATTTATGTAAGTTTTTTTCCTTATCTGTTCATGGAGTGAGGTGACAGAAATAATAAAACATATATAGGGACACAAAGTCATTTTTTGTGGTTGTTGTTCTGTCCATGTGCATGTTTGTTTTGTGTGTCAGCCCAAACAACCCGAGATGCTACCATAGGCTAGAAGAAACTCCACAAAGACTTGTCTGCTGCAAGAACAGAAGTAAAGGTGGATGGTTTTGGTGTAGCACCGGCTGAACTATTTTTAGAAAGGGGTCTGATAAACCCACACCCACTTCCCAGGGTGATGTGTTATTATTATTCAAAGCCTCTCACCAGTGCGCCCACTTCTCTTAGCCTCTTTAATCTCATTGTTTTGGTCAATTTGGATTCTCCCTTTGCACCTTTCGGCGTAGTTGGACCACTAGTTCCATACAGAAACACACAAAACACAATAAAATTTTATGCATTTTATGCGTAAATGCATTTATAGAATATTTTGTCTGTTTTACAGAAAACTTAAAGAATTTTCTGCAGTATAACAGGTCATAAACATTTAGCTGCAGATGGGATTAATGACTACTGCTTTACTAGCTATGCTAATATTTATAAAGGGGATTTATAAAGGTGACCAATATTAATGAGGTATCTGCAAAAAAAAAAGAATTATTCATGCACTCTACGTAGTACACTAGAACATTTATAATATGATTTCAGGCAACAGGCTTATATGATACATCTTTTAGAATTACCATGTCAGCTAACTAAAATGTGCTGTGTCAGTCTCAACACCAGACAGAAGGTCTTTGTTTTTCTTTTTTTTTTTTTTAAACATGTATTCCTCATGTTAATTCCACTTCCTGTCTGTCTGCAAAGCTCATGTATTAGTCCCATGATGGTCATTAGGCTCCTTATTTATCTGACATCCAGGGAGTCACATAAAAGTCATATTTTCTGCTTCACTGCTGCTGGGTTGCATAAGAAAGAAGGATCCTCCATCTGTTCTACCCAGGGCTTGCCTGCGCTGTGCAGGGTTTTCATCATATTACCGAGCAGCCCCCCCGACCCGCCCCAGTCTGGGTGCAGCCGCACAGATGAAGCTAGTTCAGAGCCAGGGATTGACTGCAATGGCTGATCATATGATCCAGCCAAGCTCAAGGTCACTGATAGGTCCATTTCACAATGCTGAGTTTCACCACACAGAATAGAATAAGTGAAATCACAAAGGACATAGGCAGCATGCAAGTCTGTCAATATGAATGTTTATTTGACTTTATTTTCCTGTCTGAGTTGAAACAGTCTTTGGAAATAGGGAGCTTCCCTTCATGACTTTAAATCCACTCAGCTGTTGCAGGTGCTACAAAGCTAATGGCTCCTTTCAAACTAACAGTAGGCAAACTAAGTGCATCTGTGTAATAATTTGCTGTTCCAAATGATTTCCAAATAGATCATGACATGTTTTTGCTGTGTCTCTCATGAAGACAAATGTATAGGTGATTCTTATGGAAGCTAACATAACTAGCTAGGAAGACACTCATCATGGTTTCCAACAATGGTTCCAGACTTCTTTTTGATTTGACATTTGCTCCGCTAGTCCTTCTTCTCTCCTGACAAGTTTGTTGGGTGGTCCAGCTTTGTATGAAATGAAGACCCGTCATAGTATCCAACAATTTAGTACTCCATTACACATTAAAGCCTGACAAAACTCAATATGTCTAAACAATGGAAGTGATTGTAGCCTCTTTCAAATTCTTCTATTAAAATAAGTGTTTGGTACCTATCTGTGTATGTTGCTCGCAGCCCATTGGAGAACAACAGAATCCAAGGAGGGCAGTGGGGCAGTGGCATGCTTTGCTATCTAAAGACAGTGTCTTCCCCTGATGGGCTTTAAAGTCGTAAATTCAGTTTCTACACATTGTGACTATAAGCAAAAGTAAACAAACAAGTTGTAGCAGTAAAATCTTTTTTATACACAGACCAAACTATCAAAGTCATTTAAGTAAAGAAACGATAAGTTTAATTTTGCTCTTGGTTGAAAAACTTGTATGTACCACTTTTGGAGTGAATCCATACGTTCAGAAAAAAGGAACGACTGAGAGAAGGAAGTAAAGAAAGACCTGAAGAAATGATATTGTATGCCCGAGGGCTATCTGGTTGATCCTGCCAGTAGCATATGCTTGTCGCAAAGATTAAGCCATGCAAGTCTAATTACACACGGCCGTGTACAGACTAACTGACATTAATAATTTATTCACTTACCTGAAGATGAATGTGAAATTAATTGACAAAGTAACTAACTATGTGATTGATATGTAAAGTGAAAATAATATTATTTTTCACCTCTTTCCCATTAAAGATCAGTGGAGGAAATGTAGTAAATGAATTGAGTGCTTAAAATGAGACTATGTAACTTTTGAAAGAAGAAGTAACTTATTCCTCCTGCGTCAAATCAAAATTTAAGTACTCAACGATCAAACACACCTTTGCTCAATCTAATACACTGAGGGGGTTTGTTGCTATATGCCTTACTTGTCTGGTATGGCCAGCAGATAACAGTGGCAAACTACTGATAGATATTGCTCTGTAACTGACATTACCGAGTCAGTTTGCTGACTATAAATTCTTTTTTACTTGGGCTACTGTTATATTTTAGCATCTGCTGTTCTGTAATAGTTACCTGTGGTGAGGCATGGAGCAACATTACTTATTGTACTTATTGTATTTATATTTGTGTTTCTGGCTAATATTCACTGTTGTTTCACTCTGTTTTGCCTGACTTTCTGATCTCAATGTTGTTGATTTCTGATGCATTATTTATTTGAGTTTGTGCAGTCACATAGTTATCATTTATCTTTGGATGCCATCAGAGCAAAGCAGTAATAATATAGCAACATTTTTCCAAATAAAGTCATTCATGTATGAGGAATGTGTAGAGGAGTGCTTAACAATGAGTTTTAAATGGCTTTTAATCACTGATTATGACTAAGCTGTCAGACAGTGAATAATTTAATATAATATAGGTGTTCTCATTTATCAACTGTCTGTCTTAACTGTGTATCTATATATATATATAGTTGTTAAATAAACAGGTTCCCAATCTATTATTATTATTATTATTATTATTATTATTATTATTATTATTATTATTATTATTATTATTGTCGTATTATGTTGTCGTTGTTATCACAAAAGTGAATCTATCCAGAGGTGTCTGCCCACTTTCTGAAACAGAGGGCCACTAAAATATTTAGGGACCCCTCCTGGTTAACAGCTTACTGTGCACCTTTCTTTTGAAAGATGACTGTGGCAGTGTTAAACTGCATTTGTGCTTTGCTTTAAACCTGCTAAATGACAAACAAAGTGTTAATGTAATCTTAAATGCTGCTGTTCTCCAGGTCCCATCCTCACTATTGTTTCAGTTCTACATAAACAGAGGCAAAGAGCCTTAAAGGAGCTAGAACCAACACAAGCCCTGGTGCTTTAGCCTCTGTGCTGTAGACGGATCTGTGGGTATTTAGTATGCAGCAGCATTGCTGTTGTTGTTTGGCACAGTGATATAAGAGCTCTGCAGCACATGGGGGCACGGCTGGTTTTATCAGGCTGTAGTAATTACAGATGGAAATTGTCAGATGGTACATAAAAGTAGAGACATTCCAGTTTATTAAGAGTACATTCCAGTTTATTAAGAGTAACCTCATATAAGTGTTGTCATTGTGTGTGAAAATGCCATAAATAGATCAGGTTTTTATTCACTCTTCCGCTACCACTGTTTTTGTTGAATGGATCTAATTGTAAAGTCTCTTTCATCGCAACACTGAAGAACACAGCTGAGAGTATCAGAGATCAAAGCTGCCTCACTTTTCCCATAAATCTGCATGGGATCAAATTAACGCAGCTGGTAGTGTTATGATAAATACACACATCCCATGGTTACAGTGATCCAGTCTTTGTTGGCGCTGCAGTCAGATTGGAGCTGCCATATAATTGGCTGTACTTGCATGATGTGATGTGTGCTGCTGTTTATTAAAGTTCACTGTCACAGGCCAGGCTACAGTTGCTATGATGAGGTATCATTGTTCTTGAAATATAGATGGATGGAAAATATTAATTCCTGATGCTGGATTCAATGCTTCCATTATTTATAATAGTTCTGGAATGAGAAGTTGATTAATTCAATCACCTGATATTTCAGTTATTTATCAAACATAAATTCCAAACTTTCACCAGTTCCTGCTTCTGACATGAGGATTCATTTGTCTGTTTCACTGTAAACTAAATATTTTTGAATTTCTTGACTATTGGGTAGATCAGTTGAACAAAAGATCCGTTATTAATCCCAGCAACAAAGGGAATAGTGCAAAAGCAAAAAACAGTACAACACTAGGTGGAGTTCTGGAAAATTCTGATGGAGATTTTTGGAGTAAACAACTAATGAAACCAATAATGAAAACCCTCCACAGTTGCAGATAGTATAACTTTGTGGCAGTGACTCAAAGTGGCCATATTTTCCTCTGTTGTGATTATTACAGTTTGCCTGTGTGTTTGTCTGTTATATATAAAAGTTACGAATTCTGAAAGATAGACCTCTGCTAGATTAAATTTTGCAGTGAATCTTGTTGTGGGCTTTGTGCTATCTGATGACTTATCCCTGGCTGTGATGCTGATCTCAGGTGCTGTCAGGAAAGCCTGACATCTGGGACTTCCCAGTTGGCTGCTCTCTGAGGCTTTGCAAGTTTCCAATCTCGAAAAGTGTGCATGTGCACTTTAGTAAGATGCATGAAGAAATGTTGTGCGGCAGACAGCTAAACAACGAACTGAAACTCACTTTAAAACTCAGAGGGGAGTTTAGTGAACTTCTTGGATTTCTATTCTAAAACCTGAGTAGAGCCAACATGAAAAAGTGAGTTCAAACAACTTGATCAGTTACATCAGACATGATCAAATTGAGAGAAAATTAAAACAATCGCCGTGAAATTTTCAGTCACATTTTAACATTAACACTCTTCTTTTTGTGTATGTTGCTTCAAATGTTATGTATGTGGGGTTTTTGGACTAACTTTGTGTGCTTGTGGTGTGTTTCCTTCTGCCTCCTGTGGGAGGTTCCTTCTTTTAGAGTGAAGAGGCGTGGCTACCTGCTGACTGGAGGCTGACACACCTGAACCACATTTCTCATCACCTCCTTTTTAAGCCGGAGCAGGGCTTCTCTTCGACGCTGGATTGTTCCACTCTGCTTCTCTGTGTGTTTTTCTATCTGTGATACTCACCCGTGTCCCGGATTTCTCTCCAGCCAGTAACCTGCCAGCCAGCCACGCCGCTCTGCCTTCCACTCCTCAACAACTTACCGGACCGCCTTTTGACTTACCTTTTGTTTAATTCTGATTAAATCAACTTTAAACCGCCCTCCGCTTCGGGTCTGCTTCTGGGTTCTCTTTTTTCAAACAGAGACTTAACAGAACAATCCAGCCAGCATGGACCCAGCCGACCCTAGGTGCCATTACTAAAGCTCTCAGTGCCCAGGGGATCATCGTGGGGAAGCATGACTCGCAAATTCAGGAGATGGTGGACACCCTTCGCGACCTATCTAACAGCATAGCCAGGATGCAGACTCAACTTAGTCTACTCACTCCTGGCTCAGCAGGCTCAGAAGGAACTCCACCAGGCCTTAGCTCTTCCCTGGCTGCCGGATCAACTGTTTCAACCCCACGTGAGCCTTTTGTTCCTACCCCTGAGTCTTATGCTGGTGATTTAGGTTCGTGCAGTCGTTTCCTTTTTCAGTGTTCTATTGTGTTTGTACAGCAGCCCTCCTCGTACTCATCTGATAACGCCAAGATTGGTTATGTGGTAAATCTTCTTCGTGGCAAAGCTAGTGATTGGGCTACTGTGCTTTGGCAAGCTAATTCACCGGTTCTCCAGTCTTTTGATTCTTTCATAGCTGAAATGAAGAAAGTTTTTGATCATCCTGTTCAGGGCCAGGAAGCGGTTAAACGCCTTTTAGACCTTCGCCAGGGCTCACAGTCAGTGGCGGCCTACTCTGTCGACTTCCGCATCTTGGCTGCAGCATCAGGTTGGGATAGCCTAGCCCTCAAGGTGGATTTTTTACAAGGGTCTAGCTGAAAGAAAATTAAGGACGAACTCTCCCTTAGGGATGAACCAGATTCGCTAGACTCCTTAATCTCCTTGGCCATAAGAATAGACAACAGACTCAGAGAACGACAAAGGGAAAGAGGGACTTTGATGCCTAAGTTAGCCCAACCAGCTAGTGCTAGTGCTAGTCCTCCTCTACCCCTGTCTCTTGCTCCCTCCCCACACTCACCTCCGCCAGTAGCTCTGCCTTCGGTTTCTGAGGAGCCCATGCAGCTTGGCCGGGCTAAGCTCTCCCCTGCCGAGAGGCTTCGGAGAATGCAGGGTAAATAAAGTGTGTTTGTACTGTGGATGTTCAGGCCAACCTTTTGGCATCCTCCTGCCCAAAAGCCTCGGCTCACCAATAAACGAGGGGGTTTTGGTGAGCCGAACCCCTTCCCTCTCCACTTCACTTCGATACCTCCAAGCAGCTAACTGTCCCTGGAATTTTGTTACTGCGTCAGTCGTCTCTGCCTCTCTCGGCCCTTATAGACTCAGGAGCTGATGATAATTTTATTGATGCAGAATTTGGCCTCCCAAGCTAACCTAACTTTCGAGCCCCTAGTAACCCCTAAGATTGTAAACACGCTTTGGACGGTAGATTACTAGCTTCGGTAACACACCAAACCACTCCAGTAACCTTGTTGTTGTCAGGAAACCATCGCGAAACACTCTCTCTGCTAGTTATCTCCTCTCCTTCCTATCCCCTGGTGCTTGGTCTCCCCTGGTTAAAGGCTCACAACCCCAACATAGACTGGTCTACCTGTACTATAACCAGTTGGAGCCCCTTCTGTCTCGCTAACTGCCTCCATTCAGCCAGCCAGCCCTTCACCTCCACCCTTGGAACCTACCATCTCAGAAGTTCCAGATCTCTCTTCTGTTCCCTCAGTCTACCACGACCTGGCTCCCGTCTTCAGCAAAGCAAAGGCCACCTCCCTTCCCCCTCACAGGCCCTACGACTGCCCCATTGACCTGCTCCCTGGTGCTTCTCTCTGCCTACCAGCAGACTTTACAATCTCTCTCGGCCTGAAAGAGAGGCCATGGAAAAATATATTAGTGAATCTCTGGCCTGCAGGCCTGATCAGACCCTCCTCATCTCCACTCGGCGCTGGATTCTTTTTTGTTGAGAAGAAGGACAAGACCCTTCGACCGTGCATCGACTTCCGTGGGTTAAATGACATCACCATTAAAAATAAGTACCCTCTGCCTCTCATTGATCCCGCCTTCGAGCCCTTTCATCAAGCAACCATTTTTAGCAAACTGGACTTGAGAAATGCCTACCACCTTGTCCGCATCAGAGAGGGAGATGAGTGGAAGACCGCCTTCAACACTTTTGCCCCCCTTGGACACTTTGAATACCAGGTAATGCCTTTTGGCTTAACCTTAATGCCCCTAATGCCCCGGCTGTTTTTCAAGCCATGATAAATGACGTCCTCCGGGACATGCTCAACCGTTTCATCTTTGTTTATCTCGACGACATCCTCATCTTCTCTCGTTCTCTCCCTGAACACACCCAACACGTCCGCCAGGTCCTCCAACGCCTACTGGAAAACCAACTCTTCGTGAAGGCAGAAAAATGTGAATTCCATGTCTCCAAGGTCAGTTTTCTTGGCTTCATTATCGCTCCTGGGCAACTTCATCCAGACCCCTCCAAAATAAAAGCAGTAGAAAACTGGCCCACTCCCTCCACTCGTAAAAAACTGCAACAGTTTCCTAGGCTTTGCCAACTTTTATCGCAGGTTCATTCGCAACTACAGTAAGGTAGCGGCACCCCTCACCTGTTTAACTTCCACTACCAAGCCATTCCTCTGGACCCCTGAGGCTGAGAGGGCATTCACCCTGTTAAAGTCACTGTTCACCAGTGCTCCCATCCTCTCTCACCCTGATCCCTCACTCCAGTTCATTGTTGAGGTTGACGCTTCAGAGACAGGTATTGGAGCGGTTCTATCCCAACGCTGCCCTGTGGATCAAAAGGTTCATCCCTGTGCTTTTTTCTCTCGTCGCTTAACTCCTGCTGAAAGGAATTATGATGTGGGGAACCGTGAGCTTTTGGCAGTGGTCCTGGCATTGCAAGAAGGAATGGCGGCACTGGCTGGAGGGAGCTGAGCAACCTTTTCTGGTTTGGACTGATCACAAGAACTTGCTTAGCCTACCTGCGCTCCGCAAAGCGCCTCAACCCCTCGCCAAGCCCGTTGGGCCCTGTTCCTGAGCAGGTTTGAGTTCACCCTCACCTACCGCCCCGGCTCACATAACACCAAGCCTGATGCGCTCTCCCGACAGTTCTCTCTAGACACCTCACCATCTGAGCCAGCCAGTATCCTTCCTCCCTCGTGCATAGTTGGAGCTGCATCGTGGGATATTGAAACCCGGGTCCAAGAAGCCCTGAAGGATCACCCAGCACCCAACAACTGTCCCAAAGACCGACTGTTTGTCCCCAGTAACCTTCGCTCTCTTGTGCTCCAGTGGATCCACACCTCTAAATTCAGCTGTCACCCTGGCATTCGTCGGACCCTCTTCCTCCTTCAGCAACGCTTCTGGTGGCCCAGGATGGCTCAAGACACCCAGGAATACATCAATGCCTGCTCTGTCTGTGCCCGTGGCAAATCCTCTCACCGTGCTCCAGCTGGGTTCCTCAAACCCCTTCCTATTCCTCACCGCCTCCGCCCTTGGTCTCATATTGCTGTGGACTTCTTCGTCTCTGGTCTCCCTCCATCCCAAGGTAACACAGTCATTCTAACTGTAGTTCGATCGTTTTTCAAAGAGTGTCCATTTCATTCATTCCCCTCCCCAAGCTCCCTTCAGCACTGGAAACGGCTAGCCTGCTGACAGATCACGTCTTCCGCCTCCATGGTCTACCTACTGACATTGTTTCTGACCGAGGTCCCCAGTTCACTTCTCAGGTATGGACAGCTTTTTGCAAAGCACTTGGTGCAACTCCCAGCTTGTCCTCTGGTTATCATCCACAGTCCAACGGCCAGACAGAGCGGGCCAACCAGAGCCTGGAGACCGCTCTCCGCTGCGTTGCTGCTCGTAACCCGGCCTCCTGGAGCACGCAGCTAGCCTGGGTGGAATATGCACACAACTCTCTCTCTAACTCCTCTACAGGTATGTCCCCATTTATGGCTGCTAACGGCTTTCAACCTCCCCTTTTCCCCAGTCAGGAGGAGGACACGGCTGTTCCCTCCGTCCAAGCCCACCTCCCATGAGATGCCGCATGAGTCTGGAGGCTGGCGCGCCGTTAGAGCCGCTTTGGTTCGTTCCTCCACTGCAGCCAGAAGTCGGCCAACAAACTCCACTCGCCCATGGCGCCGGACTATCTACCGGGTCAAAAGGTGTGGCTCTCCTCCCGTGACCTTCCCCTGCAGGTTCCTTCCCGCAAGCTGGCCCCTCGATACATCGGGCCATATGTTGTGGAGAAGGTCATCAACCCCTCCTCCGTCCGTCTACTTTGGACGGTAGATTACTAGCTTCGGTAACACACCAAACCACTCCAGTAACCTTGTTGTTGTCAGGAAACCATCGCGAAACACTCTCTCTGCTAGTTATCTCCATCTCCTTCCTATCCCCTGGTGCTTGGTCTCCCCTGGTTGTAAAGGCTCACAACCCCAACATAGACTGGTCTACCTGTACTATAACCAGTTGGAGCCCCTTCTGTCTCGCTAACTGCCTCCATTCAGCCAGCCCTTCACCTCCACCCTTGGAACCTACCATCTCAGAAGTTCCAGATCTCTCTTCTGTTCCCTCAGTCTACCACGACCTGGCTCCCTGTCTTCAGCAAAGCAAAGGCCACCTCCCTTCCCCCTCACAGGCCCTATGACTGCCCCATACTGACCTGCTCCCTGGTGCTTCTCTGCCTACCAGCAGACTTTACAATCTCTCTCGGCCTGAAAGAGAGGCCATGGAAAAATATATTAGTGAATCTCTGGCCTGCAGGCCTGATCAGACCCTCCTCATCTCCACTCGGCGCTGGATTCTTTTTTGTTGAGAAGAAGGACAAGACCCTTCGACTGTGCATCGACTTCCGTGGGTTAAATGACATCACCATTAAAAATAAGTACCCTCTGCCTCTCATTGATCCCGCCTTCGACGAGCCCTTTCATCAAGCAACCATTTTTAGCAAACTGGACTTGAGAAATGCCTACCACCTTGTCCGCATCAGAGAGGGAGATGAGTGGAAGACCGCCTTCAACACCCCACTTGGACACTTTGAATACCAGGTAATGCCTTTTGGCTTAACCTAATGCCCCGGCTGTTTTTCAAGCCATGATAAATGACGTCCTCCGGGACATGCTCAACCGTTTCATCTTTGTTTATCTCGACGACATCCTCATCTTCTCTCGTTCTCTCCCTGAACACACCCAACACGTCCGCCAGGTCCTCCAACGCCTACTGGAAAACCAACTCTTCGTGAAGGCAGAAAAATGTGAATTCCATGTCTCCAAGGTCAGTTTTCTTGGCTTCATTATCGCTCCTGGGCAACTTCATCCAGACCCCTCCAAAATAAAAGCAGTAGAAAACTGGCCCACTCCCTCCACTCGTAAAAAACTGCAACAGTTCTAGGCTAGGCTTTGCCAACTTTTATCGCAGGTTCATTCGCAACTTCACAACTGCAGTAAGGTAGCGGCACCCCTCACCTGTTTAACTTCCACTACCAAGCCATTCCTCTGGACCCCTGAGGCTGAGAGGGCATTCACCCTGTTAAAGTCACTGTTCACCAGTGCTCCCATCCTCTCTCACCCTGATCCCTCACTCCAGTTCATTGTTGAGGTTGACGCTTCAGAGACAGGTATTGGAGCGGTTCTATCCCAACGCTGCCCTGTGGATCAAAAGGTTCATCCCTGTGCTTTTTTCTCTCGTCGCTTAACTCCTGCTGAAAGGAATTATGATGTGGGGAACCGTGAGCTTTTGGCAGTGGTCCTGGCATTGCAAGAATGGCGGCACTGGCTGGAGGGAGCTGAGCAACCTTTTCTGGTTTGGACTGATCACAAGAACTTAGCCTACCTGCGCTCCGCAAAGCGCCTCAACCCTCGCCAAGCCCGTTGGGCCCTGTTCCTGAGCAGGTTTGAGTTCACCCTCACCTACCGCCCCGGCTCACATAACACCAAGCCTGATGCGCTCTCCCGACAGTTCTCTCTAGACACCTCACCATCTGAGCCAGCCAGTATCCTTCCTCCCTCGTGCATAGTTGGAGCTGCATCGTGGGATATTGAAACCCGGGTCCAAGAAGCCCTGAAGGATCACCCAGCACCCAACAACTGTCCCAAAGACCGACTGTTTGTCCCCAGTAACCTTCGCTCTCTTGTGCTCCAGTGGATCCACACCTCTAAATTCAGTTGTCACCCTGGCATTCGTCGGACCCTCTTCCTCCTTCAGCAACGCTTCTGGTGGCCCAGGATGGCTCAAGACACCCAGGAATACATCAATGCCTGCTCTGTCTGTGCCCGTGGCAAATCCTCTCACCGTGCTCCAGCTGGGTTCCTCAAACCCCTTCCTATTCCTCACCGCCCTTGGTCTCATATTGCTGTGGACTTCGTCTCTGGTCTCCCACCATCCCAAGGTAACACAGTCATTCTAACTGTAGTTGATCGTTTTTCAAAGAGTGTCCATTTCATTCCCCTCCCCAAGCTCCCTTCAGCACTGGAAACGGCTAGCCTGCTGACAGATCACGTCTTCCGCCTCCATGGTCTACCTAATGACATTGTTTCTGACCGAGGTCCCCAGTTCACTTCTCAGGTATGGACAGCTTTTTGCAAAGCACTTGGTGCAACTCCCAGCTTGTCCTCTGGTTATCATCCACAGTCCAACGGCCAGACAGAGCGGGCCAACCAGAGCCTGGAGACCGCTCTCCGCTGCGTTGCTGCTCGTAACCCGGCCTCCTGGAGCACGCAGCTAGCCTGGGTGGAATATGCACACAACTCTCTCTCTAACTCCTCTACAGGTATGTCCCCATTTATGGCTGCTAACGGCTTTCAACCTCCCCTTTTCCCCAGTCAGGAGGAGGACACGGCTGTTCCCTCCGTCCAAGCCCACCTCCGCAGATGCCATGCGGAGTCTGGCGCGCCGTTAGAGCCGCTTTGGTTCGTTCCTCCACTCGCAGCCAGAAGTCGGCCAACAAACTACGCCGCCTTCAGCGCCGGACTATCTACCGGGTCAAAAGGTGTGGCTCTCCTCCCGTGACCTTCCCCTGCAGGTTCCTTCCCGCAAGCTGGCCCCTCGATACATCGGGCCATATGTTGTGGAGAAGGTCATCAACCCCTCCTCCGTCCGTCTACTTTGGACGGTAGATTACTAGCTTCGGTAACACACCAAACCACTCCAGTAACCTTGTTGTTGTCAGGAAACCATTGTGAAACACTCTCTCTGCTAGTTATCTCCATCTCCTTCCTATCCCCTGGTGCTTGGTCTCCCCTGGTTAAAGGCTCACAACCCCAACATAGACTGGTCTACCTGTACTATAACCAGTTGGAGCCCCTTCTGTCTCGCTAACTGCCTCCATTCAGCCAGCCCTTCACCTCCACCCTTGGAACCTACCATCTCAGAAGTTCCAGATCTCTCTTCTGTTCCCTCAGTCTACCACGACCTGGCTCCCGTCTTCAGCAAAGCAAAGGCCACCTCCCTTCCCCCTCACAGGCCCTACGATGCTGACTGCCCCATTGACCTGCTCCCTGGTGCTTTCTCCCTACCAGCAGACTTTACAATCTCTCTCGGCCTGAAAGAGAGGCCATGGAAAAATATATTAGTGAATCTCTGGCCAGCAGGCCTGATCAGACCCTCCTCATCTCCACTCGGCGCGGCGCTGGATTCTTTTTTGTTGAGAAGAAGGACAAGACCCTTCGACCTGTGCATCGACTTCCGTGGGTTAAATGACATCACCATTAAAAATAAGTACCCTCTGCCTCTCATTGATCCCGCCTTCGAGCCCTTTCATCAAGCAACCATTTTTAGCAAACTGGACTTGAGAAATGCCTACCACCTTGTCCGCATCAGAGAGGGAGATGAGTGGAAGACCGCCTTCAACACCCCCCTTGGACACTTTGAATACCAGGTAATGCCTTTTGGCTTAACCAATGCCCCGGCTGTTTTTCAAGCCATGATAAATGACGTCCTCCGGGACATGCTCAACCGTTTCATCTTTGTTTATCTCGACGACATCCTCATCTTCTCTCTTGTTCTCTCCCTGAACACACCCAACACGTCCGCCAGGTCCTCCAACGCCTACTGGAAAACCAACTCTTCGTGAAGGCAGAAAAATGTGAATTCCATGTCTCCAAGGTCAGTTTTCTTGGCTTCATTATCGCTCCTGGGCAACTTCATCCAGACCCCTCCAAAATAAAAGCAGTAGAAAACTGGTCCCACTCCCTCCACTCGTAAAAAACTGCAACAGTTTCCTAGGCTTTGCCAACTTTTATCGCAGGTTCATTCGCAACTACAGTAAGGTAGCGGCACCCCTCACCTGTTTAACTTCCACTACCAAGCCATTCCTCTGGACCCCTGAGGCTGAGAGGGCATTCACCCTGTTAAAGTCACTGTTCACCAGTGCTCCCATCCTCTCTCACCCTGATCCCTCACTCCAGTTCATTGTTGAGGTTGACGCTTCAGAGACAGGTATTGGAGCGGTTCTATCCCAACGCTGCCCTGTGGATCAAAAGGTTCATCCCTGTGCTTTTTTCTCTCGTCGCTTAACTCCTGCTGAAAGGAATTATGATGTGGGGAACCGTGAGCTTTTGGCAGTGGTCCTGGCATTGCAAGAATGGCGGCACTGGCTGGAGGGAGCTGAGCAACCTTTTCTGGTTTGGACTGATCACAAGAACTTAGCCTACCTGCGCTCCGCAAAGCGCCTCAACCCTCGCCAAGCCCGTTGGGCCCTGTTCCTGAGCAGGTTTGAGTTCACCCTCACCTACCTGCCCCGGCTCACATAACACCAAGCCTGATGCGCTCTCCCGACAGTTCTCTCTAGACACCTCACCATCTGAGCCAGCCAGTATCCTTCCTCCCTCGTGCATAGTTGGAGCTGCATCGTGGGATATTGAAACCCGGGTCCAAGAAGCCCTGAAGGATCACCCAGCACCCAACAACTGTCCCAAAGACCGACTGTTTGTCCCCAGTAACCTTCGCTCTCTTGTGCTCCAGTGGATCCACACCTCTAAATTCAGCTGTCACCCTGGCATTCGTCGGACCCTCTTCCTCCTTCAGCAACGCTTCTGGTGGCCCAGGATGGCTCAAGACACCCAGGAATACATCAATGCCTGCTCTGTCTGTGCCCGTGGCAAATCCTCTCACCGTGCTCCAGCTGGGTTCCTCAAACCCCTTCCTATTCCTCACCGCCCACCGCCCTTGGTCTCATATTGCTGTGGACTTCGTCTCTGGTCTCCCTCCATCCCAAGGTAACACAGTCATTCTAACTGTAGTTCGATCGTTTTTCAAAGAGTGTCCATTTCATTCCCCTCCCCAAGCTCCCTTCAGCACTGGAAACGGCTAGCCTGCTGACAGATCACGTCTTCCGCCTCCATGGTCTACCTAACTGACATTGTTTCTGACCAGAGGTCCCCAGTTCACTTCTCAGGTATGGACAGCTTTTTGCAAAGCACTTGGTGCAACTCCCAGCTTGTCCTCTGGTTATCATCCACAGTCCAACGGCCAGACAGAGCGGGCCAACCAGAGCCTGGAGACCGCTCTCCGCCGCTGCGTTGCTGCTCGTAACCCGGCCTCCTGGAGCACGCAGCTAGCCTGGGTGGAATATGCACACAACTCTCTCTCTAACTCCTCTACAGGTATGTCCCCATTTATGGCTGCTAACGGCTTTCAACCTCCCCTTTTCCCCAGTCAGGAGGAGGACACGGCTGTTCCCTCCGTCCAAGCCCACCACCTCCATGAGATGCCGCGGAGTCTGGCGCTTGCCGTTAGAGCCGCTTTGGTTCATTCCTCCACTCGCAGCCAGAAGTCGGCCATCAACAAACCCTTCGCCACGCCGCCCAGCGCCGGACTATCTACCGGGTCAAAAGGTGTGGCTCTCCTCCCGTGACCTTCCCCTGCAGGTTCCTTCCCGCAAGCTGGCCCCTCGATACATCGGGACCATATGTTGTGGAGAAGGTCATCAACCCCTCCTCCGTCCGTCTCAAGCTGCCTCCTTCTCTACGGATCCACCCTACCTTCCGCGTCTCCCTCCTCAAGCCATTCACTCCTAGTGAGCTTTGCCCGCCCTCCGACTCCCCTCCTCCCCCAGCTCATCGATGGACACCCAGCATACTCGGTTAAGGAGGTACTGGACGTTCGGCGCCGGGGTCGTGGCTACCAATATCTGGTTGATTGGGAGGGGTACGGTCCGGAGGAGCGCTCTTGGATCTCTCTCGCAAACTCATTTTGGATAATGTACTGTTGATTGAGACTTTTATTCTAAGCATCCTGACATAAGCCTGGTCGGCCGCCAGGGGGCGTCCGTTAGAGGGGGAGGGGGTACTGTTATGTATGTGGGGTTTTTGGACTACTTTGTGTGCTTGTGGTGTGTTTCCTTCTGTTTCCTTCTTGCCTCCTGTGGGAGGTTCCTTCTTTTAGAGTGAAGAGGCGTGGCTACCTGCTGACTGGAGGCTGACACACCTGAACCACATTTCTCATCATCACTCCTTTTTAAGCCGGAGCAGGGCTTCTCTTCGACGCTGGATTGTTCCACTATCTGTGATACTCACCCGTGTTCCCGGATTTCTCTCCAGCCAGTAACCTGCCAGCCACGCCGCTCTGCCTTCCACTCCTCAACTTACCGGACCGCCGCCTTTTGACTTACCTTTTGTTTAATTCTGATTAAATCAACTTTAAACCGCCCTCCGCTTCGGGTCTGCTTCTGGGTTCTCTTTTTTCAAACAGAGACTTAACATCAAATCTACATTCATTATTTATTAATATTACCATGAATAGATTAATTTAATTTGACAACAACTATCCAACTTTGTTTAAACTTAAAAATGTAGAATGCAACTGCCACAGTATTAAAAATACACGTGTATTCTGCAGATTGCAAAAACTCCTCAACCAGGTGGTTAAACTGTCTATTAGCTGAGGTTACAGACACACAGACTCTCTGCTGCTGTGTTCATATGGCTGTATCTGCTTTGTATCTGACTGGCCTGCAGCTCACTGCCATGTTAGGTCTACAATTTGGCTAAAACCTGGATTGAAAACACTGCAAAAGAGCAATTATGTGTTAGTTAGTTTTATTACACAATTTACACAATTTCACTCCAGGAAATAGTAATTTATTTATTTATTTTAAATCCTGAGACTTTTTAATTGGTAGTGACTTAAATAAACAAATAAAAGGATCATTCATTTATATGAGCAAATCAACATTTTAAATTTAAGTAGTATGAATTGTCCCAGTGAAAGGTATTCTCCATTCTGCACTTTTCTCTGGCCTCATTTGTGCTCAGAGACATGTTTCATAAAACGTCAGCAGGATGGATCATTGCCCTTTTAACCTAGTTATGTTACTCTGTTTCAAAGGAATCCATTATCAGCGCGGGACTTACTGTGATAAAGCAGGCCTAATTAATGTTTTGTTGATCTTCATTTCAACATGAGCCACAATATGATATTCTCTTTGTTTTGAAGCATACTCTTGAAAGGCAGTACTGGGTACAGTACAGCAGCCAACAGATGAGAGGAACAGTATGGCTCCACTGACATTTTGCTTCACATTTTATCTTGTTTGTGGTATCGCCTAACAGACTTGCCACTCAAAAATTCTTCAAAGACAGGCACAGACCAGTGAGGCTGCTGTTTTTCCTGCCTGAGGTAATGAAAAGACTGAAATTTGATAAAGGCTACAGTATCTCTGCTTAGGCCAAACTCTGTGCTTCAGCTGCTTGTCAATTTTGAAAATGAAATTTTACCTTCAACCTAACCAACACTTTAATAGTCTGATGTGCAGCCAGTATTTCATCTCTATTATGCAACTAACCACATTTATTCAGATACTTTAATACACTAAAAGCACTCTATAGAGTTTCTAAATGATTCCAAAACAGTCTCAAATTAATACTGATACTTCTATATACTACTTCTATTAGTTTTTAATACTTATTTTTAATGCCTGCCACCGGATCAGATTTTTCTGTGAAATTAGACTAACCACTGCTTGGGTTTGTTCTGATTGAATTCAGGTTCCTTCACATGCTAACTGAAGGTAGACTCTGGAGTTTTTCCTTGCATAGAAAGTGAAGTGGAGATAACATGTGACCCTAACATTAGATCAAACACTACCACCTTTGTCCACAGGGCCCACTAAGAACAACAAAAAATGAAAAGTTGATGATCAACATGATCCACTATATCTCAGAGCAAAATATTGTAATTTTTACTCCCCACATTTAGCTAACAGATCTTTATCAAATATGAAAGCCCAACAGACAGTTCGGGGGCTGACGTTACCCATTGCTTTGCCACATTTCATCAGTCCATACATAATTATGTGACCAGCGGGAGTCGGTTAATGATGGCAAATAAACTAGCATACAAACGTATGTGTGGAATACAACTCAACAGCTCACTTTAACTGACTATTGTGTCCCTTACACATGGCTTATTGCTAAATCCCAAGAACATTATAAAACCATTTAGCAGAAGTTATATTATTAATCAGTGAATAAAAAACACAAATTCAATAAAGATATATTCAACTTCTGCAACAATCTGCCCCAGGAACAATATATCTGTGACTTAGATTATTGGTCTGCTGATATATTAGTTGCAGTCAGTCTATATTATTTGCAAATTATTAATGCCATCATTCATTTGAAGAATATTTGTGTGAAATAACAAAAAACTGTCTGTCACTGATATTTAGCTATAGTGTCGTAGAAAGGCTCCCATGAGGTGAAGTATACCTCTGCTTAAACATTTTCTCACCAGTGTTAGTCTTTAGGGCAGGAGTCCACTAGAGGGAGCACAGCTGTAGCTTTTTTAATGTGCTCCTCAGAGCAGATAGATCCTCAGCCGCTGTGGTTGATGGAGATGAGCTGCTAACCCTGCCCAGCACTGACTGGCTGACTAAAGACTGCATCAGATATTAACAGAGTTACTAACTGCATCATTTTCTTAAAATGTAATACAATTAGTTGACTCATGAATTAATTGACTAATTGATTAATTAACACATTTAAATTCAAATAATTAAATTCATCATTTGATTAAGAAAATAATCAGTAGATTTATGAGTAATAAAAATAACTTCTTCTTCTAGTCCTAATGAGGACTGAAACATTGTCAGTTCAAATAAATTTAATGTTTGGAGTTTTACAGTGTTGATGCTGAATTTTTCCCTCTACAGGACATGAAATTTGTTAGACTCCTGTGTGACAGTTTTTCATCTAACAGTATGTGACAGTTCTTCCTTTACCTAGACTGTCAGGACGAGCTAAAAAGTTAGTTGGAAGTTGCCACCTAGACCTCTATAGTAAGCTTCTGTCTTCAGTGAGAGAGGTCTTCTGGAAAAGAGCTTAGTTATCAGACAGAGCCTGAGCTGGTGCTGAAGCTGAGTGAAATAGCCATCAATCAGTGTCTAATGTGAGCCACATGAGGACATAATGTGCAGGACCTCCTCCTCTTTCCACTCATCACTCCCGTCCAGACCTCAGCTGGCTTCGCATGGCCTCACAATAGGTGCAATTACATGGGCAGCGGTCCCTCAGGTGGCGGTGGGCTCATGGGGGCTGTTAGGGCCGAGCAGGGATGCCGTGAGCTGTTTTTATTGGTTTTCTGAGCTCGAAGTGCAGAGGTGATGATAAGACCAGTGCTGGCTGTTTGTCAGTCTTACTGCCTCGCTCTTAGTGAAGAATTAACACACCATCCAGGCAGGAACACATCACATATGTGACAGAAAGCACCATGCAGGAGAATGAGCCTTTTAATGAACTCTGAGGAGAGCAGGGCAGATAATGGCACCAATGCCTCTTGCTTTCTCTGTCATGCCTGTAAAGCTTTGCCTCAGATCCAGAGGGAGTGGGGCATCCAACTCTTATCTTGATCATATGCAAATTTCTGACTCCCTCTCAATTCACCAACAAGCTGTTTCTTCAGTGGCTGCCTGAGACCTGGATCTGTTGAACAAATGTAGGTCACATGGTAAACTGTTAAATTTCCATGAGGATAAACAAGATAATGGGATCTGTTCTGCCAACTGAATCAGCACAGTGTGGCTGCTAGGGGAGGTTTGTTGCCTCAGCTGATGTTCTCGAGGAAATACAAACCATTGTATTTTTCCAGTGATCATGTCCTGCTGTTTAGAAACCGTGAAACTTTCATGATCAAGTATGACAAATAATTCCAACTTTAAGAGTTTTTAGTGAAGAAAGCCTCTCACTGATGTTGACATTTCTCTCAACCTACTCATGAGCAACATCATATCCACAATTTCATTGGCTAAGCAGATGTAAATAAAATGTCATTACATTACAAGAGAATGATGTAAGAGATCCCCACCCTCTAACTCTTAAATTGCTATAACAGAGGCAATCAGTAAATGGTATCATTTCCAGTAGACATAATAGACAAAGTTTGAGAACAAGACATGTGTAGGACTTTTGCTCCAGCTAAACAGACATTTGACACCACACTGAAATACAGTTCCCCTCTATTGTGTCTTTGGGAGTCTTTATCTTCATTACAAAATTAATAGTACAGTCTTCAAGCTGGTTGTTAGTGCGTTGTTACTAGTTGTACCACCGGGTGTGTTGATGTGTTCACAGCAGCCAGTTAAAGCCTGTGTATTAAAGCTCAGCTGGAGTGGAGGGCTTGTCCCTCCCCAGGTACCAAATGGACTCTGCAGTTATTACCATAATGCTTTCCTCCAGCTCATTTAACTCCAGCCCACAGCTGGGTACTGGGAGAGCTGCACCTGGTACAGCCAACAAAACAGATCCTACTTTTATATAGCAGTCGGAAGTCTTTGACATGAGTGTTCAAACAATACAAATGAGTCAGTATCAGTAGTTATAAGTAGTGACCATTTCTGACATGGGATTTCCTTTGTCTGCCCTTGGTAAAAAGGTGATCATGGACCACATCTCACTGCCTGCATGCTGTAGACCTGGGGCTCTAGAGGACACATGACAAATTATCCCCCATTTAGCTCCTACGCCTTTTCAATAATGTGTAGCAGACCTGGTATCGTATCCAACTTCAATTTCAGCATCCCTGCCAGGATGTTACTGACAGCTGAATCATTATGGTAGAGAACAACGGCACCCATCCAAACCTCTCTGTATTCTCTCTATTAAACAGAGAGTAACCATGCCCCCTGTTGTGATGGGGCTTGTCACTTAGCACTTTAGCCCTGGTGAAGTTGAAACTGATTCACACATTTCAGATGATTGGACTTTTTTGTTCCACCCTGCATGAGAATTCATTATCTTCATCAAATCATTTTGCTGTGTTGAACAATCCAAGTTGTCTGTATATGTTTTCATGTAAAGCCAGTATGTGATATTTCAACATTACATATATTTGTACTTTAGGGAACATATCTTATCATAAAGTATTAATGAGCTGTGTTTCTATATTTTATTAACTCATGTGTGCATCTGCACTCGTCTGTTCCACTTGCAGCATTATTTTTACAAGTTTCTGGTGATGCAGGATGTTTTTTCATTGAACCGAGGCTTCTGACTAAAATCTGAATTTATCAAATGATGTAAATAGGATATTTCTGAATATGCTTTATAAGTGACTGCTCTGTGCCAAAATTCAGATCACCCTACTGGCTGGTTCTCTTCACCCTGACCCTGAGCTCTTTTCTTCAACCAATCAGCAAGAATCCCATCAACAGCCCATCAGTGTCCTGTATTTCTGTGTTTAAGGTTGTCCTGGCAACCAGCAGGCTTTATGTGTTTGTGCGTGCGTGCGTGTGCACGGGAGGCTGGCCTTCATGGGTGCAGGCTTCGCCCCTCTGTGCACCATGTGCTGCTGCTAATTAGCTTGTCTCTGAGCATTCCGGGTTGGCAGGGGCTGTGCAGCATCTGATAAAGCTTAATTGATACAGCCACAGAGGGAAGCCTTTGTGTGCTTTGTTGGCACAGAGAGGTGCAGCTGAGTAGGACCTTCAGTCAGCGTGGCTGCTGGGACAATAGGAGCAGCTGTACTGTCCAACTCTGAGGAGCAGGGATGATGGAGACAAGAACCTCCTCTGCTGTTGACTGACTGGAAAAGAGTGCACATGGGGAGGAGTAGGACAACGAGGAGGTTTTGTACAACAGAGAGTCATGTTGGGACAAACCAACAACTCCAGCTCAGAAATATCTATCAAGGCACTAGGACCCTTTGCCTGAACGTGCAAGGAGCACAGGACAGGACTGACTGCTCAGAATTAACAAAGGGAGCAGTGGGATGCAGGTTCATCCCCCTCAACATTACCCAGATACACACAGGCAGATGATGATGGGACTTTACCATGTGTGATGTCAGTGTCGTTGCCCTACAGCCTAAAATGTGCAGAACTTGCTTTGTTCTTTTAAATTTGAGCTAGGCTTTTTAAACAAGCTTTTTTTTCTATGGACTCACTGCGCACTGTGACATTTTTAATTTAAGCTTTTGTCACTGGTTGACAAAATGTTGAAGTTTAAAGCTTTTTGTTTGGATTATTGGCAGTTCCTCTGCCTCCAGCCTCTGCATGGTTTCTATAAAAGGTAAGGTGCTATACACACGTGTGTGTGTGTGTGTGTGTGTGTGTGTGTGTGTGTGTGTTTGTGCCTGTTAATTATAAAGCTTTTTTTGTCTTTTTCTAAGTCTAGAGAAAAGACACATGGAAACACAGTTTTAGATTCAGACATGAATTATAGACAGTCCCCACTTTTCAGCCCCCTTGCTTTTTATACTTAAAAGGGGCTGAAATGGTGTACAAGGCCCACGTGTCAGAGAGGTCAGCTGGTCTGAATGGAAACCCTTTTGTAGTGGTTGCCCCTGACAAGCTCCAGTGCAGTATTCAGTCTATTGTGTGTGTGTGGTCCCACTCATCGTTATTGGCTCAGCAGCATGGGGCCATACACACTGTGTAGTTCAGTGTTTCTATCAGTGTTGTTCCACTCAGCACTGGAGCACTCTGATCATGTGTACATATGTTACATTTGTTAGCAGGAAAAGTGATGTGTTCCTTTGAAAATTAGAGCGAGTACAGCTTCCAGGTCGCTTCCCGTCTCTCTATGGTGTGCTCCACCTCACTTACATAGCCACTCCTTGCAGTGTCGCTTGGTCTAATTCTTTATCTTTTAAGCTTGATTTTCTTCATTACTCTTCTTCTGTTTACTTATCTTCATGTAAATTAGTTTTCTTCTTGTTGGTTGTTCAGTTGTTGCTTCTGTCGTTTTATCTTCTTCTCTTAGTGCATGTGCGGTAGGTGGGGGGCCTTACCAGGGGCAGTAATTTGAAGATCAGATACTCTGTTCTGATTGGTTGTTTTGATCTGGGCATGGTGGATTCTTATTAAATGGTCTTAGAGCCAGCAGGTGACAGCCCGTGTGGCTAAAGGCAGTAGTGTTTCACCTAACGTTAGGTTACATGTTCTCTCCACTTCACTCTTCATTGCAAAGAAGCTACTTCACCAAGAGGAGAGGTGGCGAAAGCTCTGAAGATGACCTTCAGTTAGCAGCTGAAGCAACATGAATCCAGCCAGAGCAAACTCTGTTTGATTTCACAGAAAAATCTGACTGAGTGACAGGGATCAAGAATAACTATTAAAACTCACAGAGATAGCCAAACTTATCGCTGATGGTTTCCTTTGTTTATGTAGGTCATATAGAGGTATCATTATTGAGACTGTTTTATAATCATTTAAAAACTGCATAGTGTTACAGTTCTGGTAAGAATAGAGAGTCAAGTGCAGAGAAGACACAATGGCAGATTTAAAGTAAAAGAAAAGTAAAAATCCAAAAACTAGGAGACAAGTGCAGGTCCAAAAAGCCAAGGAGTGCTGCTTGACTGCCATGGCGGCGCGTAAACATGCAGCGGCTTGGTGCTCCCGGCTTTGTTTCTTTTTATTTCATGTTTTTAGTTATCTTTTTAGTTATTTTACAGTCACCTGCAGCAGCAGCTGAGTACAGTAGGAGCCAAGCTGTTGGAGATTGGGGAGAGTGCGCACCTGTGGGCGTTTCTAAGGCTGGATTTTATACCACCAGAAGTCAGCGGACCTTCCTTCCTATAGGTTTGGCTCTATACATTCATAACGCCTGGTGTACAGCCATGAACATCATTGGAACATACTGTTCTCCTGATCTGGAATATCTGGCAGTGAAATGCAGGACCATTTAAGACGGCTAGAGAGCTCTGTTCTATCCTGATTGTAGCCATGTCTACATACCACCGCATGAGCTAATGCTAAATTAGCACACTGGAGGAGCTGTACTGCATGATCAGTCTGCAGATGAACAACAATCCAGAGGCGGCTGTGATCGTGGCCGGAGACTTTAACCATGTCTCGAGTTAAAGGCAGTTTTCCCCAAATTCCATCGTTCCATAAACCTCCCAACGAGAGACAATAATACTTTGGATCAAGTTTACTGTAACATCCCTGGAGCATACAAGGCTGTTGCAGCTCCACACCTGGGCATGTCGGACCACATCTCTGTGAGAATCTGATCCCTGCCTATAAACCTCTGATCTGCAGGACAAGACCAACCACCAGAACTGTACAGGTTTGGACTGAGGAGGCATCTTCAGCATTACAGGCCTGCTTTGAGTGCACTGACTGGGAAGTGTTCAAGGAGGGCACAGATCTGGATGGATACACGTCATCGGTTCTGTCCTACCTAAAATTATGTACTGATGCTGTTCTATCCACAAAGACCATCAAGGTTTTCCCAAATCAAAAACCATGGCTGGACAGCACAGTGAAGCCCCTACTCAAAGCCTGTGACGCTGCCTACAGGTCAGGTGACAAGCTGGCCTATAGCATTGTCCCGAAATAAACCTAAAAAAAACGCATTAAGCTAGCAAAAAGCAGGTATAAATGGCGCATTGAGGAGCATTTTGAAAACAACAACCCACATAGTATGTGGAGAGGCATCAAGACAATAACGGACTATAAGCGCAGTGATCAGCTGGTTAGCCATGATTCCACTCTCCCCGACACCCTGAACACATTCTACGCACTCGCTTTGACACACCTGGCAGCAGAGAGAGTGTTCACCTTTCCCCGGCTGGAAGAACAGCATCAGCCTCTAGTCCTGCAGCTGCACCAAGTGAGCTCTTCCATGAAAAGAATCAACATCAGGAAAGCTGAAGGACCAGATAAGGTGTCTGGTCGCACTCTGAAATTGTGTGCAGACCAACTGGCAGGAGTTTTTCTGGACATTTTCAACCTGTCCCTGCAGCTTGCTACAGTTCCTGTCAGCCTCAAAACCTCCATCATTGTGCCTGTGCCTAAAAGATCTCCGCTGTCACCTGCCTAAATGACTACCGCCCTGTTGCTCTAACTCCGGTCATCATGAAGTGCTTTGAGAGGATTCGTCCTAAAGCACATCAAAGACATCATCCCTGCTGGTCTGGATCAATCATCAGTATCAGTTCGCATACAGGGAGAACAGATCAACAGAGGAATGCAGTCTCCATTGCACTTCACACAGCCCTGACCCATCTGCAGCTTCCTAACACCTACGTGAGGATGCTATTTGTGGACTTCAGTTCAGCCTTCAACACAGTGATCCCGGACAAGCTGATACTGAAGCTCCACAACCTGGGACTGCCCTCATCACTGTGCCATTGGATCAGAGACTTCCTCACCAACAGGCCTCAGGTGGTGAGAATCAGGGACAACACATCCTCTACACTGGTCCTGAGCACAGGCACACCACAGGGCTGCGTGCTCAGCCCAGCCCTCTTCACTCTCTTCACCAGTGACTGTTCTGCCAATCCACTCCACAAACACCATTGTGAAGTTTGCAGACGACACCACCGTAGTGGGCCTCATATCGGACAATGATGAGACCCACTACAGAGAGGTAGATCCAGCATCTTACTCAGTGGTGCTCAAACAACAAGCCTTGTTCTGAACACCAGCAAGACCAAGGAGGTCATAGTGGACTACAGGAGGTCCAGGAGGACAGAGCACGCTCCTCTCCTCATCCACGGGGAAGCAGTTGAGCGTGTCAACAATATCAAGTTCCTGGGCATCCACATCACATCTGACCTGACCTGGTCCATGAACACAGCTCACCTGGTAAAGAAGGCTCAACAAAGACTCTTCTTCCTCAGGAAGTTGAAACGTGCTGGACTCTCCCCTCAGCTCCTGACAAACTTCTACAGGGCCACAATAGAGAGCATCCTCTGCCTCAGTGCAGCAGTGTGGTATGGCAGCTGCACTGCACAAGACCGAAAGGACTTAGCCCGGGTGGTGAAAACAGCACAGGGGATTGTGGGAAGTCCCTCTTCCAGACCTGGACTCAATATACACTGGCTGGCCGGATCCAGAAGAAGGCCCAACATATTGCCGCGCCGACCCTACCCACCCGGGAAATGGACTGTTTGTACCACTTCCCTCTGGAAAACAATACAGAAACATAAAGACCAAAACTACCAGACTGAAAAACAGCTTTTTCCCCAGAGCTGTTCAATCCATTTCCTCCTATTGAGAACTTAAGCCAACTTGACTTAAACAACTGACCCCCCCACTGCCCTATTGTACATTGCTGCTACAACTTTAAATATGTAGATATTTATGTACATATTAGATATTTTTACATATATTTATGTTTAAAGCTGGAAGTCACCAATCTTAATTTCATTATGTGAAAACATGATGACAATAAAGATTCTTGATTCTTGAGAACTAAGAGTAATGCTGGAAAGTGATGAACACATGGGCAGAACACAGACAATCTGCCAGAAGAGCAGAGGAACCGAGGGGCACAACAGGGGGGCTGATGACAATAATCAGGGGCAGGTGAGAGAGGGAAACAGGTAGAGATAATAAGGGGGCGGTACACACATGAGGACAGGAACTGAAATGACAGGAGGGGTTAGAGACGCAACATAAAACAGGAAACAGAATGTGCATGAAACATGGGATGTTACACAAGAGTTTTTTTAGGTATGAAAAAATAATATCTCAGCTTCAGCTTGGAGACAACTCTTAACAGAAAACCTCTGTTTGAATATAATTGGTGTTTATCAGGCGGGCAGGGTCAGACAGAAGATGCCCCTGAGTTACATTATGGGAAGATAGGGGTGCACAGTGTGTGGATTGTTCTTTGTTTGGTCTGTTCCTGCCATGTCAAGGGTGGCTGATGACAACTTATCAGCTGGATCAAGAGGCAGAGAAGGAGAAATGAAGAAATGAGTGCACAACCACATTCTTTGGCAATATAAATGAAGATGAACCAGGATATTGCTCTTCTAACTTGGTCAAGCACAGCCTTGGTGAAGTGGTTAGCTAATTTCCCAAAATACAGTGGATACATTTATGTTTTCCAAGTGAAAAGACAGGGTTTTTTGACAAATGTCAAGCAATACCAAATCAATAAACACAGTGACATATAATTAGAACATTTTAAATTTTATTTGGCTGTGTCTTTAAGCTAACAAAATATAAAACTACATAACCGAATGGGAAATGATCAACCAACTGAAGGCTGTTAAGTCAGTGTTGCTCAAGAGTGGTGGACCTTTAGTACAGCTGCAAAATAGTCCATTACATTAACAGAGATTTATTACAAGATTTGTATATAAAAACACTGTAATGAGTTTTGGAGTGTAGAAGTCTACTGCCACTGAGTGACACACACTGCTTGAAAGCTATTTTTAGCAGGTTGTCCTTGCACCTCTTTTGTCTCATTTTCTCTGTGCCACCCATGGGGTCAATTGAAGTGAGCAAACTCTTGGTCTGGTTCAGAGAATGGTAATCAAAAAAGGGAATATGTGATGTGGAGAGGAGCAACTCTGAGCGTAAACTGTCCCACACCTCCTGGTCATATTTATTCATGAGTCCACCCATCCCCCCACCCTCTATTCCTTGCAGCCATGTCTCTGGGGGGGAAGACAAAATCGTCCCCCCATGTCACGGCTTAATGGTTGTGTGTACCCATTTAAATACCAGTCAGTGATTGAATGGTGGAGAGCCATTTCATTAGGCTTTGAGGATGAGCTCAGTTTTTGTGAGTGTGATGGCAGTGGAAAGTGTTCATTTACTGTGAGGAGCCAGACAGTACTCACCTTCACTTCTGTGCTTGGGTCAGAATGAGCTTGCACTCAAAGGATGGACCTGCTCATAATAGTGTTTGTTCTTTTCAAATGGAAAATTAACAGCAGTCAATACGCTGTGTCTTGCACTTATATATCTTTGGGGGTCAGGTCCCCCAAATTACAAAATTATTCTTTTGTTGTGTAATCAGGACGTGAAAGAACATGAACCCATAAATATATAATATATATATATATTGTAAATATATATATAATATAAATAATAAATCAGGAAGAGCTAATGTTCAATGTTTAGGGTGATCTCTATAGCTTTGGTGTTTCATTAACTTTTTTTACAACAACATATTCAACATAACATAACATATTCAGGTAAAGCTACAATTCATCCAGTGGTTTCAATTATGACCAATTGTCTGCAAACTAGTGACATTCCTATCAGCCTCAGTTGTACATTGTGTTTAATGCAAATTAGCAATGTTAGCAAGCTGACATGTCAAACTAAGATAGTAAACTTTTTTTTGTGTGACCTAAACACACACAGATAATAGTTTTGCCTTATACCTTTCGGTATCTAGCCATCCTGGTAGTTTTGATTTCAGTTGCAGGTTTAAAAATAGAAGTGGATGGAATTTTTTGTTTGTTTGCTGGTGAGATATATAGTAACATCTCTGTTTTCCTTTTGACCCCACTTTTTGTCTGCTAATGGATTTCCCTGTGTGTTGATAGCTGGGGTTGGCAATAATGGCTGTTGTGTTTTCGTGGTGTAAGGAGAACCTGTGCTTGTTCCATACATCGAGCTGGAGTTAAGGTACCGAGGTGAAACACTCTTTGATGAGCTGTTGTGGGTCACTAGCCCAAATCAAACTGTCCAAACATGGTAATTCATCACCACTGAAGACGCCCCCACCCCCTTAATGTCCACCTCCCCACCCTGTCATCATTCACACCCAATGACTCCATTCTGTCTCACATTTCATCTAATCCACTTTTCCCCAGCCAGGCATGGCCTGAGCCCCTGTGCGTTCCGTAACTCTGGACACAATAATTGCACATAAAAGTGGCTCCTGTCAAGTTTCATATTCTTTATTGTCATATACTGTACTGGGGTGCTTTATATTGAAAGGTGGATTTTCATTCAGCACTTTTCAGCCTGTCTTTCTGTTTCAGCCTGCCTGGTTTCGGTTTTGAGTGAGATGTCCTGTATAGGCAGTGCTGAACAGTCACTTTATTTGTATAAACTGAGCCAGACTGTCCGCTAGCTTTCACCATTCCTGACTCGAGAACAGTTAGGAAGGAATGAACCATTCAGTGTTTGTATTAAGGGATTTTGCAGGCTACCTGGATGATTTTAGCATAAAGGAATGGACAAAAATGATATCATGTTATTTCTGAAATTCCAAGTGATTGAAGTATTAGATTAGCAGCCCTAAAGATTTTCATCAGAGAATTAATGTTTCGATGTCTGTGTTGTATTTTTGAGGGCCAAAACATTATCCTAGCCTTTCTCCCATGTTATAGCACCCCTGGACATAGGGCCAAGTCTGATTGGGTGGACCATCACTGAATGGTCTGCGTCCTTCTGTCCTGTTTGAGTGTCTGCCTGTAGGTAGGCAGAAGCAGAGCTGAACATGATCTGATTTGCTAAATGGGGTTGAAAGTGGGCCTCATACACGAAAAAGAGTATAAACATAGTTGAATGTGTTACCACCATTTCAAGGACAGCTGACATCTTGGCAGGACTTTCCTCAGGCTGGCATTATTAAAATAATAAACATTAAAAAAGACAGTAATAGCAGCTTATGGCTGTGAGTTCTCACTCCACAGACAGTTAGTGTCGGTGTGTGGTGGGATGTACACCGCTGTGAGGACGACAGATGTTCCATGAAGCTGACACCTCCCTTGCTCTTCCCTGATTCTATTGTCTGGTCCTGGGGATGAATGGATACCCTCCTTGTGAACAGTGGCTGAGTCTGGGATTGAAGGGTCGAGCCATGTTGGATGGTTTGCTAGAAGAACACTTGGTAGAGGAAGCCATTTTCATGTTTTCTCAGCCTGACCAGGACTTATGGCACACAACCATCACTTCCTTTGTCACATTCGCTTTCCAAGCACACTATCAGGGAACCCAGCCATGGATATTCCCTATTGTTCGCTGGTCATGGTGGAGAAAGTGCTGTCCACTCAGAAATCGATGTGCAGAAGTTGTTCTCTATCATGTTGTATGATGGGACTGGGCTTGTGCAGTGTGCATGTTGTGAAAAAGACCAAAATAAGTAATAATTTAAAACAAATAAAAAGCTGAGTGAAGAGGGGCTTGAGGGCATCCTCGGCATGCTTCCCCTTTATGCATTTCAATTCCCTGTACAAAGAGTGAGGCTTTGCCCTTTTCCCTCAAGGATTCATCTGATTACAGTGTTTTTATCTGAAGTTAACAGACAGAGCCATTGCCTTTAATATTCCACACTCATGCAGACTGGAGGGAGCAGTCTCCGCTGAGGACCAAATTCAGGACATCAAAGGGCTTTCTAAAAGCATGAAGTAGGTCCCTGGTCTTTCACAGACTGTTCCCAGCAGTCTTTACAAATGCAGATGAATCTCTGATAAATCTCCAGAGGCTTCCAGGATTCAAACCAGCTCAGCCCAGTAATAGGAATGACCTTAATTTGTTTTTCATGCTCTGAGAAGGCACTGTATAACAAGTCGGATAAGAAGGTACAGGAGTAGCTTGCTTTTGTTCCCTGTGAAATGTTTTGTTTAAAAGATTGGTGCACTGTTCATAGAGTCTGCATTCATTTATAGGCCAAAAACAAGTGCAGGCCTGTGAATGTGCTGGTCCTCAGAGCATGCCCTGACACTGAGCTCTCTCACACTCTGCCAGCAGCTCGTTCACATACTGAGGTGCTCAGCCTGCCGGCCCATTGTCCACTTCCCAGTGACAGATAAGCCTTGTAGCGGTCAGTTTGATATGATCCACTCTCTCTGTGATTTTACTCATACCGTGAAAAAGAAACATCACAGTCTGAAGTCCCTGTCTAATCAATCCGCTGTGTGAATGTGTACAAGCTTGGTGGTGCAACTCAGAGCTGCAGTTGTTGTAAATCAAAGCTGGTGTCATTGTACACCAATGCTCCCTTTGTTGATTAAGTAAAATTGATAGATTAAGTATTAATTGTATCTGCCATATTTCATTTGCTTTCTGTCTTATTTCTTCACTGTATTCAGACAAAATTGAGGGTTCAGAGATGGGACTAACAGAGAATTCAGTTCTCCGATACTTCACCACATTACAGCAGACTGCCTAACTGTTAATAGCTGGCCCCGCTATGAAAGTGGGGTCTTAGAGAGACAGACAGGCGACGAAAACTGAGAGACTGACAGAGAGAGAAATGTTGTGGCAGCTGCTCAGAGGAAGGCCACAGTGGCCAACAGGGAGTGAAAATACTTGACTATTCTTAAACATCTAAAATAACAAAGGCAAACTTCTCACATGGTCACTGAATGGATTAGCATTACTGTGTGTCAGCATATCGTTTACATGCAGCTCAAGTGTGTGTGGAACATTTTGTATGCCCAAATATTACGAATTATTTAGAAATAATAAAGCACAGTTAACTAACCAAACACAAATATACAAATACAAATATAAATAAACTTAAATGATGTATGAGAGACAACTAAGAGCAAAATACCATTCACTATAATCTTAATGGACTCAAGTACTGTATAGTTATGTAACTGTGTACTTTTCTTGACTATTTCTATTTTATGCTACTTTTTGATTGTACTACATCACATTTAAATGTAGTTTTCCTCCACTACAGTTATTTAACAGGTACTAGTTAGTACTACAGATTCAAATTTTAAACACAGCAATGATACACAAATACAGAATAATCTTGTTACCAAGCCATGTAAAATGAACTTCACAGCATTAAAATCACACTTAAGTGTTAATATTAATCAGAGGTAATATTTAAGCTCACTCTAGGAAGCGTTCTTTCTGAGTGAGTACTTTTACTTTTGAAAATATTTTTCTAGCTATATTTTGCTGGTGACACTTTTACATAATAAAAATTCAGAATGCTGGGGTTTTACTTGTAATGAAATACATTTACATCACTGTAATTTTCCTTTTCCAGTGAGATGATCTCAGTACTTCTTCCACAATTTTAGGGAAACATGCAAACCAGTGATCAGTGCTAAGTAAACTGGCTACAAGAAAGACAGACAACTGCCGCATCACGTACAACATTAACACCAACAACAAAACTGTCATTCACATTTATAATAGTTTTTATTTGTTTCCTTGCCTTAACTTGCTCGACCCACTATAGCCACTACTATGCTCTGCATGACCCTGATTAACCTGCATCTACAGTTTACACAGTCTACATGTATCCATCTCAGTATAGCATCCTCACCTGCCTCACCAATGCAGCGATAGTGAACAGTGACTGGGCTCCTGATGACCAATCAGCCTGCAGTCCAAGAAGACATCTGTGGTTACTGCATGTGATCTGTGAGTAACACAGAAAATAGACTGCCAGTGAAAAGTACCACTCCTTTTACTGAGCTTATAGCAGAGGATCTTCAGGCTACACAGCTGTTCACATCCAACACTTACCACAGCCTGTCTCTCCCAAGTTAACTCAACTTTTACTTTACATTCCACTCTGCTGACTCAGCGACTTTAATCCTCTGCCTGTGATGTTTTATTTTCTTCCACTATGTTTTGAAATGGTTGATAAGTGATGCATCAAAAACAGTCTAGCATATCCAAAAGCCACAGATGATGGTTTAGGGAAATTACATGGCAGCAGTAAGTGATAGACTGTTAAGGAAGGGGCTTCAGTCCACTGATGGAATGAAAACATGTGCGAGCATTACACACTGGAGGAAGGAGGGTCCCTGTCTGATCCACTTTGCCGCTGGCCTTACTTGGTAATGCTGGATAAGTTTCTGCTCTCCTCTTCTCAGACAAGAACAGCTTGCTGTGTCTACCTCTCCAAAAACTTAGTAAAGGAAGGGAAAATGGGAACTGAGAAGGAGCAGTGACTTAAGTAACCCCACCTCTGGGAGGAAGAATTAGTCATCTCTCTTCAGGAGCAAGCAAAGACTATACATGTGTTGTGGTCAGTTGAAGAGAGAGGGAAGGAGTGGCATGGGTGGATGCTGGTTGGAGGACTGCTGCTCCCCTCTCATGCAGACTGTTTTCAGATAAGTTGCCTAAAGACAGTCTTTTTTTTTTACATCTTGACCATTCTTCAGAGAATGTAACCAATCCAAATCTCAAGTTTCCAGTCTGATGATGTCAGAGGCATGTGGAATATAATGTGGAAGTACTGCATTTCAGTGCGGACAATAAGGTAGGGAAATCCTGACAGAGCTCCAGTGCATGATGTCGCACTACTGGGAAAACCATCAGACTTATGCTCCTCCATGTGCTGGGAAAAAACTCACTCTGTTTTTAATACATTTGGACACCTGTACTAGATCTGGAGCTGGGATGCAGCACTTACATAGAGTACTAAAATTACTAGTTTACTAAAATTAGTCAAATTTAAACATACATTTTTTTAATTGACTGCTAAAAACATCTTGTTAATGTTTAACTAAAAGTTTTTACTGATCTTTTAAAGTTGTGATATAGATTTTATGTATAGACTTATGGGTCAAGATCAAGTGTTTCAATCTGTTTTGATTGCTTAAAAAATGGTAATAAATTTGTGAAGCATTCATATGTTTTTTTTTCACTCTCACCTTCTGTCAATCATATTGCAAATTCAGAAAGCAATTGATTCTTTTTTATTAATGACTTAAACAGTAGTTTATATGTGGATATCATAAGTGGATTCTTATCCATATGAGAGATTCAAGCTACAGTAGATGAGGGAAATGATTTAGTGTACTTGTTACTCACCCTAGTTCTTATTTCCATGTGGTGTTCAGTAACTATTGTATCTGTGTTATTGAGAACAGTATACAGTCGAAACGGACCACGAGAGATGTTGTAGGGGGCGGTGATTTCACCGCAGCAAGGCTAAAATTAGTGGTCATTGTGGCTTGAACACCCTGAGTCAGCAGTAGCCAATCACCATTCATAAACTCCTGTGGTCTGTAATTCCAGTCTCCATGGGTCGGCCAGACTTGGCCATCAGACATTTTCCGTCTCTGCTAATTTCACATGAATGCCACAGTTACAAGGTTTTTCCTCTTGGATTGGAGTCCTCTGTCTGCTCTGCTAAAAATGACTCACACATGTTCACAGGACCTAACAGCTAAAGTCAAATATGTGGTGATTTTAAAGAGTTAACTGGTCCATGTTGTTCAGTATAGTGTCACTGTCCACAGATGTAGTCACTGTATGACAGTGACAATGGGAGCACAAGTAATAAGCTGTACTGACTGATTTCACTACTGACGGATTAATTTTCTTATGAAGGTGTTACACATTCAGCAGAGAAACTTTAGCATTCATTTTGTCTACCTGACCAATGTAGATCCAATATTTTCTCCCCTTTCAGATTTATTTTGGTCTTCACCAACTCCCAAAAAAATATCTGTCTCTTTAGCTGATACATGCTCCACTGTCCTCCAGCTAATCCCTAACTTTGTCTGTTTGGAGCTGTGCATGTCGCGTGTGCTGCTTTTATCAGAGCTTATTAGCTAGAAACAGCTTTGTCTCACTGTGGCCAGAAACAACAGTAATGACAGTGAAGGTTTTTTGGCTGAAAAACAAAACGAGGAGCTAAAAGAGGCAAAAGTGTTGCTTTGAGGTGATTAGAGCTGTAGAGTCAGGTAATGGTTCACAGCCATGTTCACATTACACATAGTCATTCAGTCCATCCTCAAAAACATGCCCTCAAGCACACCGAATGGCTGTGAATGTGTTAATGTTAGCTCATCTCTGTTTGGGAGCAGGTATTATTTTTCAAAATGTATTTATTTATCTCATGTACCTTAAAAATCATTTCATGTAAACTAACCAAAAATAACTTGGTCTGTTGGACCCCATCACACACAGGCAGCTCCAGAACGCAGGGCTCTCTGTGTGCTTTACACACCTAAGGCCTTTCACAGTGCTGTTGACACTGACAAATTGACCCTTTGATCGTGCTCTCTGAGTGAGAAAAGATGGCGGTGTCTTCTGCCTGCAGTACATTCCTAAAGACTGGAGTCATACCTCAGTAACTCTCCTCTTCTCACATGCAGCTCACGCTCTCCTCTGACCCCCCCACTACTCTCTTTTTCTCCTCCCAGCTAATGCTTGACTACATACCGTCTGTGTGTGTGTGTGTGTGTGTGTGTGTGTGTGTGTATGTGTGTGTGTATTTTTTCCTATTATTCACTATCTGAAGGGAATGTTTAACCTGCTGTGCTGGAGCTGTTTTGTAATACAATACTTTAAAGAGCCTGGCTTTACAGCAGTGGCTGACCCATGCTCTGTTTGAACTCTCTGGAGAATGTGTTTTTTCACAGGCCGTGTACATGCAGGCCCTTTAAAAAGGTTGGCTCGTGGAACAGCAGCGGCCAGGGAACTTGATCTGACCATTTTTACTGTAAGCCAAAGGAGCACAGGGCATTATTTATTTAACTCAGTGACTCAACTGGAGGTGAAGCTGACAGTTCGAGGTGCCGACGTGTCTGTTTGTCTGCATCCTGTGCTCCTGCTCTCCCAGAGGAGAGACATACACTATCTCTGCTCGAGTCAGCGACAAATCGTCTGGTGTCTCCACTCAACTATTCCAGCCCCACACAGCTTCCTGGCAAGCACGCAAATGCAGCAGATCAGAGCTGGCAGTTTGTCTACAAGCAGATGTCTGGTGCGTCACAGCCAGATCTGCTCCGGGATACCTTCTATTTTGTGAAGTACCATGGCCCTCCAACAAGGCTGTACTTTAAAGGTAAAGTCATTTCTGCTCTCTGCTCCAGCAGTGAGTGGAATTAGAGGACCTGTGCATCTTGTGTAAACAGGACAGTCAGTCAGCAGGGCACTCTCTGACCACACCTCCCTCTGCACTGTGGGTAAAGAACAGCAGCAGTATCTTAGGAGGATATTCCTGCTCTGCTGAAGCACACCTGAGGCACATAGACATAAGAGACGGTATGGTTGTGAGCACGACACCGATGCAAACAGAGCAGGGAGAGGAGAGCTGGAGACATATGGTGAGTGTAGGTTTGATTCTCTGGTGCTCAGCTGGGCAGGTTATGTAGGGACAGACAGATATTATTAGACCCTCAGTGGTTCACGTTCTGTAATCGTGTGATTTCCTTTTTATACTGACTGAGAAAACTGTTGTGTTCTCTTGTGCTCTGTGATGGGACATCTGTGAATGAACCTGGCATCTGTGTAGAATCGATTACAAGGTCACTTTATTGTCATTCCTGTCATTCCTTAGCAATTTCACAGTTTTGGTCTTTAGTATGTAAGGAATTCTTCCATTCTTGTCTTGTTATGTGAAGGCTCATTTGCAGCAGGTCAGGAAACTGGAGGTTCTATGAAAAGTTCTGTCTGCTCACAGAGATTCTATCTGTCAGTGTCTCTTTGCATTGCACTGTATGAATTTCTCTTACTTCTGGATGATATGAACACCAAGAGGGTACTGGAAGCTCATCAGAATGTAAGGCTTTAATCTTGCTTGTTGTTTAGATTAGATCATACTGACTTTAATGTTCACCTCAGTCTTTGGCTTCGCCAACTGTATATCAGAATCAGAATCAGAATACTTTATTTATCCCAGGGGGAAATGTGATAACAAAGGTACATCCAATGCACAAAACACATCACAACAAAACATACACAATATATAGTGTATGGTAGTGCAAATGGGCAGGTAGCAGCAAATAAGTTGTATAAAAAGTATAAACGAGCAAATGGTTTGATAAAGTGATAAAGTTATTCTGTGTTCAGTGCCTGTGTAGGGAATAAAAGACTTCTTGTAAATGTTCTAGCTGGCACCTGCAGCCCTAAATCGACAGGCTGACAGTTCTACGTTTAGCCGTCCTGTGTACAGCACTGTTAAATATGTTTTAGAGCTGTTTTTATGACTTGCCAGTCACCTTTCCTGCAATGTAAACAATATTGTTGTTTGACTGTATGCCAGCATTGTAATTAGCAGGATAAATATTTTACCATTTTCCACTTGTAATTTGATTCAGGTTATCTTTGCCAGACTTCCAGTAGGATTTGTGGTTTATTTATTTCTGTTTAGTTTACAGTACTCTTTTGTAAAAAAGGAATCTCAGTCTTACATGTTGTAACTTGCTTTTTATTTTCAGTATGGGATTTGAAATCCACATTTACTTGTTCAGTATGAGGAGATTAAGCTGTAATGTTTGGGTTAGACACAGATATTATCTCCATTTATTTGCTTGGATGGAACTGTAATGGATTTAAATGGCCATAATGATGAATAACACCATGATAACATTGAGGGCAGCAGTTGCCTGAGGTACAATGATATATGAGTCATTTTTAATCACTGTCAGGTGCTATAATTGGCCTAGTCCTGACATCAGTGGTGACCCATGGCTCGGTCAATAATGACCGGACGGGGTGGTTTAGGGACTCAGCCACCACCTGGGGTCCTCCTCCATCTTCTATGCATTTCAGTGAGGCCAGGCTCGTCCAACATTAATGGCCACAGCAGCCCTGAGAGGGGTTCAGTCCTGCTCAGACACATGGTGATCAGTGGTCCAGGAAGAACCCTTAGCCCAGCCTTGCCTTGCCTGTGAGGCCCAGTGAAGCCTAAATTCATCTGGTGTTCAGCCCAGCTCTGATAACTGGAATGTGCCATCTGCTAATGGCACCCTGATGGATTAGAGAAACAGCAATGCTCTCTCAGGATCCTGTAACCACTTAAAATCTAAGCTACTGGCCACATTCACCATGACCCTCCTCTTCCAAAGTACTTCTCCCAGTATGGCATCAGAAAGTCCATTGTTTTCTCCTCAGGAAGAGTTCTGCCTCCTCCTATGTAAATTCAGAAAAGATTGTTAAATTCCACCTAACAGCTGGAGATAGCACTTGCCATAATGTGGCTGTGAGTGTGAATAACTAACCAAAAACACAACAAATGAGGGTTTCATCCATATGACATCACAAAACAGAGCATGTGGGTGGAAATATCATTGTCAGAGTAAAACATCATTTTTCAAATCATTGCCTGAACCACAAGCAAGGCAAGTTGAGGGTTTAGGAAAGAATTGCAACATAATAACATTTATATAATGGTCACCCCCAAGAATTTGTATAAACAAGAATGTTGATTATACATCTAACGAAACACAGCTAAATCTGTGGGACTATAAGCACTGGCAACATACTTCTGAAGAAGCTGACACAGACAATCTACTGTTTACTGTACCACTCATATAAAAACAAAAGCCAAAGAGCTTTGTCAGTCTCTGACCACCCTCGCTCCACAGACTCTTCTATGATTAGTAATGACATTTTCCAGGAGAATTGATTGGTCAGTAGGCGGTGCTTTTAGACAAGCTGATCTCTTATCTCGCAGTATAAGTTCCCATTACAATCTACTGTGGTAAGAAGTGGGCCACCATCGTAGAGTTAACCCTGAAGTTACCTCACTAACGCCAAATCCTGCTTTGTGGGCCTCAAGTCAGTTAACATCACAACAATGTTATTTACAATGTGTAGTAACTAATCAATGGGGAGCTAACGGTTCCTGGAACATCTCCTGCTACTCACTTCACACAATAGGCCCAGGGAAAATATCCATCCCTGTCACTATTTAATCTGGGTTTTTGTCTTATACTGTTTAGGTGAACTAGCCACAGTGTCACAGTCCACCTTCCAGGTAACTTTCCATTCACCTGCCAGCCACTCCCATCGGTCAGCACCTGGTCCAATCACCTACTCTGGTTCACCAATCAGCTGAGCATTTAAACTCCCTCCTCTCATTCATTCCATTGCCAGATTGTTCTTTGTCATCTCCATGCAAGACTTTCCAGCGTTTCTATTCGGACTTGATCACCCGTTACCGACCATGCCTGTTTTGGACCATCCTGCCTCGTCTAATTATGGTTCTTTGTATGTTGACTGGTGCAGATTACCTTTCCCCTCTTATTTGCCTATTCTTCTCCTGTATCCACATTGCACTGAGGGACGAGCCTTTACCCTCTCTCTCTGACTTCAATTTGCTTGCTCTCTCCCTTGCCCCCTCCTATTCGTCCTCTTTTATTATTGGGGGCTGTAGTCTGCAATCAGTTGGTATGAAGGAAGGCCCAATCAATTCCTGCTCATTTGCAATTCCTCCCTGTTAAACATTTTACTTATTACCAATGTCATAATTATTGCAGAGGAGATTGAAAGGATGGGAGGGAGGAGGGAGATGACTCAGAAGGTGGAGAATGGAGTTGGCAGGAGAAGCATTTGTGTGTGTGTGTGTGTGTGTGTGTGTGTTAGTTATTGTGTATTTGCTCCCTGCCGTTATCACCCCCTGCTAATCCAGACAGTCATCCAGATACACAACAACACCACTAATCATATGTTTGGACCATGCCCACACAAACATTGTACAGTAGAGTCTCTGCAATGGAGAGATGCTTTGCAGTCATATCAAACATTTAGCAGAAATTATTATGACCAGGTGTGCCAACATATAATAGTATCAACATCATAATTTCAACTACCAACATTTTTTAATGTCTGATGAACACTGAGCAGCCCTGTACTATTCATATTGTGTAATTCTATTCTAATACAATAATTATGTATATTTCATACTACCATAGTAGTAATATATGTAATACTAATACCATTGTTACTCTGACTATTTGTTTGAAATTAGCCTACTGCAATGTAATGATGTCACTTGAGGTTAAAATTAAGATAGCTGGCTATATAATAATAATAATAATAATAATAATAATAATAATAATAATAATAATAATAGAGGAGGAAGTGGAAAGAGGAGGGTTTAGCCTTTACCCCACAGGCTGGCATTTTCCATCATCAGCTCAGACATGAGCATGCATGCACATGAGAAAATGGGTAAAAAAAATAATCAACCATATTTTTCTGCTTGTCTTTCCATTTGTGCTTGCCTGGTTTTGGTTTTGAATTGACAAACATGCTATGATTTTACAACTGAAATTTCATGAGCCTGAGACACTATTTTGCATAAGGATAAATTATGTTACTCACACTTATTGGAGTGAGGGACAGTGCTGCATTTAGGAGTAAGCAAAAACTGACTGGATAAAATTGCTGAAATTAATGCCATTTAGTTAGAATATTTACCAGTATTTTTTATTCATGAAATTGATGTTCACAGCAATTACCTATGTTCCACTGCTATGTATCACATTAGACAAAACCATTCAAAATGTAAAACAAAACCTCAGTAACTAATTTGTTTAATTTTAACATCACAATTGGCTTGTAAACATAATAACAATTAATTATTAGATATAGTGTTTTTAAGGTTTGCTGAACAGGTAGTGTGCAGTTGGTTTGTGAGAGCTTTTCACTGAAAGCTGCCTGCTACAGCAAGAAGAGGTTAATGAGAGTGATGAGACTGAACTAGAGGTGAACAATATTGTAAAGCTCTCCAAAACTGAGGACAAGTACAGAATGGAGAGGATGATTCTTTGTGGGTTTATTACTTCATGCAACCCAGATATCATCATCCCCACATTTGTTAAAGCACAAAGAGCATCCACAGTCTATTTAAAACAGGGGTTAACTGCTGCTTGCCCCTCACCAAATGACTTCCGTTCTTCTTAGAAATACCTGCATAGATATTAAGAAAGAAGCAGTCCTGACAGTAAATTAAGCTAGCAGATTCACAGAGTATTATGTGAACAGCTGTGTGGAAGCATGTTTTATGAGCAGTAAGATGAGGTGGGGGGCAGGTGTTGGATTACTGGGCAGTGCTGCTGCACAGTCAGTGGTCCCCATGCACCAATCTGTCTTCTTCTGGCCCTAATGAAAAGCCTTTTAACATCTGATTGGCTTTTAATGTCAATCTGTTGGCATGGGTGTGGTTTGAATGGGAGGATGGGAGAACAGGCCTGTATTTAAATATATATTTGTATTTAACTGAAGAGCAGTGTGATCCATCAGAACTGTGAAGTGTGTGTTTACATTGTCCATTTGTGGGTGTGTTTCTTTCTTGCCCTCATTTCATCCTACAGAGACGTGTGTTTGATGCATGGTGCTGATGAAGTGTTTAATGACACAAATGAGACGAGGCCTATTACAGATTCAGTGCAGATTATCCTTACAACTGAAATGCTGTCACTGGCATTTTCCACCAGATACTGTGAGAGCTTTACTTTATTTCAACATGACAACAACTATTCTTCAAAGAACTTTGAACAATGACATTCTTGTGTTTCTTCATCAGCTTTCATCTGATCCCCTCTATCAAGTAACAGCGACAATAGTGGCTCGATAGAAATGAGGTTCCCTTTGAAGAAAGACTTTCTCCATCAAAACTTTTTTTCAGTAATTTCTTAGCCTTGCAGTTTTTCTCTCAGTTTTTTACTGTTTGATAAGAAAGTTATCACAAATGTCAGTAAGGCTTTTCGGTACTGATTCTTCACCAAACACAACACATTTGAAAGATGTTTGGCAATGAAATGCCTTATGATGAAGCAATCAAAAACTGTGTTGTATTGTGTTTTTAGGTGACATGGCACGCAGAAATGATCTAATATCTGGCAGTATAAGTGTATTATTTTGTCGTGGTTTAAAGCAAGTCATGGTTAATGTTTTCAGAGCATGCAGTAGCCTTCAGTGAGGCATGAAGTCTGACATGTTGAGTGTAAACATTTCTTGTAAATAAACCCCTGCCATCATGGTTGGTTGTGATTGGTTCTCTGTGTTTGTTAAAGTTGAAGTTGGTAACTTGTAACTTGTCCTGACAGTAGAACATGAGACAGATAATCTGTGATAAAATCAGACTCCTCTGGCTCCACCTGCTGCCTCTAAGGCCATTTGGACAAGAATCCACCACGCCTGAATCAAAACAACCAATCAGAGCAGAGTACGCTGATGAGAGCTTCAATCACTGCTCCTGCACAGGCTCGGCTTATATTTTATAGTTTGACTTATTTATGTACTTTCTAAAGCAATTGCTGAAATCTGGAAACACAGTAGTGTTTGTGTGGTTGTGCCTCTCATGTGAGACATACTAACATTTCATACATCACATACTAACCACAAAGCATGTGTATTTTAGAAAAATTAATACCTTTGAAAAAATCCTCAAAAACTCTCCTAATCATGTGGAGCCAAAATTAAAATAGTTTATCCTCAGGTATTTGTGTATATGTTGATATTAATTGTATTATTTCATATATATCCATGCATTACATTTACATTACATTACACATTACTTTGTGTCATGCAACCTAGAAAGAAGATGTAATTTACAGGTACCTGGATGGGAAAGAGAGTTGTGAACTTCCCAACTTTTCAGCTTGCAGCAGGTAGAATTCACATGGACATTTAACCATTCGAAAAATATCTGCAATAATTTCCAAATCCCCAAGGTGACATTCATATTACTTGTTTTGTCATAGCAACAGTCCAAATCTCACAGATATTCAATTTACTATCACATGAGAAAAAGAAATCAGCAAATCCTCACATTTAAGATGTTGAAACACAGTCATGTGGTCTTAAGGCCATTTTGCTTTAAACTTGACAAGTTCTATCAAAACGGTTGATGATTAATTTTCTATTCATTTACTTATCAATTAAACAACAATTAAACAATTAAACTAACTGCAGCTAGTAACATGACAACATCAGTGCATCAACAGTTGGACAGGTTTTAAACAAACCAATGGTGTATGTAGATCATTAAACTATTTTATGTGGAAATAAAACAGAAAATGGGCATCAAATACTGAATATATATACAAAAATATTGGCAAGAAGCTCTCATTGCACAGGAAAACTGCACGACTAGAGCAAATACAGCAGGTCAGAGTTAATCCAGACAGATAATTAATTCACCTATGCTTTCTTTTGCAAATAAGTCTGACTGATAATTTGTATTTCTCTCCCCATCTGACTTCTTTAACAATGTTGTCATGTACCCAGATCTCAGCATTTAAATTGGAAAGCACAATCTTATTATTACTATAAGCAAAACTGCACCAGGATTCAGGTTGTGATAAACCAGATTTATCCTCCACATGGTGCATCATACTTGGCCCATGAGGTGGCACTCAGCAGCATGACAGCAGGATGTGGCCAACATCTCTTCGCACAACTTGGTAAACACTCATTAAATCTTGGTCTGTCTGTGCATACAAACATCTGCCGTCTGTTGCTGCTGTGAGTCAGTGGACCCTATCCAGCACCTACTGTAGTCATCCACTGCGGCATCTCTCAAAGTAGGGACCATGGCATGCCAGCTCTTGTTCTCCATGCTTCACGCCTCCCCATGCCAGCCATCCCCACCGCGTATGGTACCAAAGCAAGCACACACTGCTTTCTGAAGGGAAACAGCGCTACCATGTCAGAGGATCTCCAGCACAGAGCCTGTAAGAGAGCATATGCTTAAATATTTTGACAAAAGCCCTGGCGTAGCAGGGTATTCTCCCTGTGTAGGCTTCCCGGCCTGACATCACAGGCTCTGTCTAGGATCCCCCTCAGATTCTGGCTGTGGTAGAGCTACTGCCTGGCTCTGTACAGGGCATACAGAGGTGTACCTCTGGTAAAGCAATGTTTTATTTCTATCAGTGCCGGGATGATTAAATCACCCTGCTGTGTGTGAAGCATCTCCTGATGCTGAAACACACTGTCTTCTGAGATTTGGTTTGCCACTAGCAGGGTGAGCTGCTTTATTGTTTGAATGAACAACCTTTATTAAACAGGTGGCCGCTCAAGAGAAAGCTGTTTTAGGAGACGTCTTGAATCAACTCTGTAAAACAGTAGTTACACTTAGAGCTGGACATCTTCGTGTTGTGACGGGCTGTCAGGAGATGCAGTGGAAAGCTGCTCTTGCTTTCTCACTCCGGTAATTTCTTTTACTGGCGTCTGTACTGACGTGATGTCAGAAGTAGTGCCAACACAACACCAAGCCTCTGGGCTGTGGGCTGCTCTAATGAGCTCCCCTGAGTGGTTAGCAGGCTGACGGAGATGGCCTGTCCTCTAATTGGTGGGAGTAGACAGAGAGACATCAGAATTACAGGAGACAATGCTTTGGTCAAAAAAAAGGGAAAAAAATGTTTCCACCTCATCTAAATGCAAGCCTCGTCATAGCAATTATAATTTCTAGCACAGGCCCGAGGATTACATCAGCCAGTAGGTCTCTGAGCCCGAGGAGAGGGACATGTGTGAAGTGAGAGGTGTCAGATGTTCTTTTTGGAAGATGTCTTCTGGTTTTTCACCTAATTTTAATCATATTGTTGGCTCTGAATATCAGGGTGCTCATCGTCAGCCTGAGCCCAAAAGCACCTCAAAACTGGAATAATGTCGCCCTCTACTGCTCAGAAAAAAGAACAACCAGCAGATGACATGCTAAACAAAAAAGTTCATTAGTGCATTAAAGAAATCTTAAAATTACATTTACATCTCCTTCCTCATTGAAAATTATTAATTTTTAATTTCTAACGTGGAACTGTTAGAGACAAGTTGCCTCTTTTCACCGTAAAGTTCTTTGTCAGTGTATGCGCTGGAGGTTTCAAGTTTCCATCTCACACTCATGAACCAAGGATTGTCTTCCAAACCATTTGTGATGTCACAAAATTGTCTCGTAGACATCGTAAACTGAGACACAGAGTTTTCTTTTTTCCTTCCGCAGATTAAAGTGAAAATAAAATTTGAACATAAATCATTGTTCAGAGTGGGTTTGCTTTAGCTACCTCCGGTTGTTAATCCAGCCATGATCAGTTCAGACATTCAGTCTACCACTGTACTTCTCCAGCATGCACCTCTACTATGTAATTCTTGGATCTGATGAATTATAAAACTGTCTGTGCCTTGTAGTTGTGTTTCAAATATGAACCAGTTACTACAACATCTCAGATTTTCAGATGCATTATTTCAGATTCTACAAATTATTCTTTACACTTTTTAAATATATTAATTAATGTATTAATGTATGTATTTACAATCAAATGAAAGTGAAATGAAACAAAGCAAGATGCATTACCATTTTGCTTGCTGTTTTGATGATGTTCAGTAGCATCTGGATATCACAATAACATAATTACATCTAGTCAACTGTAATTTTGTAATTTGTAATTTAAAAATTACGGTAAATGTCCACAGAGCTTCCTCTCAGGCTTCATACAGTCAGTATTAACTCCACTAGGACTGCCTGTTTACAGCTGGAGAGGCCTAACTCAGCCCACAAAGTACTTGCTGCTGCTGAAGCTCCTTAAAACAACATTGATATGAACTTTAGCTCTCTTTTTCTAGAATTTTGTAACTGCACGGTAATAAGACAATGTTCAGACATTTTGGTGAGTATATCCAACTGTGGACCTCAGTGGACCTTCTGCTCTTGCATACTGTCATGTTGTACCTTCTTGTACTTGTACTTCTATGCTGAACCTACCTTTAAATTGTCATCATCTCTTCTTACTCTTTCTTTCTAGAATAAGATCCCAGATTCATTCACTCACCATTTCCCTCAAACCAACACCTATAAGCTCTGACAGAAACACAAACTTGTTAACCAGTCTGATATATTGACTAGATGTTTGAAGATGTTTGCATCTCAGAAGGTGCTGAGAGGAAAGAGAAAAGCAGGAAAATATCCTATAATGAGGAATGTTCAGCATTTTACTGAAACAAATTTTTGAATCTTCAATAAAAAATATCTAATATATGCAAAAAATGTGGAAATGCATTTCTGGACAAAAAACCAAATGAAACCATGACTTTCAAACCCCCTTCAAAATAAAGGGCCAGAGATTTCCAATAACTTTCCTGTGACACCCAGGTTTAACTTGTGTCTGTCTGCCCAGCACTGACACCTTCACACACTTCAATGTTACAATGTGTGAAACAGTGCTGCTGATCCCTGCGATGTCACAAGCTGTCCTGCTTTAAGAGGCTTATGGACAAAAGGTAACAAGCTGCTTTATCCTCATTAGCAACATTATGACGTGGCTCCAGCTATTGTTGTCTTTCTCTGTCTCAGGCCCTCCCTCACTCCATACAAGATGATACAGAGGCAGTAGAGGAAATATCAGAGCCACTGTTGACAAGTTTCTCCCAGTGTATCCTTGTCCCGCTGGAAGTGGTGCAACCACGAAGAGAAAAAAGTATATATATATATATATATATATATATATATATATATGTATATATATATATGTATATATATATATATATGTATATATATATATATATATATATATATATATATGTATATATATATATATATATATATATATATATATATATATATATATATATATATATATATATATATATATATATATATATATATATATATATATATATATATATATATATATGTATATATATATATATATATATATATGTATATATAATATATATATATATATATATATATATGTATATATATGTATATATATATATATATATATATATATATATATATATATATATATATATATATATATATATATATATATATATATGTGTGTGTGTATGTGTGTGTGAGAGAGTGTATACACACTACTGCTATCATTGGTATTTTTCACAGCACAGGGACAACAAGAAAAGCTTTAAACCTCAGCAATTTTTTTATAGCCAAAGCTGAACTAAGAGCTAAACTGGACGCCACCTATCAGAAGAAGCCATTAGTGGGAAATCCCATTACCAGTAATCCTGCATGTGCAGTAGTGAGAGCACAACAAGTAGTCTCCACTCTCTCCCTCTGTTTGTCCCTCCTGGCACCACCATCAGTCGTGGCGACAGGCTTGTGAGTGTCAGGGTCATAAGGGGCACGAACCCTGGCAAACTTCCTCTCAAGTGGATAGAGAGGCTCGCTTGGGATATTAATGCCACTCCATGCCAGCTGCAGTTTACAGTCGCAACAGTAAGTCTTATCCTCTGTGGTTCAGCTCTTCCTCACAAAGAATCCTCTTCTGTATGTGATCGGTTGGTACTGTCAGATTTAAGGGTGTGTGAATTTGAGTTTCAACATTGTATAAGATCACAACTTTGACAACAAAGAAGCTTAGACCTTCTTATCAATGCTGTGCTGCTATTTTGTTGTAATAGTGGGTCTCAGTTATAGAAGCCACATGGACCTTAGTATCAAGATATTTGTACAGTCCATCAACATGTGTCTGAATATCAAAATCTGTCCTAAAAATTGCCAGTGAATGTCTGGTTAGATCTGTTAACTTTTGTTAATGATGACTAATAGTCTCCATGCTGGAGCTCTGTGAAACTATACTTAGACCTGTGATTTAAGCTTAATGCCAACGCTGACATGCTGATATGCTCACAGTGACAATGTTAATGTGCTTATGTGTAGCAGATATTGTGTTTGGCATGTTAGCCATCTTTAGCATTTTAGCATGCTAACATTTGAATTAACACTAAATATGTAGCAGTATTTGGTTGTAAACCAAAGTATTGGATAAATAAAAATTTTGATCTGATGAAATTTCACCAAAGTTGTTACAATTTGGACAACTGACCATCAGACATCACTATCCATAAAACTATGCCACTTGTGAGGCTGAACCATTTTTGTAGCAAACCATGTTTCTACAGGTACAATAGCACCCTCTTCTAGTGATCACATCTGTCTGGGTCAAACTGATCACAATGAGCAGATGATTATTATAACCATTTTTTTCCTTTGTCTCTATTTATAATGCATTATAAGCATTTACAGAGGTACACTGTTTAGGGGGGTATTCTGTTACCAGCCATTATCAGGCCACATGATGAGGGCAGCTTCTACCACACATGCTTTCCCTGTGAGCATTAATTTTCTGTCTCCATCACGAGTAACCATGACTGTTTGTCGTTGTTTGAGTAGACGACACAAGGCAGACTGAGGAACACCAAGTTTCACTGCTGCATCTCGTTGGTTCTTTTCTGGCAGTTTGTCATAAGCTTTGAGGAGCCTACATTTTTCAGTGAGAGAAGATGACTTTGTTTTTCCCGTCATGATTTCACTGTGCAGGCCGCACTAACAACAGACAGCCAGCTGGAAGCAGACAGGTTACCATGGGGAAAAGTACAAGAGTAAAGTAAAAAAAAAGTCAAATAACTGTAGTTTTAAAAAAAATTTTCCACGTCATGTATACGAAAAGACCCAAAAATAACATGAAGTGGACTACTTGATGCCGATAGGCGACAAATTTCAAAAGCATTTGTATAGGAATGATTCTGTCCCAAGCTTTCTAATCTAAATAAGTGGTATAACAGAGATTGCTATAAGCAGTTTCCACTTCATTTACAGAGTTCATGTATTGTCAAAACTTTTCAAATGCTATGCAGCCTCTCTAAGGAGGAGGAGAAATAAAATAATTCAGTGAAGGGGCCTTTTGAGGAAGAACAGCAGAAAGTCAGCCTTTTATCAAAAGTATGATTGATTTTGTCCAATTGATTAGCCCTTAAGCTAATATGATAAATTCCCCCATTGTAGTGCAAACTTGTGTCAAAGTTAAAAAAACTGAACTCTAAGTGAAAGCATTAAACAAATCTTCTGATAAGCAAAGTATCACAGTATGCTTTGGTTTCACCACAAAACCAACTCCAAAGAATCTGACTTTGACATTGGAGATTACAGTTCCATACCTATCCATCGTCCAACAGTCAACATTTTTAAACCATGATAGTGATATTATACCAAATTGGATTGGTTGCCTGTAATCAAAGAGGTGACATACCACAACATGTTCATATAAGTCATCATATGCGTATTTTTGTATGAAACCGAGAGACCTGTTTAGTCATTTATGTATTAGAAATGAACAAACAATTGTTGTTGTCTTGGAAGAGGCCTAAGACTCCTGATTTGATTTTGGTATTTGATAAGAAAGAGATAGATATAGTTAGATATCTGAACTGCAATAGCTGCTTGTATTTACAAGACATTTAAATTTTCACATTCATAAGATGTGTGCTTCTTTTGGGTCGGCTAACCTTAATAACAATTGTATCAAAAAATTACAACTGCCACTATTCTAAATCCTAAACCTCAGTATAATCAGACTCAGACTGCTAGCTGATGACCAGGCCTTTTAAGGGAGAATTTACCCTCTTTTTTTTTTTCACTTCTAAAGAAGTCTGTACATGTCCCCGGCAATCCCCCCCAGTGACGGTGTGTTAGTCTGTGATATGACTAAACTAAAAACCTGCAGTCGTGGGTTTCAGTGACAGTGCTGCGTCTCTTGCTGTAAAGGACTCGTGCAGACACAAATTTTGACCTTGCATCACTGCTGGCAGAGGCAAGGACTCACTGGGCTGCATCAGGCTGGACACACAACTCCAACGAGAGGGAGGGGAGGTGGAGAGAGAGAGAGAGAGTGACGAGGGGAGGGGCCAAGAGAGTTATGTGGAAAGAGTAACGGGTGAGGTGGGAGGGGGGAAGTGCAGAGCACAGGAAGCAAATGGAGAGGGCGGAGAGGGCCGTGGTGGTGTGTCTCTGAAGCTGGAGGTGAATGTGTAAGGATGGTCCCTCAATTTCATCCTGCCAGTGTCGACTGTGTGTTGGGCTGCTCACCGTCTGTCTCTGCCGGTAGGGCTGCTGCTTTCACTTTCCATGTTTCTGCTGTTTTATTTTTATTTTCCTAATATCATCTACCTACAAATTCTGCTTTTGGCATGTGTCTGTGTGTGTGTGTTTGTGAAAGGTGAGAATAGAAGAGCAGAGAGCTTCAGGCTGCATATACTCTGTTTATACCCGCTGGCCAGGCAAGTGCTTGGCAGAGAGGTCTGCAGCAGCTGCACTGGCATGCCTGAGCAACCCCCCCCCCCACACACACACACACACACCCCAGCTGATGTTTGTGCTGGAGGACACCCACAGCTCACTGAAAACTATGGCTGAAGGGATGTTTCAACTTCTCAGACAGTGCCTGGACTGTTGTTTCTGTCTCCATCCACCCCCCCACCCCCCTCATCCTGTCCAGTCATGCACAGTCTGCTGTGTCCTCCAAACAGCTTTGCACTCTTGGAGGGTCATTGATTTTTTTTTTTTTTTTTTTTGTTTTCTTTTTTGCTGCGTCCTGCTCCCTTGTGCTCTTTTGCTGAGCACAGGCTGGCTGTATGGCGAATCCCTACTGATCCTCTCCACAGACCCAGGAATAGTTCATTATATCAGGCCGCTCTCTGCTGACTGACATAACGTTCTACAGACAAAGTAGATGGGCTCCTGCCGTCCTCCTCATTACTGCAAAAAACAGCCTTACAACATTTCTCTCCATTGCGTATATCTTTATACAGTTTAATAGGTTTTAGCAAAACACACATTAATTCATCAATAATGAGTATGGGGCTCTGGCATAGGATTATGTGTGACTTGTGTGATCTTTGTGGATATAATTCCATCTCAGAGGCCAGATCTGTTTTTTCAGTTCTTGGTTTATATCCTCAGGGGCAGGATTTTCAGGTTGGGTAGATTATTCCACATTAAGCTGCTTGGTATCAGATAATTCTACAATGATGAAATCCTCTGTGGTTATGAATTAAAATGGGCTGAGCTCTTCTGTTGTTGTTGCTCATAAGACTTCATATGTAGTTTACTGAATGTACCTTTTTGGTGAAATTAGTTTCCATATATCACAGCTGTCAAGAAGGAGGAAATTTGTTTTCTGGTCCAACATTTACCAAAACATTTCCTTTTGAATCTGAAACTACTCCATCCTCAGCAAAAAATAAACTGATGATGCAAAAAGTGTTCAGAGATTAAAAACACATCCAAATCTCTTCTTTTCAGTGCACTGAAGCATTTAGGCTGTTTTAATGCAAAATACATCAGCATGTGTTCCATAAAATATGAGTCCATCAGAGTTTTTAGGAGCAGCGTTCAGAGCAGACAAGAGGGAGCCAGGAAACTGTGACAGGCGTCTGATGAGTCATCTCGCGTCTTGTTTTAAAGGCGGTCAGTAAAGCCACGCCAGCTGGACAGAGGTTTGCCGCTGGCCCGTCATTCATTGTCACACCAAGAAGATTGCACTTCAAGATAAAGATTCTGATTGGAGTTTGCTGTGGTTTAACTGACATTTATTTTCATCTACAAATTTGAGTCATCGTTGTTGTTTGGATGAGTGAATTTTATGGGGCTCAGAAAGAGTATGAACAATCAGACTGCTAGAATTATGTCTTATTTCATATATGCTTAGCACTGGTGGCTCATCCAGTTCTCAGATTTGTGTAAACAGTTCACTGATTATAAACATCAGTACAGGTTTCATTTTGTCATGCGAACCTTTGTAAGCATGAGGAGTGGCTGCTTTCATTACTCCAAACAAAGTGACACTGTCCACAAGTAGAGGTCAGCAGCAGTCTTTGAGACATTTTGTGGCCATGTGAATGATAACCTTCATGCCAGTTAATGAAGAAGCTGTGTGACGTTACTGCTCTTTCGCACCAAACAGTGGTACCATAAAAATTCCTTTGGACACCCAAGCAGGGGGTGCTGGGAGCTTGGTGATGTAGTGACTACTTGCATGGCTATCATTTTGTTTTGCCTGTTTTGGTTCTTCACTGCAATGCTGCTGATTCTCAGTTAACAGAACTGGTATCAAATTGGCTAGTGCAACACAGCTAATTAAAGCTGGGTATCAATCCTCCATACTTTGAATACCAAACAAAATGTGGCACCTGGTATTGTTTGGCACCACATGTCTGGTCATATTGGTAACCTTGCTGACTTTTACTTTAAATCATATCATTTGAATAAAAAATTTGGCCATCTTTTTGACAAACTTTTACACATGGTTGGTTCGTGAAAGCAGCGAATTATGTTTTAGGCACTTTTATAGCTGCTTCTATTTTAAACGATTTACATTATATAACTTAGTATAATGTATAAAAATGGGTTTATAGAAATAAATATTTATTTTTCCCACAGTGAGGTATTGAAAATGTATTGTTTGGGTGTTCCCTCAAAGGTCACCAGAGACAGTATAGTTTACAAATCCACACGTCTAAACTCACAAAACTTTAACTCTGTGAGATATCCAGATAAGCCTACAAAGAATCAACCAATTGCTCCTCAAATAATTCTGTAGAAGGCAGAGAATGAATAAATGGTATCCTCAAAAATCTTTGAAATAGCCTACTTCTTCATTTTTTTTCCCGGTAAAACTAAGACTAGAGATGGGTCTGAAATTGTTCATTATTATAAAAGGCGTGGTTCAGCCATTGTGCAATGTGGAGTACAATCTGTTTATGCATGCCCAGCATTGGCCCACTAGGTCTGTGGGATTGGTGTCAACAAGTTGCCATAAGGCCCAGTAACATGTGGCAGGGAAAAGCTGCAGGGGATTATTCTGCTGGTTCTCACTCTGTCTCTTCCAATTATTACCACAATTACTGTCAGCAGACATAACCTAGAGATGCTGTACATTGGTGAACAATGGCGTGCTATTTTGTTTTTGTTAGACTGTCACAACAAGGCTGCAGTTACAAGTGCACTATAGCTCCTACCTACAATCAACAAAAACATCACATGAGAGAATATTCCACATGTTGTTAAAAGCTGTAATGAACACTAGGCAAGAAGATTATGCTGCAAGTGTCCTTTGCTTTAATTGTAAGGCATCTTAACCCTTCTGTTATGTTGCGGGTCAATTTGACCCTGAACAAAAGAATTGTCTCATATTAATTTTTCAACATCACTCCATAAAACTAAAAAAAAAAAAATGTAAAATAAAATTTTTAAAACAAATCAATGCCATGTAAAATGATTGTATTTTATATGTGGGTCTTTCCAGTGTACATTAAAAAAAGTTTTAACATGCATTTTTTTTTTTTTTATGAAAAACGACTGAATTATCCTCATTGAACCCAGGATCTGTGAGAGGTAAAGAAAGCCATTGAACTAGATATTGATTGAAATGGTTAGTATTGGAGCTAATATAAACAATCTTTATAGGGATTTTTTGTTTTTTGTCACTTTTAGATAATTAAACAAACTGACCTAGGAACATCATTGCTGTTCCTTAAATGAGAAACGAACATAACAGGAGGGTTAAGAGAGAACTCATTTGAAGTATTCCAAGTTTTAGATAAGTAATTTCACTGTTTTGAAGCTATACAGCTCTCACCGTAGCATGAGCAGTTGCAAATTTGTGCTGCTGCAGAGCAGACTTATAGGTCTTTACTAACAAACAAATTATGCAAAAATATAATACTGCACAGAAACATAGACTAACCTTGTTTTTGTGACTATGACTTGCATCTTTAAATGGAATGCATTTAAATGATTGCCCAGGTTGTCTAACATTGGGTTTACACTGGGTCATTTGTGCACAGAAACTAGTGCTATAGCAGCTAACCATTCCATGAACAGGGACTTGAGTTGAGGTGTCCAGGTGGTTTAGGGGATCAAGGCACTGACTGACTGGCAGTGTTTGATAGAGGCCTGCTTAAAATGCTTAAAATAGAAGCCCTCAAAAGTAGTTTCTCAAAAACAACTACTGGAATGAAGTATACATGCGGTAATATTTTTTTTAATATATTATACTGTTCACATTGTTTCCTTTAAAAACTATTACCTCTCAGTGAAATTCATATTTTCCTTAGCTTGGGGAAATAACTTGACTGACAGTGAAACTGACGGTACAAATAATTTTTCACTGGAATTAAAAGTTCTTGAGATTTTAGAGTTCTTTCCTGTCATAAATGAAACAGATAAATCAAACCAGGCTGAGGTTGTATATTAGAGATCTTTCTGGGTCACTTACCACACTGACACATGGATGCAGCAGTTTAATCATGCTGAATTTTCAGATAAGGCTCATGCTGTACATATTCTGTCATTCATTTTTATAATCATGAGAGTCACTGCCAGACAAATAAAGCAGAACTATTTAGCTTCAATTTCTCGGAAAAGCAGGAGACACACCTTTCACGTCCTGTTACATGAGATCATTTACTACTTCTCTTTGGTAGCATTTGTTACGCCAGTATGAATTGCATGGTTGAACACTGCTGGCTTGTTTGCTCAGATTCGTCCTATTTTGGACATTTAACAGAGGCATCCTTTTAGACAGTAAGAAGATGGTAGACAGGAGCACAACAAGCTGACACAAGTTGTCCAAACAATGGATTGTGGACTAGGAGGGCCTCTTAGTCTGGAGATCTCCACAGGAAGTACTGGTTCAAAAGGTTAGCAGAGGTCTCATCTGAAGGGGGGGGGGAATTGATCTCTAGGAACAGGAAAAGTCAACCAGAGGTCTCGTCATCTCAGGTTCTAAGGGTTAAAGATATATTAAGACACCCAGTAAGAATCTTAAGCAAATTCCTATTTAGCATGTGCTGTTTTGAACGTCTAAATGAATGTTGTGTCTGTCACAATTACCCTAACTGGCAGTGTACCGTAGGGCAGCAGAACAACTTAAAATCACAAAACAAGTGCATATTTACACACAAGCAGACATGCAGAACACTGTTGTTCATCTGGAGTCATGTTTCTGGTTACCTGGGGAATTTAAGTATCATACAGTATCATACTGACTCTCCTTTTAGGTCTGTTTGGTCTCCACAAGCTTCTGAGAAAAAATGCTCTTAAGTAGGCTCTTAAGCAGATAGCATCAGGTAGATGTTTGTCTATTTTGAGTAAGGCGTGTAGTGTAGAGTGGGTTTATTAGAGCTGGTTTCACTCAACATATGTTCCTTATGTTGTTGGAAACTAAAGTATAAAAGCACTGTTCATGAGCCACACAGTGAATTTGGTGTAAAAATACAAACGGATGGGTTAAAAGTACCTGAACAACTCCCTTTATCAGAAAGAACCTGCAGTTGGGTTATAATTCTGTTACTTTGTCACTTTAAGCGATACATTGTACATAGTGTAGACCAATTCAGGGCTTGCATATGCTCTTCGCTCACATCGTCTCATGAACACTGAGCTATATTTGCTCCTTCACGGAGTGTCCAGCACTGAACTGTTTCTTTAAGCTCACCCAGGGTGTCAATTAACAGGAAGAGAGGGGAGCTTTAGGTGTTGTGTGCAGCACATTTACACTGGTTGAACATGTTTTGTTTTGTTGCATGTTTTGCAGTAAATGAAATGGAGAAGTATTGGTGTCAGATGAATAGGGGTTAAAGTGATGTGATGGCTGGAAGATTTAATTACAGGAAAAAGCATGCATAGGGTTTCAGGTTTAGGAGGGCTCTATTGGAAGCCAAAAATAATCCCCAATCAGCCAGAGTAATCAAGTGTGTCACACCAGGCTGCCACTCCCTTCCCCTGACAGGCAGGCACACACAGCCGGCACAACGCGTCACACAACCTTTCTTCCATTTCAGTCTCACAGCTCTCCATGGCAGAGGTGAGAACTCAAGCAGGTGGGCAGGGGGCTTGCAGAAAAGAGAAAAGCAGCCTTTATTGCAGATGCCAATATCAACAGTGCCCAGAGCCAGCGAGTAGACAGAAGTGCTGCCTGTCCTTCAGTAGCTCAGTGTGTGTTCTACACCGCAGAAAAAGGAACGGGACAGGAGGTGGCAAAGGAAAGCCAGGCAGGGTGGTGCCTACCAGCCACACTAGTCAGGACAGGATCCATGCTTTTCTCGAAGTCCATCAGTGTGAGAGAGAGCAGTTGTGCTGTCTCCTGCCTTTTTGGAATTAAAAGTTGAGAGTTCTATTCAAGTTATGCTAGGTTGAGACTGGCGTGGAGACAACTTCTCTGCAATAACGGTAGGTTTGTGTCTGTCATCCTCTCTGTAACTGTGATATGGGTTGATTTGCTTTTTGAACTTGGCCTGGCATCCCTAGCATTCTTCATTTAAGTGAGTTGATCTGCAGATGTAGTTGTAACACCAGATGACATTTAATGTTTTTTTAGTTTTATTTCCAGTTTGTTTCCTATGCTGTCTCTGACATTTGGCGACTATGCTATGAGGCCTGAGCCAGATGGGTTTCAGCTCTTGTCCTTGTAGATAATAGATGGCCCCCCTTCATTTTTCAGTCATGTGCAGTCATTGCAGCAGATGATGTACAGCTACTCCTCCTGAGCTCCCCATTCCTCTCCCTCGTTTGTATAAAATGCCCTTGAAAGCAGCAGGTGGACCCACAGCCTGTCATGACCACTCAGCTGGGATCTCAGACTGCATAATTTGCCCTGTTGGTCATTCTCAGAGCAAACAGTGGAGGGTACTACCCATCAGTAACTTTGGCAGGAGCACTGCCCACTGGTTGCTAGTGATGAGCAATAGATAACAGGGATGGGATGAAAAAGGGGTGAGATGGGAAGAAAGACAAGCTGCGGTGGAACTGTGGGGTTATGTGGCCTTTCTTAATTTCATCTTTATTTCCCTGTTCACCACAGGTCTGGTCAATTCATCATCTGGCTGTTGTTGGTGGTGGTGTAGACAAGGTTTTTGTTATCACAAAAAGTGAAATTCAAAAACCATTTCAGTTTGATTCAATACTGACTTGTATCGGAACATCTACAAATCCAGCACAAATGAGTAATCTAAATCTGCTGATGAAAGCTGTGTGATACTGTCAAAAGTAAGTGGATCTTGAATTGAAATAGTTTGGTTAGGATAAAATATGAATAATATGTTTAACTGCATTAATATTAGTAAAATGCAGCAGTGCTTTCAGCACATAAACAGAGTCAGAATCCTACAGTGGTGATGTAGTCATATTTTTAGTCTTTGTGTCATGAACTGTGTGTTCCTCAGCAATGCAGAACGCTTTCCTCTTTTCCATTTACCTCACTGTTTTTGTCTTTCTTCTCCCCCTTCACACTTAATTGGTGTCCAGCTATTCTCAGACACAGTCTGAGCACGCTCAGCCGGCTGCTCTTCCTGGAATAGCAAAATGTTTATGAATACTAATGAAGCAGCAGCTCGTCCTCCAGCGCGTCAGGTTTACGTCACTGCGAGGCTCTCATCTTTTTCTGTGCAAACTAAACATGTCAGGATTTGTTGTGTGTCCTGTGGGAGGCGAAGACATCTTGACTGCACTTGATGAGAGTGAAGAGTTGTTTGTGGAGGTAAAATTCTCTTTCATTAAATGGTATTCAGTATAATGTAGTAGGCTAAATCTGATTGTCATGGAGTTCTTTTCCAGACAAAGTCTCACCCAGGACTTTGTGAGCTGACCCGTGAAGCAGTGTCACACTCTGTATCAGTGGAGGACATCTGAAAATGCTTCCTGTCTTGAATCATCAGATAGCATCAGGCTAGCTCAGATTGTCTGCACATGCATTCAGACTTGACAATAACAAACTCTGAAGATAGGAACTGACGATAAAAATCAACCCTGCTGTGGAGCATAAAATAGAAAATCAATAAAACCAAGCACCATATAAGGATTTGTGCCTGGGGAAGACATTGATTTTTGAGTCAGAGGCAGAGCTATACCTACCGTATTTTCTCTCCTAGATTAAATCTGACAAGATTACTTAAAGGATTATTCAGATTTTTTTTTTTATAGATGGTATAGTATGTGTCTTTTTTAGTCATTTTGCTTAACATACCAATTAGTAATAACACTGCACTTACAAAGGTAATTGCTGACATCTGGGAATGAAGTGATATTGTTAAAAACTACTAATGAACTAATTTAGTCTTCCCAGGGATCACAGCTTACATGGATGCTGGCAGAGACACAGCATCTGTCTGGCCATAAATGCAACATATTGGTAACTGTGTGATATTCAGCTTCTCTAGGTATTTAGGACTGACCAACAGTATTGTTAACTTAACTACTATAACAGCACTGGAAGGGCAGGGCTACATACTGACATTCCCACACACACAGGCAGGCAGCAGCTGCTCCTGACTGGTTAGCTACATGCTACACTGTGTGGTGGTTAGGTAGTGTCCCCTCTGTCCCCTCACATCGTCACACACTTCATAGCCATGAGGCCATACTTCACACAGATGTGGACCCCTTACTCCTGTACTGCATTTTTTAGTGGAAGGTGGATCTTAGAGCTTTACAAGTTATTAAAAAGTCTTACATGTTATTTCTTCATTATTATTGAGGGCTGTTGAAAGATTGTGAAATTACACACATTATAATATACCAGTGTGATTGGTACTACAGTGGATTCTGCAGAAGATGGTATTGTGTGGCGTTTCAGTCAGTACCATCACATCTGTAGCAAGATGTTAGAACAGTAATAGACCTGATAGAAATGATGGACAAGACTATGAAAATAATAATAACCTGAAACTATCCTTTAAATCTACCTCAGATTCTACCTCTGAATTCTCAGTATTTACAATGCTGTGGCTTAATGGTGTTGGTTAGGCACTAAAGCCAACAGGCAGCTCAGGAAGAGGATGGAGGAAGCGTTACAGCAGGAGGATTAGCAGAGATAAGCTGAATAACTGCACCCTGGTCAGAGGGGCTACCACAGCAGAGCATAAACACTGAACAGATTCAGTGCCATATGGTCATCAACACCATTATCAACAACTGTGTTTTCATATGCCACCTCCTGACTCTACAGTTTGCTGGTTTTATATTGTGCATGTGATTGGACTTAATGGGTGCACATATGAATGGAAGGGAGGTAAGCAGTGTGTGATTTTTCTTCTGTGTCCTCTGCACTGGCCAGGAGCAACATGCATGTGCATAATGGCAGCCAGTGGTTAGTTAATCCTCCCCCTCTCTCACTCTCTCTCTCTCTCTCTAATAGGCTGAGAGGGCAGGGCCACCGCCTCCCTCTGAAGGCCACACGTGGGTGAGTTCTGAGCTCACGGGATTACAGCGTTGAACTGGACCCAGAAACCTTAAAGCCAAATATACAGTCAGCCTGCTGTGTTGGGGGGAGGAGATGGGTGCTGCCAGGCCAGACTTAGTTTGGGATGTGGGTGATGCAGGCAGCGGATGGCTGGAGCATAAGTGTAGTCGTCACCTAGATCTGTGTTTTCATGTCAAAGTTAACTTACTCTCTGGTGTTATAACAATGCTTACACAGGAAAGCATTCATAGCTGCACTCAACTGTTTTAACAGCATGCCTGTTGTTGGTGAACATTTAGCTCTGACTCATAATTACGGTGAAGTTCATTGTAAAAGAAATCAGATCAAAAATAAACATTTTTTTACTTGTTTTTTTCCCAGTTTAGGAAGTGTCACAAGGAATTCATAAAATATGGTTTAGGTTAGGCTATGAGTGTGTTTTTGTGTGAAATATCAAGGAAAAGTAAACACATCTTTTCTCATTCATCTCATATACAAGTCTTTGTTGGTTTTTTCAGTTTTAAAACAGAGACCACAATCTGAGCCGAAACCAAGTGCACTGAGTTACCATGAACATGCTAATCATGCTTTATTTACTACTTGCAGATATTATAGGACAACAGATGAAATAAATTTGCACATACGGTCTGTATAACCTTTATGCAACTTAGCAGACATTAATATAATTCTCTCATTCTGACAAAAAACTTGATGTGGATAACATTACCTTTCTTTCTAAATGCATTTGCTCTTGCAAATTTGTGACTAACAAAGATAAGACAGTGTTACTAAAACAAAGCAGTGTCAGCCTGGGGCTTCCATGAATAGCCTATTCTAATGATAGATCAATGTGTATGTCATTTTTGAATTTTCAAACAGTTAATCATTTAACTTCACAATATCAGACCCAATTTCAAGCATTATTTATGGCCAGCATATTTTCAGCAATAGCAATTTTATTTATATTCTGTCACTGGAAGTTTTCATGTTTCTGTAGACAGTAAATACTCCTTGAGCAGCTTCTTTTTTATGAATACAACAGAATATTATATATATAATAATTATGTTGCTTTCTGCTCTGATAGCTTTTTCTATCAAACACTAAAAAACCATAATCTGAATTTCATTGCTGGCACTTTCCACTGAAATACCACTAACAATGAAACCTGTTGATGCTATTGCTTGAAGAACCCATAAGTAATGCCAAAATAGTTTGTTTGAATGAAAATCTGTTTTTTGTGAAAGCAATAAATTAAAGGGTTCAAGAGGATCTATAAATACACAGTAAATTGTTAATAATAGCACTCCGAAGTTCCTTGGGCTCCAAGTGACATCTTTACCTTGTTTTGTATGACCAACAGTTTAAAATCTAAATATATTTAATTTATGATAATATATAAAAAAGAGAAAATGAACAATTCCTTACATTTGTAAGGAATTGTGGTGAATGTTTGCTGGTGTGGTGAATGTTTGGCATTTTTGCTTGATGAATGATTGATGAATGATTTGTTTTAGAATTACAACATAGATTAAAGACTGATTGTGTCCCTTCATGTGGAATGACACGATTGGACACTCACATGAATGGAGTAGCCTCTGTGTAAAATGGTGCCATGTAACTGCATATTTGTCAGAATGTCCTGTGGTTCCTCTGCCTGGTGAAGCTCCTTGTGCTTCTTGTGCTGCTGTTGTTTTCAGAGCAGGCCATAGCATCTGGGGAGGTGGTCAGACAGACACATTTGTCTCCAGCTACCCCGGTCCCACAGATACAATTTACTTGCCAGGCAGAGCAGATGAGGCAGTGTCTGTCAATTACTCTATTTTTGTCCCTGCTGGATGGTCATGCAATATGTGAAATGTATCACTGCATTGGGAGTGTCCTGCTATCACCCCGAATGAAGCAGGAAGATGTGGAGACTCTGGACACTGCGTGGACTTGGATGATGGTAGAGGGGTTCAGAAGAGGAGAGTAGGAGTTCTGACACCCTGCCTCATCCTACTGAGCGTTAGAACTGATGTAGGGATTAATGCAATGCATTCACTGCTATTTCCACTGTAGAGACTCTCGACAGTATGACAGGTGTGTCTGGAACACATGCCCTGGTGTTGAGTTCTCTGCAAACTCACTGTGAAAGCACTCAGCCAGCTACTCTAGAAGGAAGATACAGTAATAAACACATGAGGTCCAGTGACATAGACGCCTTATCTGACTATAATAAAACAAACAGTAACAGTAACAGTATTTGTCTAAAATTGTCACATCTTAACAATCTCACTTATCTCACTTAAATTAAGGTCATGTTTAAAGTAATCATAGCCTAAATAATCGTTTTAGTTATTCTTGTCATGTACCCAGTATAGAGTATTCAGGTGTTGTCGTTCTATACACGCACCTCAAAGGCCATGAGGGGAACCTGATGAAAAGTCCTTTGTTTGAAAAGATAGTAAGAAAGAGTTCAAAGATGCTATCACAATATTTTCTTTATTACTCACTTGGTAAGGTGTGAAGGAGCCACTAAAGTGTCCCATTTGTCAATGTAAAAGAACAATCACAACTGAGTGTATGGTTCAGCTTGAATCTGTCACAGAGCCACGGCATGTTGATGAATACTCCTTTAGCATCTGGCACACATTCAGACTCATGTAAAAATACACAATTTCATTCTTAACCGTTGTAAGGTCTGGCTATTAACTGTCAACACAGAGATGAGAGGGACACAAATAACCCAAAATTTGATCAAAGGCAGCTGTCTTAAACTATTCCTTTTTGTACAGATGAACAGATGCTACAGCTTTATCTTAAGCTTTACTGTCATGCTTAATGCTAAAGTGAAGCAATTGGCTCAGGTAATACTGAACTGGACATGTTTAAATTAGTGTCCACTTTAAATTAAACTTTTGATTTGATTGGGCCAGACTTTGTAGCTGCTTTGTGTATCACTTGCTTGACCCATGAGACCCAATCTTTCTCTGCTGCACTGAACTTAAATCTCCACCATATGGGAGATGTTTTTCTCCTTTTTATTAAGCTCTGTAATGGCTTATAAGACAGCCATTGTGCAACACCTCCCTCTCTAATCATATTTGTTTTATACTGTAATTAGGTTTACTATCCATAAAATATAGTCTTAAAGAATTTGTTTTCTTGAGTCATGAATGCTCCAAAGATCTATGCTTCACCTTAGGTTACAGTGCAGACATTTACAATGATGGCATATCTCTACTGAAACCAAAGCTATTAGCTGTTTTATCTCAATGTTTTACACTGCATGGTTGCCCTGGTTTGATAACATCTTTGGTCCTCTTGATACACGCCCATTATTTGGGTAATGATGTCATTATATATGGATAGGGCCCTTACTGCTCACTTTCTGGGCTGAGACAGGGGAATAGGAGTAGGGGGAATCTCCCTAAACATCAGCACAGAGATGGGAGGGGATGTGAGTAATTTCCTATTAACTTGGTTGTTTATTTGAAGGATCGCTCTGTAGACTGACTGGCCAAGCAGCTGTTGCTTGTTCTGCATTGTCTGTTATAAGACGATGTTAGTGATAGTGATCATATTAAGCCCACTCTTCAGGCCTTTTATCAGCAGTTGTAAAGTAGTGAGTATCAGACATTGTATATGTCCGATGCTCATGGTTTTGAAGATTGACGTCTGAGGACAGTTGTACCAAGGTAAAGCTCACATTACTGCAGCCATACCTCCATAGTCATACAAGCTAAAATGAGCAGGGGTTTCCCCAGGCCTGTCCTTGCCGCCCAGATCCTCTTGCTATTAATAAAGCCTATCTGATGCTATGACCATCAGAGCTTGCTCAATCTCTGTTCCATCTTTACTTCTTACTTGTTGCCCCTTCCTGTTTAAGACCCTCCCCATCTGTGGGGCACTAGCGCTCCCGCTGCCACACGACCCAGTTTCCTTTGGAGGAGTTCCCTCCCTCTTCCTGCGAAGGCCCCTTCTGGTTAGGTTTTGAAGGCCAGAACCAGAGAGGTGTCAGAGAGTGAAGCTGTGAGGTTGGGCTGCAAAGCTACATTTTGCCCATGGATGAATTAACAGAGAGCAGGGTGGTAGTGAATCTGGTGTAGGTTTCAGAAAGCAACATGTGGTGTCTACAGTGTGCCTCTGACAAGACTCCGTCCTTACTGGAGCTGAAATCAGATAGCTGGTAAGCCCAACTAGTTGTATGATGGTGCTGGGTTAAGAAATGAATACTTTTAACATGTTTAACATGCTTAACATGTTTTTCTTTATTCAGGGACTACTGCCAGAAACAAAAGAGGGAGCATTTTATGTTCAACAAAATTGCTGTAATCTGTTATTGAATGAATTGCCTTTAATGCAGTGGATTTTGTGTCAAAGTAGAGCTACTGCTCAGTTGTGATGCAGTAAAGGATTGCAATTTTCCTCCGGTGGAGGTCTTGACACCAGAGCTGTCCTCATATCATCTGCCTCTATTGGATCTGGATATCTAAAGAGGGAAGGTGAGGTGTGCACCTTTAATATGGGTGTAATTCTGTAAAAAAAAAATGCTGATACCAGTTTTAGAATCACATCTAGCACCTGTGTCTGGTATCAGCCTTGAAATGGCTGGGAGAGGTGACATTAAATGGGGCACTTCATCAGTTTTACATGTCAAAGTTCATTCTCAGTCACAGGATACTATGCAGCTTGTGAAAACAGCTGTATAATGTCTTCTCTGGTCTCTGGAGGAGTCTGAGACAATTACTCAAATGACATCATAATCTCGGGTTGGGCTTGGAAGCATTTAAATGTTTCATAGAAAGCCTGTGTTAAAATGATGAGGTGGATGACATGGACATTAACTAGAAGGGAAGGGTCTAACAAAAGATATTATGATTCCAGTGTCGGAACGTGGGAGCTTGATCGAAGATAAAAGTCTGGATATCTCAATTTTGACAATCTGACTAAATCTGTGTCCTGCAATCTGATTCCCTGTGTTTCCATACTCATACACTTTTTTAGTCACATTTTTATTTTACTGATGCTTTTATTCAACCACATGAATACAGACTATATACAGTTGCAAGAAAAAGTATGTGAACCCTTTGGAATTACCTGGTTTTCTGCATAAATTGGTCGTAAAATGTGTTCTGATCTTTCATCTAAGTCACAACAATAGACAAACACAGTCTGCTTAAACTAATACCATACAAACAATTATATGTTTTCGTGTTTTTATTGAACACACCATGTAAACATTCACAGTGCAGGGTGGACAAAGTATGTGAACCCTTGGATTTAATAATTGGTTGGACCCTCCTTTGGCAGCAATAACCTCAACCAAATGTTTCCTATAGTTGCGTATCAGACCTGCACAACGGTCAGGAGAAATTTTGGACCATTCCTCTTTATAAAACTGTTTCAGTTCAGCAATATTCTTGCGATGTCTGGTGTGAATCGCTCTCTTGAGGTCATGCCACAGCATTTCAATCGGGTTGAGGTCAGGACTCTGACTGGGCCACTCCAGAAGGCGTATTTTCTTCTGTTGAAGCCATTCTGTTGTTGATTTACTTCTGTGCTTTGGGTCGTTGTCCTGTTGCATCACCCATCTTCTGTTGGAGCTTCAGTTGGTGGACAGATGGCCTTAAGTTCTGCTGCAAAATGTCTTGATAAACTTGGGAATTCATTTTTCCGTCGATGATAGCAATCTGTCCAGGCCCTGAGGCAGCAAAGCAGCCCCAAACCATGATGCCCCGTCCACCATACTTCACAGTTGAGATGAGGTTTTGATGTTGGTGTGCTGTGCCTTTTTTTTTCTCCATACATAGTGTTGTGTGTTCCTTCCAAACTAGATCCAAGAAACTCAACTTTGGTTTCATCGGTCCACAGAATATTTTGCCAGTAGTGCTGTGGAACATCCAGGTGTTCTTTTGCAAATTTCAAACGTGCAGCGATATTTTGTGGACAGCAGTGGCCTCCTGTGTGGTGTCCTCCCATGAACTCCATTCTTGTTTAGTGTCTTACGTATTCGTAGATTTCGTCAACAGAGATGTTGGCATGTGCCAGAGATTTCTGTAAGTCTTTAGCTGACACTCTGGGATTCTTCTTCACCTCATTGAGCATTCTGCGCTGTGCTCTTGCAGTCATCTTTACAGGACGGCCACTCCTAGGGAGAGTAGCAATAGTGCTAAATTTTCTCCATTTATAGACATCTGTCTTATCTGTCTTACTGTAGACTGAAGAACATCAAGGCTTTTAGAGATACTTTTGTAACCCTTCCCAGCTTTATGCAAGTCAACAATTCTTAATCATAGGATCTTCTGAGAGCTCTTTTGTGCGAGGCATGGTTCACCTCAGGCAATGCTTCTTGAGAATATCAAACTCAAAACTGGTGTGTGTTTTTTATAGGGCAGGGCAGCTTTAACCAACACCTCCAATCTCGTCTCATTGATTGGACTCCAGGTTGGCTGACTCCTGACTCCAATTAGCTCTTGGAGAAGTGATTAGCCTAGGGGTTCACATACTTTTGTCCACCCTGCACTGTGAATGGTTTACATGGTGTGTTCAATAAAAACACAAAAACATAGAATTGTTTGTGTGGTATTAGTTTAAGCAGACTGTGTTTGTCCATTGTTGTGACTTGTATGAAGATCAGAACACATTTTATGACCAATTTATACAGAAATCCAGGTAATTCCAAAGGGTTCACATACTTTTTCTTGCAACTGTATATATATATATATATATATATATATATATATATATATATATATATATATATATATATATATATATATATATATATATATATATATCAATGAGCAGAAGTGCTTACTGATACTCCACATGCTACATTTAGACTTTTTTGTGGGTTTACTTTTAATTATTCTATTCTATCTTGTTTGGCCAAGGAGCAGTCTGAGCTTAGTTCTCAGTCTGCGAAAGAAGATGTGTTGAGTTTCCGCTGTTCCAATGTGGAGCAAATACAGCAAATAGCCTTGATTTTGATGAGTGGCAGCCTTCTTGTGTTAGCAAAGCGTAGCAGACAAGTGACCTGGATGTAGGCTGGGGCTGAGCCATTCACAGCATGCTAGGTTAGTGCCAGTGTCTTAAATCAGATTCAAGCAGCTACCAGTAGGTAGTGCAGGGAGTAGAGGAGCAGTGTAACATGGGAGATCTTGGGTAGGTTGAAGTCCTGCAGAGTAGCTGTATTCTGAATGAGCTGCAGAGGTTACATGGCACATGCAGGCATATCTGCCAGAGCAAATTGCATTGGTCTAGGCAGAAGATGAAAAGAGCCAGGACCAGAATCTGACCAGTAAAACTGAGTGAGAAGGGTCATGATTATACACTTGGTTAATAGAAAACATGTAAATAAATTTATACAGAGCAGATTTTTGTTTGCTCAAATTAAATGATTCTTTGTTCAGAATGAGGCTCTCTCTGTCTTGACATTGTCGGGAATAAATAGTTAAACGAAATCAAAATATGTATGGGCTACCAAAATAATTTATATTTATATCAAATAAGAGGACTTAATTTACTTCACTTTGGGATACCAACCTGCAAAAAGGGAAATTTGATAGATAGTTAGGTCATCTAGTTTTATACAGTGTACTATATTTATTCAATTGCAGGTCATTAATAATTAACTATAACCAAAATTATCAGTATCAATATCAGTATCTAGTAAAGTTGAAGGATTTGGGAGTTTTGAATTATAGAGGTTACCATATAAACAGAGCAATCCACACAATATGTAATCTAACTAAAAGTACTATAAACAGATGTATGTGAGTGTGTGTCTGTGTGTGTGAGTTGCAAATAGAGAAAAGACAACAGGGAGGGACTGAGACAAAGGAAAAGATGATGGAACAAAGTACTATGTATTCTTAGAACTGTGGACTCTTATTCCGTCTCCTCTGCCCTTTTTATCCAGTTTGTCTCTGCTGTACAATGGGATTTTTGGGGGAAGGATTTTATTCTTAGGCTGGATGACTGCTTGGCACAGACTGAAGAAGTCTCTCAGTTAGTCGACAGGTCTATAAGGGAACTGGATCAGTGACGCTTTGACTGGTGGGGTGACTCAGACTATGTGCTGCAGGAAGAAGAGTGGGTTTATTCAAATTTCAAGTGTCTTTTAGACTGCAAGGAAAAGGAGTTTTGCTGAAGCAGCTTGTCTTTGTTGTTTTTCCAATATAATGCATGGTCCTTTACTGTGGAAGTGCGGAACAACTTGTTCAGTAACTCTAATGCGACAAAACCAGTTAAATGAAGACATCAGCATGCTTTGAGGGCTATCAGGCTTTCAGTGTGACTTCCTAGAGACTTCTTCCTACTTTTGCTTCAAGCTGAGTGCCACATTTCAGGCATTGCTAAGCCTCTCTTCCACACCCTTCAGTCTAATTAAAGGGACTCTTAGTTACTCTCGGTCTGATTAGATTTGTTCCTTTTAGAATTAAAAATGTGTAGAGGACACATGGGGATTGGAATGAAGATCCATAGAGTGGATTTATAATGAGCACTGAGTGTCCATCTCAGAGAGAGAAAAAAATTTCTCGATCGAGGAATGTATCCCATGTATCCCAGAAGGACTCTCAGCCCACCTCATTGTGACTGGGTTAGATTAATATAAAGACTTGAAGCAGGGGAAAACAGCTAGCCTAGCTCTCTCCAAAGTTCATTCATCTAGCAATACCTCTGAAGTTTACTAATTAAAGATTATATTTTTCTGTTTAATTTGCACACAAAGCAACATACCCAACCCCCAGGCTGTAGCTGCTTTTGTATCTTTATTTTCTCTTGCTCACTGGGATTCATCTGTGGATGAATGATCACCTGAATGACAGCATGTCTAAATGCTGCTCTCTGATATTCAGTTTGCGCAGGCCAATGACAAGCATAATTTATTAAAGCTCATGTTACCTTGCATGTACTATGAACTTACTGCTCTGAACCCCTCCTCTTTTATTAGGTTTTATTTGAACCCTTATTATCTAACGCTGGCACATTCTCCCGCACTGATAGAGGTATTTGACAGATGACAGATTTGTCTAGATGGATGTCCTTGTTCTGAGCCTTTCCATTTCATACATCATAGGATGACAAACAAAATGAAATAATATTGATTATATTTTGCTTAAAAAAATGTTGCTTTAAAGTAGAAAAGCTCACATTTCCACTGTAAATTGTAACTGTCAAAATGAAGTACAGTAATGTTTTAAGTCTGGGACCATAACTACATAATGGTGTCACCTTACTCCTGGCTTTGTTTAATGACGCAGTTATTTGTCTTGCTCAGACTGTGCTGTTGATACAAGTCGAAATGGTACACAGGCCTGTGAATGTGAAGTTGTTTTTTCCTTCTCACAATGGCTTTATAAGCTACTGCTATGTGTAGCTAATCAGTGTAGAAAAATACGTTTTACTCATTTGCCATGTAGTTTGATCTCCACCTAGTTATAGAGAAGACTGGTGACTGGAGATTTTTACAGAAATCCTGCATCACAGGGTTGTATACCAAAAGTTGTAATCTGGGTCCAAGCTGCAACCCTTATCCCTCTCCCTGGGTTGGTCGCTCCACTTGTAATGGCATCAAGTTGGATGGTCAGGAGATATCAAGGTCAGCTGCACCAATCTGTGCACTTCCTTCTCTGACGTTGAAGACTGTGATATAGGTAATAAGTGCTTCTACAGGTTAAACGTGCCTTAGTAATTAAAGTAAAAACAATAACAAATGAAAAATAAAAATATGTTTTGGGAGCTACTGGCCTCTGCACGTTGTCTTTGCTAGGTTGATGCTGGTTCTTCTGTGAGCGAAATAAAGATCTTAATCATCTTAAAATGAAAAGCAGTTTCAGATAATCACTCTTGACATTGTGTCAAGTCAGTCTTTTTTCCTGAAAGACTGAGTTGCTGATAATGATTTTAGCATTTGTTGTGCTTCATGCAGGTTCTGCTTTCATAATTTATTTATATGTGTTTGATTTCTTCTAACCAAAATACAGTAGTACAGTCGTAGAGCTGCTGCTGATGACTTGACAATGGGCAGCACAAAAACTTTTTCTAGAAATTCATATGTATACCCTGACATCAGTGTCAAAGTTCACTTTTCCACCTGTCACATATGTCTTTCTGAAACACAAAGTGGTGCATGCCCAGAGGAAAAGGACTCAGCAAACTAACCCAGGGTGCTCTGTGTGTGTGTTGCAGTGTGGAAGGTGATGCTCCAGGGAGCGAGGTGGGTACCTCTGTGGACCCCATCAGTGGCTACAGTTGCGTCCCTGTGACCCACAGCGGTGGGCTCGGCCCCGACCAGCTCTACGGACACATCTTCCTACCTGGCCACCTGCGGCCACGCCGACCCAAGCTCCAGCACTCCCAGTCCATCCTCCGCAAGCAGGCAGAGGAGGAGGCCATCAAGCGCTCACGCTCGCTGTCTGAGAGCTACGAGCTCTCATCAGATCTACAGGATAAGCAGGTGAGGGGGGATACACAGGAACAGGGTTAACAGGGTTCATATATTTGAAACTTTTTCTTTTGAGTGTGCATCCCTCTTAAATCTCATGGAGATATATGTGTCATAAAATCTGTTGTTTTTCCAAATATGTCTACAGCCTACTTAGCTACTTATGAATAAACATTTTCCGAGGTTTACCGAACTGAAACAAATCAGACCCCAATTTAGGTTTTATCTCTGTTATGGAAATGACTTACAGCTAGATCACAACAACCACTCTCCAAAGAGGAGGCATGTGCAGCTGGACCAGATCCAAATACACCTAAAGAAAATTAGACTCGATCCAAAATGTTGTCAGCCCAAACAGACCAAAATACAAGCTCTCAGCTCTGAGTTGAAGTACATGTCATTTGTCTTGCACTTCAAAGTTCATACATCTTGTCTTGTCTTGTCTAAAAACATGTTTTTAGACAAGACCCACCATTTAGTCTGCTTGTATCCATTTCAGTATTACACATATTGAAACACAGACTTGAGACCTGCAGGAATAGAATGGGATCCACTATAAATAAAGTTGACACATGAATGCAGTAACTGTTGCATGATGTCATACCTTCTCAAAATATAACTGAATTATTTATTTAAAAATATGATAACTAACTGCCAATGCAATGAAAAAACATATTTATTAGCTATTATTATCATTTTTACATCTTATTTACAGAAATAACATTATCATACTACAAGCTGTTGTGAGGCTTCTCATGGTGCATAAATAATGGTCATAGAGCAGTAGTTTGGTTTGGCCTAAATTACTAAATCAGCTGCATCTGCTGGGAGGGCACTGGCCCTCTTGTAAATCTGCAAAAGTAATTGCTAGTTGCAGTGAGACCGCTGTTCCATGTGGTAAGCCTGAGCCCACTGACTGGCCTCTGCGGCTCTCACATGGAGCAAGGAAACATGGGGAGCTGAGAGACAGGCCTGCTGTAGAACTGCCCTGAGCACTGCTCTAGTTATTGTCAAGTTAAGTCACGTCAGTTTCATTTGTGTTTTCATGTAGTCCAATATTACAAAGCATGCAAATGACACCCTATGTCCTTCCATTTTTGATAAGGAAAAGCTCCCCCAAAAATTAAATTATTAAAGTATTACTTTAATGTATTGATCTATTTCTTTATGCATTTAATTAATATATACTATTACATTACACTTAGCTTAGCTGATGCTTTTATCCAAATCCTAGTTTATATCGTCTTAAAGCAGTAATCTATGACACCAACTTTCCTTTTCTTACTGCAGGTGGAGATGCTAGAGCGTAAATATGGTGGGCGTTTCATAACCCGGCATGCAGCCCGCACCATCCAGACAGCCTTTCGCCAGTATCAGATGAACAAAAACTTTGAGCGTCTCAGAAGTTCTATGTCTGAGAATCGTATGTCCAGGCGAATCGTCCTATCCAATATGAGAATGCAGTTTTCCTTCGAAGGACCTGAAAAAGTCCACAGCTCATACTTCGAAGGAAAGCAGGTCTCTCTAACAGATGATGGCACCAAAATTGGCACACTGGTCCAGTCAGAGCACGGTGGGGAGATGGGCATGCAAGCTAAAACCCCCACAACACAGAGTGACTTCACAGATGCTATCACAGAACTAGAAGATGCCTTCTCCAGGCAGGTAAAATCTCTAGCTGAGTCCATAGACGATGCTTTAAACTGTTGCACTCTGCACGGTGAGGACAACCAGCCAGAGCCAGGGAGAGGCCACCAGGATATGGACAGGGAGGTCAGCTGCAAGGTGAACCCCTCCCACAGCACTTCAGAACACAGCAAACTGGATGAGATGACGGCGTCTTACAGCGATGTCACCCTTTACATTGATGAAGAGGAACTGTCACCACCACTGCCCCTGTCTCAATCGGCAGACCGACCCTCTAGCACAGAATCAGACTTACGTCAGCGCTCACTCAACTCTTCCCAGGACTACTGGTCACTGGCTCATAAGGATGACAAAGGGGACACAGACACCAGCTGCCGAAGTACACCTTCTCTGGAGTGCCAAGAGCAGCGCTTGCGAGTAGATCATCTACCCTTACTGACCATTGAGCCTCCAAGCGACAGCTCAGTAGAACTGAGTGATCGTTCTGACCGCAGCTCTTTGAAGCGTCAGAACGCCTATGACCGGAGCCTCGGCAACCAGCAGAGCAGCCCCAAACACATCAGCCACAGCCTACCGCCCCGAGGGCCTTCCAGAGAAGAGGACAGCACACGCCATCGCCCACGAAAACTGGAGGCCCACCTGGCCATTAATGGCACCACAAACCGACAGAGCAAGTCAGAGTCTGATTTCTCAGATGGCGACAATGACAGCATTAATAGCACATCCAACTCCAATGACACCATCAACTGCAGCTCTGAGTCCTCATCCAGAGACAGCCTAAGGGAGCAGACACTCAGCAAGCAGACATACCACAAAGAGACTCGCAACAGCTGGGACTCACCTGCGTTCAGCAATGACATGATCCGTAAAAGGCACTACCGCATCGGACTAAACCTGTTCAACAAGTATGTATAGTCCACTACACACTACACAAGATCCATTAACAAACTGCTCACACAGAGTCAGACACAATGTGATACACATTACAAAGCCATTTATGATTTAGATAATATTTTTATGTCAAAGAACCCAACATGAAACTCTTCCATACAATAAATATGCACAAGACTATCCCTTCTGCTCTGTTCCTCCCTGCCTCTCTAAATCCTGTCCCACATCTGATACACATTTGGCTGGGGGCAGAAGTGCAGTGGGATAATCATGGATTTGGATTGTGTCCTCACTCCTTCCCTTTTTGTCTCTCTTTCTCTCTCTCCCTCTCCACCCTCCTCTGTGTCTCCAGGAAACCAGAAAAAGGCATTCAGTATCTGATAGAGCGAAACTTTGTTCCAGACACTCCAGTGGGTGTGGCCCACTTCCTGCTCCAGAGGAAAGGCTTGAGTAGGCAGATGATTGGCGAGTTCCTGGGTAACAGACAGAAACAGTTCAACCGAGATGTCCTCGAGTAAGTTTGTAGCCAGTAATGTCTGTGTAATTTCTGATGCATTTGTATGTAAGTGGATCATTTTGTTTCCGTCCTTTAGCTTCTCTAAAACAGGCTTTTGATTTGATCGGACTTGACAGCAATGCCAGTGGACAGAATTATATTTTATCTGCTTTCTAGGAGTATAAATGAATCAATTTCAAGATCTTTTATTGTCATATTCACAATAATTGCAGTGAAACAGTCACTGGCAATGACGTACGAAAAAACTATATATAGACAGGTTATGGACCTGCACAGACAATGCATCAGAACACCATCTATATCAGAGCCCACTGAGATTGGCAAGCATATCTAAAGAAATGTGTGTGTCTGTGTGTGTGTGTGTGTGTACATATATATAGGGCAGTTGATGGATGTGTATATATACAATGCAGTTGATGTATGTATGTATATATATATATATATATATATATATATATATATATATATATATATATATATATATATATATATATATATATATATATATATATATATATATATACATGTATATACTGATCCTCCCATAAATTATTGTGTGTTTTCACCAGCTGTGTGGTGGATGAAATGGACTTCTCGAGCATGGAGCTGGATGAGGCGCTCAGGAAATTCCAGGCGCACATCAGAGTCCAGGGAGAAGCACAGAAGGTTGAGCGTCTAATAGAGGCCTACAGGTAAGAAAAGCTGGGGACGGGTTTAATCTTTCAAACCAGCCTGGGTTCACTGATGGAACATAAAATAATCACCCCAGGTCATACAGTTTTTCCACAGCAACAACAACTTAGATCAGTGAAGGAGTATGTGACACAATCATCATTACTGGGTTTATTGTCCTGTCTAGTATTTACCACAAATGCCTTGCTTTGGCACCATTACAAAATCAACATTATCCTCCAAAACTGAGGTGGTACCTAAAAAGTTTAAGTTCTTTCAACACTCTGAGGCATAAGAGCATCACTGTAGTTGTGCAAAGTCATTTTAAATCAAGACTTGTCTGACCACATCATTGAAAAATAATGTAGAGGAAATTTGTTTTAAAAAGAGGAAAACCTCTCTCAGGCCAGTCAATGGATGTTGTTTGTCCATCATTTATTTTCTCCAAACCTCTGACTGAAAATTCCACTCATGCCCACGGAGAATTTGCTTTGATCATCACTGAGCAAGAACATTATGGTCCCAGTAAACACTGCGGTCACTGTTACATTGGGGAGATAACGATAACTGATCATCTGGCGCTCGCCTGCAGCCCAGCCCAGATATGATCATGAGCTCACTTTATGGTGAGTCAGAAAGCTGTTAAATGTCTGATGGCTGCAGGCTGTATTGACAGTCAGTGGTGCTGTCTCAGTGTTCTCTCTAGTGGAGAGCTGAATATCAATATAGGTATTAATGCTGATATTCTTCCACACAAATAGAATTTGCAGGGAACACTAACAGGGAAGCTCATTCGTTTATTTTCTATTGAAGCTAAGTCTTACTGAGACTTTGTTCTTTAATGACCATCTCTTTTCTGTCTTTCATGTCAAATCTTATGGTGCTGTTTTCTGTTCCAACTCGACGTTGAGTTCGGCTCACTTTTTGTGTAATATGTCTAAACCATATTGATAGTAGTGTATGGTTTTGAATTCCTATTCAAAAGGATGGAATCATTTTTGGACACATAAGTGTTGACCCTCTGGGTGGGCGTTTCCCATGACAACCTGACAACTGAGAGCCAGCTTTGCTAGGACACATGCTGTCAACTTTCATGGTGTGCTACAGAATCAAAGGCATCTTGATAGATAGAGGGGATTATTTCTGCTTTTTTTAACAAGCGACATAGTGTTATCTAACTGCCATTAGCAATGTAACCTGTGCCTTTGCAACATTTAACCTTCGGGAAGACCCATTATGATTTATGATCTTAAGTTTTTAGTCCATTACGCTAGCCATCATTGGCAGTGACTCCCATTAGGTGTTACTTTTGTTAATTTCACATTCAAATGTATATATTAGTTAGCTTGTTGGACTTGAGGAGATTATATATAGAGACTATATTTAAAGGCCAGAGATATTTCACCAGTCAATTACCAATATCAACATTGTTATTCAGTACCAAAACATCTCACAAAAATAGCCAGTTCAGTCTGACTTTAAAGTTTCTGTGTCCAATATCCTCTTTGCAGCCAACGCTACTGTATCTGCAACCCTGGTGTGGTGCGTCAGTTCAGGAACCCCGACACCATCTTCATCCTGGCCTTCGCCATCATCCTGCTCAACACAGATATGTACAGCCCCAATGTCAAGCCTGAGAGGAAGATGAAATTGGAGGACTTTGTCAAGAACCTCCGAGGTACTTTGTTCTCCCTGCCTGCACAACTTCCTGCTTACTGTCACAATACCATAATTATCCTCAGATGGAACTGTGAAGGTCCGAAGCTAAATATTTACCACAAATTGAGTTTTGTGCATGCATTTGGCCTTAAGTAGTGGCTCTGTCAATAATTGTTTTTTTTTGTATGTCATGGCCAAGAAAGCTTTAAGGCAAAGCATTTTTAATCACTCTCAACAGATTTCTAAGGTATTTGCGTGGGGCTTTATGGCATGATTAACTCATTTCTCTGCCTATTGGAGTGTCAGTAATTAAAGTACAGTATTGAGTGGATAAAAAATACTCATCCTCTGAGAGCTCTGAAGGACATTTCTGCCTGTACCGTAAGAAATATGTGCAGCACAGCAGTATGTAAGTAAATTCAGAGGTTTATCAGCTCCCATAAATGTGTGAATTAATGATTAATCCTCCTAGTTTCTCTCTCTCTTTTCCTCTCATCCTCTGACAGGAGTGGATGATGGGGAGGACATTCCCCGGGAGATGTTGGTAGGGATATATGAACGTATTCGCAAACGAGAGCTGAAGACTAATGAAGACCATGTGTCCCAGGTTCAAAAAGTGGAAAAACTCATTGTTGGAAAAAAGCCAGTAAGTTTTGAATTTGCCCTTGAGCTGGTGCACATAGAGTGTGACTACTTTTATTTTTCTCTCCATTCAAGGGCTAAATCTAGCAGGAACATGCAGAACCAAATTACTCAATGCACCTCTGCACTGTCACAGATAGCTCGAGCATATTCACAGCCCACATTCTCAGAAATGAAAGAGCATTCTTAACCTGAACCTACTCTCTTCGCTGTATGACACATCATTTCTTTAGGGCCTGAGCCCTTTATGTGGAATATGTCTTCTGCGCTAAGTGCTGGCCAAGAAAAGTGCAGTCTGACAAGCACTGTAATAATAGATGCGATAAATAGTTTCACACCCAATGATCTTGAAATTGTTTATTTGAGACCCCACCCTTCCCATCGGCCTATTGATGCCCTTTTCATTAATCTAATTGTACTTTAGTGACCCAAATTAGCAGAAGTCCACGGGACCTTGATGATCATAAAGTTTGATGATCATAAATATTTACAACATACAAAATATATTAATAGAAGTGCTTTGAGGGACACACATTTTTTTGCTGTGTCATCATAATCCTTTTTTTTTTTTTTTTTAATTTGGTCCATATTGTTTGTTGAATATTATGTGGAAGGTTTTCATTGATGTATTGTGAATTTACTCAGAATCTACTGATCCCTGTAAAATGAGTGAAAATGATGAGAATATATGTATCTGTCACTCCATAGATCGGCTCATTACACCATGGTCTAGGCTGTGTAAGTATTACTTTTTCTGCCATCTACATCTAAGGTTGAATGGATATATTTGTATAACACACAATGGCTTTATGGAACATTAATAATCGTTCATTTATAATAACATATGTAAACATTGTGGAATGTATAGTTATATTTTTGCCAGTCAGTACATTTAAAGCCTCCTGTGAGGCAGCAAGAGACCAACTCAGAAATGATCCTCTATTGTGTGTACAGGTACTATCTCTACCCCACCGAAGACTGGTCTGTTACTGCAGACTTTTTGAAGTGCCCGACCCCAACAAACCACAAAAGTTGGGCCTGCACCAAAGGGAGATCTTCCTCTTTAATGACCTTCTAGTGGTACGCAGACATTATTCTTCCACCTCACTGAGTGCACACTTGGGCATTCCACTGAAAGAATCTAAACCTGAGTATATGCTATGTTTTTTTCATAGGTTACTAAAATATTCCAAAAGAAGAAGAACTCAGTGACGTACAGCTTTCGGCAGTCTTTCTCACTTTATGGCATGCAAGTGCTGCTCTTTGAGAATCAATGTAAGTGCCATGAAGTGGTAGTTGCATGAGGAATGGAAAAAGAAAGCTTGAGAAAGAAGTCTAAACTCTGCCTTGGTGATCATTTCTTGGTGACCTGGCCAATCTCTGCATGAAGTGGACGTGGTTATAAAATTGTTAGTTTTGACAGGTGCCTAATTCTGGTTTTGGAAAGGTATGGAAGGGGGGGGTTTCAGACAGCGTTTGGTGATCCAACAAGAATTTCATTTGAAGCATACTGACACCTTAATGGAAGCAGAAGTGTTGTCTGTTATTGAAACAACCCTTATTTCTGTACTGTACCCTAGAGATCTGTGTCTTTTGTGTAGATATGGGTTAAAGTGTTGATATTGTCACTCTTCAGATTATCCAAATGGAGTCCGTCTGACCTCGGCCATTCCTGGAGCTGACATCAAAGTCCTCATTAACTTCAATGCACCCAATCCTCAGGACCGCAAAAAGTTTACTGATGATTTGCGAGAATCGATTGCTGAAGTCCAAGAAATGGAGAAGTACCGTATAGAATGTGAGCAAATGTGTTTCTCTACATGCTGTATCTGTACTTCACAAATATCCATCATTTAAATGGACTATAGTCTTCCATTAGTTCAAATATAAAATTACAAAACAGAGAAGTCTGGATTCCTATCAATGATGCATGTGTGTTTCCTGCACAGCTGAGCTAGAAAAACAGAAGGGAGTGGTGAGGCCCAGCATGTCACAGAGTTCAGGATTAAAGAAAGAAACAGGCAACGGCAACCTGAGCCGGTCAAGTCTGGATGACAGCTACGCCATTGGTGAAGGACTGAAGAGGAGCGCCCTTAGCAGCTCCCTTCGTGATCTTTCAGATGCAGGTAAAATACTCTCATGTCAATAATCTCAGAGTAGTCTCATTCCCCCTGCTAGACAAATTAGAGTGTATACCTGAGCTGGATGCTGGCATAATACTATTCGCTGCTTTTTGGATGTTAATTGATTTGGAAACTTGGAGGAAGAAGCTGAGTTCCTGCACAGTTTTGATTTGGGTGGTTTCCACTGCAAATGACAGTGCATAGTTTCTTGGTAAACACACCCTCTCAGCCATGAAGTAGTGAAGGACGGAGATGGAGATTGGTGTCTTTGCCAATGGGCCCAGGTGTAATTTACTAGAGGCTATCAACTAATAATCCTGCATCACCGGCAGCGCTATGTAGGTCACTGCGATCAATCTCAGTGTCTTAGCGGTAAGAGGAATTAATGTGCATTTGATTCAGGCAGGGTGTAGAGAGTTGCCACCTTTCTTCAGAGCAGCTCTGCACAAATACACTGACCTCACAACAGGGTTCAGACAAGTAAAGCAATATCAAAGAATAAAGTGAGCTGCTTGTTTTTGATCAGTGCTTTTGATGATTTTTGAATGTGTAGTTGCAGGCTTTATAGAGCCTAACTAATATGCATTTTGGACGCCTCTTTATCCTTAAGGCACTGTTTGTGCATCGCTCAGTTAAGATTTCATTTACAAGATTTGAGGGTGATTTTAGTGTACATAAAAGTGATTAATACAACTGATTGTGTGGGTTTACAACAAGGTCAACCAAGTTTACCACGGAGAGTGCTACTTAGCCAGAGAAAACAGTTGTCTAATGTCTTCTGTGTCTCAGGTAGAGATTTGTCATGTCACTGGTTTTATTCGGTAATCTCTGCTTGGGTTTTGAGATTATACTTTCTTAACATAAAGCATCTGATAAAAACTGGAGGGGAAGAGTATAAAAGGTGTGGATATTTCCCAGGCAGGGATGATCTAATGGTCAGCAGATTGCATTATGGCAAAAGTAGGATGCAGTGTTTTTGGAGCGTGACTCGTACTCAGGACTAAAATTCAGGATATCTCAGCCGCTGCTGCTTTGATTTCATTGGTTCTTTTCTAGATTAAGTCTTAACTTAATGGATGTGAAATGCTAAATTGCAGGTCTGTCCCTTTAATGCAGCCAAATTGCAAGCTTTTTACTGATGGCGAGGTCTCTTGCCAGCTGTCCCTCAAGTTGCTGTGTAGACACTTAAAGAAATTGTCAAGCCGTAGTCATCCCAGAGGCAAACCCTGCTATGGAGTTGTAGCAGTGCCTTTCTTTTTCCCTTTCCTTTAGATTTGCCTCCTTCCGCCATTCTGACAGTCTGCTGCTCTCTAGTCATATGCCATTTTTGTCACCTTAGGGTAATATTGCCCCAACCATGTCCTAGACAGAAGGGATATGTGTACCATCACATGTTAATTAGGCATGTCTAATTTGTCATGTTACATGTTCTGGGCAGGCAAGCGTGGGAGACGCAGCAGTGCAGGATCACTAGACAGCAATATGGAAGTAAGTAGGATGCAACTGCAGCTGAGCTGTCCTCTGACTTTATGTTGTTCACTCTGAACACACAAGTCTCTGTTTTTTTGTTTCTTTTTAGTTTGATTTTTTTGTTTTGGTGGTGTTTGTTGTGAGCATCTTGGTCACTGTGCATGCATTGGGATGAACTCTGTAGCTGAAACATTAATGCTTGGTGTTCACGGCATGACACGACTAATAATACTCCAGACTCACATTAGAGTTGCTCTGTGTTGTTGTTTGACTCTCACCTTTGAGTCATCCTGTCTTGTGTAGTGGGTTAGATTTTTAGCCATTTCCTTTTTTCGTTCACCTGAAGTAAACCTGACTGTACCCCGTCAGTTCCAGCTACTGCATGCTCACACAGTTTCAAGGGACCGCCTTGCACTGCTTCCTTTCACTGACCCCTGACCTGGACAAGAAGTTCCTCTCCTTTCCTTTCTTCATTGTTACACTTGGCCAGCAGTGTCTTGCAGTTAAAGGATACAAGCATGGAGGCACAGATGTGAAACTATTAAGTTATACACTCAATCTGCATGACCAGTGTACGTGGCTAGCTGAATGAGCGTGATTTCAATCGTTTATACCACAAACTTTTTCAATACTTCTGCGCTAGTTTGAATCAGAGTTTGAATCAGAGTCCTCAGAGAGGACATTCAATAATGACATCTTTATCCTTAAAGCTGTCATTATAAAAAAGGCCACAACCAACAGGTCCATCTCTCACTCCTCACTGTTTGTGGCACTCAGCCCATGTTCCTGCCAAACAAGTAAGTCTTAAAAAAATAAATGTAGTTTTATTTTTTAAATCAAGTGATTTTAGTCACTGTAGGTTATTTAGAAATAATCAAGATTACTGTTATTATCACAGCAGAATTAGGTTAGCTGTTAGCTAACATGTTTGCCTGGATTAGTTGGATTTTATCTGGTTTAATTATCAGTATTTAACATATAAAATTAGACTCACTGGTTCCACCAACAGCACACACACAGTACAGAGATGAATAATTTGCCCTCCATATTGAGAGAGAGAGAGAGAGAGAGTATACAGAAACCCTGCAAACATGCTGTCTTCTATCTGTCCAAGTAGTCTGATAGTCCAACAGTATCATAAATACTTGAGAAGTTTAGATGTGAATATTTTACATGTTATGCATGGATCCTAAAAAATCTGCTTAATTTCTCTAACATAAATCTTTGTTTTGATTGAACAACTTTATCTCTTTTGTTTCACTGTGTTATTGTGCTTTTATAAAAACCCATGATCTCTTTCTCTTTTTGTTTGTCCTGCTTAGTGGGAAACACATCAGCAGTGCACTTATAGTGAACCTGAACTTGACACTTTAACACCATATTGCATACTAATGTTTTCTGTGTATAGGCTGCATATTCAGATTGTCCTATTAAGGCTCTAAAGTGGGGGCACAAAGGATAATGTTGCCTTGGAAACCAGATATAATAGTTACAGGAACTCACAACAGCATCAGCAGTCAGAGAGAGTCTGAAGACTTAGAAGCAGTTTGTCTGCTCATGACAGTGCAGATTCTGCAGCCCCTGGCAAGCTCAGCTAGCTGAGCCTCCAAACCGTTTAGAGAGAGTGAACCGTGAGATGTTAGCGTGGATAGACAAACAAAGGCAGTGAACCAGAAAAGGAAACTGAGAAGCTTTTCCACAAGGTAACACAAGCAATCCTGTGAGATTTGAGATCAGCTGTAGAGGGTCATGCAGTCGGTGGCTGTGTGAAGAATTTGATAAGCCTGTGCACACTGCAGAAACCAAAACAAGAGTGGTTACATGTTTTCTTTCTTTCTCTTGTGCCTTATGGTCCATGTCTTTTTTTCTGCTGTTTCCAATGGTTAGCAAGAGTAGTAGCAGGAGTAGTAGCAAAGTAGAGAGTCTTTCTGTTGTGTCTTTGTGATCTGACTGTCCTCTCTCTTGCAGGGATCCATCATTAGCAGTCCTCACATGCGGCGGAGACCTCCCTCCAGTCGAGACTGCCCGTCCCGCCATAGCGGACAGTCCCTGCCCAACTCCTCTTCACTTCTCGGATCACTATTTGGCACCAGGCGGGTGAAGTCCCCCAGCCCTACCCCACAGCCTCTGCACCCCACTCTCATCTCCCACACCCCTCACCCCACCAACCTACACCACACAGCCCGGGTGGAGACAGACACGCCAGTCCCTATACACCCGCACCACACCCAGTTCTGCCACATGACCCAGAACCCCCCACCTTACCACCACCACCATCACTACCACCCGCCGGCCCACTTGCAGCACTCTGCACATCAGTACCACCCGCCCCCTCCTCACAGTCAGCAGCCACCCTACCCGCCTCACGCACAGCACAGTCATGGAAGCCACGCAGCACACTCCTCCCACCCCACTCATGGCCCCCACCACCATGGCCCGCCACCGGCACCCTCCCAGGCTCCAAGCAACACCAAGCCCAAACACAGTGGCATAAGTACAGTAGTCTGAGGCACTGACTGACTTTTCATTTTACTCCAAAGCTCTCAGCTGATGAGACGGTCACACTGTGCATCGTTGGTCTGGGGATGTGAGGCCAGAGGAGATTCTGTTCCCCGTCAGCATTTTTGTTACACTCATCGCTGGGGAAGTTTATTCAGTATGAACACATTTCTTCGTTTCTTCTTTTCTTTAATTTCAGGTCATAAGTCATGTCTGCCTGCTTCAAGAGCATGTGCAAGACCACAAGAAGTGTTTCTTCTCAATAAATTAAAGAAACATGATCAAATATCTTGCTACTACTATTTTTTAGAAGAAGTAAATAATAATCCTGACTGTAATGTTGAGGTCATCCTCAGCAGTAGCAGTATGAGTATTTAATGTAGCAGTAGCTCACAATGCACTGTGATATCTCTGTTAGCAGTGATAAATGTGCCAATTATTGAAGCATTTACTAATTTAGTCACAAAATGCTTTCTGTATATTGTGCATAGTATTTTGTAAAATAATGATATCAGCTGTTATTATTATGATTATTATTATTACAGAACAAATGGCATCAATTAAAACTTCAGTATTACTGTAGTCACACGTAAGTGGAGTAGTTTCACTGTTAAGAGAAGCTTCTAATAGTTAGGCAATTCACTAAGCTGGACCACTACTGCGTATGGTTGCCTTGAGTTAGAACTCTGTTAAAATTGCTGAAGGCCCCTGCGGACTTGCACATTGGCCTGCATACAGTCTCATCCTCTGCACTTGTTTTTGGTTCAGAGTCGTCTCTCCTGCTCTGGGAAAAGGAAACCCCAGCGAACAAACAGAATCATCTGAATTTCCGCCCTTCAGTACTGGCTGCTTGTCTGCCATCATTTTATTTTTTAACTATTTTTTTAGAATCCAATGAACAATATGAAATGCTCTATATGTTGTACTGCAACCTGGTAGAATTTTCCAAGTCCGTTCTGCAGAAGGAGGAGGAGGTTTTTGGTGTTTCTCATGGAAACTGGAGGAGTCTGTGCAAACTGTAGCAGGAAAATGGCAAGATGACTGTTTAAATGTCTCTCCTGATGTGGAAGCTCTCAGCTGGCTGAGTGTGTCCTGTCCCTCTTTGGTTGGTGCATTTCTTGAGCAGCGAGAGTGTCATGCAGTGCTGTTTACTCCCTCAATCTGACTTTTCCACTGAGCTACAGACACCACAGAACAAAAATCAATAATTATTCTGTGATGGTGATAGCACTTTTATGCTTCACTCACCACAAATGGCAGTTTTATATCAATCAAGTCTATCACATATTATGGGATGGTTTTACCTCCCCACCATCCTGTGCACTGTATCTGTGGTGTTTGCAGAGCGGAGGCAGGGGCTGGTGTGCCGGAGCATATTTTCTGTTCAAAGTCATAGACACAGCACTTGTTCTACAGTACATAGTTGATATCAATCGCAGATGTTAGTCTGTATCTACTTAAAGACTTTTTTTTTTTTAACTTTCATGTGCAATATATATTTACTCATTTGTCCAAGAGCAATTGCAATTTGGTGGTTGTTCCATTTTGTTTAGTTCTCTTAGTTTTGTGTTTTTTCCCCAATGTCCTTTTTCATTTTCTCCTCAGTGTTTCAGTGAAGTGCAAGTATCCACATGGATTTGAAGGGACTGAACCTTCCACACTGTAAAAGAACAAAGAAAATAACTGCATGTAGCAATGTATTTCAACGCTATTTTCTAACTATTGTATATTCCCAAATATATCAGTGTTACAGTTGACAGCTAAAATGAATGTTAGAATAGTTTGGATTTTGGAAAATTACAGTCAACTTAAGTCAATTAAATATTTGTGTCACCCCACAGGAGAACTCAATCTGTATCTATTCCTGAAGCATATACACAGAGTTTACTGGATCTTTAGTGTACAACAGTAGTTAGAGCTGGATGTTATTACAGCTGTGAAAGTAAAGACATAAAAGGTGAGATGAAAGCTGTACTTTGTCATCTTGAAATCAGAATGATAATGTACAGACTGCTGTGAGCACAATGAATAGAACTCTTTAATCTTCATCTGTTTCTGTCGATGACTCAAACATAACTTGTCAAGTGATATCCGTTGGATCAGTAAAATGTAATATTTCTCTTTCCTCAAGTTTTCAAGGTACTACTTTCTAATGAGGCATATATGTTGTAACTAATTTATTTGACTGATACAGTTAATTAACTATTAAAATGTATAATAAATCACTGTAAACAGAACATTTGTTAATTTGAAAGAAAACTCCAGAGGTTTAAACAGCTTTCAGTCGTCAGACAGTCTTCATAATGAACTAAGGAGCTGGCTAAAAGACAAAGTGAGTGTTTTCCACTGTGTTTTATAGTGGAGGTGGAAAAAACGACCATCTCCACTATTCATTGAGTGAAACATATAAAATGTATTCACTCAATGAAAAAAACATTAACATTCTAGGAAAAGAGAACATTTGTTATATCTCACAGCAAATGCTACATATTTATTGACATTGGCATTTGTTTAGACTATCATCATAAGATGAGCATCAGGATCTGGACAGCCTAACACCTCTGCTAAACACTTCTGTGGAAAGCCTTGCCTGTCAAAAAGGCTTTTCACAATCTGGTAACATGAAGTTCATTTTATCAATCGCTTCTTATTGATCTACACAACATTAGTTTTTATAACTGTTAATGGAGGCATAAGTTACAACCTATAAACCCTCTATGAGAGGTGCCTTATTAGACAGTGGTACCTTTTTCAAACTATCTCTTGTGATCCAAAATGTATTTTACAGGCTTTAAGTACTGTGAGCTACTCTAAAATCTAATATTTTACTCTGATCTGTGAAATATACAACATTATTAGCATTTAATCCAGTGTAGTTTAGGTTCCTACAGAGTCATAAAAGTGCCAATATTGAGTGGTCATTACATTTGAAATCAGTTTTATTTCCAAGTAAACTGGGGACCAAAGTTATTCGACCCACCATACCCTCACAAAGTCTAATGACTAACTACATGTTAAGGAATAATGGTGCAGACATCAGCTGAGAAGAAACCTAGATATATGAAATATTGATGGTTCTCCAATGTTGAATCAGTCACAACCCTCCAGTTTCATCAGGCGACTCACCTATTGTAAAACCCATCCAGATTCTGTGAGGTGCTTTGTTGCATGCCATTGATGCCTACCTTTTTCTTTTCCTTTTTTTCTTTTTAAGTGTTGTTCTATATAGCTGCAGGATTGACTAGACCCTAAACTTCCAACGTAGCTTTGATTTCTCTGATTGATGCTTGTTTACATTTAGATGATTTCTGGCCTACAAGCGTGTCTTTTCATTTAAAGTTGTGTCATTATACTCCGGCATGCATTTCACCTCTATTTCCACTGTACAGTATGATATGGCAGTACACTGCTGAGTGTAAATAGAAGATCCATCTGGGGAAATCTAATATAACTTGATGATGAGGATTTTAAAGGGGGGAAACATTTTCAGGTGGGTGGGTAGTAAAGAATAAGAAAACACATGTAAATAGTCTGTAAAATATAATGATTATCATCATCATCATCATTATATATTATTAATACTACTACTACGACTCAGTGTCTGCAGTTACATTGAAGCTACATTCCTGCTCCCCTCTGATATTTACATAATCATCAACTGCTTCTCTCTGCCTCCGACAGAAGTGAATTATCATAGGATCTAGAGATGAACAGCCAACTGTTACACAGTTAACTCTGCTTCTGACTTATTTCCTGAGACGCTCCTGTTCTCTCACACTCACAGCCCACTTTTGAAGTTACAGGGAAAGGAGGAGTGCTCTTATTTTATTATGCATTCTGTTTCTAAGTAGACAAAACCCTATTGGTGTAAAATTAGTACTGTGAACATGTTGAGAACGCAAAATAAAGCGATACACTATTTAAAACCTGTGCTGCTTCTGAGTGTCCCTAATTTGTCAGAGAATGGAATTTCTTACACTTCAGTTTCTTAAGCACACTTTCTCTGGGCTAAATGAGGTAGATCCTAAGACCATACTTGGCTTTTCAACCTACACTCCTAAACTTTTAACCCTTAAAAGGCTCCTGGAGTCCTAGGATGACACTCTCTATCTTAAAATGGTCCTAGAATTCAGACTATACGTAAGGGTTTTAATAAAAAAATGCGTGTGGTTCTAGAATCCTAGAACTGCACTGCATAGGTCTGTCTACACGGAAAAGGGAAATTCTAGGCGTTTCTACCCAAAGGTGTCCTTACAGTCCTGGAGCTTTGCTTTATGCTTTTCCACTTACAAAAAGGTAAGTAGTCCTAGAATCTTTGGACCACATTTATAAAGATTTCTCTACTTAAACATGGTCACTGATGCTTTTCTTCCTTAGTGCGAAATGCTTCACAAGCAATTCAATTCAATATTTTCTGTCAATTTTACCTCATAGTATGATGCTCAAAATGTTATTTCAAAGCATTCTCAGAATCTACAATGTGTAATTTGTGTGTAATTGTAGAATGGAAACTCCTCTTGGGGTCATTAAAGGGATCCTTAGGTCAAGTCTAGACACATTATTTAAACTCCACAGTTTGTAACATAGACGTTCTGTGTAGTTCTCCTGCTTAAGAAAACCCTGATGACATCGGCTTTTTTTTTTCAGACTCGACAAAGCTCCCTCGAAAACCACAGTGGACAAAATAGTGAATAGTACTCTCCGTTGAGTAACTTTACCTTTATGTGTAAAACTAGTTGAAGTTTCCCTTTAAAACCCCACATTCCAAGAAACAATTCTCAGGACCGACATCTGTGTTGTCAGTAGCTACACAGCCCTCCTCTACACTGACAGACATACAAACATGTTTCACTCTTCCTTCAGCTTTTCAACTATACAGATCTTCAGGGGCATTTGTATTAACCTAAACAAACAAACCTAAACCCACTCTCCAAGTTGTCATTGCTGATGAAACAGTCCACTAATTATTTTCTCAGGTTTGCACATCCAGAGTTCCTGGCTGCCTGCCTGACTTTGGCAGGTGGTCTGAGTGACAGTTTACCCTGTTTGTCTGTGAGGCCCTTGAGGTCAGAGCTAAAAATAGATCCCAGCTTTGAGAGCCACATCCTCAGTGTCAGCAGGACAACGTCATCGTGCAGCTGGGAGGGGCTGAGCACAGGGCTTCATTTCCTCTGCCAGCAAACACCGGCTTGCATTATATAACTGTAGGTTACTTTCAGTGATACTAACACACACCAGCTGCTTCTTTTCTCATCTCTCTTTGTAGACAGTAGCACCTGGGGTGCATGTGTGTGTGTGAGAGAGTATTTGGACATTTGTAACAACAGTTAAAAAAAACAACAACTTCTCCCTCAGATGCAGGGATGTCAGTAGTTCCTTTGCACATAGCGCCACCTAATGGTGTTGTCGCACCAGTGTTATGCTGTTATGTTATGTTCAAGTGCTGTCGGAATCAATACGAAATGATGCAAGCGTACGTGAATCACGTAAAAAAAGAAAATAAAATATTTTAAAAATGCAGGCAGAAAATATCCAAAACTTACATTCAAAAGACCATAAGTGTATGACGGATATTATGCTGGGTTCATTATCAGTTCAATAAAGTTCAGTTCAGAAATCAAACTAAATCAGACATAAATCAGAATATTTTCTCTTTTCTTGGGAAAGCTTTTTGTTGTTCTTTTAACTCAGCACACCGATGCTTCAGTCTTTTGAGTCAGTTTTTCATACGTGTTGAAGTGAGAAATGGTGTTTCCGACGGTCTTTGAAGATGTTACAGAACCTTCTGTGTGCTTACGTCATCAGCACGAGACAGAAACGGGTGAAAGGTAACCAGGGTTGGTTATATACGTCGATGGACCGTCTCACGTAGAGCTGTATGCCCCTACATAATGAGTGGAAAAACATTTGTCGTCTTGTCGAAATCTGCCCAGGTCGTGAGGCGGCTGCTGGCCTGTGATGTGAGGCATGCCGGGAAACAATTGCTCCACTGTCAGCAGCGGAGGTCGTTTAAAACTCACGCGAGAAAGCTCGCCTATGCCAAGGATTTGTTCCTCGGTCAGGTGAATAAGGTGAGTCAACTTGTTATCTCATTCTCAGCTTTAGAGCAAGCTGCTGCAGGCGGACTGTTTCTTTGTGGATGTGTCTGTGCTCTCTGACCTGAACCTGAACTAACCCTGAGCCGCTCCTGAGCGCTTTAACCTCTCCCAGCGATCGGCTGTGTCCCGCCTGAACTTAACTAACCTCAGCCATCGGCCGAACATGGAGGGTGGCGCGACGGGAAACATCGTTCTAACGAGAGGAGAACACTTTGGAAGGAAGTCAAAAACTTCGACACAAGACTTGAGAAGGTCGAAGCGACAAAGGTTTAAGAAACTTGCGAGAGTCGCTGTTCTTCTTCATGGCAGCAGGAGCGGTGGTTAGACAGGAAATACGTCAAATTTAGACGCGTCTGTTGATAAAGAAATTAAAATAAAACGTGTCTGTTAGTAAAGAAATTAAAATAAAACGTGTCTGTTGATAAAGTGCTCCCTGCAGCCGTTGTCTGGACTCTGTCAAAGATAGTTTCTAACAAAGAGCATCACTCTGTCTCATCCCTGTTATAGTTTATATCCGTCAAAGTTTTGAACCAGGGCCATCAACATGGGATCAGGTAGCTTGTGAAAAATAAGGTGGGCAAGTTTAGAGATCTACAGCTGTAATTACAATGTGTCAGATAGAGATGAGGGACAATGGAAAGACCAACATGAAGTGTTCCTAAATATGGAGTCAGGCCACCACGATCCTCCAGAACAGCTTCAGTGCTCTTTGTAGAGTCTGTGGAGGGATGAACACCTTTTCTCCACAAGACATCCTCTCATAGATATACACAACCTTTACTTAATCAGGTAATTTCCTTCAGGTCACAGAAAGAAAAACAGAGGCAGACATAACAAAAGGACACTGAGCTTCAGAGACAGTCACAGACACTGAGTGTCTGTGGCTTACACATTGGCCCAAAGTCTTCCACGTGTGCTCAGCTAGGCTGAGATCTAGTGACTAAGGAATGCAGCATTTTATTCATATTATTTTCATCCTCACCAAGCCATTTATGATCTCATGTGGAATGCATCCTATTTGTTTCTCTGTTATTCAGATTGTTCCTTTCATTTGTCCCCCATATCCATATGTTTAATCATAATTAAGGTAGGTCTAAAGGTAAGCATCTGCTCGGATTCTGCACTGGCAGATTCCCAGTATTAATGCAGATTGGAATTGGAAATCAGGAAATTGGAGCTGTGTGTTTAAGATGTGACTTAGATGAGGCTTGTTTGTATGTGACTTGTTTCCTCTAAGTGTAAAAGTGAAAAATGAGGACGCTTATTTTTCTTAATTTGACTGATTACACTTCAGTGTTTAGTAGTTATAGCACTTAAAGCTAATATGGTGTAAGCAACTGGTAATTAATTTTCTAAAATGGTGTTTCTCCTCCAGGCCGAGGTCTTCCCTTACCCAGAAATTGGAAATGAAGAAGTGGAGGAGATCAGCCAGCTTGTTGCACCAGTGGAAAAATTCTTCAATGAGGAAGGTGAGAGAGGAGATCTTGAGTGCAAGTTAAATTAAACTGCAGATGCTGTTAGCAGCTGTACTCAGGTCTCTAATGCCCCTTTTCCACTAGTACCTACTACACGGCTCGGCTCGCCTCGGCTCGACTCGACCTCAGTTTCGGTCGTTTTCCATTACAATAGAGTACCAACCTTAGCGTGGGTGGGGTCACCGTGGCAACGCGGCCGAAACTCCAGCGACGTCATTTGTTATGCGACACAAACACGAAACGACTACGGAGCAATGGAGGCCACCAGACAAAGAAATGTCTGCACCTCGTCGTTGCTCCGCGGGGTTGATTTCTGTGCAGCCATCTCTGATCGTGTTCGTTGTTGTTATTGCGTTTTAAAAATGGCGCGGTTGACTCTTATGAACGAGTCGCTCTCCCGACGCATCTAGTGACGTCAGGCCCTGGCCAATCAGTGGCCTGCCGTCTGCCGACGTCACATTTTCGGCTCGACTCAGCTCGCTTGGAACCCCGGCCGAGTAGGTACTACGAAAGTACCTGGTACCAGGTACTAACACGTAATGGAAACGCGTACAAACCGAGGTGAGTCGAGTCGAGTCGAGCCGAGTAGGTACTAGTGGAAAAGGGGCATAAGTTGAGCTTGGGGACAGCTGGGTGTTGACAAATTAGACCGTCTGGGGAAAGAGGCTGTTACCAAGTATGGAGGATCTTGACTCCTTGGGTGGCCTGTAATGATCCTGGACGCCCTGTTTGTGCTGCATTTAGTGTGTCATGTCATATCATGGATGGCGTGGACTCAGCTAACTTAACTATGCTCTGCAGGGACTTGTGGTCTAAGTTGATGCAGTTCCAATAGTAGGATGCTCTCAGTGGTTGCAAACTTGATAAAACGATTGGAGTCATATTTGGCAGAGGAATGAGACATGAGTGCTGAGCACACATCCCTGGGGGACACCAATGCTGAGTGTGGTGAGGTCATGTTCCCATTGCGCACTGGAGTCTCTCTGAGAGAGTTTTGAATCCAGTTACAAATGGAGATGTCAAGGCTCAGGGTACCCAACTTCTACCCCCACTTCTGAAGAATGATTGTGTTTATTCGATAAACAGGATTCTCTCGAAGGTTTTGACAGGGGTTGGTGGAGGACAGAGGAAAAGGCATCCCATATGGAGGTCCCTGTGCAGAACCTATTACTAAAAAACAACACCCACCCAACTCCTGCTCCTGTCTGGCAAACAATACAGAGGTATCACTTTAAAAACGGAGGGGTCAGGTGAGGCAAGGAGACAGGATGTGTACCAGCTTATCAAAGCACTTCATCATGATTGGTATAACTGCTACGATGGTCATTGAGGCAGGGCACAGTTGAGTGTTTCAGCACTGGGATGATGGTTGTGATCTTAAAGCACGAAGACAAGACCGCCTGGATCTTGGACACATTGAAGATGTCAGTGAGGACATCAGCTGGCCTGCATACTCCATGAGCACACGTGCAGGCACATCGCAAAGGTTCACTCTAACTTCAGCTGTAGACAGACAACTTGCAATCTTGGTGGTGGCTGTGTTGTTCACAGCTTCAAATGGTGCATAAAAGTAAACCCACAAACCCAGTGAACATCCAGGGAATTGACATTTGCTAGAAAACAACTGGGAGAGCTGTTCTGCTGGAGATAGCCTGTGGCTGAGCATGAATGCCAGCTCATTTGTCACATTATGTTTTCTGTCACACTGCCTCAGGCATCTCCTTGCAGCATTTTGTGCCTGAGTAATTTGATGAATTGCCAATGAAAGAGTGTTTATTGTGGTTTCAGTTGACTCAGCAAAGATTGACCGAGAAGCCAAAATCCCTCCAGAGACCCTGAATGGATTGAAGGAGCTCGGGCTGTTTGGAATCATGGTTCCTGAGGAGTATGGTAAGATTATGTTGAACCAGGTGTTTGTAAATCCATATATGTATGTATCCTAATTCTGACACTAGTGTGAATAAGTAGAGATTTACACCAACTTAAAAATGGTTGCAAAACACAAGCACATTGACCATCCAAATACTTTATTTATTTATTTAGTTAGGTCAGTATGCCTAGGGGCTCTGTGATATATACTTCATGCTTAAAGTCATCATGTGGTGACTCCTCAGTTCATGTGTCTCAAATAGTTTTCAGGAAATCTCATACATTTTAACTTATGCAAAATCAGTTTTACATGCTTCATTGGTCAGTTTCCCTTTACATTCCCTTTAAATGTCCCTCACATGCACATGTATGTTATAAATTTAGTAATAGTACAACCATGTCTGAGTGTTTGTTTTTTTCCCATCCCAGGGGGTCTCGGACTGTCCAACACCATGTATGCACGACTGGCAGAGATCATCTCATTAGATGGCTCTATCGCTGTAACACTGGCTGCACATCAAGCCATTGGACTGAAGGTAAATATAATATAACAGTGTAACATGTGTAGATAGTGTACATGAATACTCTTATGTGGCTCACCATCTGCATGTCTGTTACGTTGAGAACTGGAGACATAATTATTCAGCCTGTGATTACACAATGGGATTGGTTGAGGTTTCAAGGGATTCCTCTGTGAGATTTGCTAACAGCTGTTTGCTGTTTCAGGGGATTCTGATAGCAGGGAATGAAGCCCAGAAGCAAAAGTATCTGCCTAAACTGGCCTCAGGAGAACACATTGCAGCTTTCTGTCTAACAGAGCCTGGAAGGTAAGGGCTCATTTTTGTGGATCTCACATGTATTCATTTTTATACCACAAGAGGGCGTACTTTATCTTTGCAGCTCATAAAAAATACTGGCACAACAAAGAAAGAAGCGGTCAGTGGGAAATGGTGAGACAAAATGAAGAGGGCATTTTCGTCCGCTGATACTAAGGCAGTTTAACTAATTTACTGTCACAACTGCAATGTTCTAAAAATCATCTGTAGATTTCGCACTGTGCTGTGCTTTTAGAGATGTTTCTGATGGAGCAGCATGTCTGCCTGCTGAGCTTCATTAATCAGAGACGAGTGAATTTTCAGTCCTTCATTAAAAACTAGTTTGTAGTCTCTTTTCCATGATCTGATGCTCATCTCAGCTCTCCAACATTTTGCTCTGTGCTAAATAAGACTAGTTAAAGTTCTAGACATGATCTGTATTGTGATATTAAAGATAAGAGCAAAGACAGGCAGACTTGTAAATGTGTTTCAATAGAGGATACATTGCTATTAAATAGATTTTTTACATTTATTTAAATATTTGAATAGCATATTAGCATATTAATATATAGCCTGCCTATGATCATCAGCAATCTCAAGTAACCATGATTGAACAAAATGAATACAGAAACGATCACTACACCTCGTGGGAGCATTACACTGTAATATAAGCGCCACCAACAGTCAGTCAGCAGACTCACCCATATCCCACAGGGTCTCTGTGTTGGTAAAGTAGCACAGAGCAGAAGAAGTGTTGTTATGGTTGTTTTTACAACATTAGATCAGAGCATATTTAATGTAAGTCTTTTTGACAATGATCAACAGGATTCAATGTTGTAGACAATAAAGCATAAAAACTTCCAAGGATATAAATACTTCCTACAGGTCTGCAAATATTCTCACTCATCCAGGTCATTCTGATATCTCAGAGTTAGAAGAAATTCACCTGGACTTGCTTGAGAAGGATGTTTCACCTCTAAAGTAAAAGGCTTCTTGAGTTCTTTCTAGGGAGTGATCAATCCCAACCAGTCTGTTAGAAACTTCCTACACTGCCCTGTTAGGGTGCAGTTATTTGGATCAGTGGTTTGATGTTAACCAGACCAGTCTGAGGAGTCCAGTTTTAGGATTAAAAGGACAAACAATCAGAAATAAGCACTTTCCATTGCAACTCAACTGTTAAAGCATCTATACTTTGTGTCTCAATATACTGAAAGTTGGAGATCTCAAAGGTTGAAGGTGGGCAGGTGGGCGGTTATGTCATTTACATATTAATTTATTCCTGATTTGAACTGCCTAGACCAAGAATGCTGGATGACGCAGTGTGGTGTTGTTTTTGCTGTTTATTCTGTGTAGTCATTTTCACGTGTGTCTGTATATACTGTCAGTACCATTGTCTAAACTAAACTAAACTAATACTGAATAGTTGGATTTCATTTTCACTTTGTTTGATCATTTCAGTGGAAGTGATGCAGCCTCGATTCAGACTCGTGCTACTCTGTCTGAAGATGGAAAACATTACCTGATCAACGGGTCGAAGGTAAGAAGAAGGGGGAAGTTTGCAAATGTTTAATCTGGGCCTCAAATTTATATTGTAAGATTTTCTTGTATTCTTTGTTTTGCCTTACAACGTCAAAGATCCCAATTTGTGTTTTCAGTTTTGGATCTCAAACGGAAACATGGCAGATATTATGACAGTGTTTGCCAGGACAGAGGTGGTTGTAAATGGCGAGAAGAAAGATAAAATTTCAGCATTTATAGTGGAGAGGGCTTTTGGAGGAATCACCAGCGGCAAGCCTGAGGACAAACTGGGCATCAGGGGCTCAAACAGTAAGCCTCCTGAGTTTGAATAAAAGGGTGAACACTTGGCAGGGGTCTGGAAGAGTACGTGCCTCTTGTCATTTTTAATTAAACCTTTTTATTTTTCTAGCTTGTGAAGTGTCCTTTGACAATGTCCCAGTGCCAGTGGAGAATGTCATTGGAGAAATAGGTGGTGGATTCAAGGTAAGCTTGAGCCTATCTTTAATACAAACTGCTGGATATAACTGCATCTATAAGGCTGTGGATTTGTTCACAAAACATTTGTTTTGTATTGGGCAGGTTGCTATGAACATTCTGAACTCTGGGAGGTTCAGTATGGGCAGTTCTTCAGCTGGAATGATAAAAAAACTGATAGGTAAAACCCTTACTGATTAAGAATGTTTGTATATGGGTTTTGTAAAATGTCTTAACTTTGACAACATCTCTGACTCATTTCTGACTTTTTATAGAAATGACCTCTGAGTATGCTGCAACCAGGAAGCAGTTTAACAAAAGCCTGGCTGAATTCGGTATGATTCAGGTACAGTCAACTTTTCCCTCATTGAAGTCCCAAGAGAGCCCCAATTTTTGTAAATGCTGCTCATTTACAAAGATTTTAAAAGGATGGTGCGAAAAGATGGGTGAAAACACTGTGTTAAGTGGCTCTGTATGCTGTGGGGGGCTTGTTACTGGAATAGTTTGGTTCCATTTGAAGGGTCACTGCAGATCAATCCTAAGTTGTGAATGATGAATGTGATGAAAATGATGTGAATCAGAAGCTATGGCCTACAGTCACCACATCTCAACCCAACTGAACACCTATTGGAGATTTTGGAGTGACATGTTAGACAGAGCTCTCCACCACCATCATCAAAACACCAAATGATGAATATCTTTAGAAGAATGGTGTTCATCCCTCCAGGAGAGTTCACACACTTAGAGAATCAATGACAAGGAGACCTGAAGCTGTTCTGTAGGCACAGACACTTTATGTTGGTTTGTCCTTTAATTTGTCACCCTTCTGTAGCTACCCACCGTCTGCTGTTCTTATTTATATGTTGATTGTATCATCAGTACTGGTTGTCTTGTTGATGTCTCATTTTGTCATGTGGTGTGTTAAGGGTTATAGTCAAAGACCACAATGGAAATAAGACTTGAGGCTTTAATGTAGCTAAATCCTCTGTGAAACACATGTAATAACTGCAGTGTAATGTTAGATATGTTGTTAATCATAAAAAACAGTCAACCAACCAATCATCTATCAGTCTGGTCAGAAGTGACTGAGATGTGTGTTTGTCCTGTTACTGTAGGAGAAGTTTGCATTGATGGCCATTAACGCCTTTGTGATGGAGAGCATGGCATACCTGACAGCAGGGATGATGGACAGACCAGGTCTTCCAGACTGTTCTCTGGAGGCCGCCATGGTTAAGGTTAGACAGATTTTAATCATATAAAACCAGAATAAAAGAAAATGTCTCATCATGTCTTCTCTATCTGATGTTCAGGTGTTCAGCTCAGAGGGAGGCTGGATTTGTGTCAGTGAAGCTCTTCAGGTCCTCGGTGGTTTGGGTTATACGAAAAACTACCCTTACGAGCGCTACGTCAGAGACTGTCGCATCCTGCCTATCTTTGAGGTACTTAAATAATTATTCATTATCAATTAAATTAGTTATTAAAAATCTTTCTGTAGATACCACTGTGGACAGTTTATGTTCTGTGATATACTTCAAGTTGTTTTTGGTATTTATATATGTTCAGAAGATGAGACTCTCCTGGGGGAATTTGGACCCAAACATTTCTAAAATCCCAGATTAAAACACCGTTCTCTGTAGGTTAGATGATGTATTCTGTAAGTGGCCACCAGGTGGCACATTTGACTTTAAATCAGTCAAGTAAATTTGTGAGTTTTTAAGTTGAAGGTTTAAAATAAATGGACTGAGTAGACATACAGCTTCTCTGACATTTAAACACAGTTTTTCTGTGTGTGTCATAAGGTGAGAATCAGTAATAATTGAATAATTGATTAAAATCAGTTGGTTTTACCCCTTTATTATTATTAATAGGACAGCTGAGAGAGACAGGAGAGGGGGACGACACGCAGTAAACGGCCCCAGGTGGGAATCGAACCCGGGGCCGCTGCATACATGGGCGTGCACTCCATCAACTGAGCTACCTGTGTGCCCATTAAAATCTGTTTTTATGGGACTCTCCTTGTTTGCAGACCTTCCTCCATTTTCATTAATTGACAGAACAATTTGGCACCCAGTTATCAAAACTTTCCTCCCAGTACACTCACAGACACCACCTTTAATGTTGTTCTCTTCTTAGTGGCATTCCCATGTATAGTATATGTATATAGTATAATAAAGTGAAAATGATGGTGTGCCACTTTTCAATTCTGTTGTTTGTTTTTAGGGGACCAATGAAATCCTGAGGATGTACATCGCTCTTACTGGGATGCAGTATGCTGGCAAAGTCCTCACAGGGAAAATAAAGTAGGAATATGAGCATTATCCTCATAAAATTCAGACATGTGACATATAGGTTGTGATTTTGGTTAGTGTAGTATTTTGGTTAAAGCTGCATTAATCAATTGCAGTGCAATTTTGGCCTACTCCAGCGAAGACCTCCAAAATAATCTGAAAATCAGATACATGTACATGTACATGACATAGTATCATTTTACAAATTCATTTGTTGATGTGTTGGCAGAGAATTGGCTATTTAGCAGATACATGGCAACTTTAACATTTAATTGGAGTTGTGTTTCTGGCCACCTGATGAGTATAAGTCTGTATTTATATATACTATATTATTTATTTATCTGTGTACCTATACTCTCCTTCTAATGCAGCTTCTGTCTCCATCATCCCCTGAGAAAAATATCTGGCTAGTTGCTAACTTTGTTGTCTGTTTGGTGCTGATCAGCTCATGTATGTTGGCTCTTCAGTGTTTGTTTGTTTTTGTTTTTTTTAAAGTTGATAATGGAAGCCCATTTTCACGATTATGATGGAAAAGAAGATCCTGTTAGTCATTAGAATGAGAAAATTTCCAAAAATAAACATATGTTTATCTCTAATAATGACTTAGTGTCTCATGGATGCACATCTCTGCCTGGGTCAGAATGTTGAGATTATTTTTAGATACCAACTCATTATTTTGAGAAAGTGTCTCATTATAATGACTTACAGGATCTTTATTTTTTCATCACATTAGTGGAAATTGGCTTCCTTATGAGAGTGATGAGAGAGTTGGAGAGAAATACTTCTGTGGATTTTTCACTACAAGCGACTCTTTTCACAGTACACATCAACATTTTATTACAAAATTTCTGATCAGTGCAGCATTACTTTCTTTGTTTTTCTGGTCTCATAAGCTGCATTACAGATAAAAGACATAATTTATACTATTAAGTAATTAGGTAAAATGTAAAAAATGATATGTGAATCTATGTGGCCATGACAGCCACATTATTGATATTGTTGTCTGAAATACCTTCACAAGACTGTGTAATTCATTACCACCTCCAGAGGGACCTTTAGCCAGTCTTAAGTCTCTCTGTTTGTCTGCTCTGCCTACAGGGAGATGAAGAAAGGAAATATAGGTCTTGCTTTGGGCATGGTAGGCAAGAAACTGAGGAACTCACTGGGAGGTTCAGTGGACTTAGGCTTGACGGGAAAAGATGGAGTGGTGCATCCCAGCTTGGCAGTAAGAACATTATTTTAACAACAGCAACTTTTCTGAAAACCTTAGATGAATCCACTGTCTTCAGGAGGCTCAGGGCTTTTCCGCTTACAGGAAAGTGCAAAGAAGTTGGAACAGAATGTCACCCTTTTTGGATTCACTGTGGAGAGCATGCTGTACAGATATGGAAAGGTAATATTTGATTAATTTTACATTCAGGAGAAGAACATCTCATTCCCACTAACATAGAAACCATAGGTATCACACTAGTCTCGTGCTCATATGTGACCATGGTGTCTGTGTGGTCTCTGTCAGAACTTTTCCAAACACAGGAAGTAATTCATCACAACTTGGGAGCAAAACCCAAAGTGTTTCCTAAGCAGCAGCAAGTGACTGTTCCATCCAGAAATAAGGACTTTTTGGCACTAACCACCACTAACAAATGCAGATCGGCCAAGAACAAATTCTATTTTCATTTAATTTGAGTACTTTCCTGTCAAAAGTCTTCCTTGATGGAAATTGACTGAATAACATCATGAATCACATCTGATAAACAGTTTTTTTTCCACTGCACTACAGAGACATGCTTAAGTAGTAACTTTAAGCATATCTAAGGTTGAAAATGATTGATGATATAAGTGCCCCCTATATTCATTGATTTTTTTTTCAGACCATAGTGGATGAACAGCTCATCCTGAAGAGAGTAGCAGATGTGCTAATCAACCTCTATGCCATGACAGCCGTCCTGTCCAGAGCCAGCCGCTCCATCAGCATCGGACTCAGGAATCACGACCATGAAGTAAGAAGAAAGCACAATGTGCTTCCTGTATTAACCATTACAGGCCCAGCTACAGAATGACATTCACACTGAACATTACTCTAAAGCAGGGAGTGTGTCCATGGTCTCAGCTTCAAACCCTATGTGCTTCATATACATCTGCAATCACTCTGCCACACACCTCTGGTCAACGTTTATGCTCACATCACATCTACACAGTCCACATAGTGTGAGCAGCGTGTTAGCATGACAGCAGCAGCTTCAGTGTTGAGTCCCTGTCATTTGTGTTTTGGCAGCATTCATAACCCAACATAGAATCTTTGTAGTTGCATGTAAAATGGAAGTAAGTTGAACTGAAGCATAAAAAATGCCTCTGATATCATTTGTTTATGTATAGTGCAAGTAAAATATGAGCAGTTATGGAGCCTGCACAGACGGCTGGATCAATCAAAACAGGAGTGAAGAATAGTCAGTGCAGTCCAGGGAAAATGTATATAAGTACAGTGAGTCCACGGGTACATATCCTTGAAATTGAATAATTTATATGTAATATTATTTTTCCAATTATGATGGGGATTTTTTTTAAAAAATCAGGTTTGTGAAACTGTGTGGTTTGTATAAGCGATGTGTGAGCACAAAAACCATGTGTAAATTTTTTTCCACACATTAGCTGTATTTTAGGATGGAAGAGTTTACAGTGAGTGTGCACACCTCACACATACTTCAGACCAGGCTTATAGATAGCCTCAGAAGTGCGCAATAGTTCTTTTGGAGAACCTCGCTGATGTGACACTATCTGTGAAATGGCACTTTTCTTCTTTGTCGTTCTTCTCATATATTGAAATGGAAACAGTTTTATGCATTTGGCCCCTGGTCTGGTCTGTATTATAGCTAATCTATCGGATTTAGCAGCTGAACAAGTTCATGTATGGAGGTGAGGTCTCATTGCTCAGAAATGTTTTCCTTTCAATTAGAACAATTGTGTGATTTCTCCATTCAAGTTAAACATGAGGGCAGTTGAGGAATGAGTCTGATCAAACAGTTAGGCCTGCCATTAAGCTGGCTGCAGATGTTTGCTCTCCACAGGGAGGTATTGATTAATGGGTGGCAAATAGTTTGGTGTGTGGAAATATTTAGAACAATTATAGTAATCATAACCATAATAATAATACATTTTATTTATAGAGTGCTTTTCATGGTACTCAAAGACACATTACAGTTAAAAATGGTCAAAGGAGGCAACACATTAAAACATTACTAAAACTCAAAGACTGAAGCTAAGAAACAAAAACAGACTAGAGGCACACAACATTAATCACACAATACCTGGAAATCCTGAGATGAAACACTCTCTGCCCAGCTGTCCTCACTGCAGAGTCAGTGTGCAGCATCCAGGTCAGGTGACCTGACGTTCAGAAGGAGGCCAATGTCCTGACACCAGTAATTGGTAATAAACCCGACTCTGCCTCTGAGTTTTGGTATAGCTATTGTTTGGTGGGAATCAGTTTTAATCAGAGCAGACTGCGATTCCAGAGCAACACAGGATGGCAGAGTGTAAACACTAACCGTAGGCTGGCTCTGTGTGTAATCAGAAACAGTGATGTAGAGCAAAGATGAGCAAACAAATGCTCAACAGAGAGACATTAAAGCAGGCAGTGAATGCTTTCTATTATCCTCATCTGCAACACCCGTCTGTATGTCAGATGGGCAGTTCTGCTCTCCTTGTACAGTGTTCATGTCCACTGTGGCTACAGGCTTAAATGGCAAACATACAATGGTCCACCTTTGTATTTTATGTAAAACACACAGAGGTTCTGGCGTGGATCATGCCATGTTCATGTTCGCTTCATTTTGACTTATTTCCATGATTTTTACAATATGTCCAGTTGTGTTATCCTGTGCTACAGATGAAAATTAAACCAACAATTGTTTGTGATTGTCTCACTTCACTTTTGATCTGAGTTTCCATGTTGGAATCGTGTCTCAGTTTTGATGAATGATCTTTCATTTTTCTAGGTGCTGCTCACTAACACATTCTGCAGCGAGGCTTTCTTCAAGAACAATTACTTGATGGCTCAGTTGCAAAAACGTAAGTACAACACTAAGTGGTCCTTTTTTTTTTTTTTTTTTTTTTTTTTTTTTTACTGCCCCTTAAGTACAAAAGACTTGCATGTGTTGCGGAATTTCCCCACAAAACAGCACATACCAACACTCAAACCCCCGCTGCTTTTCATTTTCACACTTTATGCATTTTTTTAATGAACTACGTGTAATCCACAGTTATCCAGTGACATGATCCAGACAGATGAGAACGATGTGTTTTGCTTTTAACAAATGAAAGCGGCTTGTTTTGTAAGTCCCATTTCAATCTGTTCCAGACTCTCCTGAGAACAATGATGCCAACATCAAGAAGATCGCCAGGGAGGTTTTGGAGAACAGAGCCTACGTCTGCTCTCACCCTCTTGAAAGAACATACTGAGCTCTCCACTGTGACCCTTATTCTGTCTCCTCTGCTCTGATTGAACTATTCACAGTGCTAATGAGCTTCTAGTGATGCTAACTTTGTTCGGCATTATTTGTGCATTGAATAATAAATGTTTTAATTATGATTTATGTTTTTAGTTTCTGCATTTTACTACTACATAATGTCATCTGAAATACCCATTATCCATAGATGTTAGGTGATATTTTTGTAATCAATGAAGTTTTAACTTAAGTGCTCTTCAAGTTTAAAGTACAAGTCATTGCACAGAGTGCTAGTTTTAATATGCATCAGCCTCTTTGGTATATAAGGTATAGTTCTTGTGGGTTCTGACTTGTACAGTGTTTCTCAAAGGCTAAAAAGCTAATGTCAGGGGCAGGGCAGTCGGCTTGTACAGGAAGAAACACTCACTAAATCCCCTGTAAGAAGCAACAGAACATACAGCAAGAACACAAGTACAGCTTTTATTCAACTTTATATTATCTGTTTAGTTTCTTTTTAAAAAAAAAAAATAAAGATTCTAACTGTAACTGACATGTAGTGGTACTTGTAGTACAGAGTTGCTGCACTCCATACCTCTGTTCTGCCTTCACACAAGTTCATCACAGACAGAAAACTGAAGTGTGAACAGTGAACACATTGTGGCACAGATCTCTCATAGTGGTGCTCCTACAGAAAATCATCAGCTAAATCTGCAGCTCCCTTCATTTTTAAAGAGCTTTATACTGAGTTTCAGCTTACTGTTCAGCCCACAACTTTCTTGTTTTAGTTTACTCAGCACTCTCAGCATTGTTTTCAGCTGCAGCAGGCAGCTATTTAAAAAAAAAAACAAAAAAAAAACTACACTATCTGCTCAGCACCACACAGCAGACAGGAACAACAGTTACAGACGGGTGACAAATTAAAGTAAAAACCTGAGTGAACGAGTAGAGAAACATGACTAATATAGATGCTTCCATACAGGTAGACTACATAGTCCAGTTAAGCAACTAACATCCAGTCATGCTCTGTGGCATGTATGAAAATGTTGAGCAAGTGCAGATAAGTCTGATTTCTGGCAAGAAGAAAAGATCTAAGTGAATTTAAAGAGGGTTCATTGTTGGAGCTCTGATGGCAGAAGCTTCAGTCACAACGTCAGCTGGCTCATGTTTCAACAGGAACAGTGACTAAAGTGACGTCTACATTTAAATCTATCTAAACCAAAGACGTCAGTAAACAGGGTCAGACATTGTGCTCAACAGCACACATTTGATGAGCGTGATGAAGAGGACTTTATTTAAGATAGGGCAGCATTAAAGCCCTTACCATTTCAACTGATAATGAGCTTTAGTGGTTTAGGGGTGTTACAGCAAACGTTTTGTTTTTAATCTTTGGGAAAATTCAGTGCAGGAGTAACAACCTCTTATTATTTAGTAACTACAATTCCTCTACAAACAGATGGAAGATATCATGAGGTAATAATGGCATGGCAACACTGTCAGCGTCCTGAAGACTAATCAGAACTCCACTTTTTTTTCCGCTGTCAAAAGGACAGATACAGGAAATCTTTCCTGCCACATGCCATAAGCACTTTATGGGTTTTTTTATACACACTGTTCACTGTACTTATCTGTTCACTGCACCTTATATTTATATTTATATTTATTTTGCACCACAATCAGTACTGCTTATTTATACATTTTCTATACATTTTTATATTGCATTTTATATTGTTTTAATATGTCTAGGTTTTTCTTCTTTTTATTTCATTGTATTGTTATTGTGTAATGCTGCTGCTACACGGTAATTTCCCAGCTTGGGATTAATAAAACCTACCTACCTACCTACATACCTACATACCTACTTACTTACTTGGCCTAAGGTTCAACAAAGCTACTTAACTACTGCGATGTGATAGACGACTGCATTATGTGATTTCTCCTTTGTCTTGGGAAATGCTGGATAACCCACAGATTTCTAGATTATAAGTATTTCAACATAATGGCACAGAGTCACAGCATCATCCAAATATTCCTGGGACTTGCAGTTTGTGTGTTCATTACATCATCATCAGCTCAGTCCAAATTCACCTCAGTAACTGAAAATACTGTACCATGTAGCCTTCTTTCCCTGGGGAATACTTTTTGGGCTCATCTTTCAGTATATCCTGAATTCTCTCTAACTTTCCTGTCTTGTGACACTCTGGGAAGAGGCCATTGCGTGGTGGGTTGGTGCTGCCACCAGGAAGCAGCTTCTTCAGCTGGCAGCTGTACTGAACTCTGCTGCACAGTGTCTCCTGAGGATCAACAGCACACCCACTTAACTCTGTGGATCAAAAAGACTCAACAGATTGTATTATTTTATGTTCTTAAATCTGACTAACTAGATAGGCAGTGCATTGATTTTACTGGCAAATGCAAAGGGCAGACATGAACAGATCATATTTGTTCACTGCTGAGATCAGTGAGGTTCCTCCCTGACCCAGTCTGTTCTGCAGTGTGGTGTGGGAGTGTGATTCTGGCTCCAATAGACACCATCTGGAGCTTAAGTCAAAACATATCAATACTGGTATTCAGTTTTCAAAAAAAGCTTGCAACCCTGACAGCTGTAGGAAAGAATCAGCTCTTGAACACTCTTCGACTATTAAATGTAGTGCATTGCTGGATGCTAGTTATAGCCTAGTCTCTTGTTCTGTAGAACTTTATCATAGAACAAAGCAAAATTGTTCAAGATGCCTCTGAAACCAAACAAATAGGAGCAGAAAAGGCTGGTTTGTGGGCTTGGGTTATTCACTCTACATACTGAAAATGAAATAGCATGCATAGCTTGTGAGGCAAGCAAAACAAAGTAGTGTGAGTCCCAATAAAATCATTCCCCAACCATAATGCCCAGGTGAATGGAGAAGTGAGGGCCTTATCCTGTGTGGTGTGTGTATGTGTACATGCATATTTATAATAATATAATAATAGCAGACTACAGCTGTGTGTCTTGGGAATCTGAACCAGCAATGTAGATCATGAATCACTGCTGATAGATAAATAATGAAATGGCTGAAAGCAGCATTAATTAATATTGTTATATTGATTATTTTTATATTATATCTCATCAGCTCCATGGTACTTTTAGGCTGGTTTAGCTCATTGCTCTAGTTCAGTCTCATTGCTCTCATCAACCTTGTTTCCAATCAACAACTGTTTTCATTGAAGCTGTTATATGTACGTGACCCGACCAGCACCACACAGCAGTCAGGCAAAGTTAGCGTGGAGCTAGTGAACACAGTGGACTCCTCAGCAGCTAAATGTGCTCTATGACTGCTTGTTGTGTAAATGGGTAATAATTTGATGTGATATATAGTATGCATGGTTTGTAGTAAAGGGAGTAAAACATGTAAATCACAGCTAATACAGGTCCTTGAAAGCTACTGTATTCTCATTATATGTGTACTTTAACAAAGCTTGAAAGCAGGGCTGGGACAGTGTGCCTTTAATGTCGACCAGCGGCTGTCTCTTGATGCTCTCTAGTGACTCACATAAATGGATAGGACTCAGACCCACTTCTAATGAGTCATACATGTGCTTGAAGAAAGCCAGGTTTGAATTGTAAAGGAATATGAACTGCTCCTCCTCACTCCCACCTAGCCTGCAAAACGTTACACAAACTGCAGCATTCTCACTGGAATTTAAACACTGTTCAAAAAGAAAACTGTTAGCCCAGGCTGTTAGAATAAGATAGTGTTCATAGTTACTGACTTCACAGGAACAGCTCCCAAAGTCCCTCCACTGCTTCATGTTTTCAGTCCTTCAAAAAAAAAGATGTGAGTGTTCGTATCAAGCACGTGGAATCCTGTAACAAAATCCAGATCCTTGTTCTCATCACTTGCTTGAAATTCACTGGCTAATTTGCTATGGCTTTTCCAGTGAGTCTGAGTCAAGATGGAAAGCTGATGCATTGATTCTGAGGATCTCTGACCTCAGCTTGGACTTCACAGACAAGTTGCTGTAATCAGAGAGGAAGCTGACACACCCAAACGTAACGTCAAAGAACTCCAATTTGAAGTGATGATTGTTAATGTGGACGAGCCATCTCAACCTTGAGCCTGAGCTGAGAATTAGAGTCACAATAATTCAATAAAATAATGGCCTTGTGTCATGTGGTCTTCCTGCTGTTCCATACACCTCTCTCCCTGTCCTGCAGTGGGTTAGTATTTAAAAAAAAAATGTTATGCCGTCAGATGAAGACACAGGATATCATCATCTGACCTTGTGCCAAACATTGCTGGAGCTTTTGTGCTTTTTTGTGTTTTTCAACATGACCAAAAACTCAGACTCAGCTATACTTAGCAACTGTTAGTATCCTAACATACACACAGATAACACACAAAACTAAGATTATGAACATGGTAAACATTTCACGTTAGCATGTTAACATTGTCCTTATTATCATGTATATATGTATGAATACTGACATTAGTGTGACAGAGCTGCTGGGCTGTAGACTCTTTAAGCCTTGTTTATAAGTAATTAATATAATAATCTAAAAAAAATTAGTCCAATTTCAGCTGCACAGGAATTACACTGGTCCACATTTTTGGCTGTCATGTGAATATAATTATATTTTCTTCCTAAGCCCCAAATACATGTCAGTTATATGTAGAAAAGAGAGCCCATTCTTTCAGAGCAGGTTCCCAGTGTTTGGGTTGGAATGAGACCTGCAAGATAAATCTGAGGAGTTGCAAGGTGATTAGATTAGGTTATGATGAATTAGTCATAACCAGGACATATATATATGACTTCTGATGAGGGGGTTCAAGTTTTACTTTGATTACTTATTAATGATTCATCAATAAGGAAGTCATTCCTAAATCGGTCCTCCTTTGTTTTCTAATCATGAATTACTGTGAAATGTATGAGCTGCTCCGTAATGGTTCACTAGCTGTTAGTCCCTCATTCATTTTTCATTTGTTCTCATATCACTTTGTGTCCCTTTTTTGTAAAGTGTTACAAAAAAGCATGCCAGTTCCAGGTAGATGCCCTTAACTTTCTCCTACTCAGGTTGTGGAGGTGGAAAAGTACTTTTTACAGCATGCATTTTGAAGGTGATTCTGAAGGCAGCATAGGTTAATGGGGAGGTAAGATTTTACACTGATAGACTGATGAGCTGCAATGACTAGTTTCATATGGATTCACAGGGGACTAACTCTTCAAATGAAATAAAAACTCAATGGAAAGTAATGAGCTCTAACACAAAGAAACAAACGTGGATTTCGAAATCCATATGGAGCAGGGCCACACATGAGCACCAGAGGCAGATGCTGCAGTGATAAACCTGATAAAGGGCTCGTGCTCAGGACTACACCACCATGTGACTGCTGTCTGAAACACACACTCTGCTCCACAGGCTTTTTGGGAACCAGGAGAATGACACACACCTGCAGCCAATTACAGTGTGAGGGGCGGTGTGTGAGCCTTACTGGCTCCTGATTGGGACCCCTGCTCTGGGATTTAGGGGGCAGTGCTAAATTCAAATGTGCTGTTTAACACACGCCTCGTTTGAGCTCCGCCAGCCTGCTCAGAGTGTGTGTACAGAGAGGACGGACACGGACACACACACACACACACACACACACACACACACACACACGATGCCTGTGGAACAAAGTAAGTGTGTTCAGTGGAACAAAGTATGATGCTGCTCCGTAGAAATGATGGGGACAGTCGATTCCAGTGATCCGTACAGCAGACCGGCGCGCAGGACGCAATGGATAGTCAGCACTCTGGCGTACCACTACGGACTGGACCGGGGGGTGGAGAACGAAATCATAGTTCTGGCCACCGGACTGGACCAGTACCTCCAGGAGATCTTCCATCATATGGACTATCAGGGTGGAGGCAAAATCCCAGCGGAGGACTTTAACATACTGTGTGACATCCTGGGGCTGAACAAAGACTCGGAGGACCTGGAGTGGGCCGGAGCTGTGGACAACCTGCCCACCGAGCTAACCTTCAGACACTTTCACGCCAAACTGTGCGGATACTTCAGCGCCAAGGCGGGCTGTCAGTACGAGAACGGCCGGCTGCTGGTGGGGAAGGACAGCGAGCACATCGAGACTCAGATCCGCCTCAGGAGTCCTCTGAAGCGGCGGGAGAGGCTGCTGTCTGCTGGGCCGGGCGGCGGCTCCGCGGAGGGACGGCACGCCTCCGGCTGCAGGCTCGGGTCCTGCCCCAGAGAGTGCTACGAGGAGATAGTGGCGCTGGAGGAAGCGGAGGACCGGATGGCCAAACTGGAGGACGAGAATGCCAGTCTGAGGGAGCTGATAGAGGACATGCGAGCCGCTCTACAGAGCAGTGACGCCCGCTGCCTGGCCCTGCAGGTGAGCTGTGAGGAGTGTGGAGCCGGATCAGAGAGGCTTAACTCAGCAAAACCTGCTGAAGTTTGAGATATGATGCTGTCCACACAGTTTTACTAGTCTGTACACAGGCCAACACCAGCAGGGCAGTCCCTGTATCAGGGCCCAGGGGTGCTTCTATGGACTCCCCTTCTCATCAGTCCTGTCTGAGGGGCATATAGGGCCCCATCCAGCCCACACCCTACAACACCCTCTATAAAGCATCAGTGGACGATCTAAAGCCATTAATAAAGCCATTAGTCTCAGGATATAAACCCAAAGTCATTACAGGTGATACTCAACATTCTCACTGTCCAAAGAGCCAACAGCAATAGTTAAAAATAAGCAAAATGATCCATCAGGTCTGCTGCTCTAAAAGCAAATAAATGAATTAGGCTCCGGTGCCCTTTTAGAGAAGGTAAGTGGTCACATCACTGGAGGGGTGTTAACTACATTGTGAACTAAAAGGACAACAGCTGTCATCCTGGAGGAAGGTAAACACCAGCTACACCTACATAAAAGCAACAGTTACCTTTTAATGGGGAAATCCAACATCCTTTATTAACTCATTAACATTTATTACCACAGACCTGATGGCTTATTAGAAAGTGAGACCCACAGAGATTTTATTCATGACTTGATTATTAATGACTCATGAACCATCAGTAAAGCATCAGTTACAACTTATAAGCCTGTCTTAATTATAAAATGGTACCAAAACCCGTGACCCTTTACTGATGATTTTATCAACATTTATAACTGCATCATTAATGGTTAAATTATAATGTGAGACAGTAAAATGCATGATTAATGATCTTTAACAGCTGTCTCACTTATTAGAGGAGTTTATCATTGACTTGACTATTAATGACTCACCAACAGTATAGATTTCTTTTGCTTGTGATGAGTTTATAAGTTGTTCTTATCAATTGCAGATGAGTAATCTATTGATAAAACCATTAGTTACAACCAAACTACACCTGCTTCCTCACATTTGCAGTAATATGACTAAGCAGGTGCAATACTGGTTTAAGGGATTAATATAGTCTCCACCAGTCACCTGTTGTACTTCTGTCCAGGTAGGACTATGGAAAAGCCACTCCAAACATAAACCACAGGAAGGCTGTTTTGTTGCCCATCAGAAACAAGCTGCAAAGAAAAGCGTGAACAACTCCAAACTGAAAAGCAGTACCTACAGCAACCTGAAGAGCCTGCATCACATTATCCACGAGCTGGAGCTGCTGCGGAGCTCCAGAGACCAACAGGTAGAGGAAGCCATACTTTGTAATCAGAGACTGGAGCAGGAACTGTGGAGCTCTAATAAGACTATGGTCGCTCTAGAGGACTGTAATCAAGCCCTAAAGAGGGAACAAGTGAGCATGAGGAGGAAAGTGGAGGAGGCCAGACAGGCATTGCTCAGCGGCCTGGGCAAGGTGAAAGAACTGGAAGCCAAGGCGAGTCATGTGCCGGCACTGCAGAGACACATCCTCCAGCTGGAGGCAGAGCTCCTCTACTACAGGTAAAAACACCAGAAACACTGTCACATGTAGCATTTTAGGATCAACAAAACACTGCTATGTTCATTTTGGAGCAGCAGCTTAAAAAAACACATTGCTGCAGCTTAGGATTTGGCCACTGAGGGCCTCTGGATAAGGCTGCATCCTAAAAACTGAACTAACTTGATACTACCTTGCAAAAATGCAAGTTTTATGCTACACTAGCCTGATAATCATATAATATCTATGTCGTTTCACTTCATTCAGCCTTACATTGTGTTGATGTTAGCCCATTTCTGGCTGGTTCTGTGTGGAAAGTCTCTGGTAGCAGTTTCTAAGAACAGTTAACTACAGAAAGGGTGCCTGGTTGAGTTTTCTTGTAAATGAATGAGCGTTATGTTTGTGTTCAGTGTTCCTCACTAAAACACATCTTGTATATCCCTGAGGTCTAACAAACATGTTACAGGCGTTTCCTTCCTCATAAAACATTTGTAAAGCAGATTTCAGAGGTGTGAGAGCAGCAACATTTACAGTACAAGTTAAACCAAGTGCAAATCCATCTATTTCTTTTGAAGTGCCATTTCCAATTGTTTGACTGATTGCATTAAGACACGATAAAAACTTCTTGGAGAGAAATAGAGGAGGAAGTTTCTCAGAGCAGGTATCAACACTTTTGCCTTCAGATGTGGCTGAAGACATAGATGTTCACAAATGTTAACATTAAACAGATCATGTGAATGATATGGATAAACAGTGTACAGTGTAAATTAAACAACAATTTGTGAAATAACTGAAGAAATATTAGAACTCATCATTCTTATTTTGGAGTATTATAAATGTTCCTAATTCATTTCCACACTGTATCATTCTTATTTTTATAGACATTTCATTTCAAAATGCCCTTTGTCAAGTCTTTTTTTCTATCACAACATTTTTCCTGGTAACATATTATAAGTCAAGATTTGTTTTGTAAAGCCACTTTTTATTTAGTAATGTTAATTTCCAAAATGTGTTATTTGGGAAAATGCCCTAATGAAATAAAACAGACCCCAGAAAAAATTATTTTATATTTATTTATTGACTATAAACACTTTGTCTAAACAATAGTTTGTTTGAATGGCACTAACTGGAAGGTAGGACCACTGAAGACAGGAAAATGATCTATAGACTATAGAAAATACAAATTACAGGCAATACTATGTAAGTTAACAAAAGATGGAATATTTATGATAAAAATATAAAAATCCAAATGGCAGGTGACAGTAGTGTAGTTGAGGGTAGGGCGTCGCAATCACAACCTCTGAACTTCTAAAACCCTGGGCTGCTGGAAAGGGTGATTGCTGCAGTGGCAATGCACTGTTTGTGTTTTTTAAATGTTCCTGTGATTTTTACAATGGAAGCACATTGATGCATTAAAAGAAATACTGCCCCAAAGTCACAGAGAGTGGGCATAGACTAGACATAGACCTGCCTCTACAGAGGCCCAATCAGCTGCCAGACTCTGAGCTAAACCAGTGTCTGGCTGTTCATCATGTCATGAGAAGGAATTGTTGGCTTGTTTTGGTAGGTCATTGAATTAGAGGCCTATGTTGATAGAGTGAACTATGATGAATTATAAGTCCACCTTGAATAAAATGGCTCTGTTCACTTCTGGCATCATGCTTGGAAAACTATGCCATGCTTCTTATGAAGGCTTGATGTGGTTTACTATTCCAATTTTCAGGCTTGTTGTGTTTTAGTTTATTTAATAGGCGTTGTGTGTGGCAGGCTGGTCTTGCCTCAGCTGTTCTGCTGTTGAGAACTATTCATTTTGTTGGAAGTAAGGGTGTAATTTGACTTTTACTGTACAAAGCCATTGGTTTAATGTTTATCCGTGTGTCTCTTGTCCTAGCTCCAACCATATAATCAGTGTCTGCAGGACTGGCTTTCTCAGATGTCTCTAAATGGTTGTAACATCTACCTAATGCTATTATTATGGACTCTAAGACACAGTCATGCACAACCGAACCTATATGATTAAAGTCCTCACATCCACCTGCTTTAAGGTGATTCTAAATAACACATTTCACAACCACAGTTCCCTTCCTTTAACCCTCAGCTGCACTCCACTGTGCAGACTGCGTTCCAAAGTCTTTTCACTGCCCTTCCATTGATACCCTGATGGCAAATAATTCAACACCACAAAGGCTCTGACTTGTCAAGAGAAAGCTCCATTGAGTGAGAACCCCAACAGACTAACCGTCCTCATCAGTCTCTGCTCACTTCTTTCACTACCCCCCTGAATGAACAATACCACAGAGACACCCCGTCCTATGGATCTTAGCAACCAAGCTCGGTGAATATTCATACTGAAAGCCTTAATGCTTGCTTGGTCACATCTTCGTGCGAGGACCCAGCTAGAGAGAGAGGTTCTGCAGGAACCTTGCACATAAACTTTTTAACTCTGAATTACCTCCAAATGAAGTCATTACTCTTTCAGCGTGCTGTCTCAGCATGTATATTTTAAAAGTTTAAAGGAACAGATGGACATTTTTGGAAACACATTTATTCCCTTTCATGCTGAGAGGTAGACGATAAGATAACTCTGTCTGTACAGTAAATCTTAATCTACAGCCAGCAGCCAGTTATCTTAACTTAGCATAAAGACTGGAAACAGTAAGAAGCTACACCGTGTCCAGACTGTCCAAAAGTAATCTGTCTACCAGATCTGTCTATTTCTTGTTTGTTATATCACAAACAGTAAGAATACAAATATGGTTATACGTTCTTTTAGAGGTGCAGATGTTGTTATCTTTGTTCCCCTTGTTTCAAGTCTGTGTGCGAGGTTAAGGTTACCAGCTGCTGGCTCTAGTTTAGAGTGTATTTACTGTACAGACTCCTCATCTAACTCTTGGTAAGAAAGCTCATAGGCACCGATCCTGTAACATTTGTAGGGTTAGGGGGTTAGGGTTTTCTCATCTTGAAAATCTCTTTTTAACTTTACAGTCACATCCCAGCAGACGTTAGCTTAAAAATGCAGTCATCTGTATGAAACTTAAGATGTGTGGGTGTTGTTGCATAACAAGACCTCTTTGGATTGTATGCTGGAACAGAAGAGAGCTAGGGACATAGATGGGAGCGGTGCCTTCAGCAGGAGTTGATTAGTACAGGAGAGTCTTTGTACACTGGAATGGTCTCAAAGTGTCACTTTTAGTTTGATTTTTTTTTTTTACTCCAGAAGTTAAAGGAAGTCTAAATCAGTCATTGTAGCCTATCGAGTTGTATGGGCCAGAGGGATCAGACAATAGGAAGCACAGCGAGAGGAACAAAAAGAACTGAGGGGGAGGAGAGCCTACCATCTGGAGGAAGAAGCAAACACTCAACTGTTTGTTCATGAAATGATGGACATGTTTTGCAAGGCCCGCGAGAAGGGAATGGCTTCATTCAGCTTACCATCTTCTTTTTGTGCTCCAAATAAAAGATGTAGAATGGGGATTTAGAATCATTAAATGGACTTTAGCCACCTCTCATTCAGAATTTTTATTATCCTCTTGATTCCAGGTGTCTTTGTTACTTTGGTACTCCAGGGATTTCTAGAGAGCATACCTAAGCACATGTGTCCTAAGTGTGCAAGTTTAAATCTCACTTTTCGTTTTTTCAGCACGCCTGCAGACTTCTTCTCTGCATGCGTCAAACCCCTGGCCCTCTGAAGACAGGCCACAGGGGAGGCATAATATCCCAGCCTTTTCATGCTCCCTGCATGGCGCCTGAGAGTGAGGGGAAAGGAGGGTCTAACAGACCATTTATCTGCCTGAGCATAAGAGCTGCTGCATTGTGTGGAGCAGGTGCTGCCACAGCATTCCTACCCTTTAAATAATGTGGAAAGGACACACTCAAGGGATGTCTGGGACCCGTGGCATTCTGCTGCTGCTGCCTTACTGTTGTTCTTGAATAGCATTCAAATACTCACACTGCCAAGTGGGCTCATGTTCACGTTGAGCTGCTGCCCTGCTCTCCCTCTCTCTGGTTTGGAGGTATGCTGACATCAGCAGAAATACATCACACACAAAATATCTTATAAACTTATGCCACCCACCCTCATTGGACTTCTCTCCCTTTAAATTTTCCTCTGCTTCTGATACCATCATTGTTTTGGGGTTCTTTGCACTTTGCTTGCTAAGGAAGACCTAATTGGTCCTCTTGGTCCTCAGCCAATACTAAACAGCAACCAGTAACACTTACCGGGAGTGGTTAGGTCAGTTAGGTAACTCTGAAGCTGCTCTTTTGTATCTCAGAAACCACTTAATTGTGTGGCTGTGACCCAAGAGGACTTGATTAATAACCACCAGCTATGTAAACATGACCTCTCACCCCTCTCTGTCATGCTGCAGAGCACCAACAAGCACTGAAGTTCAAGTTCAAGCTCAGGTTTACAGCACAGCCTCATTTGTAAGCTCTGCAGAGAAAGGAGACTGTCACTGAGCGATGACACCTGAAAGAGGAAACTGCTCTCTTGGGAGTGGAGGTGGGGGAACAGGGATGGGGTGTGTGTTTATGGAAAGTTCACTTCAGCGCTGCACTGTGATAAACACAGGGAGGACTCTCTGTGTCCTGGCTCTAATGACAAACAGCTGGACTACCCCCCACAGTCCAAAAGAACGACTAGATTTTTGCTACTAAAGCAGAATACAGGATCCTATTAATTAGAAATTCCCTGATGTAGCACAATAGCTCTGTATGTATAATTTTACTCCTGTGTGTGTGCCTTGAGGGGTGTAGTAATTAGACCTACATAGGCTACAAAATGGTTACATGTATATTTAACTATACTGTTGATACATATTTTCTGCCAAGAGATTAAATGTCAAGTAAATAATATGCTAATCTAAGAATGATGAGATGGCCTTTCCCTTTGTTAGTAATAATGATAAGAATAATCTATAGTCACATGCAGTACAGAGAAACCAATATACATTCTTGAATTTTCAGTATTCAGAAGTATTCAGTTCTGAAAGTCACTCCAGATTTGGCTACCGGTATATTTTACTCTCCTTTTTTTTCTTTTTTTTCTCTCTCTCTCTCTCTCCCCAGCAAATAAGTAAATGAAAAGATATTTTCATCTTGGCAGGTCAGGACTACTCATGCTGCTCTTGCATTTGGTACACTGGCCTTTAATGCCTGTCTGAAGAAATGCTGATTTTGAGATTTTGTCTCTATGTGCTGCATCCCACAGTCCGCCTGCTATCCAGGATGTTTGTCTGGATTACGTTTAAGTGACTGTGTTCATCCAGTTGGAATTTCCCTAGCATCATCACCAAATCTTAGGCGAGAGGTCATTCTTTTTACCCACTTCAAAAGTGAGGATGTTTGTTGGAGTCATTTATTTGCTGTCATCACACAAATACATTTTTCAACCTCTCTGCATGTGAAAGCAAGAAGCTGTGGCCATGCCTCAGTATTCACTGGACACAGGGGGGAAGCCTCCCTCCAACCTCTGTCAATTAAAGTGCAATTAGTCACACCGAAGCCTGCATTTGAAAAACGAAACACCACCAGTTCATTCCAGAGCTCAAGCGTCTCCGCAGCAACCAGCAAAGTTTTGTGTGTGTTCACATCCATGCACCATTTCCATGTTGGTCTGACTGCAGCTGCCGGCCCTTGTGATTAACTCCTTCGTACCTCCACTGTGGCCCCCACCAACTTAAACATGACTCTCTGATGGATTGCCTGAAATCATGCTGCAAATATTGACCTTCATTGAAGTCAGACATTTCCCTCCAGTTTTGCACAAAGAAACCTAAAGAAGCACACAGATGTAGAGTAAAATGTTGTCTTACGGCATAGTCTGCCTCATGCCAACAGGATATAGCATGAGTGTGCTGTTACTTACTTTCTTTTTCTTCAGAGTCAGGCTGTTGAAAATCTTTTTGAGATTTTCCTTTTTTTTTGCAAGACATCATCATCTGGAAACACTTATTCTGTGATTTACGAAGGCCCCCTATCGGGTTTCCTCCAACACAACAGAGCAGACAGCAGGAGAAACTTGGAAAATTCAAACCATTACAGCGATTGATCCACACAAAACTGTATTCTCAGTCTGTTGATTGTGTCTTTGACATAAGGGAAAACATGCATGTTGAATAAAAGCAGCACATGTCTTTTCATCTGCAGATGACATAAAATGTAGCTCAGAAAACGGTTCATAAGCTTAAAAATGTGCTCCAATTTTGTTCCATCCACTGTCAGCCAGTGTGCTTTTACTTCACATCTTGCGAGCTTACTCTCGCACAGTAACAGTGCCACTCCACCACTGACCCACTTTACTGTAAAAATGCCTTAAAGGTATAATGTCTGGCTTCAATTACCCCACCCAGATTTGGCTTACAACATCACAGGCCTCTATGAAATTATCATGGCGGTTGTAGATGTGGCTTTATACACACTGCCTTGTGTTGCCTGATCTTTGATGTTGGTTTGAACTGAACTTTTCTCATCTGTTCAAATTTGAAGTGCAATTCTATCCCTTGTCGGAGTCAGTTTATGTACAGAGACATACACAGCTCAGCAAAGATCAGGTCACGTACTGCAGAGAACATGCTGCCAAACTGCTATATTGAACTCGCAATTCTCTCTTCAATTCTTTCAGGTCTGAGGTGTCAAAACTACAACTCCCAAGCAGCACTAGGACAGAGCAGCGGCTGAGTGTTGGCAGCAGGCCGGTCTTGAGATGCTGCTCAGACTCCCAACATGACCGCTGTTCTCCAACAGGGCGTGCTGTGACAACTCCAGATAAGAGTAAGACATGAAAATGAAGTGCTAACATCTCTATTGCACAAGGATGAGGAGAATTATTAGAAAATGTGAGTAAGATATACTTAAGAATATGTGAGGAAGTCAGTAGTTTCTTTAACAACTTTCCCCTCCCATAATTTTAAGAACCACAAGTATTCAGACTGTGTTATATACCTATTTATCATCTCAAGCAGGGCAACAATTATTTTAATTTGTCAGGTATTTTTACCATTAATTGATTCATTTGAATCTTTTAACTATAACGCGTCTGATCCAGCAAGTGGTGAACATGCATGTAACAAGTTCTCAGAACTCAGTTTGACCTCTTCTCATTGCTTAATTGTTTGCCCAACAGTTCATGTTCCACAGATATTCAGAGTACTATGATATGCATACAGAGAAAGTGGCTGGAGCCAGAGAGATGGTGTTCTTGCCTGAAAATATGTTCAATAATTCAGCCCTACTCCCAAGCCTTTTCTTCCCCACATGTCTGGCTACCACCCATTATGATAATAATGATTATATTACGTGTTGTTGTGTCTAGTGGAGGAGCAGCTGTTTCGTTCGGTGGAGGGCCAGGCCGCCTCTGATGAGGAAGAGGACAAGTGGACCGGAGATCAGCAGAGGCAGGTGGACGAGGTGAAGAGGATCTTGACCAGGCTGTCCTGCTGTGGGGAAAGGTACATCCATATGATCACTATATCTCTAAGCAGGGCACCACTTTACAGCAAGCTGGTGGCAGAAGTATTGTCACAGAAAGACAGTCCAGCTTAGCTTTAGCTTTTTTTTTTTGGTTTTCAGCAATTCATGTTAAAAGTATATATAATGTATATCTATATGTGTCTACTGAAAATAGCTGTCTGCTAAGGCTGGAAATAAGGCATAAGAGAACAGTGTGACTAAAGCTGCGGGCTTGACTGAGAAAAAAAGCGGCCTTTTGGACTGGAAAACAGACCGATGAGAACTTTAGCTCTGTAGTGCTGCAATGTTGCGTGATAGTTGTCTGTCCGTTTGTCACTCCAAGCAACCACTTTCACATTACAGATTTATTTAAGCGTTAAAAGTTCATCTTTAAGTTTCTAATTTTGTTTGAGAGCAAGAATGGTTAAGTAAATTTTAAAAAAGTATTTGGAAAGTGCCACATTGTAAAGAAATAACAAAGACATTTCTACAAAAGTACCAGTAACATAAATGATTCAGACATTCACCATTTTCTATAACTGGTTATCCTGTTTGGGGTCTTAAAGGGGTTGCAACATGAGATACATCTCAAACATGTAACAATAATTCTGTTAGAACAAAGAACCATTCTAGTTTAATTTTAATGAAGCACTAAACACGCAGTAAAAGGCTGCAGTACGTTGCTGCTGTGACGTGATTTGTCCTGAGACACATTAGCGCAGTGCAGCTGTTGTGGCTCTGAGCCTGATAAACTTTCTGTCCTGTGATACGTGATCAGGTGTGATGACAAGGCATTCAAGAAGCTGATGTCAAATTTCGGGAGCTCAAGGAGCGAGGAGAGCTGCAGTGCTGTGGTGGAGCTCCTGGAGAGGGTGACCAGGCTGCATAAGCAGCTGGAGCTGAAGGAGAGCCAGGCAGAGATGGACATGGACCAGGTACAGAACTTCACTGAGCTCATCACACCAGGGTGGGCCACTACACTATCCATTATGAAACTGTTCTCTCTGGACAAAGTTCAGCCCGGTTTTACGTCATAAGTCATTCTGTGGGTCTGTGTGTGGTTTTAAACTAAATTATGAAAGAGGAAGGCTTCAAAGGTAAAATCACATACTAGTGGCAAGATCCTGCAGCTTCCACCTAACCAAACCATCGGCTGCGCCTCCAGAGCCTCCCTCTGTGGGTGTGTGTGTGTGTGCAGCTGTGTCTCCCTGGAGCCAACCACAGAAACACTCCACCCTTGTCCCGCATGACACTTACAAATATCATAAATTAAAGCTCTCAGTCAAGTAATATTTTCACAACACGGGAAGACAGAGGCAGAGGGGGAACTGTGACGTAATGTGTTCCAGAACGTCTCAGCACTCGGAGAGGAAAAGTTGAAACTAAACAAAGTCCTGACTGTGAGGCTTTGTTCATGTGCAGGATGTGTGGGGTGAGACCTTTGTCCTTCAATATGCGATGACGTAAAGGTACACTGCAACGATTTCCAACATTTCTGTCAGGAAAACCGACTAAGTGGGCTGAAAACTCACTTTAACCTCAACATTTGACATTGATTTACACTGAGTATTTATGTTGTATTAAGATGTTTAGCAGGCCTAAGGGGGAAAAGACTTCCAAGAGTGATATGTCCAGCTGCTCTTGTACACATTGGAAAAGTGCCAAAATTATGATACACTCAGATCTCACTGTGTATTTCCTGTCTTTGTTATACACAAAGACATAGAAATTTATGGAAAAAAACAAGTGTCTTTGGCCACCAGAACAGCGTGTGTCTCCAGAACAGCTTCAGTGCAAAACTGACTTGGTTTGGGTCCACTAGAGTGAAGGGTCACTGCAAATTAATCCAAAGTCATTGTGACTGATCACCTTTATCCTAAGATGAAACATTTCTATCCTGATGGGAGTGAGTCTCTTTCCAGGATGACAGTGTCCCCATCCATCCATGGAGCAGCAAAGGGCTCACTCAATGGTTTGATGAGGATGAAAATGATGTGAATCATATGCTAAGGCCTTCACAGTCATCACATCTCAACCCAACTCAACAGCTGTGGGAGACTTTGGAGCACTTTTTAGTTAGACTCTCCACCACCATCATCAAAACACCAAATGATGAATATCTTTAGAAGAATGGTGTTCATCCCTCCAGGAGAGTTCACACACTTGGAGAATCAATGACAAGGAGACCTGAAGTTGTTCGTGGTGTATTGACCCTTAATTTTTCAACACACTCTAAATATATGTATTTCAAATTTAATTCATATTAATTGTTTGACACAAGAGTGAAGCAAATTTTCAATCAAATGTTCTACTTGGTTTCAAGAAGTTTGTTCATCAAATTAAGTTAATTCATAACAAGACAGTTTCTTTACTAACTAATGAATGGAGGATGAACCATATACATCACCTGATCTTATGGTAGACAGAAGGGGTTTACTGCTTTTGTGTTGTCCTTGTGACTGATTGGTGTTGCATCTTCCAGATGAAGGACTCTCTGGTGCAGGAGCTGCAGCAGAAGGCAGAGGAGTCTGAGCTGCTTCAGATGGAGCTGCAGATGCTGGAGACAGAGAGGGTTCGTCTATCACTTGTGGAGGAGAAACTTGTGGACATCCTGCAGCTCCTTCAGCAGCTCAGAGACCTGGTTAGTCACAGTTAAGGACTGTTGAGTCTGAAAATGCTGCTAATAAATAAGGTTTTGTGCTAATATTCAACATGTTTAATTGATTGCACATGCACTGGACGACATTTATACTTTAGATATTTATGACTTAGGTACATATTACATATATTCTACATATATTTATATTTACAGCTGGGAGTCACCAATCTAAATTTTGTTATGTGAAAACATAATGACAGATGAAGATTCTTGATTCTAATTCAAAGGACCAAACATATTGTTTTGATTTTTAGCACATGGAAAATTAGTTAGACCATCATGTGAACTCAGTTTCAAAGTAATGAAAATCCTTTTGGCAGTAGAGAGAAATCCACCCACGCTGCCCTGGAATGATTTTCTCTGGTCAGACATTGGAAAGCAAAGCACATTTTTCACCAGCATTGTTCAAGAACATCCATATGGACCACAGATTGTATATGGACATTCACATACTGACCTGTTGAATAAGCAAACCTGTCACACCTCTCATAGGACTACCTCCACCCTAACAGTGGAACACTGATTATTGATCTGAGAGCAAATTCATTTCACTTTTGGCACATGTGTGACAGTCTCTCAGACTCAGGCACTGTTAAGGTGCCTGTTAATTGCCTGATAGCCATCTGAGAATAGCTCTCTCTTGTTTCAGAACGTCTCACGGAGGTCTCTGGGGAAAATCTTGCTCAGCACTTTGGAGTCCTGCAGTGACCCACAACACGGTTAGTAATGTTCACATGCCCAGTAAAGTCAATACAAGTCCTGTGAAATCTGATAATGAAAATTACTAAGATTAAGACTAAGAAATTACTCAGAACATGGAATTGAATTAAATTCTTGTCGGGTCATCTGTAAGATGATTCCCTGTTGGTCACATCTGTTCTGTTTTTACACAGGGAAAGCCCACATTCTGGAGGTGCTCAACGCTCTCTATCATGAACTGGCTGCCTGTGAGATTCTGTCTACTGGCAGATCCTTGGAGCGAACACAGAGTCAGCAGTCTCTGAATGCCCTCATCATCTCCTGCTAATCGAGACTGCCTCCTGCTGGATCAGTGATGCTCCATTCTGGAAAACACTTAAAGCATAACAGTGTCAAAAAATAAGCTGATTGATGTGTACGTGTATGATATTGTAGTTTATATACTCCTCAGACCTGTCATCTATAAAGGGATATTAGTCTAGAAGTACATATAAAGGAAAATTCTTGCTTGTACATTGATTTTTTTTCCACAACAGAGTTCTGAATGTGAAAATGTTGAAATAAGCTAAACCTTAAAGGGACATAAGTACTTGTATCAACCTCCACTGGTCAGCAGAACATGATTCTGATAGCATTCTGATAGCATAGCAGTTTCATTCATGTAAGTCTGCGTTTCAAGATCAAATATATGAGAAAAAGATGACAAACCTGTGTCATCAAACTGAAACGTGCATTGTGCGTTTGACCTAACCTGGAGAACATCACTGGTTTGTACTTTCTGATCCTCCGGAGGCCTCAGTGTAGATACAGGGTTTTCATTTCTTAACATCAGGAATGTTGGGAAATATGATTGGAAATATCAGCAATTTTGTATTGAGGTATATTCATCACATGAATTAGACTAAGAAAAACTGATAATTGTGATAACTGAGTAAAATGGTTAAAGGTTCAGAACAAACACATAAGTGGCTCTGGATTTAAGATAGTTTTGTCAGCAGCTGTTTCCAAGGTCAAGTATGAGCCACCAGGCTCAGCTAAATGCAGGTTTTATGGATACAGCATATGTGTGTCCATATGTTGAGGTTGTTAAACTCATACTGTAAACTTCAGTATTATAGGACTTGATATCTACTCATTTTTCCACCTATCAAGTGCAGCTAAATGGTGACAAGGATTGTCTGAATGCATTAGTTTTGGTCTATATTAGTCTCAACCATGTCATCTGGTAAGATGTGCAGGTATAGCTTGGTATTCAGAACCTCTGAAGAAATACCTTCATGGGCCATATAAATTTGCTAAAATTTAAACAAAAAAAACAACAAAGCTTTGTCGTTTGTTTTTCTTTGAGAGGCCAGCTTTTGTGTGTGTCATTAAGTTGGCAGACATCTTTGTTTATGCCCATTTTTAAGGTTGAGTCATGGCTGGTCACAGAACAAATATACAATTACACAGACTTAATTGGTCCCAAGGGGAAAGGTTGTTACCACAGTATAAGTATAATTCCTGCCTTGAACAGACTGTAGATTCACCTACACAGTACAGCCACAGATGCCCACATTAAGCATCTTAAAGTCCAGTTCATACAAACAAAAATAAGACTGTGGTGCACACAAGCACATCAGTTCTTTTACATTATTAGTAGCAATATCTAAGCAAACCCAAGGTTACTTCCTCCCACCTGTTTCTGTACAATGCAGCAGATATAGGTTCAATTAATGCTTTTTCTGATACACGAACTTCTTCGTCAGTAGTATCAGCATTGTCACTGTTGAAATAAGGGCATTGGATGTTTACTGGTATTATTGAATCTTTGCCTTTATTATTGAATTAAAGCCTTTGACTTATATGGTCTAGTTGCTGTCATTTATTTATTCATGTCTAACTCCCACTGCAGCATGTCATACACGAGTTGACAAAGTAAATGTTTGATCACTCTCTAATAAATGATATTATTCTAAGCCACAGACTTAATGTCTTATTTCTCTATTTCAAATATCTTAACTTTCCTTTATCCACCGTACAGTCTGGGTATCTGGCTGTTCTTTCCATCATTTTAATGCTGTCATTTATTAATGAATAAATTATTAATTCAAGCTTTGAATTGCAAGATTGTCAACTTCAGTGCAAGTAAAATATTATACTCTTTTTTTTCTCTTCTTTTTATTCCTAGGTCATTTACATTTGCTGTCCATACCTTGATCTTGAGTGAGTTGTGAGTTCCTATGTGGTATACTATCACTCCTTTGACTGGCCTAACATTATTCACTTATACTTTTTGTCAGAATAGAGTCCTAAAGCCAAAGCCAGTGGTTGTAGAAAGAATTAGCTCCCATTCTTAAGAAATGCAGCAATACAACAATGCAAATTTACTCCATAGTAACATTCCTGCCTTCCTACCTAAACGTTATACTTAAGAAAAAGTGCAAGAACACGGTGAGCAAAATAGAGTTTGGAAGTTGGAAATGTTTCACCACACTGCGGCAGGACAAATAAGACACTGGCCAACATCATTATGCTCTTAATTTCAATAAATAATAGATTTATAGATCAGTAAAATAGTCAATAGAATTGACTATTTACTCAGAATAGAACTATACTTGACAATATAATGCTTCAAATTCTACTACAATACTATTAGAACCACCACAATTAGTAGTAGCATTGTCACTCATTAATGAATGATGAGCTTAATGCAAACTCTATGTCTGTGTTTTGTTATAACAAGTTTTTGTCTCATATTTTTTATAAGAGAAAAAAATATATTTAGGAGGGTCTTCCTCCAAATATAGGTTTCCTATTATGTCAAAACTGCCCATATTATTCATTATATTGTTTTATCTAATATTATATTTTTTGATTCTGTATATTTTGTTCATATTTTACATACCTCTGTAGCCACAAATGACTCCCAATGACTAGACAGCTAAGTGAGAGGCTCAGGAGAAATGACAGCTGGCTGTGAGTTTACCAAATTAACCACATTCAAACTGTGCAGTCCTGAGCTCTAGTGTCTGAAGTCCACATACATTTCTATTGCCTAAAAATTTCACTCAGGTCATTTATTAACACTGTCGATGTAAAAATCAACTTAGTGGGTCATGGGAAAATTAACAGAGTGTAGAAAAGGTTTCAGATATTTATTACAGTGATTATTACTGACATATTAACTGTAGAAATCACAGTGAACGGAACATTGTCAGCAGACCCTCCTAAAGGCCTTATATAAAATAAAGTCATAAAGTCATTCTGGGTCGGTCTCAATAAGCTCATTTTATATTCTGTGTTTTTATGGATGTTTTTGTTTTGTTCTTGAGACTAACTTAAATCTTTTGTATATTCTAGATTAACTGACTTTTTTAGTTCACATTGGAAAAAAGAAATGACAAGTATATTTACTGCTGCAGCTGCAGGGGGCTCACATCTCTGGGTTGAATGGAGAGTCTGTTATCCAGGACGTAAACATGTCCACCAATGCGTCAAAAGCAGCGAGAGGGAGACCTCTGGGCTGGGGCTGGAAGGGGCTGGGCCAGAGGGGCAAAGACATGACATGATCATGATCAATGTCATCCACAGACTCCTGGACAGCTTTGGGCTGGTTCTCCAGCTGCAACTGTAAGAGAGACAGAGACGGAGGACGGATGGTCAGACTGGTTCAGTTCCACGCTTCAGACTCAGATAAATGTGTGCAGTGAGCATGGAGCTAGGATAGAGTGGTTATGACTGATAGAGAAACAGAAGGCAGGTGAAAAGCAACAACCGGGGCTCCGCTCTGACAGGACAGCAGCATCCTCACAGAGTCTCATTTCTGGAGGCTCTACGAGGACAGAAGAGCTGCTCTCCTGCCCCCTCTTCCTGCTTTCAGTGGCCTGTGGGAGAGATGGACAGAGGGACAAAGTACAGGAGCAGGTCAAATACACAACTGCTTGAACATCAGAGGCTTCCATCTGCATTTGCTGTGTCAGTGAATGGATCATTGTATTTCATCCAAAAAGGCTTCTGTTGCTGACCTGGCTATCACACTGCTCTGTTTCATCCTAAAAATGTTACAGTGAAGGAGTGAACACTGGCTAGTATAATTACTTCATGAACACTATACAGGACATGCTATTCCATGATACAAGCTACATTTCAAAGAGAACAAATGCAGAATTACAGCAGCTCTGAATTGAACATATCCATCTGCAGCAGAACACAGTCTGAACTGTAACACGAATGAACTGGCTCATTACTTGCTCAGTTGTCTCCCTTTGTTTCAATTATTTACTTTTCATAAGTGTTTTTAAGTCCTTGCTTTCATTTTCTAAACATGTTGCTTTTCAACAAAGTGTTATGAATCATGATAGGGGTATTTGTGTGATGTATCAGTGTAGAGCTTGATTCACTGATGATTAATAATGATTTTCTGATTTTCAACTCATTAAAATCTGTATAAATGTATAAATGGTCTTCTTCAAGAGTATCCTGTTTGACACATACCAAATGCCATCAAAAAGACAGTTTCAGTGTCTACATGCGTTAGCCAACCGCCGATCTCTCTGACACGGTGGATGGTGTCACACTTGTCAACATGAAGATCACTTTAACTTGTCTGCATTAAATCTTAAATCTGCATTAATTAATAAACAGTTTAAAACCATCAGAAACTGTATATTAATGACAGATTGACCGAACATATATTTTTGTTGTAACAGTGTGGTGTTAACCTTGAAACACTGAAGCTACAGAAAAATGGATCTCTCCAGAGACAGTGACAGACTTTAAACTGGGTAGATTCTTCTCACATTTTCCACGAGGATACAGTCATAGACGAGCTGTAATTGGACTGCCATAACTTCACGTTACCTGAGCTCCATTTAATTTTCGCACATTACAAAACTGTTGTTGGTTGTCAAAAAGAGTTTGTGAGACACACACACACACACACACACACACACACAGCGCTCTCGGAGGCGCGCTTCATCCTGAACGCGCCTGTCATGTTGCTTGGCAACCCCCGAAATCCCGCGAGACGACGCGTGACCGCAATTTTTGAGGCGCGACTCTTCGTGTTGTCGCGGGATTTCCTGGGTTGCCTAGCGACGTGACTACACTCTTCACAGTGTGACTTTTGTGTGGAGAGTCTTTAGGTTTGGATGACTTTAAAATTCGCAGATTAAAAAATCAGTGAAAATGGCTGCTGTGGTGGCACAGTCCCATTTTATCTTCGGTCTGCGGACAGGTGTCAGTAACAACTTGTGTTTCTTTGATGAGAAAACTTTGGTTTTCCCCTCTGGAAACAACTGTGTGTGCTACAACACCGTCCAAAGATGCCAGAGGTTCATCCCAGGTAGGCTGATAAGTCCTTAAACTGTCAAGTTATTTCTCTGAAGGAAGTCAAGTACCCTGTTAGTTAAAGCTGTTTCCATTAGGGACTTCCTGTTTACCTCATGAGGTATTTGTCTCATCAAATTCCTTATTGTTCTCGTGTTAGTCCTCTCCCTGTGGGCTGTGTCTCTGCAGGCTCAGAGAAAAGCCAGGGCACACGGGCTCTGGCCATCAGTGCCAACCGGCGGTACCTGGCAGTGTCAGAGAGCGGTGAGAAGGCCACCATCACAGTGTTTGACCTGCAGCATGAGCAGGGCAGAAAGAGGAAAGTTCTGACTGCAGGAGACATGCTCGTTCAAGAGTTCGTCAGCATGGCTTTCTCCCCTGATTCCAAGTACCTGATAGGCCAAACCGGCAGCCCAGAGTGGACCCTGATCTTCTGGCTTTGGGAAAAACAGAAAGTTCTGGCAACAGCAAAGACCAGTAACTCAAATAGTCCTGTCACCCAGGTGAGTCACCAATGCTGTATGGGTGCAGCCTTGTGTGCTCTAGGTGTGTTAAACTATTTTATTGATGTCCCCTCAGGTCAGCTTCAGTCCTTACAACAACATGCAGCTCTGTGTGAGTGGAACTGGTGTGTTTAAGCTGTTCCGCTACTCAGAGGGAGCCCTGAAACAGAGCAGCTTCCCGAAACTAGAGTCCATCAACTTCCTATGTCACACCTGGATGACGGAGGAGCAGGTGATCGCCGGGACGGACACCGGCAGGCTGCTGGTGTTTGAGTCTGGAGACCTGCGAAGAGAGATTAACGTGGCCTCCAAAGCTGTGCAGGAGCAGTCTGACAGGTTTGAGGCTGACCACATGAATACTGTGTCACACTGTATCCAAAGACTGTTTTAGAAACAGACAGGTCACCTACACTAAATGTGTAAAATAGGCCACAGAAGATTTCAAGGTTAGCTACAGTAAGATAAAGAGCCCAGATTTGTTTGATAGATAGACAGATGACCTGATTGATTCCTAGAGGGAAATTAAGTTGTCATAGCAGGTACATAAAAATATGAGAAAAAACAAGAAGATACAAATTAATAAGATAAAATATAATACTATAAAATAGAATAGAATAAAATAAAATAAAATATTGAGGTAGAACAAAATAGACAAAATGCAGTGAATGTCCATACACATACAAAAAAGTTAGAGGCAAACAGATATGGTGCAAGGAGTCTTGAGGCAAAGGTCAAAAGCCACCATGATGGTAATAATACTAATGAAATTATTTTTAATGTTATAACGATATATAATAATAATTATGACTTTGTCCCACTTCTGTTAGCAAGTAGTGCCTGTGTATTCAAAGCATGACATTTCTTACTGTTCTGTAATAGAGCTCCAAACAGGAAAGACAATAGTTTGACACAAAAAAAAAACACCTAGCAGGAGCTGTTATTACATTACATCAACTTAGTGTTATCACAAGAAAACATCTGAGCAACTTCATCTACTGATGTGTGTAGCTGAAAGCTCTGGAAAAGCTAGTGGACTTTGTGTTGACATTTTATTGTCAAACTGAAAAATGTTTTGTAAGAGTGTTTTGTCAATCTTCAACAACAAACAAAATAAAACAACTTCCTTACTTATTGTAGGACAATAAAAGGTCTTGAACCTGAAACCAGTAGACTCCCTGCTCAGTCATTGTTTTTTTTCAATCAAGACAACTTCGCTTTATGCAGATTATCCACATGATTTTGGTGTATCCTTGACTGATCTGTTTGCTTTGTGTACCTCCCTGTTGTGAATTTCAATTCAAGGCACAGGCAAGTGGAGATGAAGAAGATCAGAGACACTGATGTGGATGAAGATGCCAGTGTGCCCCGCATCACAGCCATTCTGTCCTACTCCAAAGGCTTCGCATGCTCTTTGGGGTCTGGCACAGTCTGTCTTTTCGAAAAGAATGAGGAGGATGGTTATAGGAAAAGCAGCGTGATACGGGTAAATGTTAATGACAGTAACAGTTGAACTGCAGGCTCTGAGAGTGTTTCAGAGTGGTCATATGTGTATTTTTTTCTGTCAGATCCCTCCAGACCCCTACAGTAATGAGCTGACCCCAACTGAATGTCAGGAGATTGACACCATGTGCATCAGTCCAGCAGAGGAGACTTTGGCCATCAGCACAGACAGAGGACAGCTGTACAGCTTCAGCCTGTCCTCTGTAGAGATGAACAAGGTAGTACAGTCACCTCTGTCAGCACCACCACTGATAATGTTCACATTGCTCAGTATTTAAAAAACATAGCATCCTCATTCATTTCAAAGACTCTCCTGTGTTGGCACAGAAGGCTCTAGTATAAAGGGCCAGACTGATATATCTGTAGAACTATTGAATTATTGGCCAAAACCTTGGTATAGACATTCTGTGAGCTTAAGTACAACCTCACATTGCTAATATGGCTTTAAGTCTTAAGTCTTTGTCCATTTCGCCATTTCTTGGCATATTCATCTCCTTGTTTTCCTTCACTGTACTTATTTCCCTCATGTTTTAGACATCAAAACATCCACTTGACTTTAGTGTTGCGTAGGTTGACCCAGAGATGCACTTTGTAACTCTATCCATCAGGAGGAACATCATTTTGAGTTCCTGTTGCAGTCCTTCCACTCTAAGACCATCACTGGTTTGTCCGTCTGCATTCGAAAGCCCCTCGTAGCCACCAGCTCTCTGGACCACTCTGTCCGCATCTGGAACTATGAAACAAAGTAAGAAACAAAATCACACCTAAGCCCTTTGATATTTTGTCTATGTCGAGTGATGTGTTCACTTCATTTCTCTACATAGTCTTAGACATACACATGTAAGCAAAGTGTGATATTGTAGTTTTACTGCATGCTGAGGTGTGGTGAGGCACAGGGGCATCCCTGAGGAAAAGTAATTTTACAGTCCTGACCTGGAAGGTGGGATGAGCTTCTTTATAACAAGATTTAGGAAAGTGACTTATCAAGCCCTGTGCTCAGTGTTATTAATGTGCACACAGAGCTTAAGTATGGCATGCTAAGGTCATACTAATATGTCTGTCAATTGTCACTAGAGTGTTAGAGCTGTACAAGGAGTTCCAGGAGGAGGCGTACAGCGTGGCTCTGCATCCCACAGGCCTCTTCATCCTGGTTGGCTTTTCTGACAAACTCAGGCTGATGAACCTGCTTATTGATGACATCCGCACATTCAAGGAGTTTACTGTGCGTGGCTGCAGAGAGGTAGGCTATGTGTGTGTGTGTTGTTATACAGTTTGTGTAAGTTGCTAATGTCATAGCCATGTGACACACTTTTGATTTTTTGCCATTGTTTTGACTTTCGCTCTCCACACATTAGTGTTCTTTTAGTCACGGTGGCCACATGTTTGCAGCTGTCAATGGGAATGTCATCCACATCTACTCTGTCACCTCCTTTGAAAACATCCTCAACCTGAAGGGTCATAATGGAAAGGTGAGTCTCCACCACACTGCATGTGTCCCTTTGGCTGGGCAGTGTCCAAAGTCATATTAGTCAAACTACTGGGCAACAGTGACTATGCTACAGTAGAAACGTTTTTTGCAGGTGCGTGGCATTGAATGGAGCCTGGACGACAGCCTGCTGGTGTCATGTGGGATGGATGGTGCAGTTTATGAGTGGAACACACAGACCGGCAAGCGTGAGTCTGAGAGCGTCCTCAAGTCCTGCAGCTACACGGATGTTGCCTTCTCTTCAGACTGTAAGACCATCCTGGCTGTGGGAACAGACTTCACACTGAAGGAGATCCAAGATTGTCAGGTCAGTAAGAATGACACACCACTGTATCTCTCTGAGATTCTCTTCTGAGATCCCATAAATTATAATGTGGGAAAGTGCAATACGTTTAATGAAACGTATTGCACTTTCCCACATTATAATGTTCATGGAGGAAGGAAGTACAGGCAAATTCAGAAAGCAGTTGCCAGTGCAATATTTTATGAAATGTATGCCTTCAAGTAGTAAATAAATACACTTACAGTGTGAGCATAGGCCACTGTTACTTTAAGAGCATTATTTACTTCTGGTCAATACTGTTCCCAGCTTGGAGGTTGGGAATCTCACAAATGCTGTTATGCTGTTAAAGGTTCACCAGCTTGTTGCTAAAAAAAACAAAACAATGATCTGAACGATAATTCTGTGTAGTTTCATCACTATGAGTTCCATCAGTCATACATTGTCATTTCATCCATGTGAATATAAAAATAATGATTAGAGCAGCTTTCAGTTTGGTGGGAAAAACAAAAACAGACATATTTTTCTGCATTTGGACTTTTAGTTTTGCTTTTCTGAAAAATATAGGATAGTTTTATACCTTCAACACCCTGAGAGACGAAAACTTCCCCACTGTTAAAATTACAGTACAACCTTTGACAAGGGATCATGAGTTAACCATGGTTGTTTTAAAGAGTCAGCCAAAAGCCAAAATGTTTGGAAACCACTGGTAAAGACTAGTGGCTTGAATAAGTCTCAGACCCAGACATTTTTTATTTGACAATACAAAAAATATCACTAGAAATATATTGATATTAAGATGAAAATAACACACGACAAATTACTCAACCTTTTTAGTAGTATATCCAGGAAACCTGTGTGAATGTAACATTTTTTTACAGATTACTCTTCATTAAACAAAATGTGTACTCTATTTGTTACTCAAGAAAAAGTGAGTTCATTATTGTTGTCTTCCCGGTTCAGTATTTCTGTCATGGACATGCAGGATTATATTCACTGTTGGAGATCTTGGTCATTGGTCCCACAGGTCCTGAGGGAGGTTCCTGCTGATGAGGTAACTCACACCACTGTGGCAGTCTCTCACTCCAGTAAAGTTGTCTTCACTGGGACTTCCAGTGGAACCGTCAGAGCCATTAAATACCCGTTACCCATCCAGAAGGAATGGATCATGTACCAGGCTCACTGTGGCCCAGTTACCAAGGTTGGTCTAATATTGATGCACCGCTGTGTCCACTAAACTGAAGCTTTGGATGTGATCTGAATGCTGGAAGATTTGAGTGAGAAACAATCTGTGGCATCAACCATTATAAACTAACCTTGTCTGTCCTCAGATGGCAGTCACATTTGACGATCAGTTCCTGTTGACGGTGTCTGAAGATGGCTGCTTGTTGATGTGGAAGATCATCGATAAGGAGGGCAGAGGACTGAAGAGCAACAGGCAGATCGTCCACACTGAAGAGATCCTTGTCACTAAGTCAGACCTGGAGGAGAAGGTCTGCTGATGGCTTCTACCATGACAGTCAATATCTACAGCTACAATCCCTGAATTTCATAAGTGATTCTCACTAGTCAGCATTGTTATATAGATCAAACTATCTGAAGTGGCAATAAGATAATATGTTAACACCAGTGTAGTGTTTTAAACACTGCATTTATATTTTGTCAGGAGGCACTCATTTATAAGGTTGCTGTTTTCAAACAGGCTCCTTATATTACCTCTTATGAATTGATATTTGGATAAACACGATGCGATGACAGGCAGTTTTATGATTACAGCTCATCCGTCAGTAAGTTTTCTCCACTTTTCTTGGTTGGAGCATATCCCAGTATGCACTAAGCAAGAGGGGTGTACTTCCTGGACAGGTTGCCAGTCTGTTACAGGGCTGATACATAAAGACAGACAAAGGAGGAGGAGAGGTTGTCTGCTCACTGATATTAGTTTTCTCAGTTATATATATACAGACAAAAAATGGCAGCAATAACAAGCTTATCAATTTGCGGTGTACAGAAAAAAATACAGAGCTGTCTGTGTTTGACACCAGGGAGACATACTGTATACCATCAGAGAGAGACTAAAGGAAATTACATTTTGTCTTTATTGTTTTTACAAAAACAATAAAGCTGGGGACATTGAGTCCGAGTGGACCAATGTTCTCTGCCTCCATTGTTGTCGACGCAGCAAGGTTCGAAGTTGTGGACGCAAGGTCTCTGGTGCCTGTCGTGGCGGCAACCCCCGAACCCGGTGGTGGACACCGGAAGTAAGGGATGCCGTCAGGCTGAAGAAGGAGTCCTATCGGGCATGTTGGCCTGTGGGACTCCTGACGCAGTTGACAGGTACCGGCAGGCTGGAAAAGCAAGCCACAGCCCGGACGGTCCTTGGAGGCAAAAACTCGGGTCTGGGAGGAGTTCGGTGAGGCCATGGCATGGAGGAGGACTATTGGTCGGCCTCGAAGAGATTCTGGCAAACCGTCCGGCGCCTCAGAAGGGGGAAGCAGTACTCTGCCAACACTGTTTACAGTGCAGGTGGGGAGCTGTTGACCTCAACTGACTGGGGACATTGTCGGACGGTGGAAGAAATACTTCGAGGAATCTCCTTAATCCAACCGACTTGCCTTTCCAGTGAGGAAGCGGAGGCTGGGGACTCTGAGGTGGACTCGTCCATTCACCCAAGCCGAAGTCACTGAGGTAGTTTGCAAGCTCCTCGGTGGCAAGGCGCCTCGGGGTGGATGAGATCCGCCCTGAGTACCTCAAGATCTCTGGATGTTGTGGGGCTGTCTTGGCCTGACACGCCTCTGAAACATTGCATGGAGGTTGGAGACAGTACCTCTGGAGTGGCAAACCGGGGTGGTGGTCCCTCTTTTTAAAAAGGGGGACCGGAGAGTGTGTTCCAACTACAGAGGGATCACACTTCTCAGCCTCCCCGGGAAGGTCTACGCCAGGGTACTGGAGAGGAGAATTCGGCCGATAGTCGACCCTCGGATTCAGGAGGAACAATGCGGTTTGGGTAATGACCGAAAGGACAAGATCGTGGATACAAGCGGCCGAAATGAGTTTCCTCCGCAGGGTGGCTGGGCGCTCCCTTAGAGATAAGGTGAGAAGCTCAGTCACTCAGGAGGAGCTCGGAGTAGAGCCGCTGCTCCTTCACATCGAGAGGAGTCAGCTGAGATGGCTTGGGCATCTGTTTTCAGATGCCCCCTGGACGCCTCCCTAGGGAGGTGTTCCAGGCATGTCCCACCGGGAGGAGGCCCGGGGAAGACCCAGGACACGCTGGAGAGACTATGTCTCTCAGCTGGCCTGGGAACGCCTCGGGGTCCCCCCGGAAGAGCTGGAGGAAGTGTTTGGGGTGAGGGAAGTCTGGGCATCTCTGCTCAGACTGACTGCTGCCTCCGTGACCCGGTCCCGGATCAAGAAGCGGATGAAGATGGATGGATGGATGGATGTTTTTTCAAAAAATGTTCTGTTATGTTTCTAATCCCGGTGAAACCAAGAGCTAACGTGCTGTATGAGTCCACTCCTCCAGGCCAGTAGCAAAGCAGCACAGTTCAAACACAGCACTTTACTAAACCTGAGAGTTGTTCAAAACAACAAACAGGAGTTCACTAAGCTTCCATCACTAATAAAGTCACTTTAAACAGATGACAGGTCTCCTGTCTCCTAAACTCCTGAACTCCTAATCCAACAACAAACAAAGGTCCAGGTCTCTTACCAAACTGCTCCATATTTACAGTGTAATATTTCCAACAAACCTTTAACAAAAGACACCACAGAGATAGTAAATTCCCACCACAGATCTACACAAACGTGTCAGCTCCAGATCGCACTACTTTACTTTGACAAGTTTCTCATAGCAACATGCAGAACTCAAGGCTGGTTCAGTGCTGGAGGTGGTGGAGGTGAGGGAGGGCAGGTTGATGTTAGCTGGGATTTAAAAGAGCTGATGTCATCTATTGGTCCAATCCAGCAGTCAGTTCGAGTGGACCAATCACATGGCACCAACTGCTTCATCCCCAGGAGACTTGAAACTTTTTCTATGCCAATATACCTCAGACTGCTTTCCTTCTTGACTTTGCTGCTATGGAGCAGGCTTAATCATTTACAAAGACATACCTACAGAAGCCCCTCCTTGAACCGCCACCTTACTGTGGTGGAGGGGTTTGTGTGCCCGAATGATCCTAGGAGCTATGTTGTCGAGGGGCATTACGCCCCTGGTAGGGTCTCCCATGGCAAACAGGTCCTAGGTGACGGGCCAGACTAAGAGCGGTTCACAAGCCCATCATGAACAGAAGAACATCAAGGACCGTTACGTCGCCCGGATTGGCGTTACCGGGGCCCCACCCTGGAGCCAGGCCTGGGGTTGGGGCTCGCAGGCGAGCGCCTGGTGGCCGGGTCTTTGCCCACGGGACCCGGCCGGGCTCAGCCCGAAATGGCGACGTGGGCCCGCCTTCCAGTAGGCTCACCACCCGCAGGAAGGTCCATGAGGGGCCGGTGCAATGTGGTTTGGGTAGCAGTCGTGGCGGGGGGCCTCGGACGACCCAATCCCTGGACCAAAACTCTGGCAATAGGGACATGGAATGTCACCTCGCTGGGGGGGAAGGAGCCTGAGCTCGTGCGGGAGGTTGAGAGGTACCGGCTAGAGATAGTCGGGCTCACCTCCACGCATAGCTTGGGCTCTGGAACCCAGCTCCTTGAGAGGGGCTGGACCCTCCACTACTCTGGAGTTGCCCAGGGTGAGCGGCTAGTGGCGTGGCGAGCTGGTGTGGGCTTGCTTATAGCTCCCCAGCTCAGCCGCCATGTGTTGGAGTTCACTCCGGTGAACGAGGGAGAGGGTCGCTTCCCTGCGCCTTTCGGGTTGGGGATAGGTCTCTTGCTGTTGTTTGTGCCTACGGGCCGAACAGCAGTACAGAGTACCCGGCCTTCTTGGAGTCCCTGGGAGGGGTACTTGATAGTGCTCCGACTGGGGACTCCATTGTTCTACTGGGGGACTTCAACGCTCACGTGGGCAACAACAGTGATACCTGGAGGGGCGTGATCGGGAGGAACGGCCTCCCCGATCTGAACCCTGAGCGGTGTTCTGTTATTGGACTTCTGTGCTAGTCACAGTTTGTCCATAACGAACACCATGTTCGAGCATATAAGGGTGTCCATCAGTGCACGTCGTGGCACCAGGACACCCCTAGGCCGGAGGTCGATGATCGACTTTGTTGTCTCGTTTCATCTGATCTCCGGCCGTATGTCTTGGACACTCGGGTAAAGAGAGGGGCTGAGTTGTCAACCGATCACCACCTGGTGGTGAGTTGGATCCGCTGGCAGAGGAGGAAGTTGGACAGACCTGGCAGACCCAAACGTATTGTGAGGGTCTGTTGGGAACGTCTGGCCGAGCCCTCTGTCAGGGAGGTCTTCAACTCCCACCTCCGGAAGAGCTTCTCACAGATTCCATTCCGAGGGAGGCTGGAGACATTGAGTCCGAGTGGACCATGTTCTCTGCCTCCATTGTCGACGCGGCGGTTCGAAGTTGTGGACGCAAGGTCTCTGGTGCCTGTCGTGGCGGCAACCCCCAAACCCGGTGGTGGACACCGGAAGTAAGGGATGCCGTCAGGCTGAAGAAGGAGTCCTATCGGACCATGTTGGCCTGTGGGACTCCTGACGCAGTTGACAGGTACCGGCAGGCCAAGCAAGCCGCAGCCCGGACGGTCCTGGAGGCAAAAACTCGGGTCTGGGAGGAGTTCGGTGAGGCCATGGAGGAGGACTATCGGTCGGCCTCGAAGAGATTCTGGCAAACCGTCCGGCGCCTCAGAAGGGGGAAGCAGTACTCTGCCAACACTGTTTACAGTGCAGGTGGGGAGCTGTTGACCTCGACTGGGGACATTGTCGGACGGTGGAAGAAATACTTCGAGGATCTCCTCAATCCCACCGACTTGCCTTCCAATGAGGAAGCGGAGGCTGGGGTCTCTGAGGTGGACTCGTCCATCACCCAAGCCGAAGTCACTGAGGTAGTTCGTAAGCTCCTCGAGTGGCAAGGCGCCGGGGGTGGATGAGATCCGCCCTGAGTACCTCAAATCTCTGGATGTTGTGGGGCTGTCTTGGCTGACACGCCTTCTGCAACATTGCATGGAGGTTGGGGACAGTGCCTCTGGTGTGGCAAACTGGGGTGGTGGTCCCTCTTTTTAAAAAGGGGGACCGGAGAGTGTGTTCCAACTACAGGGGGATCACACTTCTCAGCCTCCCCGGGAAGGTCTACGCCAGGGTACTGGAGAGGAGAATTCGGCCGATAGTCGACCCTCGGATTCAGGAGGAACAATGCGGTTTTCGTCCTGGTCGTGGAACACTGGACCAGCTCTATACCCTCCACAGGGTGCTTGAGGGTTTATGGGAGTTTGCCCAACCAGTCCACATGTGCTTTGTGGATCTGGAGAAGGCATTCGACCGTGTCCCTCGTGGTATTCTGTGGGGGGTGCTCCAGTGAGTATGGGGTCCGGGGAGCCTTTGCTAAGGGCTGTTCGGTCTCTGTACGACCGGAGCAGGAGCTTGGTTCGCATTGCCGGCAGTAAGTCAGACCTGTTCCCAGTGCATGTTGGACTCCGGCAGGGTTGCCCTTTGTCACCGGTCCTGTTCATAATCTTTATGGACAGGATTTCTAGGCGTAGCCAGGGGCCGGAGGGAGTCCGGTTTGGGAACCACAGGATTTCATCTCTGCTTTTTGCGGATGATGTTGTCCTGATGGCTTCATCAGGCCAGGACCTTCAGCATGTACTGGAGCGGTTTGCAGCCGAGTGTGAAGCGGCTGGGATGAGAATCAGCACCTCCAAATCCGAGGCCATGGTTCTCGACCGGAAAAGGGTGGCATGCCCTCTCCAGGTGGGTGGAGAGGTCCTGCCTCAAGTGGAGGAGTTCAAGTATCTCGGGGTCTTGTTCACGAGTGAGGGAAAGATCGAGCGTGAGATTGACAGGCGGATTGGTGCAGCGTCCGCAGTTATGCGGTCGGTGTACCGGACCGTCGTGGTGAAGAAGGAGCTGAGTCGAAAGGCATGAAGCTCTCGATTTACCGGTCAATCTACGTTCCCACCACTCACCTATGGTCATGGTCATGAACTTTGGGTAATGACCCGAAAGGACAAGATCGCGGATACAAGCGGCCGAAATGAGTTTCCTCCGCAGGGTGGCTGGGCGCTCCCTTAGAGATAGGGTGAGAAGCTCGGTCACTCGGGAGGAGCTCGGAGTAGAGCCGCTGCTCCTTCGCATCGAGAGGAGTCAGCTGAGGTGGCTTGGGCATCTGTTTCGGATGCCCCCTGGACGCCTCCCTAGGGAGGTGTTCCAGGCATGTCCCACCGGGAGGAGGCCTCAGGGGAAGACCCAGGACACGCTGGAGAAACTATGTCTCTCGGCTGGCCTGGGAACGCCTCGGGGTCCCCCGGAAGAGCTGGAGGAAGTGTCTGGGGTGAGGGAAGTCTGGGCATCTCTGCTCAGACTGCTGCCTCCGCGACCCGGTCCCGGACCAAGCGGATGAAGAAGATGAAGAGAGAGAAGAAGATGAAGATACCTACAGAAGATTTAGAGTCACAAGATCACCTAAACTGTATGTGTTTGTACTGGGGCGGACCAGAGCACCTGCAGGAAGGTCCCACTAGAGCATCTGAGTACAAATTCTTCACAGAGAGACACCAGACTCCTTGTACATGGTCAGTATAGGGGTTGCACGGGGAACACTTATTTTACCAGAACATAGAGGATTTGCATCGCTGAGAATAAATAGCAACTGTCATGTTGTGGTACGTATGTGTACCTGTGTGTGTATTTGTGCTGTAAATGCATATTGAAGTGCACAGATAAAAAGTTTAAATTCAATTTTCACTTTAAGTTTGCATCAGTTGATTTGACTGAGTTTGGTACACAGGAACAGATAATAAGCAAGAGGGATAGCACCGCAAAGGGACATTCAACATAATTAGCCAACTCTATGTTCATTTCTGTCTGTCTGTCTGTGTTGCAGAACCAGAACATGCTGGAGCTGAAGATGCATCTGGAGGAGCTGCAGATGGAGAATGAGTATCAGCTGCGCCTGAAGGACATGAACTACAATGAGAAGATGAAGTCACTTTCTGACAAGTTCACCCAGCAAATAGAATCTCTGAAAACAATACAGCAGGTCTGCTGGTCACGTACCAGACAACTTTACTGCATATAGATTCACTATCTGCAAAAATGAAACTAACAACTCTAAGACTCAGATTCAGGATTAACATTATTTTATTACTTTCTAGTGGTGTGTTTTCAAAGAATTATAATCATACATAATCATACATATTTGGAGGATTTGCATGCCTCCATTGAGTTAGAACAGAGTTGGACTTTGCCTTTGGAATGAATTTTATTTATGGACTTTATTGTCTTTTCAAATTCACTGTACCTAAAGGCCATGAAGACAGAGTTGGAAAAGCAGGACCATGAGCACCAGCAGAGTTTTGCAGAGGTCACTGTGAAACACTCAAAAGAACTGAAGGATTTAGGTAAGAACAGGACAGGATCAGGGTGGGCACAATCTAGGGACAGATCTATGTTTCTACAAGGGTCAGTCATCACGCTGAGTTTCCTTTCAATCATGCAGAGTTATCCTACAGCCAGAAGCTGATTGTGGAGCACGAGAGATATCAAGATCTACAGGAAAATTTTCAAAGAATGCAGGAAGAATATGAGATGCGGCTGAAGGCTGTAGAGGAGAGCAAAGTCCAAGCCCTGGAGGAGCTGACACAGCTGTCTGAGGCCAAGCTGCAGGAGAAGACTCAGCTCCTGGCTCAGGTTGGTCTGGAGGGGCAGAGAGTGGAGTGTGAAGTAGAAGAGACAGCACATCAAACCAGCTAAGTCCTATCTCTATGTTGTGTAGTGTCAGGAGAATGCCCAGCAGCAGATATGTGAGTTTAAAGAGATGATAAAGCAAGTTGAGGAGGATGAGGAGAGGAAGATCCATGACATCCAAATGAAGTATGAGAGGAAACTGCACACTGAGAAAGAGACCAACACCAACCTGAAAGGAGAAACTGGTATCATGACACAAAAAGTGAGCACAGCTGGAATGTAAACTGTAATGTTTTCAGTCCATGTATGCTTTTATTTTTGTGTCCTTCTTTCCTCTAGTCTGTCTGTCATGCAATTCACCTCCTCTTGTTTCTTCTTCCTTTCTGGTGTGATCACAGTTCTACAGTCTGCAGAAACAGATTGATGACAGGTGCACAGACATCAACCAGCTGAAGCAGGAGCGGCAGAGGCTGCTGGGGTTGATCCGCTCCCTGGAGAGCGACATCCAGGACCTTAAGCGGCAGATGTCTGGACACGAAAAGACCAACCAGGACAAGGTGGCTGAGATCAGGGCTTCAACATTTTAGTTTAGAACAAATTAGATTCTAATCAAGCAACATTTAGATTAATTTGACATATTTTGTTACATAGCATTCCCTTTTTACCTTTATCCATTACTCTTATTCAAAAAGGGTTTTGTGAGTTCTTGATTTATCTTGTTACATTTTAGTTTGAAAGTAAAACACCAGATGAATGGACATATGATGTATGTGAAGTATGTATATAAAGTATAAAGTATGTGTATATCCTCAAAGAAATATGTGAATTAGACATTGGACCTGCGATAGATGCAATACAGTAGGTTTTGGTCCTGGTGATGCTCTCTGCGTAAGAGATGAGATTTAATTTAGACATACATGACTCCTTTTGGGTCAGTGGGGCATTTTGAAAAGTTCTCAGTATGGAGATTATATCTTGCTGCAGTCAAACAATATTGTTAATTAAAAAAAGTAAATCAACACTGAGCAAACATATTTTCTTCCACTAAACTCCCTTTCCACATACAGGATAAAACGATCGCCAGCTTGAAGAAGAAGAACCAGGAACTGGAAAAGTTGAAGTATGTTCTTGAGTTCCAGTTAAACGAGTTGAAGAAACAGACCCAGCCCCAACAAGATGACATCAGTAAGAAGAAGGAGCGGATTCATCAGGTCTCTGTGTGTGTATGATGGAAAATGTTCTCTAAAAGTTCTCTAAAAGCATCTAGCATTTTATCGTACAAAATATAGTCAGGTTTCATTAAAAGATTCACTGAAACATTGACCACTTCAGCAAGATAAATCAGAGTTATGAATCCATTTGAGGAAGTCACTTTGTCTTTGTTATCGTGTTTTTTGTACTGTATTTGATGAGAACTATTGTGATGAAATGAAATGAAACCCCAGTGGTATCAACATGTGAAATGAGTTGATTTCCTGAGGAGCCCTGCATTAGTAGAGATTCAATTCATTCTATGCACATTTTGTCTGACTTGTCAAGATAAACGATCCTTGCAGCGCTGACAGAGATGTGCTGTTTCTGCTCTTTGACAGCTGGAGGAGGAACTTGTGCAAATTGACCAAAGCAACACTCAGCTGAAGCTCACTGTGTCTGACCTGAGGCTCAAACTGAGGACCAGAGACAAGGAGATGCACAAGGAGATGCAAAAAGTGTGTACATACATTACACATTATCTATCTATATATATCTATATCTATACTGCAGCAACCTGTTGTGATTACATGATGATACACATGACGTACATGCTACTTTCCCAGCTTTAATAAGTGTAACTAACAAGTAACAGTGATTTGATGTTGTCAAGTGAGAGACTGAAGCATCTCCCAGAGCTGAATGGCAGATGTGTGACAGATATTCACATCCTTACATGCTCTGTGGCAGTTCTTGACATTACATCTATTATTCAAAATTATAACGTTTGATGGATGATAATATAACTTTTCATAGCAGATGTTTTTGGAATGTCAAAGCAGAAAAAGTGCATGTGTAAATAGAACATAAATCCACTGATTGCCCAGGAATGAGTGGACATGTACAATACCAGAACCCTGTACCTTGCTCATCCAAATGAAATGCAGCCATCATTATCTGGAACTATCTATAAGTCTGCTTAATTCAAAACCTACTGAACACCTTTATTATTCTGCCTGGCTTTACATTAGAGAGCAAAGGTTCACAACAAACAGGAATTGTTTTCCTAGTGATGGGGGATAAAATCCTTGTCACTCTTTATAAAAAAATTTTATAAAAATGAAGTTGAAAGTTTTGACAGGCATGAGCAGTGAAATCATTGGTTAACTTCCAAAGTTACTGTCTTTTTGTGTGAAATTCCCTCTTTGATCTTCCATATAAAGTCTTTTCTTCCCGAGTAGTGGCAGAGGGACAATAACATTAAGAGGGGATTTAGGACTTAAATGATTTTGCACTAAAATGACAAAACTATGTCTAACTCTGATTTTCTTTGGCAGGAACAATTCTAGTGACCCAAAACCACTTTAATGTACATATGACTGTATGAACCTTTAATGTCTTTTCTGTGTCCAGGTGAAAAATTTGGAGACACATCTTCAGCGGCTCAAGTCAGACCTCCATAACTGTGTGGGCTTCATCCAGGAGCCAAAGAAACTGAAGGACAGTGTGCAGATGATCTACACCCTCTATGTACCACAGATTGATGGGGTGAGTGGTTCATATATAGTAGATCCCTTAGAGCTCGTTCATGGCTTCTCTGCTCACAACTAGTCTGTGCTGTTGTAATTTTTATATACTGTGAGGAACATTAAAACCACCTTTGTGTGCTGTCTCCAAGGTTGAGAAAAGTGGTGTAGAAGAAGATATTCAGAGGGTGTTCTGTCGCCAGCGTGATCACCTGGAGAGGACCGTTAATAATCTCAAGGCGAGGCTGGCCAAATCTGCTGAGGAGCATGAGAAAGTCTATGTCAAGATCATGAAGGTAAATTAGAAAACAGAACACTTCATGGATCATTCTTCTGAGCAGCCATTAGGGATTCAAATTTCTCACGATTACTGCTCATGAAATTCACTCAATCTTTTCTTGTTATGTAAGTCTGAGGAGTTCTACTGATGACATATTTTAACAGTGACTGTCATCTCCTCTACAGGAGAATGTGACTCTGATCACTGAAATCAATGAGCTGCGGAAAGAGCTGCGTTTGGCGAGGACTCAAGTCAAAGATTACAAAGCTCAGTTGACCACGTTCAAGAAGTCCAGCAAGTCACGTCCCAACTCAGAGGAAGGACCCAAAAGGGAGCCCATATAATGAAGACCTCAGCAAAGAAATAAAAAAATCAAATCACTCTCTCAACCACGAGTCATGGTAGCTCTGCAGCAAGATATACCTGATCCACACAAACACAAACAGCAACATTTTAGCCACACAACAAAACCAGTAGATTATTTTCATTTGCTGAGCACTATAGGACTTAACTGCATGGCAACAAGAACTAAAACTCCTAATTTTACCACATATTTACCACGAGGATGTTATTAATATACATATTAAATAGATTTGCATTAAAAGCATTGATCTTGCCCTTTGAATGTTTATTTATTCATGAACACCTGATGCATCCTCCTGCAGCAGATTGATTTTCCAGGGTCATGTCATATCACTGGACTCAGAGACCCTTATAGTTGTCAATATGAAGATTTAAACTAGTATGTATGAGCACACATCAAGCCAAATAAACCTCCCCTTAGTGTTATCACCATTTAAGGATTGTGTGCTATCGAGCTTTAGACGTTTGTTTTTCTGTTCTGTAAAAATAAAATAATTAGCAAACCTTTGAAACTTGAAATCATGACAGTCTTTACAGTTTTATAGTGTTTCTTTATTGTACTGGACTACTAAAGTTATGGAAGTTTTGGAAAATAAGTTCAGTCATGTCTGAACACACAGCAAATGTACAAAACTTTAGATGTATCTTTGAAACCAGACTACTGCGACAGTGATAACGTGGCCACTGTTTTGGCCTGAATATAAGACAGCATATTTTCTTATTGTGAAGCATGAAAGCCTTTGAACTACAGTCTGGACTGATCAGATTTATTAACCAATGTTGAAGATGACAGTGTCATTACAAGTATATTTGAACTATTTTAAATAGTAAAATGTCAAAAAGATAACAAAATGTTAGAACAGTAAAAACACATAACAAAAGTTATCCTACGCAGTAAAAATGTTGAAAATGTAAAATGGTCTTTTAAAAGTTGGCAGACATCTTGGTGACATCATGTTTCAGGTCCACGACGTGCATCTCAATTCTCCTGTGCAGCTCATCCATTGAAGTGGACAGCGTGTCATACAGAGACTGGACACAGGGAGGGCAAACACGTTAGACAATGTGTACAGTGAGGCAGACAGAATACAGACAGTGTGTTTTGTGGTCCTACCTGAGCTTTCTCTGTCTCTTTGCTGCACACGTCTCTCAGACTCTGGATCTTGGCCTTCAGCTGCTGTGTCTCTCTGGAGATCTCTTGGATTTTGTCGGCCATGTCCTCACGCTTTTGATGGATTTGGTTACACTGCCTAGAAAAGTTAAATTTTGTTTTTTAAACTTTACAAAGTTGATCAGTCAAATTGTTTCCATTCATCACATTTACAACCATGTCTACTCCATGATAATGTAGAATAGTGGTGACAGTCAGTCAGTCATCAATGTTAAGCTCCCACTTTCTTTTACCAGTGACTGGTAGATTCTTCTATTCTTAGTGAATAGTTGCTCAGAGGGATCTTTGTCTATTTCTGCCCTTCCACTTGTCACTTGTTTCACTTGTCCATCTGGGTGAACCATTTTACAGCTTTTTGTTCTCCAAGCACAAAAACATAACTTTTTGCAAACTCTACATATAAAATAATACACTAATTTTGTAAAGATGACTTACTACAAACTAATATCATGATACCATATAAGGAGGAGGATAATATCATGACACCATATATATATGAATAAAATGACATTAATTACCCCAACACATCTTGAACATGCTGCTCCTTCATCTCTCTCTTCTTCTGCCTGCGGATGTTCTGTTTGGACTCTTTGTCCAGCTTCATGCCCAGAGCTCGCTTCAACTGGCCCTCCTCGATGCACAAGTTCTTCAGCTCCTTCTGCTTCTTCTCATACTGAGCTATCAGCTCCTGGTGCTACACACACAGAAAAACGACATGCATGTATAACTGCACAATGAATAAATGTTTTTTGTGGAGGTGGTTCAAATGTAAAATTACAACCATGAGTAACGTTTATTGACAGTGACTTTACAAAAATACAAACTCTGCACTTACGAGATCTCAGTCATCACAAGTTTTTCACTTTAGACAGTATGCTTATTTTCACATGCCAGTGTGAGTCCTTGGTACTCAGCCTTGGGAACATTTTCTAGGGCCACATGAAAACTTGACAATATTTATTTTTTCCAACTTTATAATCAGAAGAGTATGCACAGTAACCAATAACCATCATCTCCTTTCAGCAGTACATGAAATCTGTATGAGGACACTTCCTGAGTGTTGCTGAAGTCTATTTGTATTTGTAATTTACAGAGTAACCAGTCATGGTTACTTGAGATTGGCAATAGGTGATCCAACTGCAAGGATCCCTTATCTGTGGCTCTTCCTCAGGTTTCTTCTTTTTCCCATAAAGGGTTTTTTGAAGTTTTTCCTGACCCGGTTCGAGGGTCTAAGGACAGAGGGTGTCACAAGCTGTACAGATTGTAAAGCCCTCTGAGGCAAACGATGTTTGTGATTTTGGGTTTAAATAAATACATTTGATTTGATAGAAATTTGAGAATTGTTAAATATACATTTAAGGCCATTACAGATTTTGTCTTCAAGAAAGTACCAGCAAGTTTAATTGTGACTGTCCCATTTTCTGTATCAATATCAGCTGATGTGTTATCTGATTTTTTTAATCTTTTTATCTCAATCTATTATAGGTGAGGCTGAGATTTTTTTCCAAAGAGGACTTCAATCCTTTATTTTGAAGGGTTTTTTTTACTGCTCTGGAGCAGGTACTGAGCAGAATCTATCTGCTGGAGTTGATCAGGATGTTGCTCAGTGCTTATTTGAGACAGCTCATACCTCCTCCTGTCGCCGTTTGGTGTTGTTCATGCTGCTCTCCAGGTCCTGCAGCAGGTTGTACATCTGCTGAATCTCAGCCTCAGTGTGAGTCACACTTTGCACCATGCTCTGCAGCTCCACCACACGCTCATCAGTTTCTTCCTGAAATCAGTGCCAACACAAGTTATCATGTAGGAGAGTGACACTAACTGGTTTCATAAACCCTGTTTGCTTCTCTACTCACGATGGAGTTCTTGATGTCCTTAACATTCTCCCTCATCCTTTCCATTTGACTCTTCAGCTCCTCTGGAGACTCCACAATCTGAGACTTGAGTTTGCTGATGTCTTCTTTCAGATTGCTGACGTCCACCTTCACCTGGGCCTGACACACACATCTTTTCAATGAAAGTGCAATTTCCTTGCAATTTTGACTGATCTTTCTGAGGACATTCATGATGTCAGACTAAAGTATCACACAAGATGTTTGCAAAGATGTACAATGTTGGTATAAATATTTCCTGTCACATACCAGTTTCTGAGTCTTCTCTGCTATTTTGGTTTTCCACTCTGCGATGTTGTCATTCTTTGCATTCTGAAAGGAGACATTAATCTCAGTTGAGAGCGCGCACACACACACACCTGCAGGTTTTACTGTTGTTTCATCACCACCTACCACTTCTTGGTACTCATGCATGGTGGTGGCTTGCAGCTCAGACAGAGCGTTTGCCAGCTCGTCAGCCTCAGCCTGCTGCTCTGGCGGGATGGTCCTGAACAAGCACAAGAAACAACCAGAGTCTGTCTACTGGGAAACTTTTGTCTTTCATGTCACTGCAGAGGACATGCACTTCATTATGTTTGGATTTCTTCTTCAAAATCACCATTCATTCATCTGAGTTTAGGGCTGCAACTCAAATATTATCCATTATTGATGATTATATAACTACTATTAGATATTATAGAAATGTTCATTATCAATTCATCCTTCCATGTATTCAGTGTTCTGAGAGCCCAGGGTGCCGTTTTGTCTAACTTACAGTCCAAAACCCAGAAATATTACATTCAAAATTATATTAAACATTAAGAAAGCAGCTGAACTTCAACAACACCCAATTTTATTTTTAATAAATCACATATATTTAATCCAAGACTTACGTTAGCATCTCGATCTTCTTTTCTGCTTCTAAATTGCCTTTGGTGTAAGCCTGCAGTCTGTCCATGTCTGCCCTCTAACAACAGAGAAACTGTTATAATATGTATATGTACAATATGGATATGTAATGCTTACTACCAGCAGTCGTAAGTACAGCAGTGAAAATGTCAGTCAGAAAAAGAAGCTTGTAGTGGAAAGCCTCCCAGTAACTCAAGTGGATCATCCCCCCTGCCCCTCCTTCAACTTTGTGCAGACCAACATAACATACCAATTTGGCCTGCTTCTCCAAGATCATATCCATTCTCTGCTTCCTGAAGTGAAGAAAGTTCATGATGGCACTTAGAACAGTCAGAGTCTTCTGTTTTTCTGGAGAGGAAGAACAAGGTCATTATGTAGTTATCAGATGTGTGACTGTGTCATACACTTTGGAAATATTAAATTGAAAATCATATACTTACTTGGAGCTAGAAGATCATTCAGCGAAAAATCGTAAATCAAGCACATAGGCAGAAACTGCCGCCTACAAAAGATGACGCAATGTTGTTAGATATATGTACTGTATGAGGAGAAATATACGACAGACAGAAACACGCATGTGCTGTAGAGCTGTAGCCTTTCAAGAACTGAACTAAGAAGAACAAAAACATCCATGTACTCTCTTCATTGCAGTGTATTTAGTTTGCTTACACATATCTTAAGATATCCATAAACTTGTTATCAGCCATCAGCACATCTTTTAACCATCTTGTGTCATTTTCAGAAGAGAAAAAAAAAAGAACACTCACATGCGCATATAGACGATCATGATAGAAGTTGCCCCCTCATGATATACTGAGTACTGAATGTTCTCCAAATGCGGAACCTGTGGCAAAACAAGAAATATCAAGCTCTTAATTAAGGAAAGACACCAGGTGACTCCATCTGTGGCATACACCACCTTATCAGTGACTACATAAATACTGTTTTTTGTAAACTGGAATCTGCAGTGAAATCAATAGTCTCTTCAGAACCTGGTATGCAGGCTTGGATGCAAACAGGCGTATGTTACATGTCACTACTTACCATGGAGTGGGACTCTGGTCTGAAACGGTACAGGAGATGCAACACTCTCATGTACAGCGTCTGAACTGCCTCCGGCTGAAAGAAAGAAAAAGGAAGCGCTACATTATTGATCTGTAGTGTATCTGAGCACAGAGGACTGATGGTTCAGTGATGATCATGATCTCATCTGGTTCAGCGAGCACAGTGCACAACTGGTTCCCACTCAGTTCCCAAAATATGTGGTGCTGGTGCTGCTTTACTTTCATATCTGACTGTGAAGCGGATGTTTTTGAGTTTGGGACTGTCGGCCAAATAA